>JACAXG010000019.1:4152373-4854815 GCA_018881555.1 Amblyornis subalaris
TCTCTTCTCTTCTCTTCTCTTCTCTTTTCTCTTCTCTTCTCTTCTCTTCTCTTCTCTTCTCTCTTCTCTTCTCTTCTTTTCCATACTCAAGCCCCTGTTCATGCTGGCCACCCACCTCTTGGGTTGCTGTGAGAGGCAGAGCCCTCAATGAACAATAAATTACCACGCTCCAAAACAAATCATTGATCCTTTTCCTCATTCAATCTGCCATCAATCCTTCCCCACATACAGAGGTACCAGCTTAGGTGCTGGCAGCACGTACAAAGGAGGTGAGCATCACTTCAAACTGCCCCGGCCAGAGACAGGAAATGCCTGGGCAGTTCATGAACGGGAGAAATAGAGTGGCTGTGTATTGTCCCTCTGATGGGGACATTCTGCCTACCAACCTTCCTTTGCTGCAAACCAGTGGGTAAACTGCCGTAGGCAAAAATGAGAAGGGCCAAGAAAGCCAAACTGCAGGAGTACACCATAAAAATAAATAATGAAAAAAAGGAAAACCTGCRAAGCTAGTTCTAAATACATCATAGGATTCTGGTGACACCGTGAAGTACTGGAACTTCACTCTGCCTTGCTTTATTAGGTGTCAGTGGATGTATTTACTGCCCTGTAATTCACGGGTGACTCATTTATTTAGCAGCACCACTGCAGGAAGAGGGCAGATTTCAATTGCAGTTTTCCCTCTTGGGTGGCAAGGGGAAGTTTATAGTCAGAAGTGACATTTCAACATTACTCCCACCAGATTTACTTCAAAAGAGGCTGGCTTTGTTGTATTCATATTAGTTTATTTAGTCTGGGTAAACATAGAGTCTTTTAAAATGCTCTTGTGTCTTCAGAACCGAGATGGATACCTTAAAGGGTCATGGTTTCCATGATATGTTGCTCCCTGCAGATATGAGAAAAGTAGTYTTACTTCCTACATAGCTGTTTCTTTTACTGAAAGAGCAGAAGGTCACCATATTCTTTAGAAATGAGAAATAATAAAGCAATTGTTTCTGAGTTCTAGAATCCCAGAAAGAGAGCCAGTCATCTTCAAGTCCAGGAAAAGTTTGTACTCCACCTTATTTGGGGGAACAAGTACAACTGTCTCTACGTTTCCTATTAAATCTTAGCTGTTAATTACTTTGCTGCACTCAGAACTGAAAAATCAGTGCTGCTCTGAAATCACAGATGCCTCAAACTGGATCCAGTGGGGAAATTCTATTAGCTTTTAGCAGTACAGAGTGCCTGCCAGAGAGAAGACAGCTTTGCCTCCACCCAGTAAAGGCTAACAAGGTACAGCATTAGCCAGTGCTTTGCTATATGATAAGGTTAAGAGAATAAGGTCAGCTAGAACAGCCTGTCACCCAAAAGCTTTTCCCAGACTGAACTGTTTCTTTCAAGTTTCAAAACAGTTCCTTTTTTTTTAATGTACTTTTCCAAGAACAAGGAGGGTGAAAACCAATTTCGCTTATGACTTTAAAATACAGTTTTAAATAAAATAAAATAAACCAGAGGGAATTGCATGCTGTAGAGAGCTTAGGACTGGCATATAGACACCTTTGTCTTCAGCAAGCTACTTCAAATTCTGCTGATGACAGCAGTGACCAAAAATCTAGGAAGTTCCTCAGCACTGCTGGCAGAATTAACTGCTCTGAGACTAGTCCCTGGTGCCCCACTGTCCTTGTCATCACTGTCTCTCTGCAGGCAGCCTCAAGAGGTAGGACCCAGCAGCACCAAAGAATTATCAGTGCTTGCTCATCCAGAGCAAAAAGGGAGGGTTGCTCCAGGACAGGGCTGAAAACCATGCACACAGCTGCTGTTTGTTATGCAGTATTTTTTCTTGTGTGCAGTACGTTTTTTGTGTATAACCAAGTTGCTGCAGTCTTTGTAGTTCTCAGTTTTATTCTGTATCTGCAAAAAAAAAAAAAGAGGCAACCTATTCTCAGGGCTCCTGAGCTTTGCTTTAACAGTCAGTAAGTCCAGTTACCTACAAAAGTTACCAGTAACATAGAGCAGGTCTCTTTTCTGCTCAGCTCCAAGGGACCACAGATTGCTACAAGCAAGTAATATAGAAGCTTTAGAGCCTAGCTTTGTTCTCATTTATGTCAGGGTGAATAAACTCAACAGAGCCAGTTGATTGACATCAGTGAAGGGAAATCTGACCCTTGGTGTTCATTTGTGAGAAGAGAAATGCAAGCTGATTACAACCAATTAGCCTGGGCTAGCAGTAAGTTAGCCAAAAGCAATGGTAACCACTGGGACACAAATGCAGTTCTATCAAGCATCCAATTTGAGGGCCAAAAATCTTGTAAAGTTCAGATTTTTCTGACACACCTAGAGTCCTATGTTGGTGAAAACAAGCAAGAACAAGTGGGCGGGCACACAAATACAGCAATAGATCGCATTTTGATAAGCATTAATCAACTATAATTGGGAAAGAGGCAATGTCAGAATTTGCTAATGCAAACTGACAGCAACATGTTAAAATTGCCCCTGTTTGCTAGATAATGTATAAAGGATGATCCAGTGTACTCAGCACTATGCAAATTAACACAAGCTGAGAGTCCCTTCCCTGGAGAGATTACAGACTTGCTGGAAAGGCATGAGCCAACATATGTCAGAACAGCTTTATGAGCAAACAGTACCTTTTTTTGGCCCAAGTCTGCTAGTCTGTGAACCTAACAGAATGGAAAGGCTTAGACACTGGCAATAGTGGCTTCATGCAGGACTGTCTAGTCCAACTGCTTTCAGCCCTGAGCATGGGAGTTCTTCACTCCTTCATCCCTGGGAGTYCTCCTTCACTGAATGTGCTGCAGAGATACCCCTGACTACCTGCACAAGACACCAGCAAGCATCCTCTCTCCTAAAGCTGCCTCAGAAATTAGGACAAGATCCTTCTCACACTTCAGACCTCTACCAGATCACCATTTATGMATGGGCTTTGTGTTAAATCAAGGATGCCTAAGTTTAGTTTACTTCAGTCATCATCAAGAGGTTCTGTTATTCAAGTACTAACTGTCCCTCCTTTCGGCTCACCAACACTTTAGTCTCTGCCTCTGGGGTGCTTTATCAAAGTGGCCTAAGCAGGCTCTAGTCTGCCCTTCAGCAGTGTGCTGACAGGCAGACTCTCATCTCACAAGAGAAAACTGATCCTCTGTGGCTGCAGAGCTTTTTCCTCCAGGAAGGTTGGAACTGCATCTATCTCTTTTACTCTCAGTAGAAGCTGGGCTCAATGGCAGCTGCTCAAAGCTTGTCAGGCAGAGAAACAGAACCTGCTTCCACATCTTGTATCACTTCAGGTAATGTGACTTTTTRTCAAAGGTTTGTTCAGACTCAGAAAGATTAGAGAAACCAAAGGACTGGCCAAGTTTGAAAAAATCAGGGTTGCCCACTGCTTGAGCTTAGATAATTATTAAATCACCAATGAGGCAAAAGAGCCCAACAGTTTAATTTTCTGATGTTTTTGTCACAGAATTCACACTTCTGTAACTCTACTACCCTACTACCTATGTTTCACTAAGTATACCAGTATAAAATGGTAGTGACCAGAACACATGCCAGGAACTGATTTCCATCATTCATAACAGCCCTCTCTTATAGATCTGCTATTAGCCTGATTTTATGTTGAGCCAAATTCATCTCTAGCATAACTCCTAGCAACTGATACTATGGATGCATGTAGCTACTATGTTTATGGAAACAAAGAGATATGTGTACCTTGGTCTCCCTGTGTTTGGAATCAGTGTTGGCAAGTGTAAGGTGAAGGGGAACAGCCTGTTTCCAGCCTAGGTGTGAGCCTTGCCTGGGATAACACACTGCCTTTGGTGACTCTCCCAGATGCACCAGCAGATCACAGAGGAGGACGTGTTGCCTACTGTAATTTTTGGCTATATCTATTCTGCAGTTCTAGATTTAGATCTCAAAGGTCTGCGAGCCCAGTGCCTTACACACTAGGGCAAATATTAGCACTGCAGAACAAACATTTATGTCACGAATTCTAGTGTGGAAGAGAACAGCTGGGAAATTATTTTTAAGCGTTCTGAGTTCTAAAATTTAAATAGCACCTGAAAGGCTGAAGTAGAAAGAGACAGAGAATAGACGGAGCTAAAATATCTGCTGAGATAAATAGGGAACTATTTTAATTTTACCCATGAAAGCAGAAAGAAGACTTTTACTTTCCTTTTGCACTCAAAGAAATCTTGTCTGACACAGAAAGGAAAAGCTGGAAAAACTGTTGCTTTTGCTCCTTTAAACTGACTTCTGTGCTAATGAAAAGTGAGTTCTCCAATACRCACTGTGCACAGGCTCCCCTCTGCTTCTCTTCTCTCTTCCATCTATCATCTTGCCTGGCTTTTGCCTGTAATCACCTGTTCAACTCACAGCAATAACTGCCAGGTGACTAGAGTTTGCTGTGGTTGCCCAGCCACTAAAAAAAAAAAGGAATTAAAAGCAAAGAAAGATGTAGGGGGAAACCTTTCAATGACACGAGTGTCTCACCACCTGACAAAGAGTGAAGTGATTCCAGCGGCCGAGCCTCCTTGCGTGGGAGCTGCTGGTAGGTGTAATTTCCTAAGATGTATACCTTGTCAGTGTGCAGGAGATGAAGAGAAAAAGAAGGTCAGAGCAGCCAAAGCTAAAAATTGGAAGGACAAGAGAAGACACTGTGGGGAACAATTCTTCTGTTTTTAACCCTGAAAGAGCCCATTCGGCATGGTCTGTGTCAAATTATTTAGTGGCTAAGGCATAACAAACAATAAACTGTTAGACGGCCTTCTCCTTGCCCAAAGGAGACAGCTATTTTTACATGTGGTGCCTGTGCTACACGACCTGCACAGAGTGGTACGCAGTATACAGTCCAATTGCTCTCAACTACAGTAGAAATGAAGTTTTTCGCTCCAAGTAACTAGGCTCATAATGGACAAGACAGCCCGGCACCTTAAGAGGCTATCTAGTCCATCTCTCCATCAATGCAGTATAAACTTTACCTACAACACTCTTTGTGATGTCTAAATTGCAATGATGAAGAATCAATGCTCTGGAAGCAATATATACCAGTGTTCAACTTTAACAACAGATTTTTTTTTTTTCCTTCTCACAAATCTGCCATAGTCAAAGAAGTCACATGTGACACCTATACATTAATGCATTAATCAGGATATAATTAATCTTGGTTTTCCTTGTGCCCAGATATAAACATACTAAAATATTGTCACTAACGGCAGTATATAATATATTGCAACACTGTGATGGTGTGTATATAAGCATCTCACTAAGGATGTGAGCAACATGACCACCAAACAGGCAAACAAGACGTAGTAATTTGATCATAGGGGACATCCAAGTAACAAAAAGTAGCAACAAAGGACAAGATAAGCATAAGGGATGCAAACAGACAGGCATCCTGCTAAAAACACAAGAAGCATGTCTGGGAAAAAAAGAACAAGAGAAGCAGCACTGTTGGCAGTTGAAGATCCCACTTCTGGGAGATCAAAATAGCATTAAAGAATCAAGTATGTAAAGGGAAATTGGATATGGAAGATGACAAGCCAGCATCACTTCCAACTTCTCTCATCTTCTCTACTTCTCACCTCTTCTTCTGCAGCTAAAACCACCAAGGACTGTAGCTGTCAGTGCTAACTGTAGAGAATCAGCTCTGTGGTGCTGTGTAGTCACAGTTAATTTAGGACATAAATGTTAAAGAATAACAGTTTTGTAATTTTGTATATAAAGCAATAATTARTTATAATGATTGAGAATTAACCATTAGCATGAAGTGTGTTGCTACTCAGTGAGTTCAGTAAAGTTTTGGTTTAAAGTTTAAAACTGGTCTGATTTACCAGTGTTCTAAACATTCCCTTCCTAGCGATCTGTAATTCCCCAGTGTACGTGTACACACACATTTTGAGTTGCAATATTGTGGTCTGTTATTACTTCCCTATCATACCGGAAAGATTATTTCCTTCCTCTTTACAGGTACTATTTACATATTTGAAGACTTCTGCTATGTCCCTCCTCCCTAGACAAGGACATGCGCTCTCATTGTTCATTAGAGATCTGTGGRGTTTAGAATCTGCTCATTATTGGTGGTTTCCCAGAGACTTTTTCCAAATATCTACATTTTTCTTGAAGTGCAATGCCCCAGACTGGATGCAGTCCTTCAGATGAAGTCTCATGAGCACTGCATACATAAGAACAATTATTTCATGTATGTTATTGACGATACTCCTGTTTATATTACTTGTAAGGTGTTTGCCCCTCTTGCACATAAGGAGAGCTCATATTAGCACCKTACTAGCTACTTCCAGTTATATATTCTATAACATGGAAAATACTACTAGGCCCTGGTTMATGGGTTTCTAGGCCTTTTGCACTGAGATTTTTAAAAGGTTTTGCAACTTTCAGAAAATGCAGCTTAGGTCACCACAGTATTATGCTGAGATGAGTAGTTATACAGCATCAACTACCTGTTCCTTGCTGATATATTTAATACTACCAAGGACAGGCCCTGGCTTCAAGGCATGCAATGCACCCACACAAACAAATCAAACAGATGGGAGCAGAATAYGCTCTAGGTCCATTTGCAGCAACTGATCAGAGACCTTACTGGGACACTTGGTTGCCAGCAGAGAAGCTCAACAAAAGCACAATAGTGAGAATAAATGAAAGGAACATGAACTGCTTTAAAAACCTCTGTCTCCTTGTGAAGCACCTCCCTTTCCTATCGTTCCCCAGGGTCTCAAACTCCACCCACACAAGCTCCTCCAGCACTGCAGGTCTCCTGAGGCACCAGCAGTTTCCTTGACTTGTCATATCCTCCAATTCACATGTGATTCAAAGAGTGTTTATACTATTCACATGGGTCCAAAAAGCTTACTTCCTCAAACCAAACACTTCCCTATACCCAGCACCCTTGTCTTTGAGCAAAATGGGAGGGAAGGCACCCAGCAGCAACAAAATCCCACTGGAGCTGCAAACGCTATCACCAGAGCAAGTACAGACATCAGGAGTACAAAGGCTTTAAGCACCAGGCAACCGTGAAAATTGGGACATGGAAACGAGGGGAATGAGTAGCAAACTCCCTCACTGACAGGCTGTATACAACAGATAAGGCATGAACTGCTGCCAACACGGATGTACTATCTATTGGATAAGACCAATGAAAAGACCCAGCTACTCATTGTAAAGTTCCAAGGAAAAAACTAATTATAGGGATKCAGGGATTACACTTAAAGTAGTCAGATGCATACAAACACATATGCATGCACACATGTGCACACACATTTCTGCTTTGCTCTCTCATCTGTAGCCTCTTTATCTCTTCCTCAGACCATCAGCCAGGGATAATTACAGAAGAAATAAAATAAAAGAGGAAACAGCGAAATACCTGCATTACCAATAGAGAGAACTCACTTGAAGAATCACACTGTTTTTTTTACTTCCTTCTGAATTTCGGGTTGGTCATCCAAAAGCCATCTGCTGGACCAATATATCCCTTAAGTGACTCCTTAAATTATAAACAGGACTGCATAGTTTTAATTAGGTGCCACATTTCACCCCGCTCTCCTTTTTATCAGTCACCTAAAGTGAGCACTCAGGATGTCAACACACAGTCTGTCACTGACTCGTCCAGGGTACTGGCGGAAGTATGGTGGGTACTGTGAGGGTGAAAGAAATGTGAGTGGTCTTCAGGATGACTAACTGTGAATCATTTTGTTGCTGTCTTCATCTCTGCATTCTGATCTCCTCCTGCACAGAAATCTGAAGGTAGCTATTCTGTGACAGCCCAAGCTACCAAAAAAAAGCTGAAGAGACAGAAAGCGRTATGTAATCAACAGAATAAGCAAATATAGAGGTGCTCTGTATAACACATTTTCTTGCGCTGAGATGCTACTTACCCACTAGCAGCCCCTACACTAGGTGCTATCATCGGAAATGAAGCAGCAGGCAGATAAAACAAGGGCATCTGATATTCCTGACTACCTGAAAAAATGTTTGTTCTACAAGTAGCAGAACTACAGAAGTGATTAGGAAATGAGGCTTTATGACTCCCATTTGTTGTGCCATGTGTGCCCTCCCTCATTCGCCACAATGTCACCACATGACCCACAGTTCCCCCTGCATTCTCCCACACTCCCTCCTCTGATGTGCTCAGATTTTTGTCATATTTCCTTACCCCACTGTAACACCTTTCATTGCTGGGGGGCCAGCCCTTATGSCTCAGCAGGGATGAAGAACAGGTTCTGGAGGAATTCAGTATCTCTGGGGCTTCAATGCTTCTGTCAAATATGGTGGCAGCTGGCCGGGCAACCAAAGGGGTGATGGCCAGACAGAGTGACTGTAGAAGCRTCGTTTCCTCAGAAAAACAGACTAAAATAACACTATATTTCCACAGTTGTACAATATAGTCCAGAAGGAATCCTTCAAAGACAAGTAATTCTATGCCCTTTCGATTAAGCATTATTCTCCACTAGAAATGGGAGATTTTATCTAGCACTGGCACCATGGCCTAGACGAGCAGAACTCAAAGGCAGGATGCCTCTCTTCCCCACTGTAACCATTGCTTCTGTGTCAGAGCCAAACACTGAACAAAAATTGCACGGGAAAGAGAAATGAATTATCTAATGTAGTTTGAGGTAAGAGGAAAATATTACACAAAAGTAAATTTCAAAACTAGTAGGACAGCACATTTCCAACTTCTACTGGGGAAATGGGTGGCCTCTGAGGGAAGCCCCCAAGCCATCTAATTATTTGCGGGTTCTACGAAACCCTTTGACCCATCCTCAGAAAGACTGCTGAGCTTTAAAGAACTTTTAACAAAATTTTCATCTAAAGAAATTAAGCTATGGAAAGCTTCTGCTTTCAACCAAGAACAATGAATAATTTTAGTTTAGTTTGGTTTTTTTCCCTCAGCAAGCTGTATTGCAACAAATCACTCTCATTATTTGGTTTTCTCAGGCTACTAGTTACAGGCTGAAAATGATACATATCCAGATGTTTATACAGAGCTTATCATAGCTTAGGTTACATAAATCATGRTAAAGTAGGGTTAAAATCAGACTAGACAAAGCATTGAGACAACCAGGCAAAAATCCTACTCAATCCAAATAGGACAGCTGGCATTTAGCAGGTATTTTTACCTCCATCCATCTTCATTTTTCTCCTTATCTCCCATCTTTGTAATTGCCCGTCCCATCCTGCACAGTAACACACACAGGCTCACCCACTCACTCCCATTTCTTCTCTTGCCAAGAAGAGCATCCTGTGTGGGATTCAATCATTCGTTGTCCACAGAACTTCTGGTGTGTGTCTCTAAATAGCTGACATCTGGAGGAGCTATACCCTCCTTAGCACAATCAGATGCTGCTAAAGAACATGACAAAATGCTTCATTCTTAAAATATCTGCTCTCCCCCCCACTTCTTTCCAACAGTGTTTTTTTCTGAGAGGGATTCACAATCCACCACATATAGTGACCAGCTTTCAAAGCTGTTGTTCCCAAGGACATAAATAAACCAATATAAAAGTATACTGTGATAGCAATCCATTATTTCTGCACTCACGTCTATAACATACGCACTGCTTTTCAGGAAGAGTATATCGCTCTAGAATCCTGCTGCAGAGCTAGGAAAACAGCTCAGGCATTTAAGTTCTTTAATTACTTAGCCCTCACTTTCCTCTTTATTATTCAACAGGCAACTTAATTTTTATATCAACTAAAATGGAGGTTTCCCAAACTACAGAATTTTCTAACTGTACAAATGTGTTTCACTTAATGGTTGTTTCTGCCTCACAAACAAACAGGGAGTCTACAATAACATGATCATGATCATGATCCTGATCCTGATATGGTTAAAAGACTGAAAGAAATGCAGAAAGGGGAATATGTTACATGGATTTTCAGCTTGCCTCAATTTTGAATGCTTGATTTTGCAACAAAAATCCCAGATTACTCAGAGCAGGGTTGTTGTTGGCTTTTTTAACAGTCTCTCTCACACACATGCCAATCTATTTATTTTCATGTGTAATCTTTACCTCAACGCAGTATGCTTTCATTCAAAAAATACAGCTAGCACATACATGCCTCAGGTCACCCAGGCAAAAGAAATTCAAACACCCAGCAAAGTGATGGGTAGCACAGATGCACCTAAGCTGATTAAATTGCTGTTGCTAGAACAGACACACTGCAATCCCTTTCCCTTTTGGTTTATCCAAGGTACCCTGTCATTCTTCTACAAGCCCTTCCGAAGTGCTGTTGTTAGCAGGTTGAGAGAATTAAATTGACTCACTAATATTAATCGGTCTCTCCAATTCAATAGCAGCATGTTCAGAGAATGCCACCTGCCTTCTCTTTAAGCAAAAGATTCTGAAACATGGCCAACACTTTGCCCAGCTGTTTCAAAAGCTAAAATTAGACACACCTGTTTTAACAGTTGTTTCAGCAGCTGGACACTGGGATTTGGATCAATCAGATTTACTCACAGTTTCTTCCCCTCAGAGCCAATAGTGCGATTTTAGTGTATCATCCTGTGTTTAAAGAAATTTATGCTGCCAGGGATGGTGTGAATGAATCAAAAGAGGTCAGAGTGTTTCTCTTCCACATTGCTGGACCTTGCTACAATCCAAGAAAAATTGCCTTTTCAGTGGACAATAGGATCAAGATATATTGGTCTTGACCTAGCAGTATACAAGAACAAGATTTTGAACCATGTATAAACCAACATAGTGACAAGCTGCAGGTATAAAACTGCAAGCTTGTGGGCTTTGTACTCTTCTGTTTGCTGCAATGAGTTGTCAACGCTCATAGCTAAAGCCAGCAAGTGAATCCTACCAATTTTTCCATTACTGCTCTTGAAGTAATCCAGGTAACATGCAAAACACACTTCCCCAGCATCTAAAGCACAACTGTCCCACCAGTTGTCTTCACATTCAACGTGCACCCCCACTGCAGAAACCTATGTCAAGCTGGAAACAAAAAACACTTAGATATTATGAAAGAACTGACTGTAAATAAAAAATGAAATAAATTAAATCTTACTGAATTACACTTTAAACACTTGCTGGAGCTGTTTCCATGCTGATTTATGTGACCAAGTTGCTTGAGAATCCAAATACCATCTCCTAAAAGGAAAGCTCAATTCCCTAAAATTGCTGTATTTCACAATCTAGTTCTGTTTGCCTTTTTCCCCTGAGGCAAAATCAATTTATCCAGAGCCATTTATTCCCAACCTAGTGGCAAGCCCTCTGGTGTGACTGTGGAACCAACTGATAAACAGGATCAGGGAGATAATCTATGTTATGAAGAAGCATGCAAAACCAGGAATTCCATGAATTTGTGTTATAACTATGAAAAAGATACAAAAGAATTCTTAAGACAGTTCTCAATGTTACAGCTGGCCATGTAGTCTTAGAGTTCCCATATAATCAGAAGCCATAAGTTTGTAGACATGAGTGCACTGAGGTATATAAAAGTAAACATGTCCCAGAGTACGTGCTCATCTACATACTCCCTTGGAATGGGCACCTGAGTGTTTTCAAAGAAAAGACACACACACACACACACTCATTATATGAACCCAGATAGGTAGCATGCACATCTATGGAGATCATTTATAATGTACATAAATGTATGCAAGCATACAACCGTGGCCATACAGCTCTACAGCCGAGGGAGTAGGTGCCTCAGAGCACACTGCACATCATCAGGTTCCTATCAAAACACACTGCGAATTTTCTCTTTCAAAGAGAAAGGGGCAAGGGTGGGGAGACTACTTGACTGTCAAATCYGGTAATAAATGCTTGTCAAGAGCCTTTTTTCATGGGATCTAAAGATGCTTGAAGAAGTGGGGCCACGGTGATCAAACTGCTCAAGTTGAACTCAAGAGCAGGGAAGACAGGAGAGACAGTGACACAAAGACTTTTCCCCTCTTTCTGGGAAATAATGATCAAATTGTTCAGAGTGATTACTCTGTTACACCTGCTAGCCCTGCTCTCAAGTCTGTACAAGACAAAAGATGCTCCTATCTTCCTCCAGATTAAATGTGCCTTGTAAAAAGCGATCAGAGATTGGCACAATAATTATCCTTCCTCATTAGAAAGCAAGCCCTGAACCTGACTGAATATGACTCCACTGTCAAGGCCCTTTGTGGGCTGTAATAGTACTCAGCCAACATCAACGGGCACAACACTTCATGTGAACAAAACAAAGCAACATATCAAGTAATCTTGTCTTTTTAGTTGCTTTTTCTCTTCCAAGTCTGATGAGTGAGGTGGGAAGGTGCCAGATTCTTTTTTAACTTGTATAAATGCGCCTAAATGTCACAGAAGAGCCTTGTTAAGTGAAAAGCTTTCCAAATGTTTTTCTCTCCCATATCTAGAATAGATTGCTCTTTTTTCTTTTTCTTTTTCTTTTCATTTTTTAATTAAAAAAGGCACACTCTCTCAGACCATTGCCTTTCACCATTGCCAGGGTCAGCCAACTGTAGGGACTCACAGCAGAGCTCCCAGTATTCTCCTGGAGCATCATACACCATAGTGCATGGTACAGCTTTGCCCAGGGAAGCTAGGAAGAAGGGTAAACACATGGGTAAATACAAAGTTGAAAATTCTTCTAAGGAGGGCATGAGAAGACCTAAATGGCCTTTCTGTGACAGAATATACACACTCCCTCTTTTCTTTTTTTTTTAAATGCATTTGGAGCATATTTGTTGCTTTGGTTCTTTTCTATTAGCATGAATGTGAAGACAGTGACTAATCCCCAAGAACTCTGACCCCAGCGACTGCAGGACCACCATGGAAAAGGCACTGCCAAGGCAAAACACTAGCCCTGACACAGAYAGGGCAGCTAGGACAACTTCATTTAAAAAAGAGGAGTGAGAACAGCTCAAGCTTGCACACTGGTGCTCATACAGATATCACTTGTAGATATGGCATGCTGAGAAGGATGGGTGGTCAATGGTCAGTCGTTATGGGAGCTTTGTGATAGCACAGGAGGGCAGACAGCACTGGCTAGTCTACAGACTGGAGAATTAAGAAGAACTGCAGAGCCCAACTGTGCTTAGTGGCCTCAATGAATCAGTTACTTCCCTTTTAGTACAACCAGCCATTTCGCTGTTGTCTCTGGGTCAGAGCCAAATCACGACATAAGCACGATCCAAGAGTCCGTGAAAAGTGAATTTATTTATTAATATAAAGAGTTGTTTTATACCTTAATGTGCTTGAATGTCATAAGGTCATTGGTCCTTTGGCCATCCACCTCTCAGGGTGATTGGCTAAGGTGCTACAATGCCTTATTCTAAATATTTGTACATTCAGTATAATAACAAGTTCACAGGTGCACGATAAGTCCCGTTAGAGAAACATCTTTGCTGTTTTTCATAGCCTCTGTGGGAAAGGACAGCTTCTCACAGAATGCAAAATGCTAGAGAATTTCTCTGCTGAAAGCTTTTCAGCATCCACACAGCCATGGTCATTACACCATCCCAAACGTCATTCCTATCTTCTCAGTCTGGCTCATTCCTTGGTGTTCTCAGTTAAAAAGCTCTGGACTATAGATTGCATTTCTGGTCTTAGCAGAAGGATGTCAGGAGAAGCATCCCATTTTGTTCTGCAGCCAAATATAAGGCTCAAAGGAATTATCACATCCTATAGCCTGTTCAACAAAACATGCTACAAAATGATGCTACTATGCAGCGGTAGGAGCAGAACTGGGTTAATGCATTACAGTATCCTGCACCACTGTCAACTGAGATGTGTGGTCCCAAAATGTGACACCATTTAAACAGACAACTTATTCTTCAAGTCATCACATTATCTACAAGAACACAGAAAATGTATATAATCTACAGGAAGCAGAGCCAGATACCAAATTTAGGAGACCTGCCGTCACAGAAGAGTAACCTTGGATACACTGTAAAGGAACCCTCTGCAAGCTACCCATGCATGGGATTCCACTGCAACCTACCCCATTCTCAGCCTCCTTCCAACACCCAAGTCGAGACASCTTCTACACTGCAAAAATGAAGTCTCACAAAAGTAATTTTACTTTTTCACCATCTGCCACAGTCTGCCCTTTCCCAAGCAGAAATGTGGGCCTTTCCATTCCAGGGAGAATCCAGAAGCTCAGACTAGTAAAACTACCATCTTCTGAAGTCTAAATTTCAGAGCTGGCCCCTCAGGTGCAACAAGAGTAATTTTTTTTTTTTTTTTAATATATTACTGTTTCTTTTATTTGCCTTTTCCTTTTGGATTTGGGTAAAGGGAGAAGAAAACTGGGGAGAGGGGGGCTGTTTTCATGCTTTCATCTGTAGTAAATAAAAAAATTCTTTTCATAAAAATTAAATGAGCAGATACAATGACACTATATGCCTGCAGGAGCTCAGATTTTAAGATACACATCAGCCACCAGTGSCCTCAAATTAAATTATGCACTAGCAATAAAAAGCATCTCACATTTAAAAAACAACCTGAATTCTTGATCAGTGAACATTTCAAAATCTCTGTTCTGCAAGGCATACCCAGGTGTTTACTAGGCAGATGTAACAGAATGTTACTTCACTGAAACAGTGGTTAATTGCTGTGATCAYTTAAATATGCATTTATGTGCCTTTGGAGTGAGAAAATGAAAAGCTAGAGTTGTTTTGTGGCCCCAGTGCTAGTTACTAGCCTCCTCATCTAGGTGAAACCTGGATGGGCAACAGTGCTCTTCCTTGCATTGCCTTAGCTTTCCTAAAACTAATAATCTCCGCAGAAATCTGACTTATTTCCTTGGTCTCCGCTCTTCTGTGACCACCTGCCTCTTTCCCTTTTCTTTTTTCCTTCCTTTTCTCCCTGTTTCATGGGCTGCACTGGGACAAGGAGCAAGAGTAGCGCATGCATAACACCATCACTTTACCTTGCTGCTTGCAGCATTTCTCAGTTTCAGGAAAGTTCCCTTTCATTATTGCTGTCTGGCACCTTATTTGCATAAGGATGAACTATGAAGCCATGTCACCTCTCCTCTTCTGCAATACCCGAGTCTCCTGATGAGCCTGAGTAGTTTTAAACAGGGTTATGCTTTCTCTTGTGCCCTCTTGCAAGCTTGGTACTCTGCCAGGCAGCTGCAGAATGGCTGCACTGAATGCTGAATATCCCCTATGCAGCAGGCCAACAGGAGCTCCAAGAAGGAGGCACATCCAAGCTCYCACAGCTAAAGCCTAGCAAAAAGAATGAGCATTCCTGCTGCCCTGAAAATGATGGATGTACACAGAGGCTTTGCACTACTTACAGCCATATGATCCCCCACAATGTCCCCTGGAGCCCCGCACACAATGTAAATTGCCACACAAAAAGCCACGCTCAATAGCACTGACCTGAACTCTACCAAGACCAAGGGGTAATGTAAAAGGTAAWGTAACTGCACAGGGCCAGTAGGGTGTAGGTGCATTTTTATGTAGATATTCATATAGTCATATATTAGCTTAATGCCTGGCACATTCAAGGGGACAGAAGGAGATAACCTGGCTTTTTCCTTTTGGATAGGATTAAAAGCTTTTACACTGGTTCAGTGCTTCTTGATAAATATAACTTTCTCCCACAGACCTCAAAAGACAGGAGGTTCTAGTCTAGCTGGAAATGGTGACAACAGGCTTTCTTTTTGTACTTCTGCTCTAAAAGGAGCTGTGTAAAATGATACATATTTTCTCGTCTTCTAGGAATTAATGAGATCAAATATGCTTGACCTTCTGATGAGCGGGAAGTGTTGGGGTGTTTTTCTGTCAATGCTTAGACCTGACAGAAAAGTTGAGGTCATATCCAGCTGGTAAGACTAAATTACAAAAAACTATGTAGTTTAACCTCAGCAGATCCCTTGAAAAAGCAGCTATAAGAACCCCTGGCCAGTGTGATCCCAGCAGCCCACACATAATTCACCTCGACGATGCCCTCAAGCAAGGGGTACACATTTACAGTAAATCACATACTAAATAAAATTTGCAGCCTGATAGCAATGAGGCGGCCCACTGCTAACAAAGATTAGGGATCAGCACAATTTTTTTGTGTCAGTTGTGCCAGACATTCAGGTAAAATTTTACTTTTCCTGAGGAAATGGCCTGACAAGATTATGCAATACTACTGACATCTCATTTTCTGTATGCTCGCTCATTCGCCTATTAACAAATTTCATCGCAGTCACAAACACTGGCATAAACAAATGTTTGTTTATATTCAGCTAAATTTTCAAAAGTTTTGCAAATCCTTCATCAGTTACAAAAAAAATTAGCGTTTGCTACTTAAAAATTTGTGTCAGACTCATGTAGAATACCCAACTATGTAGCAGGAGAAGAGACCTCATTCTCCTGCTCCAAAGCTACTGCCTCCTGGACTGCAGAAGACCCAATCTCCCTAGTGCAAGTGGTGTACAAAAATGCAACACACTCTGAGCAGCTCTGGACCTATTCAGTACAGCAGCAGAACATTTGGTTTTATGCTACAGCAATTCCAAAGGAATTTACTGCCAGAGAATACATAGAAAGGAAGCATTCATTAGCTCCAACTTAACGGAGGGCCAAGCTGAGGCAATGAGGGACAAAACACACCATTGGTGGGGGCTGGSGCATCTCTGTGTATTTCTCCAAAGCCTCTAATTACACAACCACACAGTATTCTTTTTTGATGTGGCCTTTCCTTCCCTCCTTGCACAAGAAGAATAATGCCTGTTGAAGGTGCTGTTGCTCGATCCTATGTTTTTTCTTCATTGCTCCATTTGTGGCCCTTCTCCTGCATGCTGTACTAATCCTGCTCTGAGGAGTAATTTATTTCCATGTGGGCTTTTCTGTGGTGCCACTCAGCAAAGCACTGGACTGTTTTGCAAAAACGACTTGCTTTGGACAACACCTTTCTCAGGTGATACGCTCATTTTACAAATGTTGAGTTCAGGAATAGCGAAATTGAATCAAAATGTCCACTAGTATTGAATGTGCAGTCTCAGATTGCAAATTCTGCATACACAGAGTGCTTAGCACCTTATGGAACCTTACACATTTGAAGCATAGCTAGTGCTGACTTGATTACTGTTTTCAGGGCTCAATATCGTTTCCATCCAAGCTATAGGATCTCAAATAAGGGACCAGAACACAAGAAACGCATAATTGAGAGTTGACCTGAGGAAAAGATCTTAGTAACTTCCCCAGCATCATCCTGTGATGCYGGGGAAGAAAGAGGGATAGGAAGAATGAGATGTCCCTTAATCAATTTGTTAAAGAGGTGCCCCTCCCTTGTAAGAATCCTTTGCTTCATTCACTACACATCCAGATTCAGAAAAATGGAAGAGGGCATCCTATGTACAAGGCCATCAATTTAAGAGCAGATCCCAAGTGCCAATTATTTTTTTCTTCTGTGCACAGCATGGGTGAAAGTCATACAGGGGAAATAATGAGTAAAGATGTTACCAAACATTGTAGCATAAAGACCATAACCAAAGGAGCACAAGGTTCACTGACACTAATTTTTAACTGCTTGACTTTGGATTGTCCCCAGTCCTTTCAGATTTGTTAAATATGGAACAGCTTATATAAATATTTATATAGAGATAGATAGATTTGTAAATATAGACATACAAACATATATGTATAAATACACATAGCCTTCTCTAAAACTTACTTAAACTTTCAGTGAGTTCCTTTTGATTTAAAGAGATGCTACCATATCCACTGGCATTTCTGTTTTACATTTTTTATTGAACAAATCTAGAACTGAAAACTAGATTTCCTTCAAATTCCCCTACCTGCATGATGCAAGGAAATGAAAATGCCTGTCAGCAAAAGTAATGTGTTTAATACCATGCCAGCCCTAAACATCAGTAGAGATTTCTGTGTATTGCAGATAATTCTATCACCAAGCCATATTGCTCTGTGATGTGCTTTTATCTTTGCTGTAGGATAATATCAATATTTCAAGCACRAGCAAAAGAATGTTTTATGAGATTGATGTGGGAAAATACGGTGACAAGTACATAAAAAAGGGCAGAGAAAAATGCCAGGTAGTCATCATAAATGCCTTCCATTCCCACCAGAATTTGTCTAGTTTATCCAATTCTAATCAACAGGTAGAGGTCCACTGGGGCCCCAGTGACTTTGATTACATTTTCAGTGCCAAAGAAGAACAGCAAGCAAAAGAAAGAAGAAAGCACAGCTAACAGARTGGGGAGACTGTCACCTACATCCTAGAAGTCCAGACCTTTTCAGGYCAAAATCAGATTTTGCTAAACTTTTAAATTAAATAAAAAGAAATTATTTTTAAGAGAAGAAAATAGATTGGCAAAAAAAAAAAAGTATTGAGCCATTTGCTGTACTGCACATGCACACATGCCTGATAAGGGCCAGATGATGTAGGGCAAAAATACTCAGGGGATTATCARCCCACAATGATGCCCCGAGCAAGCAGCTCTTTGGGCACTGCTGGAKCTTGAGCATGGAAGTGCTCAAACAAGAAGTTAACCCTGTATGGCTCTGGCTGGGTGAATTACTCACCTCTTGCCTACCTCTGCAAAGGTAGACAAGCTAGTTTTTCTGAGGAAAAACTCTCAGTTACAGGTACAATTATACCCAGAAAAAAGGTGCTTTTCCCCAGTACAGCTTAATTAGCTACCTGTGCCCCACACTAGCACAAGATCTAATCTTGTTTATATAAGCTCTGCAAGTAACTGTTCTGGCAAATCCACCAACATAGACCATTTATCATATCGTCTTTTTTTTCCTCTGGGGCTTGCAGTTCCTCCCAGTTTGACAACAGAACTGATGACAATTATTTAACCCCTTTCCACATTAACACTGCAGCTGTTCAGCCAGCCTGATTTGTTACTGTAGTTTGGTGTTAGGTACCTCAATATTTGGGTGTTGAACTGAGAACCCTTACAGGAGGCTGAGTTTCAGGAAAAGAGTGACTGGCACACTCTGCAATCAGTTTTAAAATTGTTTCATACCATTAAAATTGAGGTAATCAAAACTACTAGTTCTGTAAATCTTAGCTGATTTAATTGGAAGCAAAAGGAAATCTTGCAGCCCAATCTTTTCTAAAGTGTCCTCCAACATCCCCCAACGTCCAACTTCAATGTTCTGGGACATTCAGAGAGGTTTTAGTCCATCTGGAACAGTGCTCATTTCAAACCCAATTTGAATGAAATGCCTAAAAAACTCTTAGAAAATAACTCTCATAATAAGTACTGTACCTTATTACCAGACAGTAAATTTGTCTGTTTCCCCAAATCCCTTACCAACTTATTTTAAATACATAAATAAAGAGGGGGGATTTCAGTGGATATTATTTCACAATATGTGGATCTGAGATGTTTTAATAAGAAATGCACTTTCAGGCTAAGACATATGAATTGTACACTGAAGAGAATGGTTTAATACACTGTTTAATGCTATCATCAAAAATGATGATAACATGATGGCTTTTACACATTTTAACATTTATTTAATGCTGAAAGAAATGGTAGTTAGAACCATATTTATATTTCCTAAATGTCAGAAGTGACACTGAACCAGCCAGGTGACACGCAGTTCCAACAGCATTCCCTCTCTCTGACCAAAAATATATTACCTGAACAGAGAGATCCAGGGATTTCCTCCGAGAATTACTCTTGAAGAGAATGCCTCTCCTGTATACCCCATATGAGGCATAGGTAGGTAGATACCTGTAACAACACTGCAGCAGTACTGAGGATTAAAATAACTCTTTTAGGAGACGGAAGAGTTCCTTCCTTAGCTATGGCCTTTCTAGCAGAAGCTTCCCAGGAAGAGAAACCTGAACTGTATAGCCTATGATCATATAGAAATTCTTTTGGGGGTGCATCCTTACGTTTCCTACAAAGAGGTAGTGGAGGTCAGTAACTTAAAGACAGCAGCCCCCCTCAACTGGCAGCAGCCCACTGCAAGCCATCCAAGCCTTGATGCCTCTCCCCTTCCCAAAAGGTAGAAGGGGAGGGGTGGTATTTTCTGGAAGCAATCCTGGATCCCTTGAAGGAGATATTTCTGCATGAGCCCACAGCTGCAATACTAGCAAGATTTTGACCCTCATAGTTCCAAGAATGGGAAGATTTTCAGGTCCCATACGGGAATTTCCAGGAGTTAATATGGGACTTAACACTGAGGCATTGACTATAAAAGGGGAAGCTGAGGAAGTGATGTTGCACTAGCTTTAATTAGTCCAAAGCATAAGTCTTATTTTTGTGTTCTCCGAACCCCAGCAGGCTTGTGATAGAGGACCCAGTCTACTCACACAACACATAACTATTTAATGTATTCTTTATGGACTCAGATTGACCAAGTGGTTCTAAGTCTTTGAGATACTGTTGCAAAAGGAGTGCTTTTAGACTTCTGAAATGCCATGTAAAAGTAAATGGTCTTTTAGTGTTCTGTAGCAAGTCTGTGCTAAATTGTGCAAGTTCTAGCAAAAAGTATTAGCTTGTACATAAATGTTTTCTCCTGCTTTTTTATTCTTTCAATGAACAGGAAGTCCCTAGGGTCCTGTTAACTGAGAACAGTAAAGACTACTTGCACTTGTCWACAGAAACAGGTTTTACACCCAACAATAAAGTATTCTGGCACTTTATAATGTATATTTGCTCTTAGCTCTATAGCCCTTAAGTGGGATGCTGGCACTTTACACATTCAGTGGGGGTAAATGGAGAACATTTGAAGCCACCCTGTGCCCACTTTCTGGGGGACAGGGACTTTTCTCACTCCATGGTACACCATTACTTTCTTGAGAAGTCAGGACCTTCAAATAGTCAGGCAACATTTTCCAAGACGGTGTTTGGATTTATCAAGCATATAGGACAACTTCCAGATTTCTCTTATGTTAGGTTTCTGGCAGAGCACCAGTTTCCCTTCTCCTCCCAATCAAGACCTGTTTCCCCTGGCAATACAAAAAAATCTAGGCTAAGATAGAATGGGAGAGCACAGGTGAGAGAAATTTCCAAGAGGGAGCATATTCTTGATATGSGTTCTCCTGAAGATCAAACACGTAGCTCACATGTAGCTACTGACGTAAAGGGTGTGCATTTCCCTTTACTTTTGCTAGGGAACATGGTTTCTACACAGAAGAAGTAAAAAAGTAGTTTTTCTAGGCTGGAGTTGAAGGTTGGAGCCTTCTCCTTTTCACAGCTTCATCTCTTTTCATAGGTGTATGAGTCCTGACTGTTTTCATATCAAGATATGTTTGGTGAAAAGGTCAGGAAAGTCTAGCCCGAGGTAATGTTAAACCTTAGCATTCAGATGAAGAAAAAAGAAAGTTCAGGATTTTAGGCAGTGGGGTTTTTTAAAAAGTATTAGTTCTTAGTGCTGAAGTATGCAGGTGTGAAGGGGCAGAAAGAGAACAACACAGGTAAATAATCCGAGTTTCTGAGCTGCCCTATCCTCCCCTCACCTCCCTCTCCACACAGCCCAGCCCTTCCCCCAGTGCTCTTGTGAATTAGATCTGGCTTCTTGCAGAACTAACCAGCATTTACTCAAGTGTGTGTACAAGCACATCTGTATATATTTACTTCAATGTAAGTATCTTCATGGGCTTTTTCAGAAACAGAACTGTTTTCCCCCCCAAGTATGAAAACATAGCACATTCAGTTATTCTTTACCTAAGTAAGAAATAGCTGGAATATTGGTATAAACTAGTCTTAACTCAGTCTCTAAAGACAGTACACTATTTAAAGCTACTGCAGGAAATTAAGATCTTAGGCTTATAAATACAATTAGTTTGTCATAGCTCTGATAGCCTTTCCTCTTCAACTTGTTTGCAGCTATTCAAAACTGAAAAACATCATAACATTATTTCCTAGCTGGGTGCTCCGAGCACTGCATCAAAACTGCAAATTCTGCAGAGTGAGRGCTGGTGGTTTTGGTTGCTCTTGGGGTTAAAAAAAAAAAAAAAAAGTTGATTTTGGACTTAAAACTGTATGTATATAACTAAGAACCGCACTTGTGGATTCTCTTCGAGTGCTGACCTGGCTGCACACTGCTCCCCAGCTCTGCACTGCTGCTCTGCCATTATGTCACAACTGATCTCTAACTCTTCCATCTGTGAGTTATTCATTGCCTCTCCTCATGTTCGTCTGCTGGCTATTTATAAATTAAACTCCACTATCACAGCAGTCACTAGTTTCCCTGAAAGAGGATCTAAATTTGCAGAATAAAATGCTGAAATTGCACAAACACTCCCTACACTGGGAAAAAAAAAATAATTCCAATCTCAGAAACAGCAAAGTTACTGTGAAATATTTGAAGTATTTCCACTTGGGGCTATTCTAAGTATCTCCACTTGATGCAGCCATTTTGAATTTTAGCATGCATAAGGGCACAAACCAGCTTACTAAGAATCATTTGCACATATGCTGATAAAGTCCTGGCTTGCAATATACTGAAAAAGCAATCACCAGTAGGCAGTTTAGCTTCCTGCAGCTTCAGAAAGCCTGTGCATAAGTGACTGGAGGCTGAAAATCCCTAGGTATCTTATAGCCACACTCTGTCAGAAATAAGCCCTTGGGACCAGATCCTCAGGTCTGTATTCCCATTGCCTTTGGTAAATCCTTCTAATTTATAGCAGCTGAGGAATCGGCCTTTATATGTGTAGTCTCCATAATTCTCTTCCTACGACACCTCAAATAAAATGAGAATGATAAAAACTGAAAGGGTATGAGAGCGTGAAAAGGCAGTGAGTCCCTGCTCTGTCTCATACCAGTAAGAACTTGAAAAATGCAGCGCTTGGAACAGTGGCTTCAGATCCACCTCGATACACAGAGAGCAAAAACTGGCCAAGGCGGTGTCCAGAATTAGGAGCACAACTCTTGATTCATTTTCTTATCTCTGTTATGCTTTCTTCCTGACCTTGGGTAAATTGATTAACCTTTCTTTTCCAAATTTCTCTAAATGTGGTATGACTCCATACCTCCCATAGAGGTTGTGGTGCTTAATTGGCCAATATCTCTCAAACACTTGAAGTGCTTTGCATGAAATATGTTGTGCAAGAGAAATAATTGAAGTCAATGGAGCTGTGACAACTGACACTAGCTGAGGAACTTCCCCCTGGTGTTTAATAGGATCAGAAGCAGGCTTAGTTAAAATGACAGGACGCCAAAGAGGCATTTGGTGGTAATAAGATCATAAATGAGTCAAAGGGGTTACTATTTGCTGTGGTAATACTCAGAACTTTTCATCTTCCAGGCACTCTATCAGCATCCATTAATTCTCAGACCTCCCCTTAAACAGAGATCTGTAATATGTCCCCCATTACACAGATAAGAAAAATCAGGCAGATGACTGATGTGACTTATCCACAGAACAAGATGTAAGAAATCAAATTTGAGCCCCTGGCTCCTAAGCGTATTCTCAGAGCTCCCTTTCTGCCACTCTTTTGTTGTGTATATATTTCCTTATCTGTTTCAATTATGAAAGCCCATCTCTGCTCCTTTTTCTGCAAGCATCCCTGCCTAAATTCCCTGTTAGATACTGCTCAGATGCTCTTCCATAATCTTCTCAAAGCTTTCAGACAGAAAGCGAAGCTGGGGGAAATGCTGCTGGGCTGAGCAGCTCTCCTTGTCTTGACAGCCCCTCTTCCCAAGCGATGAGAAAGATGTAACAGTATTTGCCCTTCCACGTATTTTTCCTCTTTCACTACCAGTTCCCCACAGCACCTGGCTGCTTCACTGCAACCTCTCTCCTCAGAAGCAGTTCTTATTAGAATATGCTAGGTCAAGGTCTGTCGCTTCAGACTGCCTACTGCTCATTCCAGGAAGAAATTCGTGACCTGCTTAAGCCCCTAGGGAAAATTATTGTTGCTACTTCAGCTGTTGAAGACGTCCGCAATTAGAGGATGCAAGGCTGAGGTTATGTAAGTGGGCTGGACAAATCCAGATGTTCCAAAGAGTCCAACCACAGCTGCTCTGCTCCTAACCCCCCTCTGTAATGGGTGCCAGGCCAAGCTTTTGGGTGCTGAGTCTGAATAATAGCCTCAAGGCAAGTTTCCACCGACTAGTTTCTGTGTAGAGGGAACATATGAACTAGAATCAGTACGCTGCTCAAAAATACAGAAGTGTCATAGTGTGCCGGGATGCTGCTGTGCTGAAGTGTCCCAGCAGATGGAAGCGTAACATGAAATGGGACATTCAACTTTTATAATGTTATAAATCTATAAATCTGCAACAAACACAGAGAATGTAGTTGACTCTATAATAAAGACTTCCACTGCTGCTTACAACTATGCCACAGCAATACTGGGGGTAATTTCTCTTGTATGCTAGAGGGTTTTTTTTGGTTTGTTTGTTTGTTTTTGCTTTTTCTTTAAGTTATTTACAACAGATTTCCACTCATAGTTCAGAAAGCAGAGGTTTGGCTACATTATCTCTACTTAAACTAAAGCCCAAAATGAGGCAAAGGAGAAAATACAAAACATTACCAAATCAAACCTTTACACTTACTTGTGATAATGCCACAGCGAGCCACACTTGCACATGTTATTTCCTGGCTATCTACAGCAGTCTTAGCACAAAAGAAGCTGGCTTTTTTTCCCCTTCAAAAAAACTGAGAAGAGCATTTTAATTGCCATAAAAGTGCAAATTTTGGTACAGATAAAATTTGAAGGAATAAGGAAGTAAACTGAGTATGTGACTGGATAATAATTTGCTTTGTTTTGTTTTCAGAACAGAAAGGTAAAGAAGGACGCATATTTGCCCTTGCTGACACTTGAGTGCTGTGATGGTGACGTAACACTTATGTGCATCTCTATTTTATGTACTGAATAGAGACAGCACATCAGACCCACAAACTGTAAAGCCAAACTGTAAATTCTTCCTATCTATATAAAATGGCAGTCACACTCATCAAAAAACATCTATGAAAAAAAAAATTATTTCCGTCCTCTTCTGTGTTCTTTGCTTACTAACGTAAATTTTGAGACATTTGATTGAGATGTTAGGTTCTTAACACACTGAGTATCTTTTGTTATAACACAAGTGAACTCCCTAAAAATTTTAACTCAAAGTCAGTAGATAGGGTTCAGCTGGAAGGGACTCTAACACTGACTCCCTGTATAACCTCAGGGAAATCTCTTATGTCTTGTGTTCCTCCATTGGGAGCTATTAGCATCAATTCATTAATGTGCATAAATGTAATTTAAGACCATCAGGCAGAAAATCTTAAAGAAAAAGCACTGTTGTCATAGATTTACATTAAATTATCTTAATAAAGTGAATGCTATGCTATCTTTAGTTACAAAGTTTAAAAAAAAAAAGGTAGGCAGGCAGAGTCACACTATCTGATAACTAATGCAGCAGGGAGATCTGTGACAAGTAGACGAACAGATCCACAACAGCTAAAACTTCTGAGGCTTTCTGCAAAACTACAGGTGAAAGCAATGACATCTTTCATTTAGAGCCTTGCTCAAAGCTCATCTCCTAATACCGTGTGTCTGGAAAAGAGGAAAAACAGAAGAGAGAGAAGGTAGCAATTACCATTGGGGAAAACATAAAAGATGACTGCTGTGTGTGTGCCAGGCATTGGGGAAAATTACTACTTTGTCTTTAGCAGAGAGATGACATTATCCCTGCAGCCAAACAGAATCTACACTGTAAATGCACAGTCCAAATATATTCAACAAGAAGAGGTGAGAAATCCAAGTGGATTAGAAACAGAGCCATTCATGAGCTAATTGGGACAGAGAAGTTTTGCTAACAGCCTAGGCTGCATAAAGCAGCTTACCAGTCACTTAAAAGAGGTGGCAGAACCATTCCCATTTTGGGAGCTCTAGCAGGTTAGTGATGGCAATTACCCAGGATGACGATGGGAAGCGGAGCAGTCACAAGCACAAGAGAGGGAGTCTCAGTTGGCCCTGGGCTTTTTGGATGCATTTAAATGAAGGATACCCCTGTGCTGCCAAATGGAGAGACAATACTTTTCTCTTTGGAAATAGATTCCAGGATTTTTCTTTTTCTTGGTAGCACTGATCTGAATTGGTGTACAAAGATCCAGTGGGCATATACCAAATACAACGATGGCTTGTTGGGTATGTGACCTTTTCACATATGTGCATGGATTTCTCTATATGACTGCTGGTTTGGAGGGAAAGACCTTGACAATAAAAAAGAAAAAAGAAAAAAAAAAAAAAAAAAGAAATGCAGCACAAAAGCCCAAGGGAAATGGGGCAAAACTGTAACGAGAAAAAGGAATAAATAAATGGGAAGTGGTACGTAAGCAGCACTTAAGTCTGTGTGAGGTTAACACCAACCACTTACTCCAAGCTAAATAAATGCTGCCTGGGGACTGTGATTAGAGCAGGCAGCTCAAGGGAGGCAGCAGCTTCTCAAAGCTGGAGCCAGAGGAAAGCACTGAGAGCTCAGCAGCATGGTGAGCATTTTTGAGCATTAGCACCATCTGACCAAAGGGAACATGATGTTCACAATAAGGGTGAAAGCACTCTACTCCCCTACCACATCTATCTAATGCAGTGCCGTCATGCTGCCAGCCTGTGCAGAGATGTCATGTCATTCTGTCACATTAACATCACAGAGTCTCAGAGCAACTGGAGATGTCACGTGCCCTGTCCAAACTGACCAACTTATGTAGACAACAGCTTGAAATGCCGCCTTCCCACTTTACAGTCCCAGCTCAAGACAAATGAGCAGGCAGTCAAATGCAGATCAAAATCCTCTTTTGAATAATCTGCCTCTTGTAATACTTCTGCTTTTTCAGAAGCAGGTATTGGATAAAACTGCTCAGACACAGCCCGCAGTCAGAAATAGCAGCCAAATTATCAATTTACTTCTTCTTATTCTTATTACATTCTACCTCCAGGTACGTAATCAGGCTTTTATTCACCTAACTGCTTTATCCTCTAACAAGCAATTCATCTGAAGAGTTTTTACTGCAGGATTTTCACTGTAAGGATCTTTTTTGTTCTGTTAGAGATGAAATTCACTGCTTCAGTGCAACACTTTTGCTCATTAAAAATAATTTCTCAGTGCGTTTGGTTGCATTAGCTCTTCAGTCATAATAGAGACCCTGTTGCAGCATTAGTTCCAGAGAACATGCTAAAGACCAGCAGGGAAAATGAAAGGGAGAGAAGAAAACAAGAGGATGGAAGGACAAGACAGATTGCTGCAAATTATAAGCAAGCCCAGACATGGTGCTGCCCACTGGGGTACTGATTTGTCCAGCCCTGGGAAATGTGCTTGACCATAAAGTCAGACTGTACCCTCAGGAATTTCTCACCTACTCACAAATACAGTTCTCTATGTATTTTCTCTCCTGCCTCACTCTTGGCTTTTTTCCTTTACTACCATATCTTCTGTGCTCACTAGGGATGCTTTGAAGCTTGCTTTCGCAACCTAGACTCATTCCAATCTTTAGGGAAATTTGGTACAGAGAGAGCCTGTAGTTTATATCAGCAAATTCGCTAACACAAGCACACTGCCCCAGAGAGATGGCATGTTCAGCTGCCAGTGAGTTTACTTCAGCTCCTTTGCTTTTGGAGCAGACAACTCCCTCCTCAGGAAGTCTTGTGTGTATGTGTGATGTGGGACAGGCCTGCAGCAGCCTGTTCTATTACAGTATGTAACAAAAACTGACAACTTTCAGCAAAGCTCCCTGTTTTCAACTAAATAAGAGAACTGGCACAGTCTGGAGGTGAAGAAAGATTATTTCAAGATGCAAAGCATTTTAATCTCCCTTCTTCTGACTTAACCACTAGCAGCAGTCAATGATTATTTCGAATATACCACATAAATAGTGAGTCACATTATACAGTGAAGTATCAGCTCAGACAAAAAGAAAGCTCATACAGAAAGAAGCAATGTACTACTTTTCATTCAGTGGGCCAATTTCACCTCCAAAGTAAGTCGAAAGCCTTCCTAAGGCTCTTCATCAGTTGAATACAGCTTTGTTTTAATAAAATCAAAGTCACTTAGTGTAAAAGTGCTAATCGCTTCAGGGAATTCATGATTTTACAATGACATCTTTTCTTTAAGGAACAGAACAAGGAGGAGTTGGATAGCCTCTCCTGGACACAGGAAAAATAATGTGATTGGTCACTGTTCAGCCTAAGGGAACATACTAAAAGATCAAATAAAAACCTGTTGTATTTGTTTAGAGAGGGAATATTGCTCTAACACAAAAAGAACCCATATGCTGGAAACCTCCCTGCCTGAGGTGAAACGAGACGTAAAGCTACTGGGATTATCCTGCAGCAGGACAACCAGTGCTGCAGAAGGAATTAACTTGTTGAGACTTTCTAGACCTTTTCCATCTTTAGTCATATTGAAGAGAGCTGTCCTGGTCACTGTGGCCACGTAATCTCCTAGGAAGACAAGGAAATATAAATTTGGTCCTCCAGGCTTGAGTGGCTCACATCAGTGTTCACTACTGAGTCCTGTGTACCTCTGCTGTGTATCAGGAGCACTTTGATTCACTTCTAGCTTCCTGCCTCTGGCACTGGTAGGTGAGAAATGGCCCTTCCACCTGCTTTTAAACCCTGGGGAAATTCTGCAGTCTGTTTTATCTCTAGTATCTGTTCAAATGGTGTAATTGGGTTGTTTCAGGATGGATGAAGCTGGAACTGAGAAATGGGTGTCCATGAGTTAGTGAAAGGAGAAAAATGTAAAAATCTAAGACTTTAAGTTAAAATATGACACTCCCCTTTCTTCCAAAATCTCATCTGTAACACGTCAGCAAAACAGATGGTGTAGGAGTATAAAAACATACTGAAAGACTCTCTGTCCTCCTCAGACTGGTCCAAGGGTGATGATGATGCCTAGAGAGCATCTTTCACCAGGAAGGGGAAGAAGTAGTTTTTCCATTCAATAAAAGATGGAATTAAAGCAAAGAGAATGTGCAATGAGGAAGCCAGCACCAAACAACAGACAGAGGCTGAATTGAACTTATAAACAGGTTTTCTAGGTGTCAGGCGAGTACCCTCTCCCAGAAAGTGTGCTTTATAAAGCACTTAACAGAAAAATCTGTAGACTGCTACATAGAAGAGACAACCTCAGAGGACTGGAGAAAAAAGTCAGAGAGGATGCACTGGAACCTGCTTTTTTCTAAGCAATTAATCGGACTAGTACCAGCCCTTGTATATGCAAGAATGCATGAATACCTGAAGAGAAACAAGCACAAACTGGCAGCACTCGTACAAAAAAAAAGCCCCATGAGCATCTGTCACTCTTACCCATCCTTTACTGAGTAATATGTGGCTTCTAGCGAGACTTGCCAAAAACAAAGAAATCACCAGCCCATTGGGTAACCATTGTACACTGGCCAAATTTCAAACTGTCTGATTCAAAATTCAAACGGGTGCCTCAGGCAGCATAGTCAGCATCACAATCATGCTGGCCAGGACTCATCCATCATCACTTAGGCCTTTACATCAGAGAGAGTCAGTCAGATTTCCTTCAGAGTCAATAGGGCTATTTCCAAGGCTGAATTCATCTGGTGTCTTTTAGATGTCCATTTAAGAACAACGGGAGAGAGACATCACGCTCACCTACCCTCACACTGAACCTCAGGCTGGAAATCCAAATTTGAATGTGTATCAGCAAACGGATAAATATACATCCTTTACTGAACTGACTCTCAGTCAAATAGATGAGAACTGAGGATTGAGATATATTTGCATAAAATTCAAGTAGTAAAGAGCTAAAATGAAAGGTTACAGGAAGTCCTCTGTAGTGTCAAATGGGAAGCTTGTGTGCCACAAAGACCTGCAATGGTAACATACTCCATCAGATATGTTCCCCTGTATTGATGCGTACTGCCAGGAGTAAAAGGGTACAGATTCCATACTGTGCTCTACCAGGATGTTTGCTACAAAATTTAGTGTACACACAAGGTAGGTAATGCAATAGGTAAACACAGAGGCTGGTTATTAAGTTAAATTCCATGACTGCCAAATCAAGACTAATTCCAAGAAGAGATCATTAGAACTCTAGCACCTACACTTCAGCCAGTGTAAGTTTTAAACCAATATTGATTCTGAGTGCAGGGGCTTAGTTTGGTAAAACCAGCTCTTTCTCAGGAATTCAATGGAGACAAGGCTGTTAGCTGTGACTAATCAGAACAGTCTCTTAGGAAAAAGGAGAGTTTAATTACCTTAGTGTTCTACTCAGTAACTTTCCTAGACATACCACACAGTGAAAGATACGTGACAATGTGGGTGCCAGAGTTTATATCATCACGAGCTTGGGACAGCCATGTTAGTCATGAGTTTGATTCCTGTCTCCCTCTTTTCTGAAGTGCATTAGCTGCTATGGAAACAGTATCATTAGAATGGGCATGGCTTTCTGATACCCAGATAAACCCCATGCTTACGCTAAATGATGTATCTTCTATGCAGAGCTCTAGTTAGGTCTAACCTCAGCATATTAACTAATCCATGTCCATCAGACACAATCTGAAATACATTTATATACAAAGGAGGTAATTCTCAAAATTTTTGCAGTTTTTTCCTACTCTTTCCCACTCTTGACTGGTGGTGGACTTCTCATTCCGTATAATGTCATGAAAACAGCAAACTGCACAATACACAGCTGCAATGATTGGCAATGTGATATTTAGTTAAGGAAGCTTGAGGAACACTTCCATGCTCCAGAAAGACTAGACTCCCTCTGCTGAATTACAACCACAATGTAATGAATTTAAATTTTTGTGCTTCTTTCAGTTCTCTTTTTGAAAGGATGCTGCAAGATATGCTACTTCAATTGGATCGAGAGACATACAGAGAAGCCAGACTTTTACATCTCCTCATGTTAAACACTGCTTACCAAAAGACTAAGATACAAACACAATGAGCCTCCATTTTTAGAGAAGAAATTTTAAAAAATGAAAAAAAGCAAAGCAAAGCAGTTCTCTTTAATTAAGAGGCCTATCAAATTCCATAATCTGAATGAAAATTTTTACACGGGAACAATGAAACAAGAACTCCTCTGCTCAATCAAATCTATGGCTCATCTGTTCCTGTGTCTAAATGTGACAACTGCCAAATTTTTTGAGCAAGATGTAACCAATTCCCTTTCTGCTACTGCAATTAATTTCAATGCTACTGAATTATAACCTGCATTGTTATATTCCTCCCAATGCCAGTCTGCCATCACAGATAGGACAAACAATTTCAAAAACCTTCAAATGCTACAAAATATTTACCAGATTTTAGAACACGGGGAAAGTTGTCAAATACTAATAAAAACAATAATTATACTATATAATGCTTTTCCAACAGGAGTATGTTTGTGATTTAACTTCCCCAGTCTTCAGTTACTATAGAATAAATTCTGAGATACCACAAGGAAATCAGCTGTCTGGATCTCTCATGCAAGCCCAGAAGTGTCGGAAATACCCTTGCTTTAACAACAAATCCTACACCATTGTGGAGACCCAGACGACTTTGGAAATCTCAGTGAAGATTCTAAAACAGGAAGCTTGAAAAATTCAACTTATTGCATTGGTCATAGCACTCAACCTCCAAAATGTCATTTTTGCTCTTCTTTCAAGAAGCAGCAAATGCTCTCAGTATCTCATTGAAGAATATGTATGCCTCAGTTTACCAAGTAATTCTGAACAGCAACCTCCTGTGACAGAAGACTTTTTTCCCCCCGAAACAGTATAGTCAAATTACATATTGGTAATTTACCCATAGTAAATTAGACTTGATTGATTAAAGTCTACCACTCTGCAAAAATAAAATTAAGTGCAAAGCATCACATAGCTACTACCTTTTAACAAAAAGCAGCCAGAGAAGTCTGAATGTGTAATAGCACCTGAACTGCATATTGCAGTGTGGAAACAAGTTCAGGACTTGGGTTCCCCCTGCAACAAATAGTTGCAATGCTCCATGTTTGGAAAAATAAGGACAACTAACCACAACAAAATAGGCATGTTCATGCTTTTCTTTTTATTTCTTAGGTAGAAAATTTCCAGTGCTGTCTTTGAAACTGCTAGCAGTCTGTCATTCTTTGACAAGGCTGTTTTGTCTACTATTTGTTGTTAAGCAGAAGCAAAAAGGAGTCTGTCTCTGGTGGGAGTCTTACACGTATTTAGCCTTGCTAAAGCCCAGGGGAGCTTCACAGCTCTCCCCTGAACACTAGTCAAGGCCAATGGCTGAGTACTAAGAATTAAAATCCCCAAAGGATCGTAGAAAGGTTAGAGGCACAGCATGCCTGTGCAACTATGACAGATGGTTACTACAGCTCCATGACCACACAAGCAATTCTCAGTCACAACAGCAGATACTTTGTTTACCTGGGACTTTTACAACTAGATGGGCAAGGATACATTCTTCGGGAGACTAGTGCTCTAATTACAAGGGGTTTCAACCTTTCAGTTTGTATACACTCAGAAATTGCTGGGCCTTTCTTATAGCTCTCTATACAGTGGTTTTAAGACAAATGACAATAACATTGCTTTACATAGTTACTTTTTATATATATATGTAGACCACTCACATCTATTAGTCAAAATCTAAAGGCATTCCAGTAGGTCTTTTCCACACTTTACTAGCAAATCCACCAACTTAAAATAAAGTCAGTTTATCAAAAATTTTTCCTACTAGTGATCACTGCTTTGAAGATACTTCTGTGTTCTGTTAACTTGAATCTCCAATACGAGAGCAAAGTGCCACCACACTATAGTATTTGCATTGCACTCGGTGGAGCTAAGACAATATTCTGATGCCTGGATGCTGCAGGTTGGCCTTTCAAGACAGATAATCCTGAGCAACCCTGCAGCAATGCTAGCATGAGTGAGTCTACTTCTGCCTGCATCTCTCAGTATCCTCTTGCTGTGTGGTGCTCACAGGATTGGGAAGAAAGTCTACAGAGATAATGGCTGCAATTTGCAAGGGTTTCTCTTTGTTTCACTGTCTGAGCTTGCTTGCTGAGGCGGCACTAATTGCAGAACAAGGCTTCAGCTCAAGGGGCCTCACAAACAGAGCTGCTTGCTCCTGAAGCTTAATTCCTTGATTCGTGACCTTGGAACAGCAGGGACAGGGGAGAAGAGGGAACACATATCCGACAGTTGTTGCAGTGAGGGTGGCAGAGTGGCCTGAGGGCTCGGGACATAGATCCTGTTCTCAGCTCTATTTTCTACTGGATGACAGCTGTGGACATCTCACAAAATCTTTCCTTGGACTTAAGCTTGTCTCATAATGGCAATGATCAAGCACTTTGAGATATTTGGAAGACAGAAAATGCAAAAACATTTTGTAGCATCTCATTATTAAATATAGGACTAGACAAACACCTTTGAATTCTGTTATTTTTCAGCTAGATAAATATAGAGCTGGTTGCACTGAGTCCCTTCTGCGTTTTCCTTCTGTGAATATTATAGCAAGTGACATGTAATGTGGAATGAGAAAAAAAAAAATGGAAAAAGAGGTAAAAAGAACAATTTTAAACTTGTATCATAAACTGTTCAAAGAAAAAGATTTTTTGATTATGTTAGCTCATTTGCATTTGCGATCTGACTTGTCTTACAGGAAAAACACAATGTGATCTTACAGTAAAAATAATAGCAAAAAACCACCTAATTATAAAGTCCACTGAACTTTTCTATAGCCAAATCCCTGAGTAGCTTCCTCCTATGTGGCATCTGAAGAAGCTTCTTTTCTCTTCAAGGATCTAGAATTCTGTGTACCAGTATAAAAGTAATTTAAACCACACCACATTTTCATAGGTAACTAAAGATAGGGATGGTAGCAGGAGCCACTGTTAAGATACAAACTGAACAGAGGAATCACATCCCAAAAGCTTAAAGAGAACTGTACTAATGGGAGGGGTGAGTGGGAGTAACTCTTCCCAGTGAAGGCAAGAGGCATTGTCTCTCCAAAAGGGCAAGTGAAGGACACTTTGATTGAGCCATCCAGCTGCACAAACCCAGAAGCACAGAGCCAACAGAAGGGCTTCCTTCCTGACACCAGAGTATGCCAAGGGCAGCTCCAGAACTCCTATGCCAGCATGACCAAGAGATCCTATGCCCAACACAGGGCAGAAAAACGCACAGAAGACTGCATCTCCAGACAAAACCAGGTCAAACTTCCATATGTTCTTTTCATTTGTTCCTCTCCAGGCTTATCTACACTCCCTGCTTATGACACCTGGGTAAATCAGTAATCACATGGCACATGCCCCTTAACTTGACGAATTCTATGTCCAGCACCTCAGTATTGGCCTCACTGCCTTCTAAAGACAAAGGAGGATCTAAATGACCTCCCCATGCATCTGACAAAAAAAGAAGTAAACAAAGGAAAAGTCATGCAGTACAGTTAGTCGTCTAGCCAATTAGTAGGGTCAATCACAACAAGCAAAACGTAAGAAAGGCTGAGTTTTAGAGACTCAAGCTGAACCTCAGAATGTCATTGTGCAACTTGTTGGAGTAAATTTTGCTTACTTTTCTCACTAACAGCTTCAATTTCCCCCACTGGGACTGATGGGAGAATTATACTCACTTCAAAGTAAGCAGAAGTCAAATTTCAAAGCAGTTTTACCTCCATAGAGGCAGGTGGGGAGAGGTGAAGATGCTGAGGTGAGAGGAAACTATGTTCAAATAACACAGAAATAATGTCCAGTCTTAACTCTTTTCTTTCAGATTTGCTATAAACCTTACAGAGATTAAAATAATAGCAATGCAACTCCAAAGAAAATTTACTAGAAAAAGAGATACACAAGTACTAAACATTTTGTTGTACACAATGGCCACACTATGACCCAGAGGCCAGAAAGACAGATGGACTTCTGATTTTTATTCTTGGACCTGCCATATCTTTGCCCGTTCATCTTCAGCAAGTCATTTATAGGTCTTCTGTACATCCTTTTCATAGTTTATAGAAGGGATAAAGATACTTTGAGTTTTTCATACAAGAAGTGCTCTACGTGGCACTATTAACCCATAGGATTTGCATTAAAAAAACCCAAATAAACAAATCCCAAGTCCTTCTTAAAAATAAGGGGTGTAGGAGTGGGCTATGATAACGGAAATAATCATAATAGGATATTTCTCAGGATGTTAATTTATGGATCACTTTTCTCCTGTACAGCATTGATATAGACTGAAAATCTCCATAGAAAAGAGAATCTTGGCAGAAAGCTTCAAAAGCACCTGGTAAAAGAGCCCAAATTGCAAGTGCTCCTGAAATGACAGCTTGTTCATTGTGTCCCATTGGCATCTCCTGATACCATCTCACAATTTTTTTTTTTACTGCGTCTCACTTGATAGAAAGAATCCTTGTAAATCCAAACAGAAGCATATTTAGAGCAGTTAGTACTCCCAAATTAAATAACCTCCCTCCCCTCTTAATTAAAAAGACATGCATGTTTTTCTCTTCAAGTGTTTCTATTCTGCAACTGTGACCAAGAAAAATCTGTAGCCTGACAATGCAGTGTTGGCATCTCCTGCTGAAGGAAACCAGTTCCTCCCTGACATCTTCAGTGACTACCAAATGGTTTTTCCTAATAATCTTTCAACGTTTACATTATATAAAAATATATTCTAATAATACATTATACAATAACATATAATAACATATCATATTGTACCCTATAACAATGTATAATTATGTTACATTAGAAATAAAAATAATACTACTAAATTCTACTGTGGCATAAGAATCGATTGAAGATGTAACATTATTGCAGAATTTGCATTTAATGTTTAGTATTCAGGCGACCAATACTGAAGAATGGCAAAGAAAATTTCAGTATCAGAGCTGCTTCCCATGAATAGACAAGGCTTCATCGAGACATCTAGAAAAGCACATTAGACTTCTGTATCTCTCATAAACATTTACCAGCAGTTGTACTGGACAGGTTTGGGCTTAGCAAACACACTGGACTGCTCTGGCCACACCAACTGCATGCTCAGAGCTGCTAACTTCAAACACATGGATTACGTTCTGTTCAACACAGATATTGCCTTCATCATTAGAGTTTCCAAGCATTCGAAGTGAAAGACTACTTTCCTCTTTTCTCATATTTCTCTATTTAATGTAAGGATTTTTTGAGATACTTGCTTAAGTAGCAAGTTACCACAGATTGAGTKTTCATTACTGTCTCAGTTTCAGCAAGGTTAGTGTGCTGTGACCACAGCAGTTTGCCTTGCTTGGAACTGTCACCTTAATCTATGCTCTCCCTGTTGATCATCTCTCCCTGTCATCTCTCAACCTGATTTCAGAAGAGCGTCTCTTTGGGAAAGCAACCACAGCTGCAACATGTTTTAGCCATTGACTATCCTAAGGCAGCTGCAATATGAATAGAGAAAAAGCTGTCAAAAATTAAGAGAAGCCGGGAGAGCTCCACTGGTCACAGTGGTGAGCTTTAAAACCCTAAGTTGCCCAGCTTTACGCATGCCACAGAGGAATCCATTTCTCAGTAATGAAGTTCAGTGTGAAGAATTTTGGAGCAAACACTGTTGGCATTTGTCCACCTAGAAGTTACCAGTCACTTTATTATATAAGGACCAAAGATAAAATTAGATTGAGAACAATGTGTAGCATCTTCTAGAGCACAATGACTCACATTCACACGAGACTGTCAAGCTGGAACACAGCCATGGAGAGTGTAAAAACAAAGCTGCAGTAAAAAGTACTGCAGATTCTTTTGCTGAAAATATAGAGAAAACTAAAGAGCTAGGGGCACACCAGTGATCTCCAACCTACTGCTGTAGGCCACAGAAATTTGTGAACTATAGCAGACAAATAATATTACCTCCTTCACTAAATATTGCAAGTCAGCAAACAGAGAATTCATGGGGAAAATTATGACAAAAGAAAGATGAAATATTCCTAAGAGAAGTCTCAGGAGAAACTACTCACAAGGTGAAACCCCTTCCTGTAATGACATGTCAGCTCACACAGAGACTCCAGGCTGCCTTCTTCATACATTCCAGCTTAGCAGAGATTGGAAAATGTGGGATTCTGTTCAACACTACCACTCAGAAACAATGTATCATTCTCATTGTGGTACACACAGAACGAGAGAGGTGAATAGATCTGTCTGTCTGCAAACATCAGTTCTCCTCCCTCATTTCAACTTCTAATGAAGGAAGCAACATTGCTGATCCTCCATTCAGTGCATTTTCTGTCTGTGTAACTGTTGCACAGCCTTGCTCATCAACTCGTGGAACCAGAGGAAAGACAGACCATTATTTGCTTCTAGTCTGGTATTATCAACCTGACTCCACAACAACTCATGTTTCATAATTCATCAGAAAATGGTCCTTGAAACAATTGTTGGGTCCTAACTGATGGCTATGCCTACAGTAAATATTGCCAGGAAGCACTTCCCAAGCACTGTCAACACCTCTGAGTGAAGATGTTCAGAACTTGTCGCCCAACTACCGTGAAGAGCTGTCAAGGTATGTCGTCTGATGCTAGCACCCAACTGCTGTCACCTCACAGCACACCTGGTCAAAGCCACTTCCTGACTGCTGTTGACGTCAGCCAGTCATCCATGTCACTTGTCTTTGTTGGTGGTAACATTAAAAAAGTCACAATGCAATTTTGCTTCCACAACATCTAAATATGATCTCTATAACCTCATCTCGCAACCAGCAACCACATTATTCTGTACTGTGTCCTAGGATAGCAGGGAGTCCCTGCAACACATGGGATTTACAGCACTGTGTACCAATGAACAAGAATTATCCAGCAGTTTTGTCCAGGTCAGCAAGTAAAAATACCACCACTGAAACAAGATGGATCTCACTGCCATGAGGTTTTCCCTCTGCCAAATTCAGGCGAAGATTCCTTTCTTAAGATGTCTCTTCTCCATTGCTGTACCTTCTTTTCTATGGTTAACTGTAAGCAACACTTCTTACTCTTTGATTTCAAATAATTATCTCATCCCTACTTAGTCACAAATTAGTCAAAATGTACATATTTAGTTTGTTCATTTAAATCCACACGCAACCGTTTGGCTCCCTTAGGAGATGTGAGAGGCAAAGAATGCTTTCAGTGAAAGAAGAAAATGACAGATTGTCGCTCTGTGTGTGTGTATATATATACGCACACATACACTGTATGTTCTGGCACATGGTAGGGTGTATTTACTGTATGAGGCCATATGCTTGAAGAATTAGAACAGAGGAAAAAAGCCAGTTTCTGAATGTTATATGTCTAGTTTACATATTGTCAAATGGACTCCAAATATATGGGAAACAGCTCACGAGATCCACAACTGATAAAGGACAGGCAGTCATATATGAAGATCAGCGAGTGTTCAGGAGAAGATTTACAAAGAAAGAAGGTGGAACACTTCTAATCTGTATGAAGATATTTCATTGCTCCTGTCTCTTCAGCTTTAAAAAAAAAAAAACACCTCATAAAAATCTGAGCACACCCAATGTGGCAGAAGCATTATCATAATCCTTGCATCATATGTGGATTTACTGGAGTAAGTTTCCACTTCCAGTGCTTGAATCACTGAGAACTCTAATGTATCATGTAATACAAATATGTCTGTAGTCAACTTGATGCTTTGTGTGCAAGTGTAAATACATTCAATGAATGAAAACAGAGTTAAAATGCTTTTTCTGCTTAACAGAAAACAGCATAACGAGAAAAATTAGCTGAGTGCTGGAAAATGAAGCAAGATAAATTCTTATGAGAAAATAGGACTCAATAAATTCCAATGCATTTGAATATGCAGATTATGCTTGTAATCAGAAGAGATTTAAATTTTCAGAAAGAGTAACCTACGTTGATGCTCTCATACCCTTTGTTACTTGTTGTTTTGTTGGATTTGAGGCTTTTTTATTCCTTTCTTGTGTCATTATGGGTCAGAAATAGCCACATTTTGTGACACTACCTCCTTTCCACTGGAGTTTAAGCTGAAAGAGAAGAGTCTAGTTCTTCGACAGCAACAGCCAAAGGCTATGGCCACAATATTTGTGCCCATTTATCTATGTCAAGTCTTTCCTTGTTAAGTCATCATTAAAACAAAGACTTGGAACAATGGTACCACTGGGGAAATACTAGACAGGAACTGGATCTCCTCTTTAGGATTTTTAGGTGTATAGAGAATTAGACATATTCTTTTCAACTTATGCAGCTCCTTGTTTGGAACCTCCTAACATACTGAATTACATAGCACCATTGTGAAACTACCAGCTCTCTGATGTTGCAAAGTTATCCTATTAATTAAACAGCTGTGAATAATTCAGATTACTAGAGAACAATTAAATTCATTTTAGTCTAGCAAACTATCAGAGAATCACACAGAATCACAGAATAAGCTGAGGTGGAAGGGACCCGCAAGGATCATTGAGTCCAACTCCCAGCCCTGCACAGAACCATCCCCAAGAGTCACACCATGTGCCTGAGAGCATTGCCCAAACTCCATTCTTGAAGTCTGTCAGCCTTGGTGTTGTGACCGCTTCCCTGGGGAGCCTGTTTTAGTGCCCAACCACCCTCTGGCTGAAAAACTTCTTCCTAATATCCAACCTAAACATCCCCTGACACAACTTCATGCCATTCCCTCAGGTCCTGTCACTGGTCACCAGAGAGAAGAGATCAATGCCTGCCCCTCCACTTCTTCTCCTCGTGAGGAAGTTGTAGACTTCAATGAGGTCTCCCCTCAGTCTCCTCCAGGCTGAACAGACCAAGTGACCTCAGCTGCTCCTCATATGGCTTCTCCTCAAGGCCCTTCACAATCTTTGTGGCCCTCCTTTGGAAGCTTCCCAATAGCTTAATGTCTTTTTTATATTGTGTTGCCCAAAACTGCCCCCAGCACTCGAGGTGAGGCCGCTCCAGTGCAGAGCGGGACAATCCCCTCCCTTGCCCTGCTGGCGATGCTGGGCCTGATGCACCCCAGGACACAGGTGGCCCTCCTGGCTGCCTACTATGTCAATAAAGGACTTGATTGTACATCAAATCATGATCTTCTCTTCAAAAATATCCCAACACCACAGATGCTTTAATAAGCAAACCTAAAACCAAGGATCTTCATGAAGAACAGATTAGCTCTGGTTCTTTCACGGAAACCCATTCTTACATAATGACAGCACTAGGAATCAATTATACAATATACTTCATTATACTTTATTACCTGTTGCCTACAGAGTATCTCTGTAGTTTTGGCAGGCCTCATTTCCCATTCCCTAGCCACTGAACCTTTGTGAAACCTAAAATTTCTTCCCATTTCAGTATCTCAGTTTCCCTTCCTTTCAAATATGATGATGATGACGTTGGTATCTACCTCAAAGGGATTCTGAGGATTAATTCTCAGATGACTTGAAATTATCTGAACTGTGATATGTGGGTAGAAACTATGAATTATTAGCAGATGTTGCTATTACAGTGACAACTTCCTACATTTTAAAATCTCACAATTTTGTGCGAAAGAAAAAAGAAAGAGAAACACCTCTTGGTTTCTACATCAGGCCTTAGATTTTGATTTGATTTCAAACTTCAAGATTATTTTAACTTTATTGTGCAGGAAGAGAAGATTGAGAGCAGGGACTGGAGAAGCATCTGAAATTCAGAGAGAATCTCTTCTCTGTCTTCCTTCTTAACAGCCTCTTCAGACCTGCAGCACTGACCCCTATTACCCATCATTATGGCATTTTGCCCCGCTGGTTAAAGGAGGTTTTTTCCTAGTGTGCTGGGCAAGTATAGTCTCCAGCCAGCAAAGACAAGACTTGATACATAATGTGAAACAAACAGCACCAATGACAGGGCAAAAAGGACTTTGACAGAGAAAGATTGATGGTGGCAAATGGAGAAGTGTCACAAAGCCAACCTCATGCTTGCAAAACTCCAAAGCCACATTTGTCATTTGTGGCACTTTTTCCCTGGTGCAGGCTGCTTGTCAATGGGACTAGTTCAAGTGTTCAGCAGATGAGAAGATGTGGAGGTGAAGAAGTGAAGACATCATTCCTCATTACTCACTTCRGAAAAGGGGAAAGGAAAATAAGAAAGAGTCGACCACAGTACAGTCTTGATTAATTACCAGGCTTGTCAGTGACAGCAAAAGCCAGAGGAGGATGAATTTTATTGCTATATACACACAGAGCAAACACAAGCTCCCTGAGAACCATCAGTTCAATAAGGCAAGCATTAGCGTCTTGGATCCCGAAGTCTTGCAGGCTGAAAACACAGACCTGCAGAGCCATCCAGCTCCTCTTCACTCCACATTGCTGCTCTGGGCCTCAGACCATTTTGATGGGCAAATCTCATGGATTGGCAGTAGCTTTGGCCTTACAATAAGCAATATGTTGCACGTGTAGTTACCAATACACACATTGCATCTACAGACTGTAAGAACAATTCTGTTGTGTAAAACTGCAATGGTTGCAGAGGAATTGAATACCGCCAAAATGCAAATCACGTGAAATTGAGATTTTTTTGTTCTCTTTCTGATCTCTATCCTAAAAGTAGAGAAAGACTTTGTTTCGAAAACCTACCTTTATTGCTAAAGTAGCCAATACCTGATCTCTCCTTACATATTATTTAAAATAATTTAGAGTGCAATTATGCTAGGAAAGCAGCTCAGTTAAAAAGCCATTATGGGTGTCATACCATGTACACTTAGTGTTCAAGAAAAAATGCTGGGTTTTCCTTCCTTAATTTCCAACCTTATAAACTCAGCCTGTGATCTGAAGTTTACACCCTTCCAGCTCATATATCATCTGAAATAAATAACGTACTTTTGGACTTCACAATCAATCCTATAAAAACTTGTAAGCCATGAAAGATGATGCATCTCTTCTCTCTGAAAGTTCTGCTGACTTTAATAAAAGTGAAAAATACTTCAAATGCATCTTAATTTCTACATCCTGCAGTTCTAATTCTGCAGTCACAAAGGGTTAAAATTTGTGCCTACTATTATTTGAGCAAATAGGCTTGAGATCATATTCCAACACGTTTCAGTCACTGTGGCAGCCACTGGAAACCACTTGTCCCATGTTCATTAGTAGTAAAATTGCTTTCAGCAGTGGTTGAGTGGGGATTAGAGCCACTGATAACAATTGCTGTTAAAATACAGGTCACTCTCCCAGTACACGCTAAGTATAAGCCTCTGCAGTACCCAGAATAAAGACTCTGACACAGAGGACCTGGACTGTGAACAATTTTTTTATACAGTCTCTAAAAGAAGGAAGATTGTGTGAGCTTAAAGACAGGTATTCAAAAGTCACAATCGGTATAGGGGGTCTAAAAAGCATACCTACCAATGTGGCCTCTCCCAATCTCCTCCCACCTTGTCATCTCCACCTGAGGAGTTAGGCACAAGGACATCCAAAAAGCAAACTGTGCAAATATCCAGCACAGCCAAGTAGGCAGCACTTCTGGGCACACATGAGGGCTGAAGACCTCCTAGTAAAATTTCACCAGACAGTGCAGATATGTACAGTGTCCCAGGCAGCTATGCTGCCTATGCAGAGTTTTCAGTATCATTTAAGCTGTACTTTTAACACCAAAGTGCTTTTGTGGATACCAACCACAACTTTTCGCAACTGAGACTTCCCACCAGCGTGTTAGCAGAGTATTTCAGAACCTTCAATGTATGTATCCTCCCAAAATGTGAAGGACATAACTATGTGATGTCACACTCCAGTATGACCAGAAGATAAAGCGGTGGATGGACGAGCATCTTTCAGAAAGCCATGAACCAGCTATATCCATGCTGCATCCAGGTCCAGAAGCAGCGCATCTGGAAAGCACTGTGTCTCTGCTGAGAGGCAGAGACCAACATCTGTACACAGCTAACATAACACTGCTGCGAGGAGAACTCTGCACAGATCTGTTCCACACATTACAGAGACACCACTCATGGAGCTGGGCCAAGGCACCCTGCACCACTCTCGGCTGTGCAGCACAGAAAGGCCAGTCACTGCTCAAGGTCACTTTATCCATCTACAGGACGTACAGGAAATATGCAAAACCTAAACTCCTAAAAATGGCATCACTTTCAGCTCCCTGCTCCCCCTTGCCCTGATTATCATGTTAAAAATGGTCCCATCTCTTCAAAACATAAACACTGTCACCCTCAAAGCGTGCACGTTTTCTCAGGAAAAATGAGTCGCTTCCTAAGTAAAGGTAAACTTCCATCAGAAGCTTTTAAATGTTTTCATGCAAACCTGCAATACTGTTTTATCAGAGTTTCTCACTAAGCAGATGGTTCAAATTGCAGAGAAGGAAAACTGCATAGATTTGTGCCTTTTTTAAAATGGTTTAATTTCACCTGGTTCTAAATTGCAGCTCAAGGTGCAGAAAATATGTACTACTACTAGGGCCTGTCTTTTCCCTGACACACTTTATTCATTGATCCCACGTAATGAAAGCCAGCTTGAAAGACTTTTCTACTTTGAATCTGTTTTTCATGTTCAGTGGCTCTCAGCATCCCTCACTGCAGCTGGTGCCTCAGTTCAGCTCCACAGATCTGCACCCCCACCACCAATTCCACTCTGAAGGCACCCAAATCTGCTCTCAAGCAAAGAAAAAGAAATGTACCTGTAAATGACTGACTGGCTTTCCCCTTCACCTCTCCCTGCAGGTATCCGTAATTTGTCCTTTCCAGGTAAGCCTCCAAGTTATAGCCACTATCTTTCTTCCTGGCATGACAACGAAGCCTGACAACACTTTCTTTCAATTATCTGAAGGTGTCAGTCATTATGATTGACACACCAACTCACAGCTTGAACGTATTACACCCACAGGAATTCCACCACTGTCTAGGCTACACAGTGATAGCTTCTGACCAAATGTTCTAAACCAGGCCTGGACAAAGGGTCTGAGGCAGAAAAACACAACAGATATGCCACCACCAGGCTGGCACTCTTCTATACCCTATGTCCATCTCACAGCTCCAGAGCAACAGCAAGAATGAGATTTAGATCACAAGATTGCTGAGGTAGAAGCTGTATATTTTATTATGTGCAAATTCAACACACTGTGTGACACATCTTGATCTTTGTGCTTGAACTAATAGAGAACCTCCATCAATGGAGAGAAGTTATGACACAGCTGAGAGATTCTGATTCAAGCTGTTAGAGGAAGCTATATACAAAAGCACGGTTTATTAGACAAGGGAAGACCTTCCTACCTCTTGCCCCAGTGCTCAAACCGAGTGTTTTAAATGTTGGAAAACACTTTAGTTCTTCCCTATTATTCTTCCATATTTGCAGTTGATAATACTGTCACAATTCAAAGCAGGAAATGAAATTTGCCTAAGAAACCAAAAACACAATGTTGTTTCAATTGCCCAATAATGAACCACAAATACTAGATAAGGTACAAGAAAGACTTTCCACTTTAAAAATAAACTATGATTACAGAGATCATAGTGTTTAATTGACAGAAGGTTAAGAAGTTCTGCAGAAATGATATGGGGAACTTATTCTTAATCCTGGGGCTTTAACAGGAAGATGTCTCCATACCATGCTGCACTGTCTCTTCCATGCTAACCAGGCATAAACCCTCAGTGCTCTTTGCACTAGGTAACAAACTCCAGGGAACACAGAGTGAAAGAGAAATGAATCTCCTACATTCAATACCCACAAAAGCAACATCAAAGTCTTGTAATTTAATGTGTGCTCAGATGTTTATCCCCACTCTGCTTAGGCTTGTAAAAAGTATGGATCAGATGCTTAATGTTTTCAACAGCCACCTAACACTAGAATCAATACTGCCGAACACCATGGGTTGTCCCTCATTAATACCCTTACATCAGTGGTGTCTCTGATTTAGCGTACTTTTAATGGCTTTGAACATTTGATCTATACACTTCACTTGCCCAAACAGAAACAAACATCTCTTGACACACTGTACGAAGTGTGCATGGGCTGTGAAACTAAAGAAGCAGAACAAACACTGGGGCAATGGCTGCAGAGAGTGTCACGCTCATCACTGGCCTTAGCTCTTTAATTAACAGACAAAATTTCACCATTCCAGTAGATAAGTGGTAATGACAGGAAAGGCATAGTGCTCTTGCAGAAAGCGGAGAATGAGAAAGAGAACAAGGAAGAGAGTAAATTTCGTGTTATTGCTCATGTTTAAGGAGTAGTTTGGAGTGCTATAAACATAAGGAGCAAAAAGGTTCTGATTTTTCATTTTGGGGTACTGTGCTAAAAAGACTTGGACTTGTCTTTTTTAGGGCTTGTGCAAAATCCCCTCCACTTCTGTCCTAATGCTGTGTCACACAGTATGGAAGTATTTCTGCTGGACATCACATGGTGGTACCAGGTCAATATGCAACCACACAGGATACTCTGGGGCCTCGTGATAAGCCGAGGGTGTGACTACATAAGACAAGCACCCATGGGCAGATGTATTGTCCCAGTATATAAGCACTAAGAGAGATCCACAGAAAAACCATATCCCTCAGATCCAGCCCCCTCAGAATTATTCAGTAGCTGTTGTTTATATTCTCTGTGTGTGCATGTGTATATATAAATAGTTGTATACACACACACAGAGTCATGTAATCTCTACTCAACAATTTCCAGAAACTAATTACAGCCTTGACAGGGTGGGTCTTGCATCCTGATAAATTGCATAGCCACAACCTATATATATTCCACAAAAATGTATCTCCAGATTACTATGCTTGTGGTCACAGCTCAGTGAAAAGCACTCTCCTCCAAAGGATGACAAACAGCATCCTCACACTTTTTAGACTTTTGCTCTTATGACTGCATTCTAGCAGCTTATCATGTGTTTCCACACCTGGGGTCTCCAAGGAAATTCCTTAGCACCTGGTGACTGTTGGAATTTAGATTTCACTGTGATAGAGACCAGCTCTGCATTTCCACAGGGGCTCGGCTCTCTGCCTCTAATAATCAGCACAGACATTGCTCTATGGAACAACTCAGAAGGGCAGATCACAGTGCATTGCTCTCCCTGCAGCTTGGCCTACCCATCACCTTACCTTAGCTCAATAATTTTGTTCTGGCCTTATTGTGGCTGCCTTCTATATAAATATATCTTTCACCTTCTGCCTTGGCTTAAGGTCCTATTCAGACAACATAATATTTCCTTCCCTGTGGAATATGGGGGGATGGGAACATGGCAGCCCCTTGCCTCTAGGAGAGTGGTATATCATCCTCAGAAATCACATGGGGATTTGTTCTAACTTATTATCATCTGTAACTCAGCTGATACTTCTGTTCAGTCTTTGATTCTGTCAGCCTCATTTGTTTCCCTAAAACAGACATATGCACCTCTCCCTCAAGTAAAAAAGAATACAAGAAAGAGGTGGTAAGAGGAAGAGGAGGTAGACAGAGCATGTTTGTTCTGTAACAGCATGAGGAAGGTGTGTGGGGGATGGACTAGGGCTAGTGCTATCATCTAGTAATCACAGCTCAGGGACAAAAGCTTGCATTGCAAGGTGTGAAACTTCCTTGAAATGTGATTTTCACTAGATAACCAGATTTTTTTTTATATTCTCTTCCTTTTCCCAGTTTTCTCTTGCCAACCTGTAGCAAATGGGAGTATTTCCTTCTGTTAAAACGGAGTTTATCTCCCATTCTTGCAATAAGATAAAATACCTAAGCATACACATTAAAAAAAACTCACAAAGAACACACTTTAAATCCAGCTAGAATAGCTCAAGAAAGCAGCTAATGCAAATGAGATAAAGTAGGAGACAGGGATGGAAGCCTTCTGGTCTCTCAGAATTTTTGTCGATTTGGTGTGTGGTCACCTTCTGTATTAAAAGTCCTTGAGAGAACTTGAAGCCTGCTGCTCTCCAGACTTTAGAAGTGAAAACTTGGAATATCTGTATTTCTTCCTTGTGTAATATCTCTCACTCATTTTAATGTATAAAAGCCTGTAGGACTCAGTATCAAATGCGCTGTGCAAGGGAGTGTGCTGTGGCAAAAAGGGGTCTTCAAAGAGTCAGTACAATGGGCAAGCATAGAAAACCTGAGAATACAAGGCAGCAGTCCATTACCATGCTCTACTAATGGTAGCTCAGCCACTATCTCACCAAAGGGTGGGAAGGAAGAGAAAATCCTGCTGCTGTTCACATGAATAGCAAGCATGGTCTGGTAGCATGGGGCCTGGGCTAGTAGTTAGAAGACATGGTCTTATTCCCAGCTATGCCTCTCCAGTGGAACATCCATCACACTACACTAATACTCTGAAGTTCAATTTCTCCATCTATATAATGGGCATTTATTGGCTCTCTTCCGTAAAACACAAAGATCCACAGAAAACTGCCAGATCAGTGCTAATTATTGTTAAAAATATGATTCTGTCCTAACTCCTTCAGACACACTAGCAGCAGCTTGGAAAATGAACAGTGCAATCTCAGTAACGATAATCATCCCAACAGCACTGGTATGTTTAGCTCTGTATAAATCAGGCCTGTCAGCTTGATGAGTTGCAAGGAAGGCGATATTATGTCTCCAGAGGAATGGACAAGTGCTGACAGCTCACCAAGGCTTCCTCTGCAGAGACACTAAGCAGCTTTCTGCAAATGCTCAAGCTCCCGCGAGAGGAAAGAACAGTAGGAAGAGAGGGAAAGAAAAATGCTTGTAAACTTTTTTCTCAATTTTTTTTTTTTTTTTTCACTTCTGCTGCTGTTCCATCTCCCTCCCCAGCTCCTTTTTATTACAAATTAAATAATTACTGGGCTGTAGCCCAAAACACCGAAGATTTCACATCTTGTTTGGTCTAATTATATCAGCTGGCCTGACAAAATGGTTTCATCAATGGAATTGCCTTGCAAGAGCTCCAGCTAATCAATTCTTTGACACTTAATTAAGAACTCTGCTGGTCTGTGAGGATTCAGGGAAGTGAGGGGGGATAGCTGGGCAACAGAATGCCTGTAGAGTGCAGGTTGTTAAAACTCCTGGCACAAATGGACCTCTACTTCCTTCACTGTCCCTGCTTTAATATTACCTCACACTTTATCCATCTCTCTAACCACTTGCTTCAGTTGGGTTTTTTAATTACTTTAATCTCAGCCCTGCCACCAGTAATGGCTTCAAAACACCTCTAGGGCCCTGGATTTACTTTCAGACAGATGTTTCCAAAGCAGGCAGCAGCAGATAGGCTCAAAGCATAACACTTCAAGCTGAAAGTGCACCGGACCTAAAACACTAACCAGAATGAGGTTCGGGCACCATTTGGAGAGATCTGCAGAGATAAGACACTGCCACAGTGAGAGCAACCCAGAGCAGGCTCGCTTGTCCTGAGCCATCACCCACTCTGACAGTGCCTGCACGTTTGTCAGCTGCAGGGTAATGGCTTTCTTTTGAAAAACTCTGCTACCAAGCAATCTGTGGATCACCTGGCAGTGCAAATTGTGATCTAGGTCTGCATCAAGCAGATAGTTGTTTCTCTTTTGAACGACCAGTGCGCTAAATTCAGACCTTATGTTGGTTTTCATGGTTGTACTGGCTGTCATATGGCTAAGGGAGAACAGATAATGACCATTCTGACATAAAGTTAGAAAAGAACAAACTGAGAGTATCTGATCCAGGATAAATATCTCCATTCGCTGCAAGGTTGACCCATTAACATTTTCCTTCACAGCTCAACACCAGCAATGTAAATTTAACCTGGATCAGTACATTGTATAATTTGGTGGCAGGGTGTTTTTATCTGGCCAAGGGCAGAAATTAAAAGTGTGAGCTACTTAAAACTGTATCATTTAAGAAAGAAAAGTGGCCTTTATAGAAACCATCAAATTAGTAAAACCAAAGCTAACAAAAAACCTAATGCACACAACAAAACAGCAAAAACAAATTGGAAAAAAATTCTGGAATCTGCTTGGGTAAAAGTTAGTTTATCAGTGTTTAACGAAAACACATGGCAAATGCACCCAATGTCATTTCCTGTGCTAAAGCCACATCACAAAGCACATACAGAGCCCTAGCTTGCTGCTTTTCTCATGGAATGCCTGAAGTTAGCAATGCCAGAGGTAAGCAAGGAATGGGACCCTCTAGGCTTGACCATACATTAGCCAGATGTTCAGAAAATGCTTGGTTACACTGCAGATTCAGAGCCTCAKCTTCAATTCCAGCACCGGCTAAGACTGACTATTAAAAGTTAGAAGGCCAAACGCTTTACTGCAAGGAAAGTCGCCAGTGACAGGCTCCTTCGCAACGTTAACACATTTAGAACTGTGACACAGAACTCTGTGAGCAGTTAATACTTTTGCATTCTAAACTCCCTAAATTTTAGAGTGTAGCTCAGAAGATTTTAGATGAAAAACAAGCCTTAAAAAGTCTCTCAATCTTTTGAAATTTAGGATTGAAATTCAAAAATTCTGTTTCAGGTTCATCCAAAAATCAGATACATAATAGGAAGGGAATTAACCAAAGATATAACAAGAAATTACAAAGTGCGTTGCGCACACAGTTCCTTTACATCTGAAAGATATTAGCCAGTAACTGTAAACTCCTCTATTTTTTTGGTCCATTCCTAGTTTGGAAGGCCACAAGATCCCCAAAAGAACATTAAAAAAAATGCAGTTTTTAGGTGCAACATGTCTAATTTTTATCAATACTAGATGGCAAGACTGGCACATGTGGGAGACTCCCTGAATCCATTGTCCCAAATGGGAGAGAAAAATTGGTACAAGTGGTAAATTCAATATACACGCTCAAAGTCTTGGTCATCTTGAAAGACTTGAGGAAAGCCAGGCACACCGTGCAGAACACCAAAAGTGGAGGCAAGCAAACAGGCATCTTTAGTTCTCAGCTTCCAGGAAGGCTAACCTCAACTCAATAGAATCAAAAAAAGAGTGACTAATTTTCTCTTTCTCAGGTTTGTCATTGTCCTTCTCCCAGTGTTAATATTGCCACTGAGAAAACCTTTCACTTTGCACTTCCTGCCATCAGGATATACTTTTCTGTATTCCTTGCTCTCACTACTCTTAAGCTTTTGAGTTCTTTATTCTCTCCAAGAAAATCATCACTCTTACACCTCTTTACTAATTTTTCACTTCTCTGAAAACAAAAGTTACTGTGTTTTTATTGCCATTGATGGAGGTGTGTCAATTTACACAGTGGAAAACTTTGCTTATACTAGACAATAAACAATAAAAATTATATAAGTAATAATGGAAAAGTTCTTTTATTCACTGCTAAATCCAATCTGAGTTTGTAGCTGGCAGAAAACTGACTTTTGTAAGGAACTAGCTGACTATCTGGACTGACTTTTATAAGGAACTAGCTGACTATCTGGATCAGCCGGTACAAAAAAAAAGAACACAGCAGAGCAAATGGAACATGAAGCTAGTGAAAAATGAAATTTGGGAATTAATTAGGAAGAGAATGAGAAAGATTGAAAAACTACTTTTATAAGGCTCTGTATTCATTCCAGTCTTTCAGTGTTGACTGTCAGGAAGTTAATATTTTGCTGTGAGAAATGTGCAAATCTTTCATATTTGTAATTTTTTTTGGTGGTGGGTAAAAAATTAAGGAAAAAGGAGAAAAGGTCCATTTGCTCCTTCCCAGAGAATATGATTTCAAATTTCAATTAAAATGAAATGAGCAGCACGATTATCGCTATGGAGCAGGCGCCTGGTAGCGCAATAGGCCCCTTTCACTGCCATGGCAACCGGTCCTCATTGTCACGGCTACCTTGGCACTACATGTAATTGTCGATGTGTGAGCCTAGCTGATAATACACAATCAATACCCCATAAGCAGCAAACATCATTTTCTGTCTGAGGGAAAGGAAAAAAAAAAAGGGAGGGAATGCTTGCAAAGGAGAAAGAAAGCAGCAAAGAGAAACAGGGAAGTGAGAAAAACAGAGTAGCAGAGAAGAAGGGAAACCTAACTCCAAAACACCTTTAACAATGAAACATGCTGCTTTTTTTTTTTTTTCTATAAAGCAAATAGCTGGAAAAATCCCACCAGTACAGATGAGCACCTGCTAAGTCCTTCTAATAATATATTAACTAATTGTTTATGCCAACATCATTAAAGTATTATCCAAACACCACATCAACTAAGAGAATGCTTTTGTATATAATCAACAGTAATTTTGGTAATGCCAAGTTCTCCGGAAAGATCTGGCACTTACAGTCCAGAGCAGGAAGCTGATTTTTCTATATGGATCATTAGGTTTTTTGACTGGCTGAGTATAAAAACAAAACAAAACTAAACAAAAAAAAAAAAAAAAAAAAGGCCCAGGGAACAAACAGATCATGTAGGGAAAAGAGGAGCTTAGTCCTCCAACACATAGCAGAAAGTGAATTGTGATATCAGAGGGGAGACAGGCGCAGGAGAAAAAAATGGAAAAATAAAAAGTCTGCTCAGTATTAACACCAATACTTTGGTCATCTCATGTTCTTTGAACACTGTGTCCTTTTACCTCATGTTTGCATGCTGTGCAGTGCAATCAAGTCCCATTACTAGTGAATGGAAATGGAGAATAAGAAAGGATACACAGAGGAGTATAAAGAGAAAAGTGGAGGGAAGGAAATGAAAAGAACTGTGCAGAAAAAAAGGAAAAAAAAGAGAAGCTACCCATGTCAGCTACCTGCATGTTACACCTGTATATACAAGCAAGATAGAGTATACAAGACTGGTACTACTAGAAACATGGCCATGCAGCACCAATCATTCTTCTCCAGGGAACTGGCCAATAGCAATACTATAGAGATTTCAGGTCAAACTGGGTAAAATCGTTATGGAATGGCATGAACTCACTGTCTTCAGGTTTAAGATATTTTATTCCCTCAAAGTCTCTACAGATAAGTATCAGCAAACTCTGGACTCGCCTGAAAAAGTGAAGGAATAGCAAGGGAACTGGATTCCTCTAGATACTAAAACAGTGATCTCAACAAGTCCTTAATGGGATCTAAGTACTTCACCAGGAAAAGCCACAGACTCACCCAGTCATGTGGAGGTGATATGCATCTCTGACCCCTGCACACCTCTGGATGGTATCAGGTGGTGTTAGTGAGGCTAAAGATAGCTAAGAAAAACGTCCATGTACGTGTTCAGAATGGCACAGAAAGGAAGCGCTCCGTGTTCTCAAACAGCCTTCTTCCAGATCTTTTTTATTGTCTTTAGTAGATTTACTTATTCCTATGAGAACCTCAAAAGACATTTTGCAGGTGCACATGAACAACTTTTGGGTTTCATAGCACAGGGCAAGGGCAGCTGATGGTACAACATACCAGAGATAAGCTTAGTATATTAACATTGAAAGCACAGTGGGAATATCTTCCTATCTTATCCCTTGTGAGATAATCATCTGTAATAAATTAGCCACATCAGAGACAGAAAAGAAATTCTTTGCTGGCTTGGATGAGCATGGGCAGATGTGAATCACCCTATTTTATAGTCTACCATTTCTTAAATATCAGTGTTCTGTCTGCTGAATCTGGGCATGTACCTTTGCTTTAGATTGGTGTCTTTTCAATGGTGTGCTTCTCCGAGACATCACATGCAGTAATAGTAATTTAAAAAAACACATTGTGCATTCAAGCACCCAATATAGAAATAAAAATGTGTTCCTGAATGAGTCCATTTAGACAAAGCTCCCTTTTCCCACACCCAGTTACACAATGTAGTTGCTGCTGAAAGTTCAGTTTTCCAAAATAAAAAAATTCTATTATAATTACACTGCCAGCATAATTCCTAACTACGATGTCAATCACCTCTTGCATGAAGAAATGCATCATACACATATGCCAAGCCCAGGAAGAATCCTGCATTAGTACTGTAGCAATACACTTTGCATTCCAATGTTACCAATCAAGGCAAGTCCCATAAAGCAGATCAAGAGAGAGTCAGTTACATGAAGCAGCTTTAGCTCTTCCCATTTTAATCCCAATCTGAGAGAAAAATAATGAAGCATATGGGTCTGACCACAGCTTAACTAAAGACCAGCATGGTCACATATCATATAGCCCTGAATCTTTTATATGCCATCAAACTCCCTGGCTCTTCTGAAACCAAGGTACCATCTTCCTAAAACTCACACTCACTCCAGAATGATTAACTGTAACTTGCACCTTTATTTGTCAAATTCACACTGCATAATAGATAGGATAATTGGGCCCCAGTCGACTAACTTTTATGGAACAAACCTGATAACAACAGATTGATTGACAGCCTCAGCTGTAGAACACAAACACAAAGTCTTTTAGATTATAATGTTCTAAATGTTAATGCTAGGGTTGAAAAGCAAAATTAAACAATAATAAAGGACATACCTGCAACAAATGCAATGTCAGAAATTTCCCTGGGGCTTGAGTTAGGTCTGATAGCATTGTTCTGAAATAAAACTTGAAGACTTTATAAACTTCTAGTTTTAGTAACACTCCTCCAGGCTACCAAGAGCTGCCTCATCACTTCCCAGTATCTGAAGACTACTTTCCAGACACTCACTTAGGAAGCTTTCATTTTCTTTTTTCTTTATGGACTTCTGTTTCATCTTACCTTCTCTCTCTACTCCTGACTAGTCCTACTCGATCACATACACATTCTGAAAATGAATATAAACCCCTAGCAGACAAAGTTAGCAATCTGGTTAGTTTTGGCTGTTTGTCAGATTATCTGATCTTTTCTGACTTTCCAAGTTCTGTTTGAGACAATGCGTCAGGAGAAGCAATCAAAACCATTTTTGTTTACTGTATTCTTTTTAGTAAATGAAACCTTTTATCCATTTTCTAAAGACAAATTATTAATGAAGGCTAATTTGTGCTATGATTAGAAGGAAGAAAGAAATTAACCAGTGACTCTTTCCTCCCAAAACAATGTTACTAATATCCACTGGATATATTACATAAACTTAGAATACATAGGTAATTACATATTGTGATCTTGTAGCTAGTAAAGTTTGTAGATGCAGAGGCCTCCCTGAACAGCTCACTGCAAGATGAATGCCTGCCATACCGGAAAACATCCTCTGCTCTGAGAAAAACGTGTTGCTTTTGGTACTTTTACCAAGACACGCTGAAGAATTCAAAACTCCCTCTATGCATATTTTCAAGTATTACAAGAAAACTTGCAAATACAGCCACCTTCCATAAATCAAAACTAACATCATAACTAACTTATGAGCCTTGGGAATGGGAGTGATGTGCATACTCAGGACAGAGGGACGCTACAGCCTGAGAGAATGGAGAGCAAAAGGAACAGCACTCTGACTGAAACACTAAACCCCTTCCTGTAAACCACTCCCACTTCCTGAGTTTAAATGAGACCCAGTCYCTAATCACTACATTTACAGCTGCTTATTTATTATTTGCACGGTTTAGGGTAAGTAATGAAACATCCACACAATGGAAAGTCAAGTTTCCTGTAGCACAGGGAGAATATTTTGCCACTAACATACACAGTTAATAGCAAAGCTCCAGGAAACCTGATAAGCCAACAAATCTTAAAAAAACACTTTCTATTAAACAGCCTACCTCTTCCAATGAGATCTAACAGGCAGTCCCTCTAAGCTGGCATGAACAAAATCGGCTTGAAAATGAACTTGGGCCAGTGGGTGAATAAGTCTGGCCTCCCTGGGCTTATGATCCCTCTTGTGCCTCATAACCCTAATCCTGTCCTTCCAGCTCTGCGTGACTCTGGCATCCAACTGAGGCAGTGATTTTAAGTCAATGTTACAGTTCAAACTGCTTGTAGACAAGGCTACAAGTGAGTGCAGGGGCTGTTTGGCAAAACCTGATGGTTGGAAAGGCAATCTTGCAGAAAACAGAGTGCTACCATAAATGTCTATGAGTTTTTGAAGGGCACATAATGCAAAAGGAGAGAGACAGAAGAAGGGGAAGAAAACAATTCCAGGTTGTGCAATTAGGAAGAAAAAGACACAAAGGAGCATGCAGGAGGAATGTCAAGCTGCATTTCTATTTGGCAACAAAGTCCCTGGAACAGCCTCTGCAGAGTGATGGTGGTATTTGTGTTGCTATAGTCATTTATAATTAAACTGCATGTATCACTAGTGATTGCAACATAAAGAACAAACTTGCAGCAAATGCCAAGGGAAGGACTAGATGGCACAGGTGTTTGCCATTTCTTGTGTCTAAGGCATCTTTCATTTCATTCACAAGTGCTTTCTAGTCTTTCTGCATAAGCCTGTTAATCCCACTGCCCTGGCAAAATTCCAACTAAGTAATTAGTTTCTGTCTACCTTAAATTTCTTTTTGTTGCTTTGATTTGTTATAGCATTATCACATCTCCTCTTAAGTGAGGTATAATATTGTGCTGCCATGTTCCACTCCAGAACTAGTTTTTAATACACACAGAAGGGGAATGTGGTGGCTGTTTAAAAAAGCTCAGCAAACATGAAAATGTAACACAGCAAATGGAGGAGGAGATCGCAGCCAATACAAATCTGCTGCAGAAACTAAGCAGAAAATAGCTCCTCAAATTGGAACTAGACCAGAACCCTGGATTTAACATATCTACAATTGTGAAAACTGACAGAAGATCTCTACAAACACCAACACTCATGAAATAGGCCTATGCTTTATCCCCAAAGGCCATGGGAATCAGTACCACTTCAAGGGGCAAAAGACCATCTACCAAGTTATCCCTAGGAATTCCTGCAAAAAACTGTTTCCTGGGGTTTTTTTGGAGATCTTTCCTTTAAGCCCTAACTAACACTATTTGAAGTCTGATGAGGTCAGAATACAAGGCTGTGAGGCTGCACAAAGTCAACTAATTTCCTTTGTAGACAACCCTCCTGTCCTGTTTTTTAGCACATATCTCAGTCTTGAAAATATATGAAAAAGTAAAAACCCCACAGACCACACTTAAAAAACAACAACAAACGTAAAAATAAGATGTTAGGTTCTTTTTCTCTATGCTTATTTATTCTGTAAAAACTTGGCAATTTAAGTTCCTAGTTGGTTTAATTTTTTCCGCCTCTTAAAAATGCACCCACACTAAAAATTACACAATCCTGCTTACTTTTAAACTGTAAATGTTCAAGTAATACACATACTAGAAAGAGGAATTTCTTCCCTCTGTTCTTCCTAATGAAATAAGTTGCATGTATACCACATGCAAAAGGAAGCCCTCAGAAACTACATGCTAGGACCTCAGGAGACGTGGAAGCAGAACTAGAGATGACAGTATTTTCTGATATTCATTACAATTACTGCTCATTTTTTGAAGAGGAACATCGATATTAAAGAAATATGAAAGCATTTTTTTTAACTGCAAAGCAAAAATAAATAAACAACTGCATTAGTTAAATCCATTCGCACATCTTTGAGAGGTTATTTATTTTCTCTGAGGGCTGATAAAAGTTCCTGATGACATGCTTTCTAATTTTAAAATCGCTCTCACTTCACAGTTCTGAAAAAGCTGATGTCAGGGAGTGAGTGGGTGGGTCTGTTTTAAGTGTGATTCACACATTAGATTCTCTTATCAGCTAATGCATATTCAGAAGTGCTATCCATGGGCTATGGGGTTCAGGAGGAGTCCAAAAGACCAGAAAGGAAGAGGGTCATTTGGAAAGAACTAATTAAAACAGGAGAAAYCAAAAAAGGAAAGTTGTTACACTATCTTTTCTTCATGTGTCAGGCGTGCTAAAGATGCCCTATTCATGCCTCAAGAGAATATGTCACACCTGCAGAGGGGCTTTCCATGTCCTCAGTGCTGGTTCTTCCCACCATCTTGGGACTCTCAATAATGCAGAAGTAAATCCAAGGCTGCCATGATCTCCCCAAAAAAAGGAGAYGTGTCTTCAAAGATGCCTGGAACTGGAACACGAGATCCCAAGCCAAGGCTAATTCACAGCATAGTATTGGTGTAAGGCTTGTGTTTATGAGGAATAACACGTTGAAATAACACACTGCCCTGCTAACATGTCATCTCTTCTGCACACATTTGTAAATACTACCTGCTCCTACTGTGGGTCTGACCAGGATAGCTCTTCTCCAAAGTAAATCATTCCAAGAACAAGAAAAAGCCATTCCTGAGATGAGATTATTTACAATCAGGTGATGATGTCAGCTGTCTAGGTGAAACTCTGGTGTCAGGCCACTAAACTCGTAACTTGGCCTGTTTCTCAGATCATCAGGCTGGCTAGCAGAACTACATCTTTCCTCAAAGTCCCTTGCTAGAGGGAAATGCTTTATCTCTTCCCCCTCCAACTGCAACATACTTGCTGGTATGGAAGAGAGTGTTACGGAATGACAAGATGGCAAACCTGTGCCATCATCTTGGTAGAAAAACAAAATTCACCCATGACAGCTATACAGGAAGACTCCATATGATGGCTGCTGTGCTGGACACAGACATGCCCTGAAGCACAATCTGGCGCTCTCACTGCCTTCATGATTAACATAGCCCATGATGAACAGTCTCATCACAAAGTCTCTGCAAATCCTGCTCTAGCCTAAGCAGATGAAAAAGGTTCTGTTGACTGCAGTGCACATACCTTGGTTCTCAGGAGTTAGCAAGCACAGCTGAGGTGGAGGAAGTAGGAAGAAGGCTGGGTGATAGGGAGGGAACGTATATGATACAGACACACACAACACTGTAATTAAGGGTAATTTCAGAAGCATTTACCTGTGTTTCAGTGTCTGACAACTTTTCACTTGTGAATGCTGCAAACGCCTCAGCTCTATAGACTGATCTTGTTTTTGTGTTGCTGGAATGGGAGGAGCAGAAAAATGAGTCGTTCTCTGAATTAATTACCTCCTCTGATTTGAGCAACATGCACTGAAATACCGTTTAACTCTTGCTCAGGATCTGTGTGCCTACACTAAAACAGAACTGAAATGGAGCCGTGCCTTGTGTCTACGAATACAGAACTATTGTAGAGGCTCTCGAGGCTCTCCTACCTGCAGAACATAACCAAGGACAAATGCTGCCACAAAGAAAACTCAGTGTTTTTGAAGGACTACACTGGAACACTAACTTCACCTAATATGACCTCTAGCTAGCAAAACAATTACCATAAGTGTCACCTTTGTTCAGTCACCACCTTAAAAGCCACTGCTTAATTTCCATTTCCTTTTGCTGCAAATCTGAGGTTCCCCATCCTTTTCAAAAGTACTATAATGGGATTGAAAACCAAGCTGAAACTCAGAGGACCCAAGTTATATCCCTAACTGTTCAAGTGGGTCAGTTTTGGGTACATTATATCACTCCTTTCCATTCCTGTTTGCTTGCTCCCTAAGGCAGTAGCAGCATCTTTCATCTTTGTCAAGTGTTCCGAAGGTGGGGACTCATAGAGGTCTGAAAAATGAAAACTTTGGAGAAGTCCAGAGTTAAAAAGTTGTGAGGAAAATTGCATTTTAAGCCCAACAACTAGTATTTGCCTCACATTTTTATTTGCTTATTTTTTAAATTAGCTTAACAATTGTGCTCTGGGTCCTGACCTACGATGTCAGTCTCTGTCATGTCAAGGTATGTCACACATCAGACTATGACATATTGGACATGATACTTTATGTCATGATAACAAAATACTCCATCCTGACTTGGTGGTGGTGATGGGATAATAAAAAAGCAAATTAAGGGGCAAATTATTTTCTCTCATTTAAATTAACATTGCAGTTTATTTTATCCATCGTTTTTCCTTAAATAAAGAAAATATTTCCAGAGCTTATAGTGCAGAATGACTGAAAGCATCAAGCAGAACTACACAAACTGTGCCCAAGTGGTAAACGTTATTTTCACAAACACTTCTGTCCTAACCTTCAGCTCCCCAGATAGTTCAGGCCTAGGCACTGCAATAATATTGTCACCCTCTTCAAAAGTCCTTCCTGTCCTTTTGCTACCTCTAGCAATTATTCCACAAGGTAACTCAACCAGCTCCACCAATGAAGCTATGCTGAGCCTTGTGTTGTTCTAGTCTTTCAAGACTTGGAAAAGCCCCCTCTGGGGCTGGAATCTATAGCAGAGGAGTCTGAGATCATCAGATTCTTTTACTCCTTTTGACTGCAAATTTGACCCCATTTAACACCATAGCTAGAGATCTGAAAAACTTGTAACTTATCTATGTTTACTGTTTTAATACAGTCTAAATCCCTTTTTCCAGTTCATTTTCTTTCTTGCTTTCACTGTGCAAAATAAGGATTTTCTGAGGAGGCCAGTGTATGGCCACTACAACATAAGAACATAATATCTGCTTCCTGCCAGGATGATATGCAAATCTTGTTCACATCTTTATGGTATTTTCCTTTATTTCTCTTTTGAACTTCTTCCAATTTTCTACTTCCAATTTTTTTCCAGAGCATCAGGGAGCAGTATATAGCTGAACTAAATTTCCTGCAGCTCAAAAATGTGAACAAGCTCTATGTGAACAAGCCTTGGCGTAGTGACCACTGACAATCCATCTGGGTAGAACTAAGAACAATTATGATCTCCATCTCAGTATTCAAAGCAACAAAATCTTTCTGTAACAGAGCTGATCTGTCATTGACAACAGTAGGCACCACAATCAGCTGAGGAAACACTAAACAGATTGTGGTGAACTGTGTGGTAGGAGCAACTAACTTGGGATCGTCATGTATCCACCTCTGAGGAACAGCATGGCTGTGCCCCATGCTTGTATCAGACTGATTGGAAGATTCTTCAGCATTACACTTACATCAGCAACACTGATTGGGTGGTTCCCCCTCACTCACTACACAGTGCTATCCATCCCTTTAGGACACCTGGCTGCCCACACCCCCCAAGCATTGTGTCAATCCCATCCCAGCCAGCAGCAAACAAACAGGCATGACAATGGGCAGAGCAGCATACAGAGGAAGATGATGGTGGTTACTGCCTGACACTGAATTGTAAGAGAGGAGAGGTTACCATAAATAGGATGCAAAATTAGGAATGGGCTCTTTCCTATTGAGATAAATCAAGAAATTATATAAATTTTTGACACAACTTGAGATGATATGTGCAATAGGAGAAACAAATACGAAGAGAAGTATCATTTGTACTTTGTATTCACTTCCATTGATTGATTTGGCTGCTCTTGGTGGACAAAATATTATAGCAGCTGCTTCTTCTTCACTGAAAATTCTTAACAATTGAAAAAAATCTTCCTGTCACTAATCCTTCCTGTCAGAGCAAACCTGATCCTGCAGAGCATACCTGTATCTTAATGCAACTCAGTTGTTGCAGAGATAGAGACTGAGTTCACTGTAAACATGGACAGGACTTAGGAGTTTCTGTCACAGACTGGAAACATAATTGACCCTAACAAAACAAAACTATCTGATAAAAGTGTCAGATCATCAGATTTGGGAATGACAAGATCAGGCATACCTGCTCTAAGCCCACATACARATCCACTAGGCAGACAAAGCTACTCAGCATAACAAAGATGAGAGGAGCAGGAACTCATACTGTGGTGACAGAACCTAGCAGCCCCCTTCAGAATGTGATTCAGGATAAGTGCCTGACATTGGTGCTCCAAAACTCTGTGACACACCTCCTTTCTCTTCAGAGCCATTCCTACAGTCATTCCCACCTTAAAGCTTAGTTACTCAAAATCAGATTGCATTAATAACTTCCCAAATGCTTATGGATCAATCTCAGCTTTCTCTGTGAGGAAGACTGACAGTAACAAAGAGTAAATGCTGTTCTGTCATCCCTGATTGACAATTAATAATCAGTCCCCATACCAGCACTTTCCCTCCTACATACTATTCTTCAATCTTACAGGTATATCTGTACAACAGCCCCATAAACCTATCAAATGCTTCCTTACTGGAAACAGGCCACTATCTCCAGGAGGCTGACTGTGCTCTACTCATCCCTCCAGCCCTACAGAGTGCCCTAGGTGAAGCCCCGGCGGGCACAAGCAGTGAGCGCAGAGGCAGCAGCTGCCGAGGTGGCTGGATGTCTCTGATACTGCAGTGAGCATCACAGCCTCTTGCTGSTCTCTATTTGGAACTGAAAGGACCATTTGTAAATCATTTTTAATTGTCCTGTTAAAGAGCACAGAGTGCAGCAATCAGAGAGCTGGTGGTGTTGGAGGCCTGACACCACCATCAGGCACGGATCAGCAGACAGGATAATAGGAGAAGCTGCAGGGTTACATAAGCAGGCGCAGGCAGGCAAGTGGGAATGTGAGAGAGGAGGGCGAGTGCATGCCCTCTCCCTGCTCTCTTCTGGGGAGCAACTCATGTGAACTCAATGGCAACACAACACCTTACATCATGCATTAACTTGGTCCATTGCAAAGACACACAACTCAAAATCCTTGGGGGATTTTTCACAATGAAATGTCTGGGTTACTTGTAATTTTGCTCTTTTTAAGCACTGCGAAGAGGCTTTTTCAGTTCCTAACAGTTCATCCCTACCTTGACTAGAAATGATCAAGAGAGAGGTAGCTGCCGAAGTTCAGCAGGCTCTGACAAGCTATTCACCTTTTTGGTATTATGCCTTTAACCATCTCTTAAGTGAAATGGTTCCTAGAAAATCTCACCAAGCCAGTGATCTTCTTTGTAGAAGGCATGGTTCTCCATGAAAAGATAAGCAAAATCAGACAGGTTCAGTCACTCTGGAAGTATTCTTTCAGTAAGTCCTGTACTAACTAGAGGAAGAACTTTTTAGGTTGATCTAGAACTATGAGTTCTGTTGGTTCCCATTAACTTATCTTCCTCAGCGTATTTGTGAAACACCAAACACAGGTTTGGATGCTGTTTATAAGAAGTAATAAAACATGGGAACGGGTGTTCATTGACCTTCACATGCTTCTCACAACTACTATTTGCTGTTAAAGGCTCTACAGCACTTTAAACCAAGGTGCCTTCAAGTTCAAGAGGACAAAACCCCTCAAATTCTTTGTTCACCTCTCTGATCACTAGACTACCGGAGAGCATAGAAAAGCAAGGATTGAAATCAGGGATCCACCCTGCCTTCACCACAAAATAGCCAGATTACTGTATTAAGAAGTCCTGGGTGCATCATCTCAGTAGGTACAATCATTATGCAAAACAGCAGGCAGCAGGAGAGAGGCACGGAAAAGGGTTCTGCTTCACTGAGGATTCTTATTACTGCTTAAATACAGAAGATTGGATTTTCTTTCATTATTGCTCCCCAGGAGACCAGGGGCCTTGCAGATCTAGGATGTTTTGTAATCTGACATAAAGGACACCTGTTCTTCTGCAGCACATGGATTCACTTAGCAAACACATTCTGGTTGTACTGAGAGCAGCAGAAAAGCTATGCTTGCAGTTTAAGGGTGGAAGGTAGAAATGGCTAACTGCTGCCCTTCAGTCTCCAAGAAGCTGCTTTGATTGCTGTCATCCTATTTATAGTTTCAAAGAGCTATCCTTGCAGTTAGAAGTAAGAAGTTGAGAACAGTCATAGCCACGTCCACCTCTTCTACAGCAGCACTTCCACGGTCATTTTTTTGCCAGCCAGAAACTAGCATTATGACAAATGAATTTCATGATAACTAAATACAGAAAATAAATACCAACTTTATATTATGAAAGCAGCCGACAAATGCTCCAAAACTTGGTTCATTATGTTTAAGAACAAGTCCAATGCAATACTGATCAGGAGAGAATCAGGCTTATCTTTTGTGATATTCTTGCTGAAGCTTCCCCAGCTGTAGGGAACAGAGCTAATGCACAAACACAGCCACTTCCCTATGTCCATGCAAGATTTCAGTGGCCTGCTGAAAGGAGTTCCTCTATATGTCAGGGGAACCTTCCTAGGAGCTTTGAACACTTAGCTTTATCCTTCCTGCTGTGGTTGCTCCCACGCTCTCTCATCTAAGAAACCACCAAAGGGACAAGAAACTGGAGTGTTGATTTGGTTGAAAAAGGTTTGGCTGTAGTCTGAGCCCCAAATGATTTTTTAAGGATTCAAAAATATCATTCGGAGTTCGGTTCTTTTCAATGCCATGGTACTATTTCCTAACGCTCTACACTGGGTGAACTGAGAAGGAATGACATAATAAGGTCACACTCGCCAGAATCATTAGGAAAACCTGTCCTGGAGCTGAAAGAACCCACAGAGATAAGGTAAGAATGAGCAAGCTATTGTACACATGACAAGTGTTAGCTTTGTGAGTTACTTCACTTTTGACCACATTAGCAGGAACATCTCATTGTTTTTAGTCTCCAAGAAGAACCTGGGGATAACACCACCCAACTCTGACAATATACCAAAACAAGAATACTGGGAAATCTTACACAAATATGCAGAGAACCTTTTCTCTTAATGCCAGTCCCAGTTCTACGAATCAAGCAAATAGACAGTTCTGACAGATAAGCTTTGGTAATTGTATCTCAAGCAGTTTAACACATTACTGTAAACACCTGTCTATCCCACCACTTCATTAGAAAGGACCACCCTCAGAAGTAAATAAACAAAATGCGGAAATTGTCCATGCCTTACTTGCTCCAGGTTACAGTCCTAACCACTGTCTTAGCACAAACCCTCTTCTCTGATGGATTCACCTGAGTTGTTAGATTGTAAATCAGTTGGCAGAATGCAGACACTCCCCTCATTCTGTCACTCCACTGACAAAAGTGATAACCATATATGCACTGAAATAGAGTCTACAATTGAGAAATGCAATGCTAAATACGCCTATTTTTGCCCTAGTCTACCCATGGATGTCCTAGGATCATTCAGACTATCCCAGTTCGACATTTTACTCTATTGAATTCAAGGTCTTGGAGCAAAACTATGGTCTGCAAACAAATTCATCAGGCCACAGACCAATTCAATCAATTTGTCTGTCTTCCTTCCTTCCTGAATCGCAATTCTTTTGACACAAACTGCCTGTAAAGCCACTGACAATCTCTTTCCATCCAACCAGTTCACTCCAGAATTGCTGGAGAACCTTCCTTCTACTGGTGCTGTCCCTTCATGGAGAAGCAACATTTCACCAAAAAGCACGGTATGAAAGCTATGTGAATGGTTTTGCTTTCACACACATTCAGTTCTGTGACTGGTGCTCTAAGGTGAAGATAAATACATAGAATAAAATGCAAAAGGGAGAAGCACAAAACAATCCCCAAAAAGGAGTAACTACACAGGACAGAAAACAAAGAGAGGCTCAAGATGCTCTTCAAGTCACACTTTTTAAAAAACTTAGAAAATCTATTTCTTGGCTACCTTGATTTTATGTAGGAACTTGGGGGTTGGAGGTAATTTATGCTTCAGGGGAAAACAGAATGTTACCCCTCCCATTTGCAGTTTTCTTCAGTTCATTAAATGAAAGAAATTGATTTGGCGAAGGTAATTTTGTAATTAAAAAGCTTATCATGGCTTTCTCTAATGAGCTAAGCAAACAGACAGTAATTCAGTGACAATATTTACACAGTGCACACTGGGGGACGTTTGTTTATAAAATTAAATAATAGAAGTAAATGGGAGGAAGAGAAAAGGGAAAGTAAGCAAAGGAGAAGAGGTCAATTCTAGATCCAAGTTCATCCCAGGACACCGGTCCTCTGATGACTTGCTCCTGTTTCCATCGCATCAGAGAAGCAAAAAAGAAGAAAAGACTGTAAGCGACCTAAGCTACCCCCCTGTGTAAGTGGGCTTTTCACAGACTGAATTTACTATGCTCTCATCTCCAGCTGGGACCATAGCCAACTCTCTATTCAGGATTTCAGGGAACAGCTTTATACTCATGCAAGACTAAGAATTACCTTTCCAGGATACATTTCCTCCCTCTAGGGTGCCAGAGGTTTCACACACACCAACTGAGGGTGCAGTGTGGAAGGGAAGACAAACTCTTGCGAACTGGAGGTAAAACTTGACTTCAAAAAGCTCTTCTGTTACATTTGGAATGAAACTCAGAACTCAAACTACTCCTTTTATACCTTCAGAAAGCAAGAAAACACAACAAAGATCCTGCCKCAAGCAAAGCTTTGTGCATCGCAGGATGAAAAAAATGAGACAGAGGAAATCCAGCAGTTCTCTGGAGATTTTTCACCTCTTGGTCTGCTCTGCTATTCGGAAGTACACCGTTTCCATCCTATGGGAAATCTTCCAAGAGCAGGAAGGAGGAAGTCTCTTCTCCTCTGTCTCTGCTTTCCTCAACCTTCAAAGTTTGTTCTCCTATCATCTCTCCCTGCCCTGTGTAACTATGGATGAAACCTCTGGCAGTTTAAGAGTGGAGGGAAGTGAGCTCTGGAAAAGTCATTCTCAGCATTCTGAGTTTCTCACACTTACAAAGCTGTTCCCTCTATTCTTGAAAAGAACTGGCTCAGATACTGTAGCAACAGGCAAGTGCAATTCAAGAGAAAAAGATGAGTCCTAAAAGGAGTGAGCAGAAGATCAGTTAGGTGTGAGGCAGCAGAGACACAGGAAAATGCTGCTAAGGTTAATAGTGGGAGCAAACTCACAAAGCTTAAAAGACCAGAGAGAGAGAACAAAATGGGAACTTCAGTGGACAGAAAAAAAGAACCTGTGGATCTAAAAAATGGTCACATTTCAACTCAGAAATAGCTGCCTTCTGATGCCTAGCACATGCTTTCAAACCCTTCTTTACAGATATAATGTAGAGCATGAAACTCATACAAACAAAGAAGAAAATAATTTAGGAGATTTGATTCTCAAACTTCCAGATTAATTGCCTTATAAAGGATAGGGTAAATTCGTCACTATGCATCATCAGAGGTCAGCATATCACTCTGCCTCATGGGTATATGAGGGGGCACACAACAATGAGACCTTGTTTCCTTAATATTTACTCCGTAATAGGACAACCTACCTCTATTTCCAAACTAAGTCCAACAGGAACCACTAGTACAGCATATGTTCTAGCACTTCCTGAGACTCTGATACCAAAAGACATTTTTAGATTAAAAAAATAATAAATTAATTAATTTCTGTCTGCCGAGTCCAGGTCCACACCTACACTTTTCTGAATAGCCTCTCAAAGATTAACACCAACCCAATTTACTAAATTAATAACTGATTTCTGTGTAAAAAAGTACATGAAACTTACACAGAGTTCCATGGAGCTAAGTCAAACTGCTCTCATACTAAACATATCTGATGCTTCCTTAAGGAAAAAATGAAGTTCTCCATTTTTACTTTCCTCAGAGGTATCCTTTACATATCCCATTTTTTCTCCAATACATGAAATCAAGGGTACTGCATAACAGCATTCTGAGACCACAGGGCAGGTTCTGAAATTCTGCAGGAACTGAACTCCTTGCTGCAAGAGCTGGACATAGCCTACTCATATGCCTGAGAGCACACTCTTATGGTGGTGGCTTGGACCAGAAGATAAAGTCTCTAAAAAAAATTGCAGAGACACAGGGCAAAACAAGACAGATAAAATCACAACAAAGCTGAGCATCTGTAGTAATCCTTAATCCATTCTCCTGGAAAGGACACTCCCGTTATTTCTTTCATACCACACCCTGCTAGCTGTTCCTGAATGTTCTCTGACAGGAGGTCATGACTGGTACAGATCAGGCATAAACCCACAGCTTTACCTCTGTAAAATTAGCCAGAGAATATGACAGAACGTTTAAGGCTATTGTCATGCCAGTTGGGGTTGAATATACCTGGCCCAGCATGTAATGAAAGGTGCAAAACCAGACAGTCTAAGATACAGCACAAAGTCTATGAGTACACACCAAAATCCTTTGAACATATCTGAGAAAGCAGAATAAATTTATTGGTGCCATGTGACACAGCTTTTCTGTTTTTATCTGAGATGTCCTAAAGTTGTGTCATTGAAACATCGTCATTATGCACGGCAGGCAGAATCTCTTTCAGTGCACAGGCACAGAGGCAGAACTTAAGATAAGACCAGAACTGCCCTGCTTGCCATGACTCACAGTCAAATGTGTCTAGGAATTGCTGATAATTAAGACTTATGAATCTCAGTACCACAGACTCAATCCAGCAAGCTAAGAAGCACCCCATGAGTTAAAGGAATTTGATATACTTACAACAGTTACTAATTGGTTACCAATGAACTGAATAATTGGTTGCCAATATTTCTCCCAAATCCCCTTTTCAACTATATTTTCCAGCATAAAAACTATTTTCCTCTCCTTCATCCTTCGTCTTCTCTCATGCTTATAACTCTTCCCTTAAGTGCTTTTGAATCCAGAAGCAATCCCTTCAGGACAACAAAGTTAGCCAGTGATGATTTGCAGGCAAGAAAACAGACAAGAGACCAAGAAGCTGCCTAGGTCAGACCTCAGGGCAGAGCTGTGCCACTTCATTAGCTGCAACAGTAACATGAAAATCCCAGTGGCTCTGCAGTAATAAATATGTAATAAATGCTACCTTTATACATAACAGAAAAATCCTGCAAGTTACAGTGCTGGGGAATAATTCTGCTTTGCACTTAGGCAAACTGACTAAATGGAATATAGCAAGGCATTTCCATCTCTTACTTCTGTAACCCAATATTCTCAGCAAAACAGCAAATACATTTTTTTTGTGGTTTTCTTTTGGTTGGTTKGTTGGTTTGTTTTTTGTAGTGTTTTGGTTTGGGTTTTTTTGCAATGATGACTTTGTAGTTAACTTTTTTATGGGAGACTGGGTGTAGCTGCCTATATGGCTGCTCCCACAGGATAGAAGCAGAGCTGCTCTGGCAGGCAGCACTGCTCATGAGCTTAGAGCATGAAGACAGAGCAGAGGGTCTCCTACAGCTCAGGCAGAGATAGCCATTGGGTTTGGAAGAACAGGACCAGATCTATGTCCAGTACCATTATGCTGTATTGTAGGGACTATTTTCTGATAGGATAGCAACTGTTGGAACTCCCCCTGGATTTCTTTTGACCTGAAAGAAATTGTACCTGAGGCAACACTACATAGAGAAAATTAATCGATAATGACTTAAAATCTGAGGGCCCAGCTGAAGAGAAGGCACAGTAGAAGAGCTATTGAGAAGAGCAGAACACAAAAATTATCCACACATCTCCCATCTTACTGGCAACTCAAGGTGGGGTTTTTTCCCTTTTATTTTTTTTTAAACCGTGGGAAGTGAGGTTGTCGTGATGAGGCGAGAATGAGGTGGCTGTGAGGTTTCTCCAAGGACTATTTAACTACCCTCTGGGTATTTTAGCGCCTGCACACGTGAAACACCTGAGTATTAGCTTAGTTCCCTTTCTCCAGTTAAAAGCATTAAATTGCAGATACCAAGTGTTTTCCTCCCCTCATTCTCTTTAAAATTCCTGAAAGCTAAAGCAATTTTGTCATGACTCACATTATAAAAAGAACAAGCTATGTGACTGCTCCCACTTATCATGCACATGTACAAAACAAATATTCTCTGTCCGCTCTACCTTGACTTGCTGGTGCCTGCAGTCTTATCATCACAGCCATCTGTTTAAGCATTAATGCCAAGCTCTGTTCCATGAAGCAAATTCTTCTCTTTTTTCCTCATTTTTTTCTCTTTTTTTTTTCCCCCTCGAGGTTGGAAATGTCCCCCCACCCCATATTAGTCTTCTATCACTCTCATTAAATTAACTAGAATTTGTAYAGGACAATGAAATGAAGAATTAGGCTACAACATGAGTAAAAATCCTAGATGGTGACAGAAAATACCCATTCTCAGATCACAGAGACTGGACACAAATTACAATACCAAAGAGAATTTGAAAACAGGCACTCCTCAAGATTTTATCCACAACCACTTATCTTCCAGAATATATGGTTATTCTTACTAGAGTTATTCATGAATATAATTCATTCAGTGACATGATCTGATCACAGTTATACCTTTTTATTCAGCAAATTTGTTAGCGATGGAAACATGATTAAGTTTCTAAATCAAAAACACACTCTCAGAAAACTGGTGAGGCTTTACATTAAGTTCCTAAGTCTTCTCAACTAAGAGATTAGTTGGGTTTTCTCCATATTCAAAGTAATGTCAGTTTCTGAAGTACAAGCTTTTTTTTTGAAAATTATACCACCTCAGGCCCTTTCACCTCTCACCTTACAATGTTACCACTGCTGCAGTTACAAAGACATCCAAAGTAAGATATGAACTAAAAACAATTTTGTGAAGTCACATGAAAAGCTAGGGCTTTAACTGTCACTTGAACTTACCTTTCAAAAGTTGCAACAAAGAATGGAATTTAACCATGTGGAACAGGTGTATTTGGGACAAATAACAGATTAAATTTCCAAATTCCATGAAACAGATTTAGAAGGTTTACAAAGTAGGAAATAGCTCTTCAGTAAAACCCTCACAAATTACAGAATTTTTGCAACTATCTCTGTAACTTCTGCTCCTTTTAGACTATGAACATAACCCTTTACATATATATGGAACAGCTGAAACTGTAAAGCACTGGACCATATTTTGGTGGCAAGTTTTTTGAGTGATACTGCTTCATCTGTGGCAAGGATGAGCCTTCAATCTTCTGAGTCCTTGCTAACAAATTCAGATTCAAGGAGCTTTGGATCTGTTCCCATTTTCAATGTATAAGCAGAAAGAAAACACTGCCGAAGGCTTGTGCACACTTGTGCATTTATCAGAACCAAATTTCAAACCTCAGCCTTTCCCGTCTTTCTGAGGGCTGCATAAATGGTTAAAAACCTTCATTACCATTTTGTAGCTCGACCCTTTTGTTGTAATAGACACCCAGATGGAGCCAGAGGGTTCCTTACTACTGCAAAATTGTGATGCACATGTGGAAAGACACACTGCTCTGACTCATCACCCACTCTTTCTTATGACCAACATAGTTACACAGTCTCTGCAGAAGGCAGCACTTCTAACTCACTTTTACGAAGTGTTTTATCCTCAGTACTGTGCATAAAACACTAAATAATAATAATTATGGTTAGATTAATAATTCACTGAGAATAAAATCCATGCAATTTTGGCCCTTCTTTATTCTTTATGGACTGAACCATATTTCTGTGAATGGATTTGTTGTTCAGAAACATCCGCCAAATAGTTCATTTGAGCACATTTCCGCCTCCAGAACACTTGTGAGCTGCTCACTTCAATTATCTGCTATTCACAGTGTGTGAGTGGTAGCACAGTACTGTTTCCAGTTCCTGACTACAGGAAAAAAACTTTTCAAATGGGGGAGTGATAAGCAGCAAATGCTATATCACTGTTCATAAATAGCTTTCAGAGATAGATAACTGCATGGGTACATGTTCACGTTAAAGTCTATGAAACCTACAAAATAGAGAAATGTTTTTACAAATACCTTCAGAAAAGGAGGAATCTGACCCCACATACAGCTGTAGTCACACTCAGTACTTTATTTCTAAAAGTATTTACAAATAGCCTTTTGTATTGAGCAGTGATTTGATATCCATAAGGGAGATTTTTAAACTCTTGAGCAGTGATACTATACTGAAGAATTCATTGCTTTTTTTCAAATGGAAAGAAGAGACATATCCAAGGAAACTCAGTAATTTTTAAGCAGATTCTGCACTCTCTCTACTGACAATCATCACCACTTCCTTTTCCCATTTTGTGTGCTGTATACATATGTGAGTAATATAATCTTCCACCCAAAGCTGTGACACTAAAAATCCACCCACATTTTTCCACTACTGATAACTAATCACTGCAAAGTTCTCTTTGATTACAGTGTGAAGCATAATCATAGCCATGAAGGGAGATGACCAAAAATTTATTGGCATCAACCTCAATAGCTAAAAGCTGGTTATGCTATTTCGGTGCCAGAAGAAGGAGAGACGCTATACTATATAATTTAGTGACTGGATAAGAGCATTCTGCTGCCATGGTTGAGTTGTGGCATGTGATGGTTGCACAGTGACATTTGGGTGGCTCATTGATGCAGAGCTTTTGCAACACTGAGTTTGATAGGGTGTGGCTGTGCCATGACTTTGCCATGGGTGACTTATTTTTTTTAAGATGAGGAATAGACAAGTAGCTGTTTGAGTTGACAGAAGTCAGAAATGAGATATAATAAGTACCACTCTAGCCATCTATAGTAACAACAGCTGTTCCTTCTGAGTCCTCTTTTCATTTTTATTTTGAACTGTCAGTAAAAAAGACAAAAACCCAATGCTGTAACTGTCAGAAGAAATCAGCCAAAAATCAAGACAATGAAAGGCAAACTTTCTACGTCCCTTTGAGCCTAGCTGCCCTAACCCCCTTGCTCTTCAAAATCCTCCCTCTTGTTTGCCAATACAGGGCTTGCCCCCTCCTTCATTTTAAAAATACTTTTTTCCAGTTAAAGGCTGACTGTAAGCTCCAGGGCTGATGGAGACTTCGATTCGATGCTCACTTCAAAGGGAATGTGCTGGGTGCTTACACACAAATGACATGTCATCACTTCTCTTGCTGCACGCAGTGTGCCCTGATGAATAATCGAGGCAGCTTTTATAGAGACGCAAGAAATGCCGATCACAGTTTGTCTCTGAGTCACTTGACATTTTTATTTTATATATAAAGCAAATTAGGGTGGAAGACAGACAGAGAGCAGGAGATGAGGCTGTGTGCCAACCTCTTCAGATCTCATTTAGTCTATGTTACAGAGCACTTAGTCTTTACAATCCTGCATGCTAATAAGGGGCATATATCCCTCCTCTGAGAAATTAATAAATCTTATGACAGCTTAAAGGAAAGACAAAAAAAATCTACAGCCTTTAGTGTGGACATCTGTGCCTCTGTATGTGTGATGGGATTAGAGCGAGGGAGGTGAAGGACTTGCAACATTACTGAGGGGAGGGACATGGGGGGTGTCAGATTTTTCCACAGGCTAAGAGTCATTCCAATATCTATTAAAAGTAACCTGGTAATTGCATTGGACACAAACAATGACAGTGAAGAACCAGCTTGCTTTATAAGAACTCTGGCACAGTGCTTTGAAAGCTCTGCTATCCTTGTGATAGTCCCCCACCACCCTCCCACTGCACTTGGGATGTAACCTGCAGCATCCACAAATACCCCAATCCTACATGAAAGTAAGCAATCTTCTCTTTCATTAATTCAGAGTTTTGCCTGGACCCAAATTCCAAGCTCAAAACAATTAGGCACAAAAATCTAAGGGAAGAATCTCCATGAGAATCACAGTTTACAAATTTTGTAATGAAGTGGACAATTATTTCAGTGAAACGTAATGTGATCTTTTAGAGCAGCAGCAGCAGCAGCAGCAAAGAAGCATTATATATTGCTGGTCTCACACACCATGCCATATTTTGTCCTCAATTTCCTACCTATATAGGGGTAAGAAATCACATTGGTGGAAGAGGGCTTGCATGTTTCCCAAAAGAGGAGCTGGGCATCCTCTTCCATATAAACTCTAGACACCATGTATGCTATCCTTCATCATTTCCATCTCCTATGACCCTACTTAGCCTAATAGATATAGAGACTCAAACAGAATAAAACCAAATGAGACCTCATGGAACAGAAATCTTTGATTAGGACACTGGACAAAAAACTCACAAAATATAAAAGAAAAAATATTAAGAGGCTCACTATGATATAGAACTGTTCATTGAAGAGGCCTGTAGGGAGATACCTCTTGCAAGGTTAAAGGAGAACTATTGCTATTATAAATCAAATTGGTATAGTTGAAATTGAAACTATGTTGTAAGTGTTGGACTAGCATATGTGGAAGGTTCTTTCTCTTCAACCTGCATTTACTGATACATGAAGTAGCAAAGGCAAAACCAGTGGTTTGAGAACTGTGTCATCTCCTTTTCCAATTTCTAAAGTTTCAAGTTTAGTAGGTATGTCAGGTCTTTCTACTGATCAGCACAGCAATACCTAAGCAGAAAAGGTCCAGATGAGACTAGATCTCTAATGTGCAGTAGCTGAGCTATGTGTGGGAGAGTCCATCCTCAGTGTGGGCTTTGGAAGAGGTCAAATTCCAATTTGAGGATACTCCCAAACCTCAGAGAGACCCTTCACCTCACTGGGAAGTGAGTGTAAAGAAGTATAGACCATCTACTTAGCAACTTGGTGAAGATATAAGCTAAACTCCTTTTCAGATTTCATCTTTTTGGGCAAGAGTTTCATTAGTGCTTGAAAAGCCTGACAAGAAAAAAAAAATCCAAAATTTCACAGGTGGGAGAACTGAAGCACAACATATTAACAGCAGAACCTGAAAAAGAACTTGGAAAAACCAGCCATAACCTTCTGTCCAATCCTTGACATATTTGCAGTATTTTCACTTATCTCTGGGGCCATTTGCTACCTATATCAGAGTCACTTTCCACACAATATAGGGAAGATAAAGCCTATTTTTCTACCACAATGTTTCAATAAGCAGCTAGGTAGGTCCTGATAAAGAGAGAGACCACTACGCACAGCTAGTGAGAGTGAAGATCCTGGGAGATACTCAGAACAACCTGAGTTTCACATTTTTGACTGATCCTACTTGAGGGATGCTCTGTTAGAATAAATATATTTATTATCTTTTAGAGAAAAGGACTGTTTCTTACTAATCAACCTGTGCCAAGTTTCATCAACACAATAGCCACCTGCAGACTAACTTGCAATTTAGTACCTGATTACCTATTGCCAGCAAATCCTCAATCTTTATAGTCCAGACAGTCAGTGCTGAAAAATGTTAAAAATATCACTTACTGTATTTAGTGGAAGAGGAAGGGAACTGGGGGAAGGAAGTAGGAGAAGGAAACAGCAATAAATTGAAAAGGAAAAAAATTGAAGGTAAAAAAATGGAAGAAATAAAGAAAGAGAAAAGGCAGATGAGATGTAACAGCAAGAAGTTTTAAAGCCAAAATTAAGAAGTTTGGGAATGCTGTCAGCACAAGAGCTTGAGCACACCACCCTTGTCCTTTCCAATTCTATGTGGGCATTGGAGTGACAATAGGAGCACTGATCCCTGGTGGAAGGGTAAGTGTCTCTGGTAACCACCCCTCACAGGCCAGCCTCCCACTTTAGAGCTGCAGCCAAAGCCAAGCTGCTTTTCCACCACAAACCATTCAGTGGTAGAAACCTGCAGTCCAGGGAGCGCATGCCACTCCAGCATCCAATTTCTCTGCTTTCTAGTACAGGCAAAGGTGTCAGAGGGGTTACTCTGTGTTACCACTCTCAGCAGGCTACCACTAACAAGCACCTGCCTCCTTGAACTGTCCTGGCTGCTCCTACCACCGTTGATGAAATCAATACATGGTGCATAACAGTGGGACTGTGAACTATTGTTTGGTCTTTGTCCTCTCTCTGCCTCTTTTTGCCTCACATCTTCACTTCCCAAATGACCAAAATATTTCCGTTTGGTTTTTTCCCCCATTTTCCCTTTTTACAGTGCTTTACTTTTGTCCTTCATTTGCACTTAAAACTCTCTATTACTAAACGATCTAAAAATATTAATATTTATTATAATTATTCTATGTGCTTTCTTCTTCAGTCTCAATATTCTGAAAAGCAAATTGTTTCCACTCACACAGAACACGAATTCCCTCTTCTAGCTCCGTGCAAGATGCAGTAAGAATTTTCCTTTTATTTTTGAAATCTCAGCATTTCTAATCTCAGGACTGTGTGCATCAGAAGAAAAAAAAAACAAACAAAAACTACAACACGAAACCACTGAAAATAAAATTGCATGTAATAACTAAATTTATTATTATTATTATTATTATTATTATTATTATTATTCTTCAAAGTGTAATTAAGTTCTAATTTCTCCTAGCCAGATCATATATTTTCAAGAAAATATTTGCTCTGTTGACTTGCATGTTTCCACTTTTATAGACTCTGACATGAATGAACATGACTTAGAGGTGAACTGATAGTTCACATTATTATTTTTCTCTTTGTTACATTATCAACTTAAAAATGTCCTTGCATTAATGATTTAAGTAGTTAAATAATCTGTAGGCTATTTGCTTTACACTGAATCAGAATGCCGACATTTGATTCTTTTGTTAAACTGATGAGTTAAACACATCCCAGAAGCACAATGCCACATTAGTGTCACTGACTGCAGAGCCGAGGCTCCTATTTTGGCACCTTGTTAAGTAAGAATACTGGGCAGGGACACTGATTTTGTGTCTCTCTCCTATCAGTTATTTGGCTTACATGTTGGGGTAAAAGAAGTTTTCTGGATGGGAAAGTATGAGAGTTTTTCTAATTTTTTCAGCAGTAAATGTTTCTTTTTAGTTTAATTTGGTAGTTACAAAATGATCCTGTTTCATTTGTATGCCTGTTTGGGGGTCTGTACAGGATTCAGATTCATTATCTTGTTTTATCAAGCATGTAATAAATAAGCACAACTAATTTGAAACTTTCCATTTGTTCACGTTGTTTATTTCTGTATCTGTACTTATCACAGTTTTTCTCACTCTCCTTTTTTCCTGTTTGCTGTACTCTTATTGCTGTTATCTTATATTTGACTGCAAGTTCCTCAGGGTGCGAGTCATGCTGTCATATACATTCATACAACATGGACTACATTGGGACCCTGATACTGAGAGGAACATGGGAGTGATCAAAAACAGACCTGATAAACAAGTGGTAAATTGATTTTTTAAAATTTTTTTTTGATTTCCTGTCCCATTTTCTGTGTATTGGTATGCATCTGAGCACAGTTTACTTCGATGTGGTTCAAAGGTTCAAAGAGCAACTAGAATGTTGCATCCGGATACCTGAGAGTTTCACTGGGATCCAAGAGTCTCCATAAAGGTAAATTCTTCTCCATCTGTTCATTCATTATTATGGCATTGGGAGAAGAAAAATACAAAATAATTTTCTGGGCAATTTATTATAGCTATCTATATCTATGGTAATGCCTGAATATCTAGTAGCTGCCTTCCAGGAGAGCACAAGTGCAAGAAAGCCATCTACATTGGGATAAAGAAGAAAAACGAAAAATTCAGATCTAACTTATAAACTTCCATTTGCCAACACATCTAAAATAATTTTCTGCTTCTTTACTTGACCTCTAGCTCACTCAGCCCTCAATCTGCTGTAGAGAGCTTATAACTTCAGCCACAGATGTTTTTTTGCGATTGTTCCAAAGATAGCTCAATTAGGCACATCCAAGAGTAAAGGAAGACAAAACCAAATCCAATTCACAAGGCGCAAATAAAAATAATCCAAACTTTCTCCCCAAAATAAATAGGAGACAGGATATGGATGCTACTGTCAGATGATGTACAAACCCTACAGAGATTATGTAGAAGAGTACATCAACATATATATCTTTCCTAGCACAATTTCATACTTCAAGAAAGTAATTCAGTCTGCCCGCTCAAAGGAGATCCAGGGCTCAAGATCATGGATGAAATCACTCTTCTTCCACTGGATACTTCTGTTTACAACGAGCCCTCCCAGCACTTCTCCTTGAATTAAGTTCAGGAAGCATAAAGTTCAAACTCYATCAATTTCTTTCTATACTTTTTTCCCCCTTCAGTTGAAACTCATCACCATTTTAAAGCACCAAGGCAGCCTGAAAGGTTCACCCTAGTGACCATCTTGCAAGGCTGTCAGAGTGGAAACCTCATTGAGAAACAGCAGCATCGAGTCAAGCAGGGCATTCCAGAGAGGGCTCCCCTTAGCCACATTACAGTAACTGGTTTTCCCATGACCTTCAAGATGCCACTTCAGTTCCCTCCAAAGAGACTTAAGCAGCCTCTCTGCTATTAAGATGTTCCTTCATTTGTCAACAGAAAGCTCCTCAATTGCTAGCCTGAGCAAATTTACATAGAAATTACCAATGATACTCTGCAAACAGTTAGGAGAATGACAGCAGAGACACCCAGCAGAAACACTCCAGGATACACAGCCTACAGTGTCACTGCTCAGACAAAGACGTGGAGGAAAATATTAGCAGGAAAATTCACTGGACTTGTAGAACTGTTAATCTGTGGGCATTCAGCAGCAAGAGGTCTATTTGGGCTCTGAGTATACTAGTTCATCCAAAACCTTCCCACAGAAAGAAGATGATGTTGCTAGCATTTCCTTCCTATCTGTCAAGTATTCCAAGTTGTCCTTGCAACTTTCCAAGCTGCCAGCAGCTGAATCTCTTTGTGAAGCCTGCAGATGAGAAGAAAATTGCTACCCCCTCCTGATAAATGATGCCTGGCTTTTCAGCCTAGCACTCGACTTTATCCTCCTGTACCTAACAGACAAGTCTTGCTGCCACCCTCAAAGCTCCTCCTTGAAGAGAGCACTCTCTCCCTGTCACAGTCCTCAGGCCCTCCATCTACTCTGAGTCTTCCCAGAGCCCTTTCCTTTTCCCCACCCCTAGAGACAGCACCCAGGCAAATCAGGTGCCTGATCTGCTCAAAACTGTCATTTATTTTTCATCTCCTTTCTCGGGTTCCTGACCTGATCACAATGGACTTTCATGTGAAAAATTGTAGAGCTGTGAAGTCTGTACTTAACCTTTTTGTCAAGCACTTCTTGTGGCAGTATCCAGCGTCCAAAGCCTTGTATGAGTGCTCAGACAATCACTGATAAAATACAAATTTGCCATGGATGCTCCTTGACTGGGAGCATGACTGAAAGAAACGCTCTAGGTTCTCAATGGCAGCATTTTCCCAGAATTGCCCTTCAATGGAGCAATTCTACAGCAAGCAACAGCCTCAGCACAAGGTCTTCACCCTACAAAAATTAAATTAAAAAAAAAAAAAAGGCAACCCAGAGAATTGAGAATTAAAAGTAATTATGATGTCTGAATTATGTCTGACAAACACTAACTGTACTGGGCCCTGTCTACACAAAGAGGGACGCTCCAGGAGTCAGATGAAGTAGTGGGCACTAAAGGATACTAAGAGGCAAGTGTGCATTTCCTTAGACACCACTACAGCAGAGACAGTTGGATCAGTCAAGGGCAAAGAGGAATCGAGCAGCAAAAAACTGTCTTCCTCTGTGTAGTTATGTACATTAATGGAGGTACATTTGTGTGAATGAATAAACAAGAAAAAAAAACGTGGGGATGCAGCAGGGCATGGGGCATCTGATGCTTACTATGTGCTCTTGACATGACTGCACAGAGTAGAAGAAAAATCACATTTCAAATAATGATGAAAGCCATCACAGGGGAATGAGTAGCTTCCACTTCTTAAAGCAAACAGGCAGATAATATTTATTCCACAGTATAGACAAAACTCTGCCTTCTGTCAAGGGGAAAGGAATAAATTGTTTTCCCATAGTGGTGTTTTCTTTTCAATCAATTTCCCTTCAAGCTTGATTTAAGAGGATGCCATGTCAGAACCTCAGGCGAATGGAAGAAACCTAAGATACTCCACCATCAAAGGTGAAAACGATGATGCAGTCAAACTTAAAGAGTTCCATCTAAACACCAGTGTTGCACATGGGTACAGTTATGCACTCCTCTTCCTCCTCTTCAAATAAAAGGATTCCAGCAACAATGTAACAAAGGGCTAGCAACAATGAGGAAGAAAGAGTTGAGAGCAGGCGGAGTAACAGCAATGGATACAAGTTAGAGTGCATGTTGCTTTAGTTAGGGATAGAAGTGCTAGGGAAACCATTACAGGTCATTTTGCTACATACACGGGCATATGCTGTACGTGTTATAGATTTTTTTTTATTTTTAGTGAGATAAGGTAGATATTACCTTATAATTAATATGCATGCATATAAGAAAGAAGAACAGCTACATCTGGTAAAACCCCTGGCTTCTAAGTAAAGCTGTAAGGGGAGAGAATGAAGAATGAGATTGCTACCAAGGCATTGCAGGCACTTAGGTACTTGCAGAGCTAGGTCATTAAGGAACACTTTAGATTCAAAAATACGGCCTAGTTAAAAATTGTGTATATTTTCTGGGGTTACAAACAGCCCCTTGAGCTGGAAAAATCACAGCAGTTTCTATTTCAGAAAGAAACTGATGTTGTAGAAGCTTTCCCATTTATTTCTTTTAACTGCAAATTGTAGAAAGACTGTTTCCAGGAGGACAGGAATTTAAAAAGAAAATTCTTAGTATTTTTCAATCTTCGAAAAATTTTGACAATTTGACTATCATATAGTATGGTTACTCAGAACAATTCCAATAGTATCAGAACCAAAATACATAGTCTCAAAAGTTCAACTAAGCTTTTAATGGGCACAGATCTGAAAGACAGAGGACTCCTTATTCTTCCTCTCATAAAGTTCCTCACAGGATGCAACTCCCAGTTAAATAAATAATCTCTTCAAAAGTCATGGGATTCTTACTGTAAGAGTTTGGTGGAGGGCTGTTGATTTAAAAGACACAACTGCATTCCATTTCCTTCCTGACAGACATTTCATTTGAACAGATGCTGCCTCAGGACAGGGGCACTTTGTGTTTTTTGAACACAATGAATTCCTCATGGCAGTACAGTAAATAAACAGCTAGCAAATGATTTGGGTGTTCAATGGACTTTGCAAGCAAGATTCTTAACAACAGCAATGTTAGTTAAGCAAAAGCTAATGAACACTTACTACAAATGACATTCCCATTTCCTGGCCCTAATTCTCTCATTACTTATCCACAGGCATAACAGGCATGTACTGGTTTTAGCATTACTGACAAAAGCCGGAAGCACAAAGGATGCCGCATCCAGTGATGACAGCCCCAGAATCACAGCTGTCGACTGAGTTGGGGAAGGGGGCTGCTGGGGAGGACTGAGTTAACACCCAGCACAGCCCAGCTAGGGCTGGCAACAAGAACTTGCTCCTGGTGCCAAGTACTTATCCATGCACACGTGTATCTGCGCATGCACCTGCACAAGGAGAGTCTTACAGGAATCTTTTAAAGATTAAGATTTTCTCCACAAATGTAGGCCAACATTTTCAAAAATAGATGTCCAAAGTTAGGCATTCCAAAATCCATATTTAAGCATCTAAAGAATTGTCCTCATTCTCAGAAGTGCTGAAATTGCCAAGAGCTGTAAAATGCTCAAATCTTGAAAACCAGGCCACATCTTTAGGTGCTTGAAAACAGATTCAAGAGCCTAACTTTAGGCATCTGTATTCCTGACTGTAAACTTATATTACCCTGCAAGATCTGTTATAATTCATCACACATACATGACATTCTCAAAATTGTACAGTACTAATTGTCCCAGATTTTCAGTTGCAGCTGAAAAGTGCACTGCCGAGCGCAGAACAGGATCACAAACATAGCCAATGCCGTTCTTCACCTATTTCCTGGTGGTATTTATGGCAGTAAATTACAGCGACTATCAAAGCACCCAGTGAGCAACAGTGGCAGCTGACCTGGCTCATATTACCTTTATCCACCCTCAGTCTCCAGCAGAAGAAAGGGTGGAATTGATTTAAGGTTGCATGAATCAAATTCAAAAAGAGTGCTGGTTTTGGCTGGGATAGAGTTAATTTTTCTTCATGGTAGCTGGTATGGGGCTATGTTTTGTATTTATGCTGAACACAATGTTGGTAATACAGGGATGTTTTAGCCCTCACTGGGCAGTGCTTATACACAGCCAAGGCCTTTTCTGCTCCTCACACTATCCCACCAGGCTGGAGGTGCACAGGAAGTTGGGAGGGGACACAGCCAGGGAACTGACCCCGACTGACCAAAGGCGTATATATGCCAGACCAGACAGCATCACGCTCTGCATATAAAGCTGGGGGAAGAAGGCAGCAGGGCAGATGTTCAGAGTTACGGTGTTTGTCTTCCCAAGTCACCATTACATGTGATGGAGCTCTGCTTTCCTAGGGATAACGGAGTACCTGCCTGACCATGGGAAGTGGTGAATGAATTCCTCGTTTTGCATTGCTTGTGTGTGGATGTTTCTGTACTTAAATCTGTGTAATGCAACAGAAATAGGGCCCATACTTTATCAATGTCAATCATATTTATTAAGCATGTGAATAGGGTGTATCTGTTTACTTAAATGTTACCAAGTAGAGTTCTGTTGCATCTTTTGAAATTGATGTCAGATCCTTCAGCGTAGGGAAATTAAAAAGAAATACACAGAACTGTGTGGTATGCTGGTGCCTCAGCAGGGAAATAGCTTTCCCCTGTGCTATATGTGGCAAAGGCAAAATAAAAGGATAGATAATATTTAAAGAAAAAAACACACTACAGACAGGTTCATCAATGAAATAGCCAAGATAGAGAAGATTTTATTTTAATACATTGATAAAACTTCTCTGCCTCCTCTGAACCCAAAATCATGATATTGTCTCTGTGAAATACCCTGTAACAAAATCTTAGTATGAATTAGGTTCTTCAAGTTACCTCCATTCTCCATTTTTCAGCAGCATTTTAAAATAATTGCTGCATCCTGTAGCTTCAGCACTCAGACAGCAGCAAAGACAACATATCCTACAAACTGCCTGCACCTGTACACAACTCTAGTGTCCCACACAGCTGGAAAGCACTGATGAATGGGCATACTAGAACCACACAAAATTATCTTGAATGTGAGGTAATTCATCATATGTGGCAACATCTTAGTAAAACTGCAATGAAAGCAACCACATTTTCATAGCTTATTTTAGCAAAATAGTTCCCTATTTGTCTACCCTGTTTACCTTTTTAATGTATGGTCACAAAGGGTCAAATTCTCATTTATCCTAAAATGTGGTGTTCCACTTATAATAGAGCTGTTATTATCTCGAACAAGTGAGAATCTGATCACAAATTCCTTAATTTAATAATGAACTATGACCACTTTTGGGATACAACCCACCATTCAATGGCACACAAACAACATTATCTGAGAGTTTATACCTGTAAATAAAGTAAAATACCTCTTTCCAAAGACACAGAAAGGGGAAACGAACATGGGAAATTAATCCAAAGAGGCCAATGCATTTAAATATATTGTTTCAACATTATGTCCCAGAGAATACACCTACCAGGTCACCCAAAACCATAAGCACAGTTTAGCTTAACCTCCTATAGTGCAACCAGGCATGACTCCTACCAGGAGCTATAGTCCCTCCCTCTGTCCCACCAACCTCCTCTGCCAAGTCCACATTCCTTTATCAGCTACCCACATAAGCCCCTCAGATTTTAATAGGACAGTTTCTGCTGTAGCATATGCCTACATGCTTCTTGAATCCAATGCACAGAGGGACTTGCTTACTCAGCTCTAACTTCTTCCCAGAGGCTCAAAATCTGCTAAGAGGCTAAGCTTATTTGTTCAAGCATAGAACCAGTTATATGGCTTCCAGACCACCCTGTTTACTCACCAACCTGGCCAAACACAAGGCAATTCCAAATGCATGTTTGTCAGCAAAAGGACCTGCAAACTTATCCTTAGCTCATATGAGCCAAAAATGCTCAAGTGCAAAGGTGGCACCTTTGAGCTCTTTCTAACAAAAATTCCTCTTCACTTGCTACATAGCCCAATGACACATGAACTAGACATAAATTCCCAAGGTATAATAAATGAGAAGTGGTCTCTTAAACTACTTTTTGTCCAGAAACTTCCCTTTTCATTCGTGTTGTACAATTTTCTTTTTTGCAGTGACTTATGAAGGGATAAAGAGGACATGGGAAAGACTGCAAGGAAATTCATGAATGAGTTGAAAGTGGTGTCTTACACACACAAAAAAAGACAGGGCAAGGCATGGCATTCATGCCAAATGGCTGTTAAAGTGGTAACAACAGCAGAGTGGAAAAAAATGTGATCATAATGGAGTCTGATAAGAGCTGAACAGGAATCACAGGAAGCAGAAATAGAAGGAGGAAAAGAATTTTGTGGTGCTTTGGATGACAAGTGATATGATTTGAGTATGAAATGTCAAACAACTGGCAGTTCAGAAAGAAATGTGAAGCAAACAAGATGAGCACAAATAGAGAAATGACTGTAGGTTGCTACCTCAGCAGCCACTTGAACGAACTGCACTCAAGGAAATACAAAGGAAGAAAGTCACAACAGTCAGACATTAACAGAATTGTGAGCAAAGCTTCTAGCTGAAAGACTGAGTTTAGTTAGGAGAGTGAGATCTGGCTGTGCCAGATCAAGAACTGGATAAGTGACAGTCGGCCAGTCACCTCTTTACTCTGAGCTGGAGCTTGGCCCTAGTGGTGGGCCAAAGGAAGGAAAGCACACATAGTTACAAATTTTAGTGTATGGCTCTTATCAATCATTGATACAGGAATCACTCTGTATGTCTCAATGTAGGGAAAAAAAGCTATCTCTGAATCTTGGTATCTCTGCATGGCACAACTCCTCAGAATGCTACCATTCACATAGCAATGCCAGCTCCAGGTACTTCACAGCAAGTATTTGTATTTGAAACCCTGAGCTCAGTTTTGCAGACTTCCACACAGGGGAACACCAGTGAAAGTTGTGCAGGAATGCCCCTGCAAGACTCAGCGGAAGAAGTGGTAGGAGTAATGGGGACCACAGGAAAACCTTAGGGCAAAAAGGCTYAGAATTCTCTGCTGTACACATTTCATCTTTATATTTTAATAAACTTAAAAAGCTTTCCCTGTTAAGCAATGTATCTGCTGATCTCTATGGACAGCACCATCAACTTTAAACCTTGGGTTTATGAAGCTCATTTTCTCCTTTCATTAGCTCTTATCGTCCTGTCTGTGCTGCTGCAAGTATCTCTGCTGTTCTTAGAGGGATGGTGGCTTGCAGCCACCTCAGTCCCTGTGGACTTGTGTTGTTCACCACAGCCCAGTTATTCTGACACTGCCTCTCCTATTGCACCCTCAAAGAGCCAACTCCCTCTTCACAGAGGCAGACAGCTACAGTAAGAAGAGACACGTGTCATGTGCTCTATTATTTAGTAATTGCACCATTATTAAAAAAAAAAAAAAGAATAGAAGGGAAACCCTTTGTCTCGCATCAATGCCAGCAAATGCACAGGCTACTGTTAGCAGATCAAAGCTAGTGAATACTGAAAAAAAGTGGTTTGAAATTTTGTTTAAACTTTGCATGGGATATGGTTTGCTAATATCCAGCATTCAATTCTGCCTCATGGCCTGTGCCATCGTGAATGTTTGGTTCCTGAGAAATGCTGAGAAGAAGCCTGGACACTTAGCAGTATTACCAAGAATGTGCCTCAGAGTTATTGGCAACAGATGCTTTAGATGCAAGAATGCTTTTGGTAGGTAATTACTGAATATCTGGCCTAAATATTTATTACTCTCTTACTTGATGGTTTGTTTATATTCTATAAGTATTGTATTTTTTATAGGGTTTTCCAACCAACTTTTATCAGCGAGATATTGCTCATTACTTACATATATTGTTCCATATAACACTTCTAACACACTAAAGATTTCCAATGTACTTAAGACTCCACAACACCATACAGCAGTGAGTTCCAGAGGCTCATTGTGTACATGAAAACAGAGGATTTCCTTATATTTCAAATATGCAGCTTCTTTGGGAATCCTATGCAAATATGCACTGTCATGTTATATTCCAGTCTTGCAGTAGATAACATACTGTCTCATTGTGTTTATTACAGATACATAATCAATTAAAACCAGTGCATCTTAAGGACACTACTTACAAGAAAATACGACTGAATCCACCAGCTCTCAAGAAAAGCCTAGAGCACTCCACAGAGTAAAGCCAGTGCTGTGATTTCCGTATTTAATGATGGAGAGCTATGTTCAATAACAAAGTGCGTTTCACTTTAGATTAATATCACTTAGGTTACTGAAAACATGATGCGCTTTGTAGCTTACTTTTTCTGGAGGGAGAAGGGAGGGCAGTATTAAAAACTTCCTTTCATTCCTTAACTTAATCCCAGTTTGAAGGACTCAAGATAAAAATTGGAGATGGGTTTTCATTGTTGGGTTTCTCAGCTTTCTAATTATACTCCGTATCTATAAAACATGCACCACAGTAAAGAATCAGAGGAACTGGCAGACTGAGGGAGAGTGAAAATGTCTTAATTCTTCTGACCTTTACCACAATTTTCTTTCTCCAACAGAATACACAACTGACCTTTTCCACCTACTGACAGGACAACTTATGGCAGATTTCCATTATCGAAAGCTCTCTGCAAATTTGCTGCAGTTATTACTGGTAACCCAGCTCAGCTGTACAAGGATATTATAATGCACAACTCCCTGAAACCTTAACTGTTGGTTGATACCTGTTCCAGAAAGTCACAGTGGCCATGCTTGCATACCTGCCAGCTTTCCAGATGTGCAGAAAGGCAAAATACCTGCAAGACAGCCAAACATTACAGATGTTTCCAGCAGAAACAGGGCTGAAGTGTTGCCAGATACACCAAACGTTCATCTAGGTCACAAAATCTGCTGAGTTGAGGGATGTCTCAGTCATTAGGCTGCCTGCCTAGCACACAGAAGATCTCCCCCTGACTTAGGATGTGACATTGAGAAAGTCACTATACCCTTGTGGCTCTGCTCTGTGTCTGTAAAAAAGGGGTGGACTGTATCTTGTCTTCAGTGTTATGAAACTCTTGTAGACAGTGAATCATTTACAGCTACTTTGGTAACAGGGCCCAGATGGAGAAATTTGCAGAATATTTTAGTTGAAGTTTGTCATTTAATTAAGGAAAGACAACAAAATATTGTATTGGTACAAGTTGGATAGGTGTATTATTCATGCCTAGAAAAGCTGAGTGATTCATGAAGGTCGTATCAACTGACTAGCAGCAAAGACTTTATACCCCGCTGCACCATCCTGGTCTCTGTAAATTTCAGACTTTTATTAAGAAACCCAAATGTTTGTGATACTTTTTATACTTTTTCACATCTTTTTAATTGAAACTATTTTTACATTGCTCCAGCTGTAAAGCCAGACTCTTTTAGTAACCATGTGTCCAATGACAAGGCTCACTGTGGCAGAGAAAACTTTATATTTTTATTCCCAAAATAACCTGTATTCTTTTGCTTTTTTCTTTCTTTAAATTAGATTTAATACAGACACTTAAAGTCAAGAGTATTTTGAGTGGTTACTATATATCTTGACAGAGAGCACCAGAAAGTGAGAAGCTTTTCTGCAACTATATGTGCCTCTATGGTCAGCAAAGATGCTGGTGTTTGCAAAGGAGCCAAAGGCAATAAGACTTTACAACAAAAGAGAAGTCTTAATCTATAAATCAAGGCAGTAGTTGCAGTTAGAGTGTGGGAGTGATATTTGCCTTTCTCACTCAGACTTGGATTGGGATTCAAAACCCCAGGGGTTTCCATCCTGCATCCTACTGCGGGTTTACAGGGAAATGAGCACTGAGAGAGAAATATGAATGCTCAGACAGGGAGACCAAGAAAAGGATAGGAGAAGAGGACGTGCAAAACCATCACCCTGCAAGTGGGAACCAAACCTCCTTATATGCATTGCCACTCAAGATAGCATTTCGAAAACAGAAGTGGAATTAAATGGGACTTGAAGAGGCCTGTGATGCATCCTACCAGTAGAGAACTTCTTGAGGAACAAATCCCAGAGACAGCTAGAGAAGTCCTGAGTGCAGTACTCAGAAACAATCACAAACAGCACAAAATATTAAGCCCGATATATGTAATCTTAGTGCAAGAATGTCAGTGATCTGACTGTATTTACTCTTTGGGTAAATGTATTCTTTGTTACATAAAATTCCCCTGCAGAAAATATTTTTTGCTTTGCTGTATTTTGCCACTAACCAGTCATAATATTTTGTGCCATTATGACAGAGAAAATACTGTTCATAAAGCTTTGCACGGGCCTTCCACAAAGAAAAAATACACTCCCAGAAATAGCATTCTAGGAAAGTGTTATTTCAGATTTTAAGGCAACCAGAACTGGCGCATGGTTCATGTACATTTAATTTAGAATTCTACTGACACTGCCTAATAATTCATTCTACATTGAAAGAAATTTACAATACAGGTATCATTAAAAATTATCTCATGCCTCAGACAGAATGACTAAGATGGTGAATGAACAGTGACTTACAATCAAAATCTAAGAACTGGACAAAAAATACTATATAAAATGTACTCTATATATTTTAAATAAATGTATAGTTATATGTTGCACACAGAAAGAGAAAAGATATTGAATGAAAATTCACGTAGGTAGAATTCAGAAAGGAGCACATATTTTAAATCTTACACAAAAGCCTGATTTCCCGGTAGAATTCTAACCTGGTTTGTTTTGTTTTGTAACACACAAAAGCTTGGGAAAATATGTAAAAGACTGATTATTCATTATTACTTAGCTAGTGGGTTTGGCTCTGACATTTCCTTCTTCATTTTTCTTCAGACTGCCTACCAAATATTTCAAAGCTCCATTTGTCAATGCTAAGCAGGAATAGACATGAAGAAAATCTGTGATTATCTCAGACTGATTTAGGAAGACAGTTTCAAATTTGAATATGAAAATTCTGGCCAATGCTGACTAAGAAGAGAAATAAAATTCTACAAACATGAGATGCATAGGAAAGATGGAAGAACCTATACAAAAAGATAAAACTCAAATTAAAAGCATAAAAATTTAGACTGAAGAAATTCAGACCGGAAATCTTCCAGAAAATGAAAAGATGCTATGGAATTATTATTTATTCTTTACACTGTTTGCCACAGAACCTCAAAACTGGATCACAAATACAGTGTCATTTCTCAGAGGATAAAATCTCATCACTAAGGACACATAATTAAAACACAGAAGAATGGAAAAAGCAATTGAAAACAAAGCTTTAGGGGCCTCACTCATTCCTAGAGTAGCATAAAATAAGTTTTCTATTTCTGAAGAGGGTGATTGTAGCAAAAGTAAAAGACTTGCACACGTAGGAAAAAGGATACTGCATGAGAGGGTCTTGGATTTTTAAAGAAGATGTGATTATAGAGGGACGATCTTCCAGTGGTAAACACGTACGCAGGATAGTAGGACACAGCTTACATGCACATCAAAACATTGCTGCTGAATGCAGAGACAAGGTGACTTTGCCGAGCAAAGGCCACAGTTTCAGACACATATCTTTTGTTTTTCCTTCACAGCCATCTGAATATACTAGCAAATTCTGATGCATCACCAAATCTTCAAGAAACTGCTGCTCTGGGATCCTTTGTTGATTTTCCCACTTTTCACATCTGAACTCCTCCCTCTTCGGCAATCCAGTGGCAAAGTGCTCCCTCAGCCTGTGTCTGTCTGCTGCTGTCTGAGCGCTTTGGACGCATTTTGCATCATTGAAAGAAGGTCCTTTTCATGGTCTGCCATTTACAGCTATTCTCCTTTCCCACGCATCCTTCCTCAGCAGACAAACACATAACTCATGCTCACACCCCCACTGGAGGTGAGAGAGATGGCCAGTTTGAGCATCCTCTTCTTTTTCCTAACCTGTAAGTGATAACCCCCAGTGTGACTCACCTGTTTGTCCCCAAGAGAAGGCTTAAAATAAAGCAAAACTGCAACAGTGAGAAGCTGGATAAATAAATGTTTGAGTTGTTCAGTTTGGAGGTTTTTTTCTGGCATATTTAGTTACAACTGATAGAAGTTTGCAAACATCATCTACTTCCTCAACAGTTTGGAACTACATTGAAGTCATGCTCTTAAACTAAAATCAAGAAAAAATAATGATCTTTCCTTGTTTTTGCAGTACATGCAAACTTTAGATTTCACAAAACTGTAGATTGCGTACAGGTCTTCAGAAACCAGATACTTCGGGAAACACCAAGCTGATATTTTCCACACTGAAATCTATCTAGGGGAAGAAAGAACTGGCTGGAAAGCCATAACTATGGCTTTACCATCCTGCCCTCCAGGGAGGGGTCAGAGAAGGAGCAAGCTAGTTTTGCTTTCTCCTTCATCTTTAAAAGGATTTGTTTCTACACGTACGTGGGGGGAAAAGAGATGAGGGGAATACTGCCTTTCAGGAATGAACTTGAGAACAGGAATTTTCAGCAGCACAGCATGTCACCAAATACTTTGTTGCTTTCTCCACCATTATCAAGAGCAACACTTCATTTGTCCTTGCCTGCCATATTGGCTTTGTAGAGTTTGCTACATACAGGTCTTCATTTGCCACATTGTGGCATAGGAAATCTGGGGCTGTCTCTCTGTGGGGCTAATTAGGTCAGGGTTTTCTATTCCCCTCCAGTATCTATTAAACTCCTGAAAGTACAGACACCAAAGCTTCTAACTGGACTCATCCTTGCTCTGTATTTCCATCCAACAGAGACAAATGCCCTGGAAAAATTGCTACTGGAGAAAGCTAACATTAAAAACAGAGTTTGCTTTTCTTCTTTTAAATGAGTTAGTTAGAAACCAGTCAGCTGTTTGTTCAACATTCTGAGCCAAAGCCAAGCACCGATCTCTCCCTTGACTTACATTAGCTTTGAGAGTGCAAACAATAAGCAAGCTGGGGCTTAATGAGCCTGCATGTGGGGCAGTCTGGCAGAACGAAAGAGCATGGTCATTTTTTGAGCTATCCCAGTTTGACACTAGAGGGGATAACAAGAGCAACAGAGAACTAAGGACCTGCAGAGATACCTCACTGAAACRACTTCACTGATAGTGACTCCCTCATGGCTTCTTTACTCCAGCTGTTTGTAAGATACTATTTCCCAAGTACTGGCACTGAGCAGCTAATCCAGATCAGCCTGCATAAGCTTTTGCCATAGTGCAGTGGTACATCTGGCCCGGGAAGGAAAGACCGAGCCTCTTGTCCAGGAATGTATATCTTCTTTTAGAGAGATTCGCTTCAAATAAAATGTGTATTATACAACATGCAAAAGGAACATGATTCCAAAATAACACTCCAACACTCCAATATCTCTAAATCCTTTCTTTAAATATTTCTGAACAACACATAATAGAGCCTTTTACTGAAACCCAATTGTGTTAAAAGCACAGACTTTCACCATCAGAGTCAAAATGAACATCCAAAATTTGCCTGTAAAACACGGAAGATAAACAATTCTAGACATAAAAATACTCCACCAACTAGGGAGTCAATAAACAATACATGCTAGAGGAAATAAAGAGCCATGGTACTATCTTCAACCAGTCTCTTTTTCCCAGTTTATGACACAGACCCCATTCTAGGGCACATTTCATAATCTCTTTGCTACACAATTTAACAGCCTCCTTTGATTTGCCTGGCCTCCACATCCCTGAAGAGCAGGAAGAATGCCGACTCATTAACCCAAGAGGTGCTCAGTTATAAAGGTGATAGGCTGAAAGAAAATTCTAAAGGCAGACTGGACTAATGTCATAGACATATCTCTGGGCCATCCAGAGAAGGAATCTTCAATTATTCTAAAGCAAGTTAAAGACCTTTTCAAAAATTTTCCTCAGCAATTGATTCCCCAAGCTGAAAAACAATGAACACAGAAATTGAACATTAGACAACCCAGTGGTTAAAATCCGACTTGTGATCTGCTGCAGATGCTTTCATTGGTAATGTTTGAGCATAATAGTTCTGCGTAGGAAGAAAGGAACTGTATTTTAGTCATCTGCATATATTCTAGTTTTGGTAGGGTTTTTGTTTTTTTGTTGGCTTGGGTTTGGTTGTTTTTTTTTAAAGGTACATTTAATGATTATTCAGAAGTGGACTATTACAACTGTTAAAAATAATATTCATACAGATTGTAATCAGCTCCAGTGTCTCTCCAAATGTGTGTGGGTTGGAGATGAGCACCACGGCCAGTAGGCAGGGACTTTTTTGGTACTGATGGGGGTGTATGTTAAAACTTTAAAAGTTACTCTGATTAATTCACATAAAGTCAGCGTAATTTTCTTCAATGCTTAAGTATTCCAGCTGCTAAGATTCCTAAAAGAGAGTCAACTGTGTTCCTGAGCTTCACGATTAGGGTCATGCCTCTTTTTTCAACTAGATAGAGACCCACCAACTCACAAGTTGGCTGGGATTTTTCCACAATCTGGTTGTCAGACCAATATCCAGAAAGATAATTTCATAAGACTCCAAGTCTCCCTTACTCAGCAGCTCTCTCCTTTTAGACTATTGATAGAATTCAAATTATGCAATTTCAGTTCCCTTAGGTACCTTCGAAATACTCTGGCTTTTGACATACGTACTGAGAAAATGCCTTCATACAAGGTTTGTCCATTAGCAAATGTCCAGGGAGTGAGAGAGGTGAAAAGATTTTGCTTGCCAATTAGTTTTACCTAGGATGTTCAAGGAAAATCTTCCCTTCCTATAATATCATCCATCCCATTAATGTCTAACTAGGAAAGCAGCACCAAGTTTTACAGAGCAGTTATGGCTTCTCCCTAACAATGATCCTTTTCTGACTGTAGCTTTCACTTCATTGTTTTGCTGATGCTTTTAATTCTTCTTGGGTTTACATCCATTTTAAATGAAATAACCTGATTAGATTCCTCTGTCAGAAGGCTGAAGTCACATCAATCACAGCAAGAGTTTTCTGAACACATGGAGAACGAAAATAGGTTGGATACCTTCACATTTTCTATTCTCCTACAAAGAGTCAGAGTGTGCATTCATATAATAATCCTTAATACAGGCATACAACACTTCATTGTAAATTTCATTCACCCTTCAAAAATGCATATGCAATCTAACTGAAACTACTACAAATGAAAATAATATTCAAACTGTTCCAGCCAAAACAATAATGTCAAGTACCATCTAAAAAAGGCTGTATAGTGTTTCAAAAGAAAGTCTCTACATTTTCATATAAAAGTGAAACTCTCAATTTAAAATTTGCCTACATTTTTAACAGTCGGTAAAAATAGCAACTAAGCACTTGTTCTATTCACATACAGAAACACATTGAAGTATTTTTTAATTATATATAGAGAAAAAAGCACGCTTGGCTCTTTCCAGCACTCTTTACTATTTCAATCAGCAAATTATAAAAACAGCCTTTGCAGTTCAGTCCTACATACAACAATTAAAAAAAGCTACCTTTGACTTTGCTCTTCAGTTTTCTACTAATATATGAAATCATTACAACTACACCTTTTCTGCTCATCATTCTGCTCATCTTCACCACTTGAAAAATCAGCCTACAAATGCCTTTTGCTTCCTAATCTCTTGAAGAGGCTATTGCTTACACCATTCAACTGATTGGAAGATTCAGAGAGGCAGCATAAATTTCTGGTGGTCATGCAGAAGGTCTAAAAAACATCTCTCCTGGCTTCAGTCGTGCTTTCTGACATGTATCCTTCCTCTTTTTATTATGCTGAAGAGTCACATATAAATGTTCATAGTGCTGAGACTGCTAAGGTTTACACAGAACCTGTTCCAGGAGCAGAGTTCTGATCTGTCTTAAACTCTGTTGCTATTGATCTTTGGTCCTTGGCCTCATGTAGATCAGGGTCCTCATATAATTAGTTCATTCAACATAGTAGTATATTTGCTACCACTACAGAAAAGTTGCATTTTTTTTCTCAAGAAAAATTAACATGCTGAATTATCACTCTGGTTTTAGTAAATAAATGAATAGGGACTAGGCAGAAAGAGACCATTGCATTCATTTTCTCATATAAATACAGGCTTAAGTGAACCTTGCTCTGCAGAGGTGAGAGGCTTCTAGACATTGAACTAATCCAGCCTGGTAGCTTTTRTCAATTTAATTATTTTCTACTGAGATTTGTACTCACAAAACCATCTCTGATTGACAGCCCTGAAGATGATGTCCTGTGTTACATATGGAACAGATACAGTCCAAGGAGCAGCAATGTTTTTAGGTCTGATTTATTTTCATTTCAGTCTTAAATGGGTCCTTCGATTTTTAATTGATGATGGTGACATCTCTTCCCCACTAGCACCATTTTTTATTTTTCCGTAAAGGACAGCTAAGGTATTTCCTTCAGCCATATAGATTTTACTTCTAAAATGACTAATTCTCCCTAAATACAGACCATATCTTCATAAATACTTTTATTACGGTGATTGCTAAAAAGTCTACAGGTTACTTAATCAGTGACTTAACTTTTAAATGCGGAAACAAATCTTTATTTACATTAAATACAAACATCTGGGTAGTTATATTTTAATAAGGTTTTGTTTTATGGAGAAGGAGATCGCTCACTGAAACTGAAATTACGGAAATGCAATAAGGAATGGAAATCAAGAAAAGGGAAAGGAAAACAGGGAACCAATAATTTTAAGATATTGGCTGTCATGTGCTGCTTCATCTGTATATATACCACTAGCTACATAGAGCAATGAAGCCACTTTGAGGCAAGTGAATAGCACAAAAACGTCGTAACAGTGACAGAAAATTTAAAACCAACATCTGTGGCCAGCAAAAGAGAGGGAAGAAGGAAAGCATAATCAAGTGAGTAGGCAATTACTAATCTGCTTAAACCTGAGCCTCAAGAAAGATACAAACAGAGGCTGGTGGGCTTGCAGCCTGGCTCACGAAGCAATAGTTGCCAAGACCCAAACATTGAGACAAACATGCAGGGAGATTCTGCTCTAGGCAGCATGGAGGCAATCAGATCCTAACATAAAAGGTAACATCCTAATCTCTAAACTTGATCTAAATCGTGAGGTTTAGTACCCTGTCCAATTTTCCTGTCTCTGTTAATAGGAATATCCAAAGTTACAACGATTATCAACATAAATGTCATCTCTTTATCTCGCTAAGCTCTTGGCCTTAATGAAACCCTTTGGCAAATCATGCATCATGTTACCTAGGGTCAGCTTGTTACCATACCACAGACTTCTTGTGTGTTACATACAATATCTTTAAATACAAGGTTTCTAAAAGGAATTTAAGTACATTACACATCCTTACAAATCTGTTAGATCCTGTTCTTATAATGAGGATAACTGCACCTTGCTGTATCTTACTTATCTTATCTTTACAACATCTCCAAATTACAGACTGTAAAAGCATTTACTACTTGAGTAACAACTAGACAGGTGTGTAAGGGACAATGTACTTAGTGACGAAATTAGGTAAACTGTCACATAATGGCTAGTCACCAGCTCCTTCAGCTTGGAAGAATTATTTTCTAAAGACCATTCTCTTGTTCTTTGTTAAGTTCTAAATAAGTGAAACATCAAGACTCTCAGAAATTACATACACTATGATTTTCTTTGCCTCCACTTTTCACAGAATCATTAAGATGGGAAAAGACCTCTAATATCATCAAGTCAAATCATTACCTAGCACTGCCAAGTCAATTATTAAACCAAGTCTCTAAGTACCACATCTTTATGATTTTGAACACTGTCAGGGACGGTGATCTGACCACTTTCCTGGGAATCCTGTTCCAATGCTCAACCACCCTTTCCATGAAATTTTTCCTACCATCCAATCTAAACTTCTCTGTGGCAACTTGAGGTCATTTCTGTGTCCTATTGCTTGTCACCTGGGAGAAGAGACTGACCTGCACCTCACTACAACTTCTTTTCAGGTAGTTGTGGAAAGCAATAAGGTCTTCCCTCAGCCTGCTTTTCTTCAGTCTAAACAACCCCAGCTCCCTCTCAGCCGCTTCTCATAAAACTTGTGGCCTTGACCCTTCACCAAGTTTGTTGCCCTCCAGGGACAATCACTTCCCTGGTCCTGCTGGCCACACTACTGCTGATATAGGCCAGGATGCCATTGGCCTTCTTTGACACCTGGGCACCTGGCTCATGTTCAGTTGGTTGTCCCTCACATCTACCCCCAGGTCCTCCATATCTACCCACTCCCAGACGCTTTTCTGCCACGAAAATTTCCAGCCACTCCACTCCCAGCCTGTAGCACTGCCTGGGGTTGTTGCGACCTGAGTGCAGGACCTGGCACTTGGCCTTGTTGAACCTCATGCCATTGGCCTTGGCCCATTGATCCAGCCTGTCCAGATCCCTCTGCAAAGCCTTCCTGCTCTCAAGCAGATCAACATTCCCACCCAATCTGGTGCTGTCTGTGAACTGACTGAGGGTGCACTCGATCCCCTCGTGCCTATCATCAATTGCACACAACTGACCCCAATACTGAGCCCCGTGGAACACTGCTTGTGACTGGCCATCAGTTGGATTTAACTCCATTCACCACCACTCTTATGGCTTGGCCATCCAGCCAATTTTTCACCCAGCAAAGAATGTGCCTGTCAAAGCCAAGGGCAGACAGTTTCTCCAGGAGAGTGCTGTGGGAGAGTGTCAAAGGTTTTAGTAAGGCCCACATACACAACACCGACAGCCTTTTCCTCATCCATTAGGTGGATCACCCTGTCATAGATGGATATCAGGTTGGTCAAGCAGGACCTGCCTTTCATAAACTCATGCTGGCTGGGCCCGATCCTCTGGTTGCCCCTTATGTGCCACATGATGGCACTCAAGATGATCTGTTCCATAACCTTCCCTGACATCAAGGTCAGGCTGACAGGCCTGTAACTCACTGGATCCTCTTTCCAGCCCTTCTTGTAGATGGGTCACACATTGGCTAACCTCCAGTCTTCTGAGATCCTCCTGCTTAACCAGAACTGCTGATAAATGATGAAGAGTGGCTTGGCAAGCTCTTCTGTGAGCTCCCTCAGTATTCTTGGGTGGATTCCATAAGGCCCCATAGACTTGCGTGCATTAAAGTGGAGCAGCAGGTCATCAACCCTTTCCCCTCGAATTATGGTGACTTCATTTGGTACATTTCTGTCTTCCAGCTCAAGGGGCTGAGTAGCCTGAGGATAACTGGTCCAACTATAAAAGACTGAGGCAAAGAAGGCATTAAGTACCTCAGCCTTTTCCTCATCCTTTGTGGGAATGTTCCCACCTGCATCCAGTAGAGGATGGAGACTATTTGTTCATTGACAACAGCCAATCTTTTACCCTGCTGACTTGTCAAAAGAAGAAAGACATCATCACTATGGGAACATAACTATGATAGAGGATCCCTGAACTGCCTATTGAGCTTTACCTTGGACAGAGGTAAAACCTACAACAGAGCTGTCAAGGAGGCCTGCCAGGGACAGAACCTGTACAAAGCCCCTCCATAGTGAGCTCGTTTCCTTATGCTSTAGCCCACTCCTCACCTTGTTTGCCAAAGCCCTTACCAGGTCACAATTGGAAGACTTATTCTCTACTGTGGCTGCTCTGACACAGACTTTTCCACAAAACCTTAAAGTCATTTTTGCACTTTAGAAAACCTGTATTATGAATGACAGAAAAAAGGCATGAATTTTGTATCAGGTGTCAGCAAGACACCTATTACTTAAACACTAACAAGGTCCAGTGAGGCCCTATTGAGCATTCATAAGACGACCACAGGCTGGAGGTAAGGAAAGATAGAGAGGATGAGTCAGGGTGGCAAACTGCTCTCTTTCAGAATTTCTTTGCTTGGTATCTTTGACAATGAAGTTTCAAATCCCAATAATAGACAAAAAGATTCAAGACCATTCTCAATTCTACATCTTAAAACAGGGACAGAGAATGCCCCCATTTAAGATTCAAATTTAGCTCCCTCCCACTCGGACCTTTGTGTCATCTTGTGCACTTCTTATGAAAAAATATTTACATGGGAATTGTCAACTCAACAAGCAAAGGAAGAGGAAATTTTTATATCAAAGGAACAAGGCCTGCTGCAAGTTGGCATTTTTTTTCTTTTTTAACGAATCATTCTGTGACATGAGTCAGATAATAGGGAGTGGGAGGATCACACTCCAAGAGGCTGTGGTAGAGCAGGTGGAGCTGTGGAGACAGCTTGGACATATGCATCATGTGTGTTCTCTCTTGAAGGACTTAGAGAAATGCGTGCTACAAAACTGCATTTGCAAGGATATCTTGCTGCTAAACTGGTACTTTAAAAACACTGGGATTCCTGAGTTGTTTCCCTACACCTGCACCAATTAATGTTTTTCTTCTGTACCTCTTTTTTTCCAAGATGAGGAAAAAAGCCACAGATTTCTCTTGCAGATCATTTGGGAAACTAATTCTGAGAGCAGATGACAGCTTTTGCAACATTAAATGCAAGATACTTATGCTTTTTCCTGGACACAGAGCAGACTTGACAGTGTAGAAAGGATATTCCACAAGGGGGCTCATATAGTGAAGCTGGATTACTTTCCTCAGCCCCTAATTAGTGACTTTATTCTGATTCTTCTGCTATTACATTCCAGGTTAAAGTAGCATCTTGTGGCAGATACAAGCAAATTGTCATGTAAACTCTAAACAAAGGTTTTTACAAGGCCCTATATTCCTCAAAATATCAAGAAGCTTTTTAATAGTGCTGAAAGTCCCTGGATTTAATAATCAGACTTATTCCATTTTCAGGATTATAGATAGCCTGGATCTGTTTGTTTGGCCTCTCAATAAAATTGGCATAAATGGACAACAATGACCCTGGTCCCAGAGAAGTCACATTGGTGTGAATGCAAACAGCAGGTCCATGGTGAGGAGGCCAGCCCTTGCATTAATGTAGCCTCTCAGAGGCTCAGCAAATAATTTAAAATAAACAAATAATGTGAACAAGACACAGTAAATCCAAATTTGAATAATGAGAACTTTGGGGTTGCTGCTCTTTGGAATATTATTTATACGAACAAACAGTAGCCCCAGGTGTTCTCAAATAAGCCCAGCAAGCTCCCTAAAGGTTTGTTAGCTGACTGCTTGCCTGAGCGCCACTGGATCTATTACAGTCTTGCTGTAGCTTCCTGCTGAAGAAACCCTTCCTGAGTGTCTCAAATCTGGCAACAGGCTAGTCAGTGAGTATGCCAGGAAAATGCTGTGGAGATCCCAGTGAGACATTAGTTACTGTGCCTAGCATGGGATGCCAGACTTTTGACATCTCAGATCACATCTCATTTGTAATGTGCATTAGGAGCTTTTAATCAAGGTGGAGGGAAGTGTCCTCTCTCCTTCCATGGCAGAGAGCTCAGGCTGGGCACACAGTGCTGCACAACTGCATACCAAGGGACAAGGAAAGATCCTCAAGGGGAAAAGAAGTGATGAAATTGGCATGATTGCTAGTGGCTTCCTGTAGGAGACTGAGCTAGTAATTTGGAAAAACAAGCTTGTTAGAGGGAAACAGGAATGACACCAATCTGATGCAACAAGCAAGCAGTAGAACAGTGCCTTCATGTCATGCTCCATTCTGGGTTTGAGCCACACACTGCAAAGGTTGTGGCCTTTGGGTGTAAATTAAAACAGCCTAATGATTTTTCCTCTCTTTTTAGTCTCCCAAGCTGGTATTAATTTACAGTGAGAACAATAAAAGACAAAAGCAATGCAGCAGAATTGGGGGCAGACTAGAAGGAGGTTTCCATCAACAATGCAATATACATTTTAATTTGTCAGGGTGAAGGAAATGAAAGACTGGATGCTTTAACCAACTGTTTTGGTCTTGAGGTTAAGCAGTAACTCACATGGGGCAGAGAGCTTCCAATTTCCTCCATTGGGCATTTTTAAATATAATCACAACACTCCAGAGTACCATCTAGCTATGAGAACACTGTCCAGGGAGTAAATTCTTGAGATGATGAAACATCCCTTTTACAGATGAGAACACAGTGGCACAGAAGGATTAAATGACTTGCCCAATATTATAAAGTAAATCAGTGAAAAAATAGAGAAAATAATCAGGTGTCCTGATGCCCACTTCTGTACATAAATCACTAGACCATAATTTCTTCTGCAAGATCATAATTTCCTCCTTTCATATGCTATCTTGCTGCCAAGAGAAAGATTATTCTACATGCGGCACGGAGTAACATTTTTCCAAGTCTAATTCAAAACCTGTCAAGCCATGGATTTGCTCTTCTATTCCCCTGGGAAATGATTCCAAAGCTTGACAGGGCAAGGACATATCTCCATGACAGGAAGTTTTCTGTAATACTTACCCTTAAATTTTTCTATTCTCTACTTGTAGTCATCTAAATATCTTGTCTCTTTCCATAGTATTTATGATCCTCAGATACTAGCAGAGTTGTATTTCCCCTTCTCTCTCCAAGATATCACTGAAGCAAGATTACACCAGCTCTTTCAGTAATATCTCTAAACACAATTCCTTAAAGTCCCAAAACAGTTTTCATTTCTTTCCCTAAACTTTCTCCACATTTCCAATGTTAAGACACTTATTGCAGTCTTTCCACACAGAAAGTCTTTCCATAGTGTGTTCTTTGACCTTGACCAGTACTTCTTTTCTCCCTGCTGATGGGACAGACTGCAGTAGTACACAGGATGATGGGAAAACTGGAGTCTGGAGCAAGAAGCCAGAGATGTTGCAAGACCCCTAGGGTTGAGGGATTACTGGCAAGCTCCTCAAGCAATGTTTCTATCCATCCATTGGAATTGGAAGGATTGCCAGATCCTACATTAACATTAGGCTAATTTACCCGAAGGTGAGGGGTAGAACCTGCTGCTTCCTTCCTTTTCTTTTCACCATTTTAGCCCACAGAAGCTAGAAGAAACAGATATTAAATTCCAGCATTAAATAATAACGATGAAATTGTTTGTTTCACTGCTTGGCTAAATCAGCAAAAGACAAACACCAATATCTGAAACCCTTGTGGTTTCTACTGTGGTCAGAATGAAGCCTCACAAAAATGGCCATCTCAGCAGAAATACACAAACCTGGGCTGCCACATTAACATAAATTACAGCAGCCAGAAATTATTGCTGCCTCTAATCTCCAAACACTCAAGAGTTGAACTGCATTCAGTGGAATGACCTGTCCTCCATGATGCATTAGTGTTTGCACTCACTCTCTCTCTCTCATGCGCACACAAAGCCCATCCTTTCAAAGCACAGAGATTTATGCTTCCTGAAATAAAAAACCCCAATAATTTAACTGTTCCTGCCTGGTCCCCTTTCTCCTCTCTAATAAAATCATCAACTCTTAGCTTTTTGAGGACAGTGGGACTTCTATTTTGGGTGAAGAACAAGAAACAAAGAACGACCCAAAGCTTCAATTAGTATCTTGCTACTGCCACCCCAGAAGACACAATAACTTCCTTCCCCCAATATTTCTAAACTGAAAGTGATATGAAACAGTTAAGAAGAAGCTACAAAGAACGTGAGAGTAATTATGCTTATACAAAGTCACATAATAAAACCCTGATCTTCTCTTTTTTGAGTTTATGCCACCCATCCCTCTGACCCACCCCTTATATCCCATGTCTTGTCTAACCTACCTTTACTACTCCTTAAAAACATTATAGCTATTCCTGTGAACAAGTCCGTCTAAAATTAAACTAGGAGAAACTAATATGTACAAGTTCTTATTTCTATTAAAGGTTGGCTTATTTTAACTTAATAACTGGCTTCTTGTTTGCTTTTAAAATGCTTTTAGTTGCTTTCAACTAAATTGATGAAAACCAGCTCTAAACCAAAGTGAGTGCATTGGCTTTACAAGGCTTATAGGAAGCAGTATCCTAAATTAAGCCAGTACAACTAATGGCAGAGGAGAGCAAAGACTGAAGGTTTGCTGTTCAAGACAGAATGACAAAGGTCTGCCTAAAATAATAATAAGCAGAGTTTGAATCTCAGTGGAACAGGTAGATTTAATTGCCACCCAGGTATACTTGAAAGTTACACACAACAGAGAGTTGAAAACAAGTTTCCACTTCAGACAAAAGGATAATATAATGCTGTTTGAGGTCTTGAGCAATTAGTATTTAAAAAAGTCCAGCAAACAGCAAAACAAACACAAGACAACACACCATAGCTATGCAACTCCTTCAAAAGTCATGTGAGAGCAGAACACTCACTCCAGGTGGAGAGAGCGACAGAAGTTCAGGTCTGGCTGAGCTCATATGTGGTGTGGCTGTGGGATGTGACATTTGAGGAAGGATACATACAGAGAGACCTGGTGCTCTGAGTATAGAGAGCAATCTCTACGTTTCATATCCTGTTTTGTTTGAGAATGGAGGGCTTTATACATTCCTTTAAAATAACAAAAATCATCAAAGTTATCTGACTCCATGCAATTCATTTCCTCTTCATAACTGGAATAAACTATTATCCCCCAAATTTAGACCAGCTGTTGTTGTGAAAAGTTTTTAATAGGAAAGTAGCACCAATAAATAATCTGGCATCTATTACTACAATAAGAGCACACTGCTGACAATGACTGAGGGTTACTACTCTGAAATCATCCTACAAAAAAATGACAGATTAAATCAGATCTAGCTCTATGCATAATACAACTCTTCCACAGATTAAAATACTATGTTCTAAAAACCAGACAACAGCAAACACAACTCTCCACAACGCCACCATTTGACCTAAAGACTCCACACTACCCTTCACTCGTTAGGACTGAACAACTGTCATAAACATAGAAAGCATGTTAATATTAAGGATCACTGCTATTACAAATCTACCAAATAAAATATCTGGAATACAGAAATTATCTATAATCATACTTTGGACATTTGATTAGGAGCTAACGTTAACAAAGTGCTACAACAGCATGTTAATGGCTATTTGATGCAGGCAACCCACACTGCAGACCCAAGAGAAGCCCCAAAATCTTGCTTTCAGAAAAAGCTTTGCATCTACACTAAAAGGCCTTTTTAAAGACCAACAGCAACAGTGGATTAAATCTGCAACAGAAATGGATGACTTTCAACTCTAAATCAGCGTAAAAAATCTCCCACTCTTCTATTTGAAACTCACCACATGTTCCCACCAAAATAATCAGCTATGAAAGAGTGAATATTGAATATTTAAAGTTCATATTGTTAGGCTTTGGAGCTGTATCCCCTTGAAACAAACAGACACAGTCCTAATATCCCTCAAACGCACTGCTTATAGGTTGTCTGCAGCCTCATCCATCTGCTTGGAAAATATTTAGAAGGATACATATCTATGAGACACACTCTATTAAAATATTGCCAGCAAATATTTTAAGCAGCACCTAGTTCTCCCCTCATTTATACCTCTCTTTTCATGCCAAGAGACAGCATTCTCAACATTCAGGCCTATTGGGTTATATCGGAAACATAACCACTGTCCTTGTGTCATCTATGTCAAAGACATCTCTTTTTTCTTCCTCTTCTTCCTCAGATCTAAGTCCCTGAGTCTAGAGAGGTTGTCTACTTCTTTTATGCTTCAACTGAGAAATCGATAAATGCTCTCAGCCTTTCCAACTTTATGTTTTTATTTGACAGCAGTATACAACAACAATGATATATGTGACATGGTTACAGCAGAATATTCTTAGGTGTACTATCACATTTCTGCAATTGAACAGGATACCATAAAAAAGATTTAAGCTAAGTGTTACCCTGCCTTTGCAATGAAGAGTGTGCAAACAGTTAATTAAAGTAACTCACCTAACACAATATAGTATGATACAGCATCCAAATCTTTCACCAGTTAAACTTTAAGGTGACACACTCACTCTGTAGTAAAAGATCATCCAACTCAGAGTGTTGTCCTGGAATAGCTATTTTATTACCATTATTCAAGTACATGTTCCCTATTTCAACAACACACAAAAGTCCCTTTTGTCCTTCCTTCCAACCCTTCACGGGATCACTGGACAGTGCACAGACCTATAGTGCCATGCTACAAAAAGAGAGGTAAGGGGGATGGAGATATAGGATTCCTGTTAAGTTTTGTGATGCTTCACCCAAGATTAGACCATAGGGCTGAGCTAAGGATCATGATATGATTCTTAAAATTTACATGACAACCATAAAATACTCCTAGATAGTAAGCACCGGTAACACTTTCTGAAATCAGAGATGAAGAGCCCCCACCTTATCACGAGCAGATTGAAGTCAACAAAAATATTTTTCTTAAATGAGTTCTTCATTTTGCTCATTTCCCTCCACTTAAAGAAAAATCCAAAACAAAACAAAATAAAAATTAATGTCAAAAGCCCAAATTTGTAAACAAACAACAGAGATCACACAAACTCATCACAAAAGGAAACACTTGAGCTTCTTGTGAGAAACATTCAAGAAGCAAAACTAAGCTAATCAAGCTATGCCAAATGCAGGCAGGCTGGGATGCCCAAGGGGCCTCCTTGCGCTGATAATTATATATTTGGGCCGCATTGCCATAACTCTGGCTTATGGCAATCTCTTTTCTTAAAAAAAATAAAAATAAAAAAAAATCGAAATCAAAGTCAGCTATGGCTCGACAGGTTTGCAGTAAAGCCCAGTCATGTAGAAAATAGAGCAGCAGCTGCACTACAGCATCAAAAAAAAGAGTGAACAAACTGCATCATCAGGCAAAATTATCTCACTGGATTAGAAAAAAAAAAAAAAAAAAAAAGAATATAAAACAAATACACCCACCCTCATTCCTCAAATGTCTAACACAAACCCAAGGGATTTGCGTTTCTGATGCAGGATATCTGCATACTATCCAGTAACTGCCTTACAGACTAATTTTTTCAAATATTTGGCTCCCATCAGACTTTAGTTTATAATTTCAGAAAGAAGGAGTAAAAAGCTTGAACAAGGCAAGGAAGTCTAACCTAGCAGACTGCCCTTCACAGTCATATTCCATGCACAAGGCTCTTGGACGAGTCATCCTGCCAAGTGTGGGAGAGGGCCACTCCCACATCCTGTCAGGGCATAACAACTACATGGCAAGCTCAGGTAAGGTAAGTATATCATAGCATCAGCAGACAGCATCCAAATAGTCTCACAGAAACAGGCTCAAACCATATCTCCATGAACAACTATATTCTTAGTGTGTTTGGAAAGTTTAATAGATACCTTGGTCTTCTCTTTTCAGTGAGTCAAAACAAAGCCTCCAATCAAATATTGCTAATACACATATCCACGTGTGAATCCAAAGGCAATTTTTAGATATTAAATTCTCACCTCAAGTGTTTCTCGAGTGTATAAAATAGCTCTCCCCCCCAACAAAGTTCAGCCAGTCTTTATCCCACAAGATAATGGACATGAGGCAGGGACCTCAGAAATACATCTGGCTAATGAATTTTGAGGCTCTAGTATACACATGCTGCCCAGAAATACAAGTACCTTCTTTTCCCTGAACCTACTGGAGACAAATCTCTGCTTGGGGATTAGTAATCTATTCGCTACAACAACCCTACAAAATCCTTAGGAGGAGGAAGAATTTCCTATGGTGCCTGTATGATGTCTGACAGTGTTGTCAGTTGAGAGCAAGAAATTGCAGTTCCTGAAATACAACCAGACACCATTCTCCATCAGATGTCACCAAATTACATCATCATTTCATAATTTCCCCTACCCATTTCTCACACCATGCCCTGCTCACTTTTTTCTGCCCATTTTAATGCATTAAATCCCTGGCTGCATAGACTGAGGCATCTCAAAAGGTCAAACCCGGTGTTTATGGGCCATGTCCACAAACTTCATGGCTGGAATGAATGCTGTGTAGCTCTAAAGTATCTCTTTACTCATGCATATTTATATTTATGACTTGTTAAAAAAATCCTCGATGCCTCAAGGAACTGTTTACAGGACAGAAGTTACAGGAAATCATGTTAACTGAGGTGTTTCAGTACATAGGTAGCATAAATATACATCTTCTAAGTCGTTATCATACAACAACAGAAAGTGAACACCAGCGAAGATATCCGGAATTCTGGTGCTCCACCAATGCCCTGCTCTTCAGCAAAAGGTTTTTCACTTTTCTCTATTTCCTACACATCTTTAGCCTTTTGGGATTGCCAGCCCTCTACATGTACAGGTGAAGGGAAAAACTGAAGAGCCAACTATAAAGAGCAGAGGAAAAAAGGTGGGTGTCTTTACAACAGAGAAGTACTGAGGTACTCTGATATAACCCTGCACTGCAGAGAAATCAACTTACCCACAGCAACAGCAGCCAAGGGCAGAGAGCATACACTTCTGAATCTGCCATCATTCGTGAGATGATCACAGCATAAAACAGCACAGATAAATCCTGTAGCTGCAGTAAAAATAGGTACCCAAGCTTAAATCAAAACAAACCTCACAAGAGAAATAGAGTAATCTAAGGAATTTTCATTTAATCCCCCCAAGTCTTTTACATTTAAGGCAATTCTGTCATTTTGACAATTCTTATTGCAATGTGCTGAAAGTACATGAGGATTATAAATAAGAGAATATATAAAAAGATAAATAAACTCTTGAAGAGTTATGCCTATATGCCACCAAAACACTAAAACACCAAACTGGACTCAAAAGACGCCTTTAGTTTTATAAGCACCTCCAGATAAACTCAAAGCACAGCTGGACATTGCCCTGTTGTAGTGATACCTAGAGAGGAAGGAGGAGTCCCCTCTGGCATTGCACAGCCTTGCCTCCACAGAACCCCACTGAAGAGGACAGGCGGCTGCTGTGCCAACACACACATAATAACAAATCTTCTGGAAGCACCAACAGTCAGTCTCCAGAAGGCCTGCAGGAAGCCTGAATTGCCCTCCCGTGGCCTCTCTCTTTCATACTCCGGTACACTTCAACTGAAGCAAAAGCCCATGTTAGCTGCAGATCAGCAAGCTGCAGACTCACATGAGCAACAGGTAGAGGAATAAATAATGGAAGTTGACATGTTTGAGAGCAACTGGGAAGTGAAAAAGATTCACACAAAGCAAAGACAAACAGCAACATGATAAAAAAAGTACCTGAGATGAAGGCAAGTGTCACTCATCTGAAACAGGCTACAGCACACAAATAACTGACAACTGGGCACACTCGGGAGTTTAACTGGTCCTCTAAGGATACGGTGACATGGCAAATTATGATTTGCCTCTGGGAAAGCACTTTTTAAATTCCTCCTAAATTGTGTGAAATGTGCATGGGTACATAATTTGGGGGCATTTTATAGATGTGCCCTTACGAAAGGACTAGGTCTTTTTGCATTTAGAACAACTGCAAACAGAGGGTTATCCGTACTGCTTTAACATGAACTACAATGCACGTCTCCAAATGACCTTCATAACGGTGCCACTAGGAACTGTCCTCAACAGGAAGATCTTACTACTGTTCCTTCCAGTTTCACAGCCACAGCACAGACACATGTCTGACAAAATTCAGTCCTCAAAGTCACCTTGTGTGACCTCAGTGTTTACCAATGAACAAAGAAATACAGCTGGTGGATGCACAGAAGTACTTGAAAGAATGAATGGTAGGTGCACAGGCCCAAGTTTGAAGAGAAACAAAGAACACAATACAGTGACTTATTTTCTCAAATTCAGAAACTTTGCATCACTTCAGAGATGGTCTGTGGGATATGYTGGACCCCCACTGACACAGTGGATTTCATATAGAAATCTCTCACTAATATACTCAACATTTGGACTACCACTGGTATAAAAGAAACCATACATATGTGGCAATAGAGTATGAGCACATCTCTGGAAGATCAAAATAATACTTCAGTCTGTGTCAATGCCCTTACTGCACCTCTTGTCAGGAACTACAAGGGTGTTTGCATAATAGATTTTCTAGAAGAAAATCCAACATAGGCATAAAAAAAAAGTGTTTAATTCACATTAAAATATAATACTACAGACAGAAATGTTAACCTGCTTTACCTCTTCTCCAGCAATGGGATGAAAAGAAATCTCAAGGTCATCACTCATCATCATTATAGCTGCACAAAAACAGTACTAGCAAGAGCTGTAGATAATTCTTATGTTTTTACCACTGCATCATCCAATTCCTGTAGTTTTCATAGGCGTACCGTGTGATTTGGTTATTTTTGCAGCCTTTTTGCATTTGCAGATGTTCTAGCAAATGGTATTTATTAGAGGAATATTCCGGTCTTGAAAAGATGCACATTTCAAATGGCATATTGCATGGATAATGCAAATTTGGATGGGCTCAATGAAATGGAGAAAAGGAGAAAAAGAGGCCAGATTCCCCAAGAAATATTTGCTAAAGAAGTTCCTGAAGAGCATCATTTAACCAAAAATTCTCAATTTGTGTAGGCCAAGAAAGAGGAATCATGCAAATGTATTATTTGTTCTGAACCACTTTTAAACTTCAATATTAGTTTTAAGATCTTGATATCTAGCTTGAAACTAATCATATAGAATGCCTGTATACAGTCCTCTCATGTCTATTTTTTTATAATTTTGTTATATATGGTCAGAACTTACTTAGATGACCCTAAATTGTCTACAACACAGACACTAAGGACTCCCACTGTCATAAACATGAACGATCATATTGTCTATTCACATGCCATTTCCAATCCATGGATCTCGAAAACTTTTGACAATAAATCTTGTAAACACCCTATGAAGTACTACAAGCATTAGCCTTCACTTTCACACCTACAGCAGGCTGACCTGAGACCAGAACTAGGTATCCAGTCCAGGAATTCTGACCATTTTCTCTCATGCCATCTCTCAGTCTTCATCACGGCAGCCACACACCCAGCTTTGTAGTTCCCACTTCTAAATATTCTCCCAAGTTCTTCTCCCCACAGCAGCACAAGAAAATTCAATCTAGCACTGAAGGAAATATAACAAAACCATCTATGCTGGAGACAGCYGCTAGCAATTTCCAATTATTCCCAGATAGCTTGGCATCTCTTCATAGTGTCATTTAATGTTATCAGATAATAGCTAGTTATTTTTCAGACAAACAGGTGGAATCTAATCCTGTTCTCCGACCTGGGTTTGCAAGACTTTTCTTGTGAGTTTTCTGAGAATTATCTCTTGAGATTTTCTTCTCCAGTGGAACAGGCTAAAAGATATCAGGTAAGTCTAGAGCTCACCAGGGCACTTGACATTTTTGTCACAAAATGTTCTCATGTAGAATAGGTGGGATATTATTCTGAATAATATGCTTATGCTGGGAACATCAGCCTGAAAGGGACACAATTCCTTGGAGTGGGCAATCTGGAACTACCTGGAAATGCAGTAAAACAGAACAACTGATGGACACCAGCCCAAGCTGCACACCCATCAAGGAAAGAAATTACCATGTTAACCAATACTAATTTTTAGCTCCAAAATTTGCACATGGGAAAAGAGAATAACTCAAAAGTCCTTGACTTAAGTTCTTACACTGCTCTGTCACCAGATATGATTTTACTCAACAATCAAAACAAGCTGGCAAGCTGCAGTTTCTGATAGGACAAATGTTCACATCTCTCTCCCCAAACACATCATAAAAAGCTTCTCATCACAGGCACTTTAGCAGAGTGTTTATGGTCTGTAAAAGATGAAAGAAATGATCTCTCCTCCATTCTAAGGGCACAAGGCCAGGGCAGCAAAAAAGGGGAAACTGACATGGCTGTTGGTTCACAAAGGATTTGAGGGATTATTCTAGGGTGTTCCTTACCAGGTGTCCTAGTCCAATTCCTGTCCCAACATCCTCCATTAAAAAAGAGAAGATAAATATAAAACAATTGGAGAAACATCTGAGGATCCATCATATTCTGTAAACATCTCATTTGCAGCATGGTGTTTGTATTTATCTTCTTTTCATCCACCCAGGTGTGAGCTGCTTTTGTAGTTCTCCACAGATTTAACACTAAAATCTCGGGGAAAACAAAACCACTTTAGAAGTTATTTCAGAATGTACAGATATAATGCAGGGACATTATTCTCAACCTTTATATTAGTTTCAGAGGCAAAACAGAAAGTACATTAAGGATGATCTGCATAAAATTTCTCATGAAGCCAGATTTTGGTGTGAACTAGGAAAAAGACTTTCTTTGAACTCTGTGTTGCTTGCATCTGTATTTTGGAACTAAAATTTCCCCTTGAAACTCCCAATATGTTTCTGTTACCTTCAGGGAACAATAAGGGAGCCCTCCTGTGGATAATGCATCAAATTTAAATTCCCATGACCGACAAGGAGACTATGTAACCTAGGGGATAAAACGGCTCTATTTTAGAGCAAAGAGAGTGAGGTGGTAATCCACTGGAGGCTGGAGTCTAATTTAAATGGCTATTAACTTTGCTCCATTGGGGCAGTTATAGCTTAATTCATACTACTTTTCTTAAGCAAAAGAAATTACACCAAATAAAAAATCCGGACTACAAAAGATATTTTAACRAGACCAAAAAAAAAGCGTGATGGCTTTTATATATATTATGAATGTTAAAATATAATTATTTATGCCTCCAACCCTTGGATACATGAGGTTTCACTTTAGGGACAATATTCACATGAGGGCTTCAATATTGTTTATATTAGTAAAGTTAGGTACTTGCTCAGTCAGGACTCTGCATTCCTTAGTACCTCACTACTTCCTTTACATGAGGCATGGCAAAAAACATAATACCCTCTTCCTACCTCCTGAAACAGAAAAATACTCAGAGAACACCAAGACCCAAGACATAGTTAACTCAATTGCCTACCTTCAGTTCTTGTATTTAACTAATCCAGTTTGTTGGCTTTAAACAGCAGCTCTGCTCTCACAAAGAGCAAAATGGCCACATTCACCATCACAACACGCTGTTCATAGTCTGCTGGCTTCAAATACTTCATTTTAGGAAAACAAACAAAAGAAAAGCAAGTATTTGGCCCTGCTGGGATTTCAGCACTGAAAAAAAAATCTAATTTCTATGGCAACCACTTCCAGAAAATGGTAAACTTCTTTAAAAGTTTTGCATAATCTTACATTATAGACTATAAGTGTTGACTTCCATCATATCTAATAGGACTTACAATTGCTCAGCACCCTAGAGGATGGAGACTCTGCTCTGAAGTTCATAGCTGCTGAGTTTCTGCAGTCCTCTGATTTATGCTTAGCTATCCTATGAGCTCAATTCTCTCAGTTTATTTCACTTCTGAAGTGGTTGCATACAAAATGCCAATCACAGTAAAATCTTACAGCTATAAGGACTCCTACTGTAGAGGACACCACTGCAGGAATTGTACAGGCAGGTCACTTCACCACCAGACGAGACAAAAAGCAGCACTGGAAGTTAACAGAGTACAACAATTTTTTTTACAATTACTCTGGCAAGGAACTGAAGAATATTCAATGCAATTGAAACTTCAGGGAAAACTTAATAATCACTTGCAGTCCAATTTGTTCAGAACAATGAAACTAATGCTCCGATTTAAACACACTACACAGCTCTTGTGGACCACAAGTAATCAAGGCTTGACTTCTGCCTTCTGTTGAAGGAATTTTATCACAGACTTTTACAAAAGTAGAGGTAAAATTCAACAGTCTTTGCTATCATGAGTCTCCTCTATAAACGAAGAACATTCAACATAACAATATRGTTTTTCTTGATCTGCTCTCAGAGAAACCGCACATAGTGGAGTATTTCTATACCTCAGATGACAAGCCAATAAGGAATAAGACATGAAAACATGCCTTATTTCTCAGTTAGTCTGTCATCATATAAGGCCTGGTTTCCAAATCCACAGATGTGAGAAGGAAGATTTCCATTTCACTCAACTAAACTAAAATCAAATCTATAATACAAGACAGGGACAAAATATCTACAAACACAAACACAAGCAGCAGTCTTAGAATTAATATGTATAGAGTAAGGAAGTAATATCACAGACTCAATACCCAAATCCCAGTTTCAGCATAACAATTCTGAAAAATGGTCCATCAAAAGAACAACAGTATCATGCATATGTAAAGAAACATGGCAATGGACTTAACATTTCAGATTAGTAGTAACCTCTATGCAGGTGAAGAAACATCTTCTGTGAAAAGATGTTTGAAATCCTAGTGGCACACTGGTATGTTCAATATTGCCTCTACCAAACTCCACAAGGAAGTTTAAATTAAACTACACAGAAGGATGCTTGAACAAGGAAAGAAAAAAACAAAACCAAAAAAACCTCCACAAAACCAAAACACACAACTACTTGAAGATATGTAAAAACAGAAAAAAAAACCCCAAACAAGGGCAAACACCAGGATACAAGTGAAGAAAGGAAATACCTTCATTTTGGAAGAGGAGCTCTATTAAAATGTTAGGAAAGCAAATCAGTGAGAAGTAAAATAACCACACACTGAATACCTGGATCCAGAAAATAAATGTGGCTATCTCACAATGACTGGTCTCTCCAGATTTTCACTCAATTACCCTATTCTGTCATGAGCCAAAAGTTACAAAAATCTCCACTACTCTTTACAGTTTCAGGGAAGAAGCCACCATAGAACAGGATTTCCAAAACTTTAGAAGTTCTTTCAATACTAAAAAGAAAAATGTCAAGTCTTAGGATAACATTCAAAGCCAGCCCCATTGCAGCAACTGTGACTCATGAAATCCTCACCTAACACAGCATGAGACAGGAGAAAAGACTGAGGTAAAAAGCCATGACACCAAACCAGTTTCAAAGATGTTTGTGACCAGAGGCAGATTGCAGTGACTAGTTTTCATAATACCTTCAGCTCCCACCTTYTACTGGAGTATGAGCCAGGGTCACCACAATCATGGAGATGAGACAGAAATACACAGGATAAAAAGGAGAGGAAAAACAAAATAACAAGAAGATTCATGACAGAATTTGGAGTCTTTGCAGGGTTTAATACATCTCCTTAGAGATCTTAATTGCACATCAATCTTCTTCAGCTGTAGAGTGAGAGGTGAACGTGCAATTCCACATCTTGGCACAGAGGGCAAACCAGAGTTAGAAGAAAAGGAGAAAAGAAGGGCATGCTCAATCGAAACTGAATTTTCCCTCYTCTTACCATGAGAAGACAAGAAGCTTTTCCTTAGTGCTTGCCAACACAGGGAAATTACTTTGGAACAAATAAGAATGTGGCTTAACAGCATTCTGTCTGTAATTCCCTTATTCTATACCTAGAGTTCTTTTGGCAGTTAAGCTTAATCCACTTCTAACCCACACAAAGGCATGTTCAGCACAGAGTGCCCACGCAAGGAATTAGTAGAGAATAAGTATGCTTAATAACTAAGAAGACCTTAGCACAAAGTTCTTCATCAACCTTCATTGCCAATGTCACTCTTGTGACACTCCTGCTGCCAAGGCAGGAAAAAGAATTAGGTGAGAATACTTGTTCTCCACTCCTGTAAATGAAAGATGGACAAGAATGACCCTCTGCTGGTATCTGAGCCAGCCACATCCAAGCTATCTAGCCATATTCAGACTGGCATATGCAAGATAAACCAAGAACAGAGTAACGTCCAGTTTATGCTATGTTTAGATGAACTGGACACAATCCTCTTTAATGGCTTTAAGCTGTGTCTGATCTACGTGGCTCTAGACAGAACATTAACATTTCTTATGGTATGTCCTGGTTTTGGCTGGTATAGAATTTTCTTCCCAGTATCTGGTCCCCCTTAAGGTTTGGCAATACCTAAAATTTCTTCACAGACTTAAATGAAGACTGTCAGGATTAAAATTATGGACTGTCCCYTGATGAGCATGCAATCACACATCTTCAGACCTTTTTAAGCCATCTTCCCCTAAGTTACTCATGAGACTATCAGAACACATTAGAAAAACATAGGTTCGATTTCCCTATTATTTCAAGCAAAGGTATGYACAAAGCAAGAAATGAGTGGTATCAATCCATTGCACTTTATGATCTGTTCTTKCTTGCTCTTACATTTAACCTTTGAATAATAAAGAATGAAGAAGTCTCTCTTTCTTCTAAAAATAATGATATTTAAATTCTCTTTTTCTACAAATAAAAAAGGTGTTATAGAATCTGTGCTTTCTTGAGGTGAAGAATAGGCCATGTTAATTTTTAAAACCAAACTCACATTTTGAATGTAAGCACGGTCATTTCTCATTTCGGGTCTGGCATCTCAACTATAACGTAAAACCAGCACTAGCAAAAAGATGAAAAGGAAAAAGCACGCTTGTCTGCCCTGGAACTCTGCTGCCCTTAGGCATGAGCCAGAAATAATCCCAGAGGCAGAATGCAAATGAAATGTCTTGTCAGCGCACAGGCCTTAATGCATTTTACCTTAAACATTTACATTAACAGATGGTCCCCCGCAGTCCCATAAACTCACTCCTGAGTTCATTTCCATCTCACTCCAGGCCCCATTTGTCACTGGTCGAACAGAAGAATGTCACAAGGGGGTTGAGCCAGAACAGGGGAATGGGACAAACTGTATGAAATGATTGGTGTCACCTACATATAAGCATTTGACCTCAGTTATAAAGGGAGAAAAAATTGTAGGTAAGAGGAAAAGGAATTAATMAGATGATGATCAGATGACCTAGAACTACCAAGAGTAAAAAGAAACCAAATATAAACCAAACGAACAAAAACCCGACCACCACCAACAAAAAACAAAGTCACACTGCTCCTTTCAGGGAGGAGGCAAATTAAAAGACTACTTTTTAAAGTAAAGATGTAGCTGCGTGCTGTGACAGTGGCCCAGGCTGGCTCATGCATTCAAGGGAAGGTGACTGACATCAGGAGTGGCATAAGACAGCCAGACTGCTCAACCCTCACTCGTGGGAGACGTAAAACTCTCAGATCAGTCCAATGTTCCTGTACAAGACTTCTGCTTTTGCTGAGCCTCTAAATTCACAGCTCTGTCGCAGAAAGTGATATTTGTTTAACCAGGGGAAGAAGAGAATTAAGCCCTGCCATGGTAGGTTGAAAGATACCGGCTCTTGAGCCACAGTTCATCTGTGGCTTGGGTTCGTTATAGCAAGGAAATAAATTTTGATTTGTTTGTGTCATTTTTTCCTTGGCCAGAAGACAGAAAGAAATTGTTAGAACAGAGATACCTGCCAAAACAAAACTCTCAAGTGCAAGAAGAAAAACCACAAATCAGTCTAGTTGAACTCAGTGAGGGATAAGAACACAAATGGATAAAAACTGGATAAAGGTGATACTTCTTTATTCAGGGTCTGACGAATATGAGCAACAGAGTTTGATCTATATTCTCACCAGAGTCTTGCACAGATGCCATAGGTGCTCAGACTGTCCCAGATGTATAATACACTGAGTTCTCTCAGAACATTTCTCTGAAGCACAAAAATATCAACTCTATTTTTCAAACTGAACCACATCAGAGAGAAAGAAAATTGTCACCCCACAAAGACTATCCATAGTCAAAAAGAAAAATTAACCGAATCACTCAAATCTCCAATTAATGTCATAATCATTCAACTCTTCCCAGACCATGCAACTATTCTTTCTTCCTGTGCAAGCAGGAAACAGGTACTGGGATGTACTAGCAGTATGGCCTAAGGTGCTTTGCTGTGATGGTAAGAAAAAGCAGTGCGAGTCCATTGTTTTTGTCTGAGAGAGGATGCCTTTGTTTATTAAAAGAAAAGCTTACTTTACTTCTTTAAATTGCTTCAGGGGATAGCATATACTGCACTTCACATTCTTCCATGGATTTTATACTGCAAATTTGAATACGAGACACATATTTGAGAATTAATGACAGTGCTCTAAAGCTCAATCTTCATAAGAAAATCCCATTGTGTCAGATTACTAAACTATATTGTTCTCCTTAAATCAGAAGACATTTGCCTATCCCTACAGTCTATATTGAGTCTTTCAGTCCAAGTCAAAATGTGAGGCAATTGTGAGAAATACTGTTTTCAATTCACCAGTGATCTTACCATTTTCACACAGGTTCTTTAGTGGGAGTTCACTATTGCCCAATGACTTCACAGGTCTTGCGCCAGAGCATCCAGGTACTTTGGAACAGGATTTTCCCGAGCAAAATTTAAGAACATATTCACCAAGATGTGATTTTTCTTTTACATCTCACACTTCAGAAGACATTCAGTAACTTGCCATGCTACCTTTATTTCAGAGGCTAGTTGGAAGCCAAGCTTCATAAAACACAGAAACATAAAAACTGCGTTCTCCAAAGGTCCCATACTTGCATTCATGACAGTCACACATTCTTTTCTTCCTCTAGAGTTCAACAGAATCTTTCTTGAAGGAAACATCTACCCCTAAAATGAGTCAGCAGAATTCATGATAACCTACAATTTCTAATTTTCCTATTATCTGCCTAGCTGAAAACCCTGAAACACCTGACAGTGAAAGCAAGTCACAGCAGAATGGATACTGGAGAGCTGCTGGGCACTGCACTGAAGGCAAACACCTCCCTCCCCCTCCTTGAAAACTGAGGCCACTTCCAAGTGTAATTAAGGGATTGTGTCGGGAGGGGAAGAACAGCCTTGTAGAAACGCCAGCTAGATAAGAGCCACCTATATCTTTAGTGTTGTAAACTGGTTAGAAATTATCAGTTCAGCTGAACAAAAACTGGCCATGACCTGTATTTTAAGCATTTTCAAGTTCAAGTAATCAGTTAATTAATAGGGCTCTTTGTCAGAAGTCTCTCTCATTTATGCCAGACTGGGGCTGAAATATGTTTTAGTTCACCTTTCAGTCTGTACATAATGAGGAAACAGGAAATCTAGCAGTGAGACAGGTTCTTCAAAGATGTGATAAAAAAAACCGGTCTGAATGACAATATGAGGGACAACCTTACCATTTTGGAAGTCAGTGGCCAAAAAATTACACTACAATATTCTCCTCCAGCAGTTAAAATGCAAGCCTAACTGTTGCTGCATTCCTTCTCTATTAAACTCAGTGAACACCTGAGGGGATTGCAGGGGCGAGGGGCGATTTTAGACACCACCTTCTCCCTAAGGCAGCCCTCAGGACTTCTCTAATCTCAAGGCCAGCATGGTCACTGTGAAATTCAGCCAGCCTGCTTGCAGAAACAACCTCTGCTTTCACATCAGGTTACCCCTTTCCTCCTTTCTGTTCCTTACACTCTCAAACCAGCTGGGAAAAGAACATGCCCTCATGGCTGCAATATTCACTACTTTATATTTGTTACAAATTGTTACAAAATGTAACTTATAATTACATTTCGGTCTTCCACTTTTAAAAATCTAAATACATCCTACAAGTTTTTGCAAACTGCATTTCTTAAATACATATGCCAATCATCTTCAAGCAGCCAGACTTTTCCAATAATTACCTGCTAGGATACCACTGTGCTCATCCACTTATTGTGGGCTGCACTGAAGGATTTGTACAGACATGACYGTATGTGCTGCAGTGCCCGGGGTAGTGGCAACCAGACAGATGTATAGGGTATTTATACACCTCTAGAAAACACACAGACAACGATGCTTTAAACTACATTTTTGTGTATCCTGAGTGAGCACAGGKGACTTCTACAGGAACAGCAAACCTCATAGCTCTTCTTGGGGGAAAGGGCTTCATAACAGTGAACAGGCAAGTTGTCTCCATGAGCAATTGCTGGACTTTGTAATGGTGACTACAGCACACTCCCCATAGAATCATTCCCTGAGCCACCCCCATGTGATGATACCATAAGGAATTCAAGTCCTAGAACAAAAGAGCTGTTTGAGTACAGGTCTAATATTTGCAGAATGTTTGTGTATACCTTGCTCTCATTTTTATGTCATTTTAACTCAACCATAAAGGAAAGAAATCTACACTTTGTGATACTGGATGAGATAATGRTAACAAGTATTTCATTTCCACCAAGGCAAATTTTTACTCATGAATCTTTTCGGTACTTTCAGCAAGTGGTGATTTAAGCAAGCTACATTTATAGCACTGATTCTGCAAAGGGAGGGAGGGAGTGCCCAGTGAGACAGGACTGCAAGTGATGGGTCCCAAGGGAGCTAAAACACAGATGTCATAAAATCCCATTTCAGAAATTGTACACAAAGGCACAGCTGTGCAGTGGGAAGCAAAACAGGTGGCACCGGCATCAGGGGCTGGCAGAGCATGGAAATAAACACACTGCCTCATGTTACAGTACAAAATTGCCACAAGATATCTTCAAAAAGGACCCCTTAAAAAAGGCTTCTTAAAAAAGACCTCTTTCTCCACTGCCTCTGGAGAAGCTGCTGAGGTTAAGCAGCCCTCTTCAAACAAAGCATCCCCAGAGCACTGAGTGCATTTGTCCTCGATCTGTGAATTCACACAAACTACCAAAGACTTGTGAAGTCAGTTGGAGTTAAGAGCCCCTTAGCAATATACTAAATCAGTTCCACGCTCACCCTGGAGTCCTCTACTTAGAAGCAGCTGTTTTTCTACTGCTTTTGTTCAGCTTTGCACCCTGAGGTTGAACAGACCAGTTATYCTCCTCACTCAGTGTCAGGTCAAGAGACAGCAACTGAAGCAGCACAGGACCCAGGAGTCATCTCACTGCCACTTTCTGGTCTGCTCATGAGACCAGGCTGCTTCCTTTCCCTCTAATCTGCTATTTTGCAGACAAATTCTCTCTGTACAACAGATTTTGAAGAGTTGACCAGCTCTCTCCTCAGTGGTCAGACCAGATTTAAGAGCAGTGTGATCCTATTGGGATTCGAGGTTGTGCAATTTACTGCCATAAATCAACTGCCTTGGTTCAGGTTTTGAAGGTTGGAGCAACTCCATCTGAGGCAGTGGGGAGCTCACCAGTTCACTGACATCTGACACCTTGCAATATTTTAAAAGTATGTTCTGAAAAGCAATACCAATAAAAATGACAGTGTAGAGCTCCCTTTTTATTCTGAGATGCCAAATTTTTATTCTGAGATGCCAAATCAGATTTTCTGAACAGACACTCAAAAACCTAATGCACCCATCCCCACCATACTGTCTCTATGTCACCATCCACAACTCACATCCTTTTTTAGGAACATAGCTGGCACCACTGGTGAAATGATCATAAACACACTGGTGGGCCCACTATGTCCCTTGCTTTCCAAAGGTTCTAAATCTAATCTTTTTGAGAAGGATATTCGTATCACCCAAATAGGTAGCTTGGGACCAGGTTTGTGGCATCTGTGCTTGTTTTCATATGTGATTTTTTTTTTTAACTCCAAAAATTAAAAAGAAATACATAGAGTCATAGCATATATTTATGTCTGACTGTTTATCTGTAGAAAGAAGATATTTGTATGCCCAGCCACTTCTCAAAATCACTGAGAAAGATGTCAAGTTGATCATAATTGAGACACCAGTAAAACACAAAGTTAACCTAAGAACATTAAAGCAGCTTGTTAAAAATGGGAACYGTATGGAATTACTTTTGACATCAGGCATTTCGAACCATTCAGTCTTTTCTCTGATACTTGTCTGTATTTGTATTGTTTGAAGGAATATGCCAGGATTTATTATGATTAGAAAATTGCTCAATGCTATTACTCTTCCAAATATTTATATATTTTGATGAACAGGATCTTCTTCCACAATGTTTCCAATGACTCTGAGGTATCCTAGTGGTACAAGGTGCAGCTCACAGAGATTAGAAGCACCAAAGCTCAAGGCAAAGGACTTACAGAGAAAACAATAACATAGCTGGTTGAAACACCAGATTTTAAAAGGAGTTGAGGATAACTGGAGGGATCACAGCAGAAGCAGCTTTAAAAAAAAAAAGCGTCTCCTGTCCCATAGGTCAGCTCCAGTGACAGAGTGTCTCCAGTTGGAACTTGGCTTGCCTGACTGCTGGAACTCTTGCCAGCCCAGCTTCACTGTGATCCCTCCTTTGACCCCCAAACAGACGCTGCAAGGTTTTGCTGGTTCTCAGATATCAGGCATGTGAAACAACCAAAGAATTAAAAAAAAAATTACTTATAATTGACTCAACTGAAATTTTTTTTTAGCAGCTCAAGTAGGGGAAAAATACAAAACACAGTTTGATGCCAAGCAGCCCTGCACTCAGACCATCAAAAGACAACAACGTTTGGGAAAGGTAATCTTGCAAAGAAAAGGGTGTTAGGACCATACCACAGTATCGAGCCCAGTTCTTTAACAGATTCTGTGAAATACCAGAAAAAGATATTCAAGCACTTTTGGAAAAAATCTAATGATTTACTTTTATTTATCTAGAAAGAAAATTATGGGTATATTAAAAGTCATTGAGCACACAACAGTCTTTAGCATCAATGGGAAGCCAAATTCCTCATACTGACTGCAGGGGTAACAAGGCAGATGAATCAAGCTGCTTACTTCAATGCATAAATTCGAATTCCTCACATGTGAGAAGTCTGCCCCTGCATTTTCAGGAGAAAGTATGGGTAAATAAATAATACTGGATAATAGCTAATTCTTCTTAGCCTACTCTGGTTTTGGCTCATTCCTGTTACAAACGGTTTTCACTCATTTAGCCAACTGTGGCCACAACCCCATCTGCATCCAAAAATGCCTGGTTCTACTGATTTTTACATCACAAAGCACTGCATCTTACTGCGCCCATCAGACTAAGCCCTGGCTATTGATTAATCCTTAGCAAAAACTGCTACAACCCTGTTTGGCCATAGGACAATAATATCAGATTCCCTAATTCCTTTTTCTTTTTTTTTTTTCTTTTCTTTTCTCTTTTTTTTTTCTTCTCTAAATCATAAATTAGTTAAGTGCCTGGCAGGCCCAAGGTCCTCCCCACAATCTCCCCTTTGACTAACATGCCAGAGCACCAAAACGGCTCTTTGTAAATCTAATTGAAACAAATGCTATTGACCCAGACACATTTGCAAGTAAATCTGGTTGGACCTCAATCAGAGAGCATGTRTTTGACATCAAATTATGCTTAAGAGCTGCAGCAAGAAAAATGRGAACCATGCTCTGGCAGATAGAGAGACAAAGGGAGGACTTAATTAAAGGACTGAAACACACACCAGCAAGTCTAGCAAATGAGATTCAAAGCTGAGAAGAAGTGCAGGGCTGCCTCTTATTATAGGAATCTAGGACTAAGGAGATTTGTTGCCCTCCAAGAATGCTTGAGCATGGAAAATGATCCTATGCTGCTGTGAAAATGGTAGTAACCAGGGACAGAGGCTAAGGGGAAAGTTAACTATGTTGCTGGAGACCTGAAAATGTCACCTTCTCTTTTGATTAGGGGTTTTTCAGTTCAAAGCTGAAGAAAGCACAGTTTGCAACTGCTGCTCCAAGAAATTATCTTCAGAAAGGCCACAGCAATGCTACAAGTCAGTGTAATGCAGCTACCAGCCCTGTCCTCACTCAGATAATAATCTGCCATATATTACAGAAACAAACACGAATTCCAGCAGAAATAACTGCCATAGACAGCCAAATCTCCGGTACTATAACCTCACACAGCACATGAAAGAAGGAGATCCTGAGGGGGAAGGTAAAATGCCTCCTCACGCGAGGAGAACCACAACATATAACAATCATTGCTTGCTACAATTCGACAGAAATAAAAACATTATGTCCTGGAACAACCTGGAGGCCAGAAAAACATATGACTGTTCTTAGAAAAAAAAACCAAAAAAACCCACAGAACAACTTCTTCATTCCCACCATAAAGGGGCTAAGACAGCTCATCATTTCTATTTAACTATGCTCATTTGAGTGTGATATTTATAAAAATAATTACGCCAGTACAAACCCTGGTTTAAGCATAATTCTGTATGTTGGCACAGTAATCACAGCAAACACCAGGATCTCTTACCCTCTTCTAAAACTCCTGTGCTCTGTATTTGAAATCTTCTGCATGCCTTTTCCTTTTTATCCACTTTACACCAAGGTGAACGTTCATTGTTCATAATAAATACATTAACTAGAAGTGGAAAATAGTTTCCAACACCTTTCAGAGTACTCTTGAGACTAGGAAAATAACTTCCCCCTCAAGGTTTAAATAAACTTGATGAATGGACAACCAAACCTCATAGGCTGGCACATCCCAAGGAACTTTTCAGGCACAAATCCTCTGATCAAGTCCTCCTAGAAATCCGTGCATTCTCTGCCTCTGTCAGCTGGGTTCCCACTGAACAAGGCAGGTGGTCTCACAGATCAGTGGGCAAGTTGTGCCTCTGATGTGTTTGACCGTCACATTCATAAACACAACAAGCTACGCCAGCAGCAATAGCAAGGCAGCGCGGTGAGGGATTCAACACAGTTCACAAACTGCGGTGCACAAAATTCATCAGTGCAAACACACTCAGTCCATAGCTCTCCAAGCTGGCTTTCATCAGGAACAGGCACCTGCCAATGTTGCCCTGTGTCCCACCTTTGCTTCCTCTCCAGGCCCTGAATCTCYAGAGCAGGTACTATTCCTCTGTCACTGTGACCTACTGGAACATGTGGCTACAACCTAACAAATATTGACCACTTAGGACACTTTTAAAAGCACCTCAGAAAGATGCCTCACTTCTCCCTTAAGGAGAATTGAGTGCCAAACATTTCTCTGAAAAGAGACAATTACACAAGCTACATCGAATGCCTTAGACAATTATATCTCAGGTCCAAGGAAGTATCCCAGTACCTGACCCCAGCAAAGATCATTTTCTATCAGGCCATGATCTCCATCCACATACCATCTCCTCCTAGCATATGAATGCATATGAAGAGAAGTACTTTTTAAAAATAAAGTAGTAAAAACACATACTGTGATTCTTCAATACCAAACAATTTTAGCAAATGCATATTCGGGAACATTTCTCTCTCCTTTCCCTGAAATGCCCTTCCTGAGATGAAATTGGAGTATTTAATAGCATGCTGAATTGTGCAAGAGAGATCAAGAAAAGGATTCCATATTCAAATTTTAAAACAGAAACTTAAGACAGTAAAATCTTATTATATAACCTACAGTTTGGAAGGGTAAAAGATTGCTCTGGCCAAGAAATCTCCAAGAACTTCATCCACCCTTGGAGATGAGATGCTTTGTTTCATGCTTGATAAAGAATTACACCACCAGTCCCTGGTACCCTTGGCTTCATGCTGTTTCCTAGGTCAGAGCTGATAGGAAGCAAACTGCTACCTATTGCAYTGCTCCAGCTCTTGGACTCTCCAGACATCAGCAAAGATGAGAACCCAATGGATGGCAGCGGAGGACTCTGAGCTATGAAGGGAAAGAAAGTAAAAAGAGAAAAAAGAACCGAAAAGACAAAACTACATTGCGTACCTTGACAGATATTGACAAGAATAGAAACAATAAAAAAGGCCCTGCTGTGAAAAACTCGTCAAGTAGGGGATGATGCATACCATGCAGACCTCATGCAGTGTCCTCCCTCAAAGATGTCACAGTCCTCATCAGCTTTGCTACTGTAATATTCCTCCAGGAGAGGAGAGCTTAGCTGACACCCTGCCAGTCGTCCCAATGACTGCTGACAGCCTCAGGGAACATACGGATGGGAAACTGATGCCTGCATTCAAAGGCTGCTGTCAAACTCAGATAATAACCCATGCTGCAAGGCAGCATTGCCTAAGCATGTGTAAATACCTACAGGATCCATACGTACACACACACATTTACATATCCTCCGCTGTATCCGCAGTGATGAGAGGGAGACAGAGTTGAGTCTGCGCGACTCAAGCAAGCCTGGGGTGGTGTTGTGAGGCACAATGTGAGCTTTTCCACATGACAGCTGCACTAATTCCTTTGATCTGCAGTGACTGGGTTGCCTCGTTGCTATATTATATAATAATATAAATTAAGATCAGCCACAGTAAACAATAATATAGCATGAAATACAGTCAGTGTTTGTTCAGGGGACATTACCAAGACAGACCCAGAAATAGCACAGCACCTGGAGAGAGAAAATACTGTCCTGAGGTTTTTGACATGAAATTACTGAGCAGGGCCTACCGGATGCTGCTCGCCCCTCATCCTCAGAGTCTGATCTTGCCTCRGTTTTGGACAGGTTGCATAGCAGCAAACTCTGAGCCTGTGCCATTCTTGCCTCACCTCAAAGCTGCAAGATATCAGTAACCCTTGGAGATTTGACCTCAGTCAAAACTGCAGTATCACTTTTCCACTTGATCGAACCCAAATACACACTTGATTATCTGCCACACTGTTACGAATGGAATATGTGGGTTAAATCAGTTCCTGCCTTTTGCCCAGGCCTCTGGCAGCAGGCAGGCACATTATCGAGAGTGGCCAGCACCCSMAGACACACTCTCATTCATAGGTTCTTTAATGATGGCTGATTCGGTCTATTATAGAATGAATTATTTATTAACAGACACAAAACAGACATACGACTTAAAACAGACTATTACTACACAGGGATAAAACAAAAGGAATATTAATAAACACTGTGCTACCATCAGTAATAGGCTCAAATATGCCAATTGCTAACTACACAGGGTAACAAGAGGTTTCACTAGTGGGTTATACAGTGCACAATATAGGTTAACACAATGACTAGTCAAGGAATAGTAAAGTCTAGAAGCTCATATGACTTACCAAACCTGAATGGTATGGTGTGCTGAGGCTTCTTTCACTCAACTTCCAGAAGAGAAGAATTACTCAAAGCCAGCGTCCCAGCTTGAGGAGTCCAAATCCCCTCACATTTTGAGGTGTATAGAGGATTTCTTCCAACTTGTGTGTGTTAGAGTGAATCTTTTATGCCTTGTAAAGTATGGTGTCTACGAGCCATAAAAATACCAGCATAATCTCTCTTTACAGCAGTCGTTCACTGTCATATCAGCCTGGCGTCTATGCGTCTGCAAGGCCATGGAAAAGGGAGAGATCTTTCTGAAGCAGATAACCCTTTTGACCTCGGGGGCTGCCTTGCCACACACACCTTGCCTGCAGGTAAATCCTGAGGACATAGCAAAAACATTAYCCTGTATTCCCAGTGCCTATTTGACTAATAAAAGCAAGAAAACTCAAAGGAAAGAAAATGTGATATGACATTAAAGTAGTTCAGGTTCTATACATATAACTTCTTTAAAATTTGCAGGAAAAGATATCACTTGTTTTAATTCTTGGTAATATCACATTCCTGAAGATGTTTCTTTAACACATGTCAGTGGCAAAGATGAGGGCTGCTAACTTTGAGGGATGCAGTTGGCAYTGCAATATTAAAAGTACTCCTAAATTTTTTATTTCATTCTGTCTTCCTTTTTTTTTTTATTGCAGGGATAGAAAAAGGATAAAAGACCTAAACCCTTCACAGTCCATTCTAAACATTAATGTTTTATAAAGGAATCCACAGGAAATCATGTGTTTTTATACTGTCCAGGSCACTGTGGAAGCTGACAACCAAATCACCAGTTTATGGGCTACCCAGTCTTAAACCAGCTAAGCAGCAATGTATTTCATAGAGTACATTAAATATTCAACACTTGGGCCGTAATTTGGTCAGATAGTGGTTTACCAAATATGAAAATCTGCCCACCTCCCAAGCAAAATATAAAACAATACTCAAGTTTAAAAAAGGTGACAACAGTCAGTACCATTTCATGGGGTCTTCCTCCTACTCTCTCTCTTTATTGCACCATCTGATTATCCAGAACTTGATACGTACAAGAATAGTTCACTTTATCCCGTTCCCAAAGCAAACCACAAAAATAATTAGACCATGAGCTACTGAGGCCCTATGATTTACAGGCAAGCAGCGCTGATTCAGTCCAGAATCAAGGAAATCAAAGAGAAAAGAAACCAACAACCACCATTAAAAGTTAAGTGTTTTCAGCACGCCACAGCAGCGATAGCTCTAAAGAAGAGGAAAGCGTTTYTCAAAGAATATGTGGAGCAGTCACCTTTCCCAGCACTGGCTGTGTGCCATTTCCCAGATCATGACAAGGAATTCTCTAAAACAGAAGAAATCAGACCCCTCCTATCAGGTTGTCTAAGTAAAACAGAATTCATCTATCAAAAGTCAGCCACATACCAAAGGAAGTCTTACTAAAGAGAGTGAAATCAAAAATTTCACATTAAAGTTGCTGTGGGCTGAATGATGGATATGCGGTGCTTGCTCCGGCTCAGTAAAGCCTTGACAGTCAACACCACCATGTGGGCCCATACTTTTAGTTCCTGGTACAGTAGAAGACAAATCCTGAGAAACATGCTGAGACAGCTGCTGTCACAGCTAAACAACACTGGCTCTTAGAGCAGCACCTTTTAAGAGATGACCTGCTGGCTACACTTCTTTTGATGTAGCCCAGAATACAGTTGGCTTTCTGGGCTGTTAGTGTTCATTTCTGGGTCATGTTGAGTTTCTTATCCACCAACATACCAGAATCCTTCTCCTCAGGGCTGCTCTCAGTCCATTCTCCACCTAGCCTGTATTTGTGTTTGGAATTGCCCCAACCCAGGTGTAGCATCTTGCACTTGGCCTTGAATATCGCAAGGTTTCCACAGGCCCACCTCTCAAGCCTGTTAAGGTCCCTCTGGATGCATTCGTGTTCTCCCAACTGCACCACGTAACTTGGTGTTGTTGACAAACTTGCTGAGCATGCAGTTAATGCCGCTGTCCATGGCTCCAACAAAAGATGCTAAACAGGCACGGACCCAATAACAACCCCTGCRGAGCACCACTTGTCACTGGTCTCCACTTGGACATGGAGCCATGGACCACAACCCTTTGAGTGCTACCATTCAGCCAATTCCTTATCCACCAAGTGGTCTACCCATCAAATCCATGTCTCTCCAGTTTAGAAGCAAGGGTGTCATTTGGAACAGCATCAAGTGCTTTGCCCTAGTCCATGTAGATGACATTAGTGGTTCTTTCCTCATCCACCAACACTCTAACCCTGGTCGTAGAAGGCCACCAAAATTTTCAGGCTCAATTGGTGTAGTATAAATATTTACCAGAAGAACAGCACATGGGATACCCATTCCTTGGCTTCCAGGGGTCCTTAATAAATGCCTGGTAACACCTCCATAAGAGCTGTCAGAACTGTAGACAAGCACAAACCACATTACAGACACACAGAGGCTAAATGGCTTTCCAGCATTTTGGTTTCAATGTTACTATTATTTCTAACAAAGCTGCTTTCTTTAGAGGAGGCTCTGGATGGCAAAGCAGTGTCTGAATCAAACTGGGGGAAGGACAGTTACAGAACTCCAGGAAAGCCTGCCTAAATTACAAAGCTACAATTTATCAAGTGCAGAAATCAAGGAAAGGATCAAGAAACTAAAAAAACAGAGTCTCCTCACTATTTTTTTACAGGAATTGCTCAGAATCCCAAAAAGGAATGCGACAATGCTAAATCATAGCCAGGACTGGAAGCGAAAGACTGCAAAGCAGCTGTAAAGGGAATGTTAAACAAACGTAAGGAGACTTTGCTGCTTAGCCAGGTTACTGATGCTAATGCCACTGGCCTAATAAACCACTGAGAACAATACACAATTCCATTTCAACCAAAAGCATACCAGAATTGCACAGGTGGGGTTCAGCCTCTTCTCCCAGGCAACTAGCAAAAGGACAAGAGAAAATGGCCTCAAGCTGCATTAGGTTCCGGTTGGAAATCAGGAGGAATTTCTTCACTGAAAGGGTGTTCAGGCATTGGAATGGGTTGTCCAGAGAGATAGTGGAGCCATCATCCCTGAAAGTGTTCAAGAACAACTGGACTTGGCGCTGAGTGCTATGGTTTAGTTGACATGGTGGTGCTTGATTGAAGGTTGGACTCACCGATCTGGCGGTCTTTTCCAACCTTAATGATTCTATGATTACCTACAGGTGCACGGGATTCAATGAAGCCTAGCCCTGTGGTGCCTTTGACAGCAGGTACTCTTCCCTTCAACTGAGGAGACTCACCTTCACTCYCCACCTCAAAAATAACACTAAATGTAGACAGGATCACAGCCACTACCAAAGAGCTGGTGCCTCTCCACAAAACATACTCAATATTCTTCATAGCTTGCTCACCAAAGAGCTGGCCCTGACCAACCCTGCACAGAGGCAATCTTTGACTGCATGATCCAGCTATGCCACTAGAAAGAGGTATTACTGTCATATCCATTTACCTTTGCTAGCTCCTGGCAGCACTGGTAAGCTGTCAGGAAAAGAAATGAGCTAATGTTCACCAGCAGACCCTTGCCCGCTTCTGCTCTCTGGACATGACAAGCCCTGTCATTTCTCATATGTGAAAAATCAGAGTAATAATGCCTCTCCCCTCCAGGATGATATAATGGTGTCTGCACAAACAGAGAAGAGCAGCAGAAACTCTGGCATTCAGTACAGTGAGCAGTATACAGATATCAAGAAAAACAACAAATATCAGAAGAAAACAGTTTTTTTTTAAATGCCATCTTTGAATAAAGGAGGATTTCATACATGGGAAATTGGCTCACACTGCTATTGAAGAAAAATCCACTGAAGCTGGTTCCTCATTGTTGGTCTTTTCAATAGCTCTGCCTGTCAAGTCAGAGCTGCCACTTTGGCACTTCCTCGTTTTCTCCAACTGTGAACCTGGTAGAGGGAGCTGGTGCTCCCACAGCCTGTAATGCAGACTCTTCCCTACTGCCAGRGTTGTACAGCCTACAGGAAAAGACTGCTACTGCCACTCAGTGCTGAGACTGGTGCTGATCAGTTCAACCAGCTGAGGAAAGGAGAAAGCAATGTGGAAGGTTGAGACCCCAGAAGCCAACTCTTCCTTCCCCTTGTCAACGGGGCTTTTCCATGTGAAAAGCCATTGCCAAATTTATGCCCTCTTATGGTTCAAATTCTCTCAGAGACCCTACCCACACTAACATCTAAGAAGGAGTCAGACACTGGGCAGGACAAGTTATACTTCCGCCCAGAGAACAAAATTGCAGAGGACCTCTCTTCCAACTTGTGTGCCCCCTATCCATCAAGCACCTCTCACCTTGACCAGTTAAGAGTATTGATGAATACCATCGCTTTGCAAGTTCACCAACAGTATCACAGAAATAATAGTAAGAGCATTGGGTAACTGTCACGGTTTAACCCGGTGTAGAACAAATTTGATTGGTTAAAAACACGTAAAGGACAGCTCTGTGAGCCACTTAGTGTTCCTGTGACATCTCTGTGAAAGGAATGTTAGAAAAACCCTAGGAAGGGACGTGGACTTGCTCTCACTTCCTCTCTTGCTCCCTGGCTCCCTGCTGAGCCACGAGAGGGAGCGGCTCTCCCMCCGACCCCCAGGCCAGGGGCCCACGGCCCGGGGGGCCAGGGGCGGGGCAGCCGGCTTTACTCTCTACCAGTCTTGTGCTGTTCTGGACCTGAGGGGAGTTGGTCTGATGCCATCCGGACCAAGGCCAAGTCAAAGAAGCAGCTAAGCTAAGCCAAGGCCGAGGAAAACCGAAAGAAGCTGAGCAGAACTGAGCCATGCAGAGAGAGAGCCAAGTTGGTGAGATCGAAGAGTGACCTTGCTGTTCTTGATAAAATTAATAGCAGCCAAAAAGACTTACTAAAATTTGGATGGCTGCCAGTACAGAGCATAGGGGGAGAAGGAGTCTTAGGGAAACAAATCTCAGCTACACTATCTTAGTTGAGAGCATGTAATTGTTATAAATACTTTTGTAGGCATTTTCTGCAAATATTAACCTCTTCTCTAAGCTAGAGAGAAAGGAAAGCAGTCACGTGAGAGACTAAACATGAAGCCAGCAGCCAAACAGAAGAGAAGGCAAGGAGTGGCAGGAAGTGCCAAGGAAGCCATGTTTACCAGCAAGGAGATTCATATATTTTTCTGTGAGCTGTGCTGTGTGATCTGAAGTAATACCAAACTAAGTTTCTCTTTAAATTGCAATATTGAGCCATGGGGGAGTGAGAAATTTACAGCCTAAATTAAGAACATTTTCATGTTGTGTGCAGATGAAGCTTGCAGCCTTTGGAGACTGTAAAGCAGGAGCCTGTTGCCTTTGGTGCCTTTAGGCTGAAATGACTTACTCTTAAAATGTTTAACCACAACAGACTTTTCTTGTGACCCACAAACTGTGGAGTGTTTGTGGGAGACAAGATACACCACTGCAAAAACCTGAGCGGGCTGTGGTGTTTCTAAAAGGTTTGAAACCATGCTGAAGATACTTCTTTAGAGAACTGTCTTCCGTGGGATGGATCCCACTACACTACAGAAAGAACTCTCTTTATCCCATGAGGTGACGATAAGAACTCTTAATCATAACRTCAGAATCTCATGTTTATGTCTTTTGTGTAATCAGTGAGAAAGATTGGAATGTATGGGGGGAGAGTAATATTTGTACATTATGCTTTAATATTTTTCATTATTTTTTATTCTTTCTATTCTTAGTAGAGTTAGGAAATAAATCATTTAATCATTTTTCAAGTTTGCAGCCTGTTTTTGCTGTCTCTTCTCCTCTGAAGAACTAAGCGTGGGAATCAGGAGTTTACCTCCAGGTCAACCCTTCACAGTAACCCTAAAGAGAAGCCCATCAGCAGCTGCCTTAAGATGATACAGAGAGTGTTTAGCCAAAATCATCTTAAGCGCTTATGGACTATTTCTTCTCACTGCTGGTTACAGAGAATCTTCTTCCTTGATGATTCACTTTTCACGCTCCAGCACACAGGTCATTTCAAACAGACCCCAAAAGAGGTACTGTGATGTACTGAATAAATTGCGCAAAATCTCTTAATGGCCCTGACACGTGCAAGAAAACAATCAGACTAAGCAAGCTTTAGCTGCCCCAGAAATGCATGTGTACATGTATGTATGTGTATACATACTTGCAGGAAAGAAAATATAAGTTTAAGCACTAGCCACACTAATTTAACAAAAAACATGATCTAAGAAGTCTGTTTGTTGCATAGCAAACAAAATTTAAAAAAAAATCTTATCAAAAGGGAATTCCTGTCTTGATCCAGAATCTACACTAGAGGATAAAAAACCCCACAATAACAAAAAACCTCAAACCCTAACAAAATCTTTGTCTGACTGAGCATGAAGGAAATCTTTTCTTACCGTGTACCAAAACATGCAAAGAAAAGGCACATAAAAATTCACCTGTGCTGTCACCTCTTTCTGTGCTATACTTCTGTTCAAACACATTGTATACAAATGATTGCCCTCAAGGGTGCAATTTAATTCTGCTCATTTCAGAATTAGCAGCGTCACTAGCTGTTACAGCAAAGCCAATTTTCCTTTCAAGAATTCATAAAACCTGCAGTCCAGAAGTTTTATCTGGGTTCTTAAGCTGGCAACTGCACTTACACTCAGAGAAAACAGAAAAAAGGAGGCAGACAGCTTAAATGAATAAGTAAAAATTTAGAAGGACAAAAGAACTGGTGAACAGACAGTGGTCAGCAGACAGACATCAGCAAAACAGAGAGGAAGAGAGACAGAAAAAAAGGAGCAAAAGAGTGGAAAGAAAGAACAAAAATACGTTTTTATTACAATATTACAAACCCTCTGATTGCTCTAATTACACCTAAAAGGAAAACAAAATTCGCCTGCTGATACCAAGTGCATGAATAATTAACTGGAAAGGAAGGAAGGCAGCAAAGCTGCAAACAGCCCAAACAATCTTAAGCTATCGGCAGGTTCTCCAGAAAGCAGGAAAGCATGTAATTCCTGGTGTGTGGTGGTAGGTTTTTTTCCATTTTCCTCCCTTCTTGTATCTCAAGTGAGCTAACTTTTCTTCTACTCCTCCTCCACCATTCTTGGCCTGTGGTAACTTACGTCACCTTGTGATACTTCTTACTGTGGCTTAGCACTTCAAATGTAAGCTGTCTGATTCTACAGACTGTTTGGGTGAGAGCATCCCCGAGAAAATGGATGCTTTTTGCTTTTTTTTTTTTGGAAGGAACAACAACTCAATAGTGGTAGTCCCTAAGGTGTACAGCAAAATCTGAGGCTTCAGTAGCCCCTACAAACATACACAGACTCTTTAAATGTAGTGGTGCCCCCTCTCACAGCTCTTCTAAACAAACAGGGTTTGGGCCCCCATGTCTTAACCCACCTCCAAACTTCATAAGGATTTATACAAACAGGTACCATAATGAATTGAAGCAAAATGATGACATTCTTTTTGTTTTCTTCCTAAACTGTCCTTTAATTTTGAAAAAGTAATCTTCAGGAATTTTTTCTTACCCTATAAAGTGGAACTGAAGTGTTAGGTTTTGGAATCTATTGTAAAAATACAAACGCACCTAACTAACCAATCGGATAGGAAAGAGTACAAAATGGTTTGATCTTGTACAGTAGCATGCACAGTAGACAGGTGGGTCAGTGGGACATCTCTGGAATTAAAAGAAACAAATTAACCAAAGACGATCAAATAAATATCCTAGATAAAGCTTTTATGTTCAATATAAACAAAAATTAAACATTTCTGGAAATATTAGCAGAATGTTATAAAGGAGCTAGAGGGGATAAGGGGTGGGTAAACTCATTATATTATTAATGATTACAGAGACAAACTCAGATGATCAAGTATTAATCATCATTTCATCTATTTTGTTGAAACATCAAAAAAGAAAAAGAATAATCAATTCCAACAGAAAGCTACTAATAGCAAAAGTTGTACCTTTCCATTCTGAAGCAATGTCTTTGCTGATCCATAGGAATGAAAATATTTGTTTGTAATTAATCAAGGGATCAAAAAAGAAATCTTGACTTTATTTTCTGGCATGTCAGAACAATGCAGCTATCAGTCACTTAATGTCTGCAGTGGGCTAAGTGCTAAATTAAGCTATTTTCAAATTATGGATATTTACCAAACTAAACAAACGTATTTATTACACAGCAGTCAAGGAGAAAGAAAAGAACAAGAAGGAGGAAAATAAAAATTGAGAAAGAGAAGTCCTTACATCTATTTATTTATTTAATATCTGGAAGTAAAAGCTTTTTGGAGTGCAGAAATCCAATTGCTACATGCACCATGATGGATTAGCTCTGGTAAGATGAAATAAATAGCCATTCATCTTACTGCTCGTGTCKGCACTGGGTGTACCATGTACAGAAMTAAAATGAAAAGCCTATAGACAACCCTAACCTGGGGCCACAGGCAGTAGGAACATTTGCAAAACAGCTTTGGTACCAAAGCTAACTCTGAATGCCCTTTTGGAGTCTCAAACCAGTCATATTTGAATCAGCCATTCTGTAATTCTCCTCTCTCTCTATGGATAATCACACAGAGAAAAGCATATACATAGTCATCCATCCTGAAACTACTGAGGGCTTTCTCTCCACTCAAAGCATCTCAGGAGGAGTGCCCTTCAAAGACCTTTTGTCTCCTGCTGTAATACAACTTCCACACTACCACCACCAAACGCTGTGGCAGCATTTTGYTCTCCTCACTTTTAAAGTCGCTTCTAAATACGAAGATTGAAATAAACATCTTGAAACAGCAGTTAAAATATCTGTCTCCTCTCACACACATTTTTATACTGCCTCAGTTTTACTGATCAGAGATATATCACCCTAAGTAAAAACAGCATTATTGCATTTATGGCAAGAGAATTAAGAGAAAAAAATAGTCTTGCTGGAATCTGAACTTATGGGTCCAGTATACTTTCCATTTTGATACTAASAGCCCTGAGCAATGATCCTCAGTCCAGTACATCGCTTTCATCTTCACTTGGAGAAAAAAAGGCTTGAGAAAGTCCTGGTCTTCAGCATCTTATGCTAGAGCCTTAAAAAAAAATTTTGAGGACATCCTCATCACTAGCAATGAAGCAGGTGCACAGAAGTAGAGATTCAGTTGAACAGAAAGTTGAGAGTATGGATATTGAGCAACCCAATCATGGCAACACGTTTTCTCTCTGGACCACTCAGAAGTGACTTGCTATTCACCAAGCCAGATACTCACTCTCACTTACTGACTCCTGAGACATGCAGCAAACACCCCACTGCTACTTTCTGCCCCAACAGACGTAATTAAACACCTTCAGGACAAAACTGTTTTGTTATTTGGTTTCTTCTTTGTTTGTTCGTTTGTTTTTTTTCTTAAAGCACCTTGTCCTCTATGTCACACTGGTTTTTATTGCTTAGGTGAAAGAAACTTAATGACTTTTCAGCAGTACAGTAATTACAATCCTGGTGGAGTCTGTAAAGGCAGGAGGTCACTAACACCTGAACAAATCTGATTCCAAACAGCATATCTCCATTCACCTGAAACAGATGAGAACTGCAGTTGCCTCAGGGTATTCATTCTGCACTGCCTTGCATGAGTGGAAGCATATGTTTCTCTTTCTCACCAGTGTTTGTTTGTCAGAAATTTCTCTTTCCTAAATCCCTTGGTCTACAGCACTAATGGTACGGCTGCAGTTGTTCTACCCTCCTCTCCTCTGCCCTGTGAGAGGAGGAACAAAAGGAGCTCAGATGATAAGGTCAAGGGCTGTGGAAAGACTGAAGGACTTCAGAGAGAAAACCATCCTCCCCCTAAGGCTATAGAAGTGTTACAAAGCCACATTAGAAAGCAGTAAAAGAGACCCTGTCTGAGATGCAGAGCAATCAGAGAAAGGAGGGAGCTCTGCCTACAAAGAAAATTGGAAATGAGAAGTAGCAACAGAGAAGATTCCACACAAGTTGTGCACTTGAAAAGACAGAAGTCTGTTTTCTACGTCTTTCAAGCTCCAGACCCTGAAAAAGGTGATGGGGTCCTAGAGCCACAGGTGCTTCAGCAGCCCTCTGCAGAAAGAGGAGCACCAGTCCACACACACACCATGACTCCAGTCTCCTAACAATAAAAAAATCCAACCATCCCGAAGTGATGAAATAATAAATGTTTCCTAATGTACAGTATCCTCATATCCTTCTGTTATCCCACCTCCTCCAAACAGGGACTTTTTAATCAGAGTGCCATGCATGTTAAGTTGTGAGTAAGATATAGATGATTACTCATACACAGAAACTCTGTTTAGAAGAGACAGTTCCTGATAAGCTTGATTAATATTATTTTAACCCACAGATATAAAGTTAGTTGCTCAGAGGGTTTTGATGTAGCTTCAGTTCACATATTCACCTAGCACTAATTCTATTAGTGCATGTCATCATGGAAAGAGAGCTCCCGTTAAATAAACTTCATAAACTGTTCCATAGATGCTTTAACAAACTGAACAAGCTTCCTCACACTCACAGATCCTAAAGATCTGTGTACAAAAAGCTCCACCAGATTAATTTCTGAAACTTATCAGCCTTACAATTGAGCTTGTGCCCAGCTGTTGCATCCTTGTTAAATGCTCTGATTACATGAGCTTTTGCCCAAGAGTAGCTTTGGGCTCCTCCCAGGAGCCAGGATCCGCAGAACAAATATTAGTGAAGGTCTTGKGAAAGAAATAATTGAAAATGCCAAATCACCATAATCCAGACTTTATGAGTCTGTTCTTGGCTTTTCTCCTTGGCTCAGATATCCTGTTCAAAGGGAGACGTCTAAAGAGAATTCAATGGCTGTCCACTCCTTCATGTGACAATAAGCCTGTCATTCACCCAATAGCTTTCAGTGATTATCCAGCATTTTCTGAAACTCATGCAGCTTTGTTGTGCACCATCACATACTTGTCTCATTTCAACCCAGAGGCAGACACACTGACTGCAGCTCATAAATTGCATCAGGCCCTCTTCCAGTAAAGGTGCTGGACAAATAAGAGCTATTATTAGAATAGACAGCGCCGGTGACCACCAGGTAGACCTGGATTGCACTGGTTAGCACTAGGCTAGGACTTCTGACTATCGGGGTCCTCCYTCTACCACGCTGTAACACCACCTCTGTTGTAACACAGGAACAACATATCAAGCCATCATGTTGCCACTGAAAAATTCAGTGTGATGACCAAAGAGCTCACAGATTTTGCTGGGACCTAAAGCACACCCAGGAGCAACAGTAAAGATACGCTGCAGAGTTGCCTCATTAAAAAGAGGGATGGTGTCGGAAATGTCAACATGCCAGACGGCTGCTAGCAAGCACAAATTGAAGGGTGGCTAGATTGTGCCAGTGTCTCTAAAGCAGCTGCTTGGAGTAGAACACAACCTTCTGATGGTGGCAGCTGGGAGTAGGAAGTGTGGCCCAGCAGCCTGACAAGTTAATGCTTTCTGTGGAAATGCCTCCAAGTGTACAGTTCAGTCTACTGAACAAGTAAGCAATAATCCAAAAGAGAAATAGAGGTCTTCAAAACCAAAGGACATGAGGAGGCTACAGTAAGTTCTTGTTTGCAGCATTTCTCTGCCAGAATTTCCATAAAATGATCTGTGCAGAAAAGCTGTTTATGTTCCATCATGTAGTTTTTCTTTAGACTGGATTTCCTACTCATGACTAGTAAAGCGCATTTTTAAGACACAGAACACTTATTTAGCATCACGTAACCCTATGAGCTGTCAGGGGCCATCATATTCCTTTCCTATACAAAGCACTTGACAAAGAGTTTGTAGAAGCATTAGCCCCATATCACAGCTGTGCAAATTAAAGATCAGATTGGACTGGTCCAATATTCAGGGGAACTGAAAAGGTACATTGTTCCAGGGACATAGACAGGACACTGAAATCCAAACTATGAGGAGGAAAAAATCCCTCCAACAAGAACATGCAGAATTTTTATTGTCCTTTTTTGTCCAATGATTTCCAACAAAATGATGAGAAAAGAGATGCAATTTTATATGACAGATAACAGAAGGGAAAAAAAAAAAGAGAGAAAGTAAATCAGTATTCCTAGGTCATGTAAAGAGTAAATGGGAGTACTAATAATAAGCAATATGTTCCCAAAATATGTCTCAGGCTGTGAATGGATCATGCTGCCTTGCTTTGACCTAAATGCTGGAACTAAATCTTTTCTGCTCACGTCAAATCAAAATCAGAATATGGGTTCTTTTTGTTTGTTTTTTTTATTGTTGCAGTTGACAAGACCTCAATCGTTGCTTTTACAAACAAAATGACTGCTCAGTGATATGTGATAAGCTAGAGTGGCTGCACTTGAAGTCCATGATTCATTCATATTCTGTCAGAGACGAGGAATATATAGTTATAATTTCTGACAATCCCTGAAAGAATTTATCATTTGTAAAGGGAAAAGCACACTCTAACCCTAACAAATAGACACCATATTACACGTCTATTTCACTCAAAACTGTTAACTTTAACACTGTACTGTTGGCCAGCTCCATAACAAAGAACTGAAAACAATGAAGTAAAGGTGCCAGCCACTGAAGCAATGATTCTTCATCTCTGACTACTCTCTAGAATGCATCATCTCAAAAGCAGACCCATAGACTTCCAAGTGCCTCCAGACTCCTGGAAGCATTCAGGAGATGGCTTTTCAACCCTGAAACACATCCAAGCAAGATATGAAAACAAAGTAGGGGGAGAAGGATGTAAAATTCAGGCAAAATCAAACTTCCAAGTTTCCAGGTTAATCTACATACACATTAGTCATATGCTAGTCTCTGTGTGCCAGGACATAATGAAACTAATATCTAAATAATGTGACCAAAACAGAGACAACCTAACACTGGTGTATCTAATGAAAATTCTTCTCTGATAAAAACAGAAAATAAAAGCGTGGAGAAGACACCTCTCCGTAAAACTGCCAGTGAAATGTTTTCTCTGCTTATGGAGAGCTTTAAATTTCTAAAAAGTTCAAGAGGGTGCAACTTGCCTTCAGATTTGAAGCAGCCTCATTCAGAGGACACATTGCATAACCTCCAAACATAACTTCACTTTTCTTCTACCTCATTGTCATTACCCCTTAGACTTAAATGTAGGTTGAAGGAAGCAACTGCCTCTCACTGCCCGAAAAAGTAAAAACTGGCTTTTGGCAAACCAGACCACTTCCATGTAACCCTTAGAGATCATCAAATCTATTCCATCTTCTGTGTTGCCTCTGGTGAGGAAACAAAATCCACATGATTTGCTCAGTTTGACTGTTTCAGATTTTATTCTTTGAAGCCTCATAAAGACATCTGTATAGAAGCAAAAAGAGGAGTGCTGTAGCTAGGATTTGGAATTGCTTATGCTATAAATCTGGTAGCCTCACATTTTTCATTAGATGCTAGGCAGGCAACAGGAACAAGGACAACCAGTGGAGAACTCGATCAAACCTGTGCTCTTGCAAAATTACTCTGGACCTGCAATGAATGCAACATTTTAGCCTTTCTATTGCTTCCCCAGTCTCAGCCGGTAAAAAGATTCCAAATTCATCCCTAACAACACAGTGCTTAGGGTGGTTAATACTTTTAGCAACCCGTTTCTCCAGGTCATGACAGTCTCTTTGAATTGCAGCTCTGACATTTGGCATATCAATTGATTCCACTATCTAATATTACCTGCAAATTTAAAGAGAGAGATTAGTCTAACCTATCACCTCACTTATTAGTGAATGCATTAAGCAATATCAGCTCCAACACTGACCCCTTGGGAACACCATTTCCCTATGCCAAAAGACAGATGTTTTCTTTCACCTTACTGAAGAAACAGCTCTACATGTGGAAAACATGGGGGTTGGAACTATATCATCTATAAGGTCGTTTCCAACCCAAGCTGTTCTAAGAACCACCAGTACTGCGATGAAGAGATAACAAACTGATTGGCTGACAAGTTGGAACTCATTACACCTTTGCAGAAGAAGAAACACTATATTTCAGATCCACCTTATAAGTTTCTTAGTTATCAGACACCAATGTCTGTTGTCACTGGCCACATATTCCTAAAAAACTAATAAAGCTTTTTCCAAAGCAGTAATGAGGAAATCTGGTCTCTGACATGAGCCATTACTTTTAGACTTAATAAAAAGGCCCTACATTATTTATGCCATGATCTGTAGCAAAAGTACCACTTTCTCAACCAACGTGAATAGTTTTTCCTTAAAGTAAACACTTGCCAACATAATATCCTTATTATTCTGAATAGATGCTTTGTATTATTTCTACATTTTTCAAAGGATATTAAAATGTAGTTGGAAACATCAGCAATCAAGTGTCCCTGTGAGGTAGAGTTGTAATGTTAGTTGCAATTGATAAAGCCCAGCCACTTCTAGGGTTGAAAACAATACTTTAATTACAGTATTCACACAAAAAAACCCCTGATATTACATTACACTGTCCATCCAATCCAGAGGCTTATTAAAAAACTCTGATATTGTATTTAATTAAAGCAGTTTATAGTCAGACAATGAATCTTCCCACTAAATGCTTTTGAACAAATGAGGAAAACAACTAGTTGCAGGATCATCTGGTCTATTACTGCCCTGCCTGTGGATTCCTTATACTGGGGAAGAAATGGGAAAATTTCATCAAGCAGAAGTCTTTAAATTATATTTCAGAGGTCTGAAATGAATATGCAATATCTTTAAAAGAAAAGAAACTATATCTGATCTGACTCCYGTACTTGGGACAGAGAGAGCTGGACTGTTGAATGAAATCTCAGAGCCAAGTCTAAGTTCAGAATACCCTCTACTATGTGTTAATATAGTATATGCTGGACCAGCAATTTTGACAGTTTGTGATGCATTTAATGTATATTTACTGTTCACATATAGCAAGTGCTGTGGCTTTATTTTGTTATGTTTCTGCTCTGAAAAAAATTGAAGCAATAAAACATGATTGATTGACATTTTGTCTCCATGCCACAGCACTGTGCCACAGAGCCATGTCACCTCTCACCACTGCTGGCTACAGGAGACTGAGCCCTCCGCTAATATTTCCCCCGATTATCCATGGCTCCCTGGTCAAAGCCCTCTGCATTTTCAGTTCCACTAGGGATAATCTCCTCTGTAATTGTACTGATGGGAAATGACAGATTAGAAGGGAGACCATATGATTTTCAGTCTGGGCTCTAGCAAGTTCTTTCTGGATTTTTCTCAAATCTGCATGCTCTAGGTTTTCCTGGCAGTGTCCCACAAGTCATCTTTACGTTCACACTGCAGGAGATGCCTGCAATTTAAGGCTGCTGAAGAATCAACTAAACCAGAAAAGAATAGTGATCCAAATCCTGCCACTCATTTACAGGAAGAAGTAGATAGGAAAGCTATGTGAAGGAAAAGGCTGACGTAACAATTTGTCTCAAAAGAAAACGTTGAAAATTATTTGTCAGCTATCAGGGCCTTCTAAAACCATATCTCGCTTAAAACACTGGATGCAGCAACAAAGAAATATGACGAGAAAGAACCATGCACCCTGGTGAAAAGAGAGCTGGACTGATCTTGGGCTTCTGGCCTGCCTCCCAGTTACATGGCAAGTAGACTTTGCAAGGTGTYGCTTTCTGTTCCCCACCTCAGCTTCCCTGACCACAATTATGAGAGTTAGAACAGTTAGTAATTTTCCAGCATTAGAAATTTATATGCACATAAAAGAAAGCTCCTCAAAGCACACTTGCAGAACTGTAAAAAGCTTTAACCCCGGTGCCTTGCAGAGCACTGACTGGACACCCACCTCAAGCCCAAGGATGGCTGTAGCCCACAACTCTCTGCTATAAAGGGCTGTACAGAGATGTTCTCTTAACATAGGAGATAGTGACATGAGCTAGCGTGGAACAACTTACTTTCTTTAAAGCTCTAAAGTGATCAAAAGATCTGATGGGCACCACAGAGCATCTAAAAGGAGTGAGAGCCTTCGGGAGCAGCTGGATGCCAGCCACTCTGCAGGCACAGCTTGCAGAGCCAGCAGGTTCCCCTTCTGCACAGCCTCCGTTCTCAGCCCCTCTCTGTCAGACATCTCACAGCTGGGGGGGAAATGCTGGCTCAGACTCACTGGGGACACAATGGCAACACTAAAAAGAAAACAAGGTATTCTGCTTCAGAAAAATGTAATTAAACAATCCTCATGCCAGCCATTTTTTCACAAGCTCTGCATCCATTGTACAAATAAAAAACAAGAAAGGAAAAACAAACACAACAGATTCTTAACACCATATTAAGTTTTATGTCCATTAAATTTTACCTGCAGAAAATAAAAAAAAATTGTCTGTTTTCTGTCTTTTCATAATGCATTTTTATGCCTCTAGGTGTCTGCCTGTTTAGGCTCTAGAGGCTGTAAAAAGTATTCTGTACACCATTACCTGAATAAACACCCTATAAATTACAACTGATATTTATCAGCCTCGTGGCAATCTCACTAGGTTAGAAATGGTACAAGAGTGTATTTAGATTGATAAGATATGGGTAAAAGATTAGCATAGAGAGACATCTAAAAAAATCCATGTCTGCTCTTCTAGACAAAATACATACACACATTACTTTAATTAACTTTTCCTGCATTTGTAATTCCACCAGGATACAAAGCTAGCTAGATCACTAAACGCAATCATATTTTCAGCCCAGCCTGGTATTTCACCAGAACCATTCAAATCAATTTACCCAACAGAGACATTTGTCCCTGGCCTGTCACTATGGCCTGCATTGAGCCTCCTGCACTTCTTTATCTTCTAGCAGGGCCATCATAAGCAAGCGACACAGAGGATGATGTATGGGAACTCAAATAAGTTATAAATCCTCCATCCCTTCATCAGCCATCAGCCTGAGTGAATTTACTCCAGTCAGCATTGGCAAAGACTCTCTTGCTGCTCTCGGGAACAAGTCAGCTCTAAGATGACATGTTCTTCAAGGAAAAGCTCCTCATTGCTTTCAGGAAAAGAAGGTATTGCAATGCGAAGGAATGACCAAAGGCTGCATCCCTGAAAGGCAGTGATGTGCCTAAGTATCAGCAAGTCTCTTCCATGTATTCAGATGCTTCTGAAACATTTAGAAATCCGAACTAAGAATATCATAAAAAATCTAAGACCACAGCTATTCCACTGACCAAACCTTGCTTTAACACACTACCATTTTAAACCCCCAATAATAACAACTAAAAAAAAAAAAAAAAAAAAAAAATCAAACCAAAACCCTAAAAAAACCCAACCCAAAATATCCAACACCCAAACCACACCTGTTTCAAGTATGGAAAGTCACCTGCTGTTCAGGATAAAGAGAGAAAAGACCGAGTTATTTTAAAAACTCAGAGGAGCAGTAAAAGATATGCAGTCCGTCATTCTCCTTTTTCATAATGGCTGCCTGGGGTTTCTTGCAAGGTCTTTTTGAACACCCTTGAGGATGTCASAGGTATCTGTTTCCATTTCACATAGCCAAAAGGATAGTAACTGGAGTTGAGTAGCCATTTAGATGGCTAATGCAAGAATCCTTGACTGGCAGGGTACACAGGTAGCCAGCTCATCCAGACTAGTAGAGATATCTTTGCACAAAGCACTTGACATGCCAACATCCAACACTGTAGATACATACTAACTCCTTTCCTCCCTACTGTAGCTGGAGGCCTCACCACTGCACTTGTTTGTTTGATTAGCAGATATCACAACTGCAAAGCTCCTGGGCCTGCACTGCTTCTCTCTTCCTTTTCAGTGGTATGGATACCAGCCCTACAGCACCATTCTCCATTCAAGGGGCCAGGTCTAAGAAGGAGCTTTGTCATGGCAGGTCAGTCCTGGATGTAAATGGCTACATAGCTACAACTACTGTCTGTTCTGCATTTCTCTCTGTAGACAGAGACAGTTTATGCCAGTGAAGCCATAGCCCGGGCCCTTTCCCTAGCAGAGCACATATGCTGTTCAGTGATAGCTACATGATTGCATGTAAACATAGATTTGATATTCCGAGTATTCTGTTATCCACTTTATTTGCAATTTCTAAGTCACAAATTATCCAAAAGCTCTTTATAAGCTAGTATAAAGAAAATGTTCAAACGCTTTCCCACCAAAACCAAAATGCAGGCATTTTGTCCAACAGTACATTAAAAGTTACAGCAATAAGATGCCAGGATCAATGATTAGATGAACAATGGATCTATTCTGCAAGAACTGGTACAAGTTTTCTTACCCTGGCATACTGAGGAGAGCAGAGATAAGGGTGCTTTCCACCCACCGGCATTTCCTTTATTTCAGGCACACAAGACTTTGGAGCAGTTATGGCAGGGGCGGGGGGGGTGGGGTGGTTCAGTTTTAAGACACAGCCAATCTATTTCAGCCTGGACACCCAGACTACGAACTTTACCCAGGATTTTCCAGTTATCAGACTCAGAAAAACAGCTTTCCAGACATTTTCCAAATACAATCGCAGTTCAAAGCATGAAACATCAACATAAAACACCATAATAAGCATCTCTCTTTGTTCAGCTAAAGGCAATGTTTTAGGCATTTAAGGCCTATTTTCACTTTAGAAAAAAGTTTAGGTCAATGTTCATGACCTAAGACCCTTTCTTCTAACAAGTTCAACTGTAGGGCTTTCAGACAGGTATTGTTCAGCCCACTCTGCCCTGCCATTCGCCTCCCTCCTCTGCACCCGCCCTCAGAAGTGCCTGTGCAGGCACACACATACACTCATCCAGTCATTTCATGCCATCATAAAAGCAGCAGTCTCTTCTTTCCCGTGCACACATCTCATTACCCATCCTTAGTACACATCTTGAGTAATGCAATTTAGTTCAATGTCACCAAGAGAAAGACATTCCTCTGGGACCATCATTACCATAAACCACAATCTGCTGCCAGTTTATATGTCCTTATCCATCCCTTGTTTTAACTTCTTTATAAAGCATAATCAAGTGTTTCGCACTTTGGTGTTGTCGCTTAGATTCAGAAATCTTTTCCTCTTCCCCCCCAAATCACGCTTTACATTTTGCCTCCCTGTACATCCCTTAATCTTTCAATCCCAGCATCACAGCACAGTTCTGTTGCCCTGTCAGTGCCCATCTGCTCCTGCTGGGTCGACTGCCACCGGCCAAAACTACTTCTCCAGCTTGTTACAAGTAAATTGACCTCTCCAGTCCACACAAATCTCTGGTCAGCAACCTCAGAGGGCCTTGTGCTACTGTCAGGTAAAGCAGGACAATCAAAACAGGCCATCAATAGCCATCCCATATGAATAAGCCATCTCAAAGTATGATCCTACAGCAGCTCAACAGTAGAAGAGACTTAAAGTAGTTCAGGAGATCTTAACATCTCTAGAGCAGAGACTCTTTTACTACTTGCCTGTATAGTCCTCTGGCACTAGCATAAGTTAAGGTGTCATAATAGATTATGGAAAGAAGCCTGAGTCTTGAAGGTAAGATCTCTGGAAATGACTAATATTTATATTTTGCTAAACAAAAAGTATAAAAAAAAAACCACAAAAAACCACTAGAAGGAACTACAGAGGGTTTTAGCAGTAGATTTAATAAGAAGACAGGTTCAAATCCAGTGTACCCAAATCAGAACATGATCCCTGAGCTGGTAGTCAAGTATCTGGACAATGAGTACTGCTAGTATACGACTGCATCCTTCATTTATTAGGGAAAAAAATGTTATTTTTCATAAGTAACTTGAGAAAAATTATTTGTAAAAGAAGAGCAAGAGTCCCTTGTCAAAGAAAACCAGAAATATATGGGACTTCAAAATCCTAAAAAGAGAACTTTTATCTACATAGTGATTGAAGCTGGTCAGAAAAGCTAGGAGAATAATTTCATGGAATGCAAGGTAGTTTTTGCCTTATGCATACAGAGAAAAACCTTTTTAGCTTATGAGAAACAGCTACATCTATATTAGCTATTACATTTATTTGTTTTAATTATGCTCCTTCATGTGTTTTAATAAGGTCTCTGCTTCCCTAAGATTCTTATCCCAAACTAATTTCATGCTGATTTCACCAAAAATCAGACAACCTCTGAAAAGAGGTGCTGAAAAATAGAGTCAAGAAACTACTTCTGTTGCTCAGTTAGAGGGCAAGTATATACTCCAAACAAACTGTGTCCCTTCCAGGATGCTTTACATGAAACCAAGCGGTCCAGGTGGTGCTGGTCACATACGGAATTGTTCACTGATGAGCCAGCACTGGAGATGCAGCACTCCATTACTGTATCAGTCTTTTGAATCTTATGTTTATGTACATTTCTGTCCCACACTGCTCACCTCAGTTCATTGGACTTCAGGGCGGAAAGGCTTTAAAACATGTCTTAATTATACAACAGCATATCTCCTTAACCCTTCAGAACTTCCAGCAACAAAAAGGAGGACATACACAATTCTAGCATGACCAAATACATTTTGCGTCCCTGAATTCTTCTGCTTATAGCATGGTGTGGAATTTTCCTTCTTCTATTTCTTTAAATGGTGTGAGTGACAGTGTTACATGGTGTTGAAAATCCTTCATAGTCTATCCCAAAGGTGCAGAGAACCATCCTGGTATGCAGCTAATACAAAAAGAACTTCACAATGAAAGGTGCTACAGCAGCACAAGTGCCAGTGATCACATGTTACTGAAAGACTGATGGAGTCTTTCCAACACTTTACTCCTTGTATTTTATGTCTCTGAAAATTAATACACCTGCTCCTTTTTTGTTAAATTTTAGTGTCCCTGTCTTGCAGCTGTAAATGATAATGAGAGTTCCAGAGGGAGGAAGAGTCAGGCCCCAGAGTGCATGCAATGACCCCAAACTTTAGTTAGGCAAGGGGACTTGGGGAATGTCATTCCTTTAGTGTGGAAAACTGCACAGTGAGAAAGACACCACAGAGAACAATAGCCTGATGTGCCAGAGCAGAACCCAGCTGCTGATTAGTAGCTCCCCTTGCACAGAAAGGCCAAACATGTCACATGGCGCCAACATTAAGATTTAAATCCTCCAAGAACAACAAAATAACACCAAAGAGATTCCTAAAGGGGAAAAGGCAATGCTGTAACTGGAGTTGAAAAGAGTCTTTCTTTGTACCAAGAGATACTATGACAATAGCATTAAAAAATAAATCACTGTGACTTTTTTTGCTCACCAGTGACATTTGTCTGCTACTGCTTTCAATTCAAATTGGGCTGAAAAACAAGACTCGTCCATTTTGAGTCCTGGATCTCATGTAACAGTAACAGGAAATCCACACAGTTATTAACAGCCAAGCAGCAAAGAAAAAGGAACATGATAAAGGTAGTACATTGCAAGCAAAAAGAGATAATTTTGCTGCTTTAGGATTTCAGCAATGCTGTGGGAAAGCTTATATATTAATAAAACATGATTATTGACTTTTGCTAAGACTTATTGTTAGGTCTTTCCCTTTTTCTTGTACACTTGTACTTATTTATCATGGTCTATGAAAACCAATCATGAAGTGTAAAAATATTAGAATTACTTTATAAAGGGTTATACATCTATACAGTCTAATTCTGCAAAGAGCTTCTCAATATCTGAAAAGCATTATATATAAGAATGGCATCCTGTTCTTTAGATTGAGGTCACACTGACTCTTTTGGCATTAGACAACACCAAAAAGGCCTTCAGATCTCTCATATTCTATAACATTCACATTCTTTTTCCTGTTCTATGGGCTCGGTTATTCAGCAGATTTTCTCTACAAGGCAGGAACATTTCTACACTCCAAAAATGATATCACTTGATGTGAGCCGCATTTGGGCAGACTAGAGAGAAATAATCAAAGAAATTAAGCAGCATGCCCACTCACTTAGGCCACCTTCTCCTTCAAAGCAGTCCAGTGCTTTCCTACAATTCTTGCTTTCCTTACTTACTCAGGACTTTAAAGGCTTGGGAACCATTTACAGCCATGCCATGTGTTGCTTACTTTTACATGTCACCCCAAAAATACTAGTCAGTAGATTAGCTATTAGTTCCTAATCAGTCTACTTGTTCATTAGCATCCACATTACCTGTTCAACAGATGAGGGTCTTTTAAGGGACTTCCTTTGTTTTAAATGAAATGGCTGATAAGTGACCTTATTCTGTTTCTGCAAAATGGTATAGGACCAAAATAAGGGCACATCAGCTTATCTCCTGGCTTGTTTCCTTTATCTGTCTTTCCCCAGTAACTTAAAAAAACCCAACATCTTGCTGTGCTGCTCAGAAGAACTGGCTCATTTTGCAGACCTGTTTCCATGCAGTAAATTCAGCATTAGAGCAAACTTCTGAGGTACCTTCTGTATGTCAGATTTCTTCTTTGTATGCCCTTCCATAAAAGAGACAAGAGCCCCTAGCCTGCTGAATCTGTTCTGTCTTGGCAAAAGAAGTGATAATCACTTGATCCTTTGTAGAGAAGCACAGGAAAATAGGTTCTAAAGAAAAGGGAAGTAGTTGTTTGTTCTACAGAAAAGAAAATGAAACCCTGGATTTCATCAGGATGCCAAAAGAGCATACAATCTGGGACCACATCCATGCTGGAGTCCTCCAACCCCTTGTGCTGTTGCAAGTTTTTATTATTTCTTTTATATTTTTTTTGCCCTTTTTCCTTAAGATATGCCCTCAGCTTCCAAAAGAGAGAAACTCAATAATCTCTTAGAAGGTGACAGAAACAAGATCTTCCCACAGGCAATCATTCAACCAGAATATCATTTATTCTCTGCTTTCCCCCACCTATCTTTTTTAGACAGTTTCAAAACCCTGAATGGCCTGGCAGACCTTTATGCTTTTCCTTACCACACATCTGAAAGACATGTAACTGCTATTAGCTCCATTTTGCTAATATGGGCTACAAAAATAGCACAAAGGTGGGTTTAATCAACTAACTGAATGCATCATCCTATTTACAAAGCTGTTGATAAGCCACAGACAGTAACAAGCTTAAAAGATATCTATTTTAGAATGAGATGATTCAGGCCCTGGAGGATTCTGTTGTTCTTCATCGACCATAATGGGAGTTTGACTAGTTCAAATATCCCTATAGGGCAGGTGTCTGCATAAGATAAGAGCAAGTCTACAGTGTAACCGAATCTGCCAAGTTTCACCAAGGTCTGCTAACCAAGAAACAACTCTGCCTGGCCAACCAGGCACCACAAAGTACCTCTGAAAAGGATAGCAGGACTGTTCTGCAGCTGCTCATGGAAATGCTGGGAGAAAAGGACATACCACAAGGCTTACAAACAAGTCTTCACCTAGTCTGTGCCAGCACTGCACAAACATTACCACCATTATTTACTCCATTTCCCAAGCATCAAAGAAGGTAAAACTTGCAAGAAAAAACAGTAGCATAATTCAGATAAGAGTCATACTTCCACATGATAACCAGTTAAAAAAAACACAAAAGCTTTTTCAAAAATTCAGGACTGTGCTTTCTGAACATGAACAAATGCCAATGCATGTACAATACAGGTCAAGGAAAAATAACTAAAACAGATGCAGGGGAAGGCTATGAGGGGACAGACAAGCCTATCTGGTAGAAAGACTATTAAAAGAGCTTGGCTTGTTCAAACCAGCTAAATAAATGTTGAGAGGAGATACATTAACTGTGCACAAACACCCAGGGGTGGAAATAGCTGAGGAGTGGAAATGACTATTTAAGTAAGGACAATACTGGTACAAGAACAGATGGTTATAAACTGCCAAAGAATAAATTTAGACTGGAAATTAGACAAAGGTTTCTAATCAGCAGAGCAATGAAGCTTTTAAAAAGCCTTTAGAGGGAGCAGGGGCAAAAAGCTGCTCTAATTGAGGGATAAAGCTTCATGTATTTCTGAAAGGTGTTATGGAATATGGTTCCCTACCAAAGCACAGTACTGGAGGCACACACTCCTGAGGTCCTTTTCAGCCTTCTGCTTCTCTGCATTTCACAGTAAAATCCATTCATGCAGCACCAAAATATCAGAAGTATGGTTCTAAAATACCTTGACCTCCCAGAACAACTACATGGAGAGAACCATTCTGGCTGGACTCTGGCTGGCACTGCTGAAGGGTGAAACAAGATAGCTTCTAAGGGAGGGACTTCCGAAGCAGCCAAATCTGGGAAGAAAGCCTGAGCTGAGTTTTTACATTATCTTACTATGAAAGCCACAGACACGGGGCAAGTGCAGACAGAACACATCATCTCCTTCAAAACTCATAAAACAAAACTCTTGAAAAATCCCAGGGGCTCTTGTGTACAGAAAAACCTCTCAACATATTGCTCCATGCCAGACAACCCTCCTGATGACCACTACTCATTGAAAGATGCAGTTTTGTCTTCTGAGCATACAATATCTTTATCAGAAAACCAATTTTTTTCCTCCCTCTTTGTTTATTTTTATTAAGGTATTCCATAAAGTACGGGGATGGAGCTCAGCATTATCATCATGCATTRTGTCTTTGTTTTTTATGAGCAGGACACAGTCAAGTCTTTTGCAGGCCCATAGACAGTTGTAAATATTTGATCTTTTCAACATGTGCATGTGCCAGAAGTATTACAGCACAGCAGGAAAGTAATTTTTATGGATTGAGAAGTACTGCAGAATTACATGGTTTGACCTGTTTGCTTCATTCCTTAGTTATGGCTGCATCATGTTTAGTGTCTGAGGACATGCCACATACAACATTTTATCATTATTTGAGGATCAAAAAACCCAATCAAAACTTTAAAAATGGGAATTTGCCTCAAAGACTGGATCTCATCTAGCAACTCCCTCTTGACAGACATTTCTATAGTCCATATTATCAGGGCAGTTGAAGAYATTATAAATATTTCAGGCAAAAGGGCTTGGAAAGCCCTAGACCCTCAGGACATGTTCTCTGGGATATGCAGCCAACAGTAGGCCATGGAGAATTTATCCAGACAAGAGTGTTCCTGGTAAAGTGAGGAAACACAAAGTATTTTTGTAGAACACAAACTTCACTGCTTCTTCAGAAAATCTTCAGCTAACTGATGTAAAACAGAGTATGTGGTTTTCAGTTGCATGCTCTGTCCCCTTGGGCAAATTACAAGGCCTCTTATACAAATAACCCTAAACTGACTATTACATGCGTGGTACATGAGGCCATACCCATTACAATTACACTCCTCCTTCCACAGACTAAGACCATGCTCACTGTGACTGAATCCTCTGATGATGGGAGGTTTTCAACTGCACGCCTGATTAAATGCTGCCTTCCAGAATTCTTGGATAACAGGAATTAAATTTTAATGCCCTTAATCTAGTTGACACTTTTTCATAAGCTCTTCCTCCCCTCCTTCTCCTGTGTTATAAATGACCAATTACCTAATCTGAGGTAATGCAGGCTTTGGTTGAGGCTAATGAAGATGCGGTGGGTGAGATCCTACTTGCAGCAGAGTCCCATTAGGAAAGGTTAATCACCTCCTAGCTTACAATCCCATGTTTTAGCTCCAAACAGTGAGGAGGCAGAGAAAGAGGCATCCATCACTTTAACCAAATAGTACAGCAAATGCCTGGCACTTGATCAGTAGTAAGGTGCTCTCCTGATGAAAAAACGAAGACTGCAAAATGAAGACCAACAGTGACTCTCCAAGGTTGCTCAGGGACAGAGATCCCATATAAGAAGTAGGGAAGGGAAGCACCTCCAGCTAACACCTGGGATTTGTACTTCAGAAGAGAGGTCTGCATCAGCCCTGAGAAGGAAGTGCATCACACCATGTATAATGTTACCCTTTCAAGGAATCAAAAATCTTGTCTCAATGAAGCGTGCCTAAGCAGCTGAAGGAAACCAGAGAGCAATAGTCCCAACCTATGTAGAATGAAACAAACCTCCAGCTACTTACTGTTATTGCAGAATTCCAAATCCTCAGGAACAGCCTAGGAAATGGTGTAGTGCTGCCTTCCATCTACACTCAGACTATCCATCACTGTCCAATGGTCATCAACAAAAACCATTTATCTCCAGTGAAGTTAGAACACACGTGCAACATAGAGCCAAAGGGTTTATTTGTTGCATCAACAAGGCCTAACCCTGAGTGGCTACACCTGCTTCTAGAGATATCTAGAACTAAATTTCATGACAGCAAGTCATTCCATTAATAAGTCCTCACTCAAAAAAAGAATACTTTCTTTTGTGAACTGATGCAAAGGGACTGATGGTAGGAGGAGAGAAGACATTGCTAAAACTTTTGCATTCTAATTGACTATAAAATAATATTGCGTAATTACTAGGAAAAAAACCACTAATTTTTTTCTTTGTTTTTTTTTTTGTTTGTTTGTTTGTTTTGTTTGTTTAACTTTGAGGGGCTTCTTCTAGAATCATCTTTATTCATTACCACTGTCCATGACCATTAAATTTCCTTCATTTAAACAGTGAAAATCCTTCCTCCTCATCCAGAGATGCTCCCAGAAGAGTGAGAAATACCTCAGCTGTGAGACAGAGGGATTGCCTCTTTACTGTCTTTTTTTTTTTTTTTAATATATATGTTCATTTCTCCTTGTCACCTTCCTTGCTGGACCTTCTCAGCTTTTAAGGTCCTTTAGTGTCCTTGCCCAGGTGATAGAAATGTTCTCCCTTTCATAATATGAGATATTTTACAAACCTTATTTATGCAATCAAGAATAGATCCCATGATGTCAAAAAAAAGCTGAAATAGGATCCCCTGAAATTGCTAACACGTATGGCAGCAGATAGAAAACAAATTTGTTCAGCTGTGCTTAGTCATGACCAAATTTAGGCTTTTCATAGTTCTGGAGCAAGCTGACATCAGTGAGTGCTCCACTTAGTTTGCAAAGGAGGAGGATGTTTCCGTGCAGTCTAAACTTAACCTTACTTAAACAATTGTCGCTGTATTTACCAGGTTTCTCTCTACTCCTGATCAAGTGAAACTTTTATGTTAATTTCTTCTGAAGCAGAAAGGCAGATAACAGAGGCAAAAGAATCTCCTACTTGGAATCTGAACAGTGAAGCAAACACTCAGATGGCGATCCTCCACAGCTGCCTTCTGAAAAAAATGCCCGCTTGAACTGCCACCAACTCAAATAGCTAAGGGACAATTTGTGAAAAAATATGAAAGGAAACCCATACAGACAGCTAAAGTGGCAGGCAGAGACTTAAAATTTGATCTGAGTGATCTCTTTGCAAATCTGCAGAGTGTATGGAAGACCAACATTAGGCACAGAAGAATAAGAAAGCTAATTCAGGAGTATGAAATTGCTTTTTGAAAGGGTTTTGAAAAAAGCTTAGAAATTAGCCTTTCAGAAACTCCTGTCCAAAATTGCTTTGAAATTCTTTTCTAAATACATAACCCTTTATTTTACTAAAATAAATGTTTTTTTTCTTCTTTTTTTCTTAAGGCTTATTAATGTGTGTGTCTTTAGATGAATTAGCCAACACTGAGCATGCTTGTTTTAAGAACTAGTCATAAACTTGCATTTTATGCCCATCTAACTTCAAATACATATTTTCAGGTTCTCAAGCTGTGTCCACACAGCTATACTTATCAGACAACGTCCAGAGACTCAAAAGGACCTATTATACCTACTTATGATACAAACCAGTATAGTTCAGTGAACAGAAGAATGGATACAGCAAAGACACTAACACATGGATTGCAGCAGTCCAGGAAAAGGCCTCCACAACACCCCGTGAGTACTAACAAGGAAAAATCTTGGTCATAATTTGCTCCCTGCAAATTGCGGGGGACAGGGCTCTCCCACATGGAAAGGAAGCAGTTAAATGAAGACCAGAATTAATATCACACTAACAGACAAAATTTAGGTTTCTTCAGACAGTTCCAGCAGAATTCTGCCATAGATGATTTCCTGGATCAAAAGGGAGAAGACAAATTTACTGCCCAGGCCAGAAGGCTCCAGACACAGGAGGATTGTGGGCCTTGCTGTGCCCTGCTTCTTCAGGCAGACAGTCATTTGACTTAAGATTTCTCTTTTTCTTTAGTGTGTGAAACAGAAGGTAATTCTCAGGTGGATTCAGAGTTATTCAGAAGCATCATAGGATATTACTGCACCTGGTCACTGTACTTGCTAGTTTGTATTGCACTGGGGAGTAACTGAAATAATAGGACTTTTCTATTACAATTAGGAAAATTAGGAAGAGATACATCCATTATCAGGTTTACAAGTTTTACCGGTTTCTGAGAACACCTGAGTTCAACCTTTGTTTTCTGAGATAACTACCTCTGCCAAAACATCAAGTCAAAACCTGTAATGGGCAAATGCTAGAGATCATGACAGTGGTTCAGTCAAAATTTTCTGTTGGATTTCCAATTACAAAAATTACAGTTTTCAGCATTTATTGAATAGCATTCACTTATGTGGACAACATAAAAATCTTATTCATCTTTTGACCTCTCTTCTCTGACCACAAGCCCTAATTAGAGCCAAAAGCAGCAGAAATGTTCTGATGTTGAAGCTTTTCCTCAAGAACTTTCCAAAATCTCCTTCCAGTTCTCCAAAACATCCCACAAAGTAAGCTATGTACTTGTCAGTAGAACCGCTGTTATTTTCTCAGGGCCTGAGCCATATTTGAACTAGAGGAAGATATGTAATTAATCCCAAACTAGCTCATCCTCCCCACCACCATCCAAACTGCCTTTTGAAGAGGAAGCTCTCTTTGACATGAAATAGTCTCATTACCTGCCGTAGTTAGCAGTTCCCAGATTGAAAAGATAAGACAGCAGCAACAAATGTCAAAGGAAACTCGGAGTCATTAAAAAAAAGCAAAACAAAACAAAGAAACAAACAAAAAACCACAAGCGAACAAGGAGCAAGGGAAAATTTGCTCCCTGCTTACTAGTTTAAAAACYCTGTCTCTGGAGAATTCAACCCCCTCTGCTCTGATGTGTCCTCCTGCTGTTTTACTGCAAGCTCTRTCGACTCACAGCTGCTGCTCTGCACAAGTCCTGGGCTGCCTTCAGAAAGAAACACACGGAAAAGACGGAGGAGCATTTCCCCACTCAAACAGCAAATCCCAAGTCAGAGAGAAGACACCAACACAGAAGTCAACAGTCTGCTTTATAACAGCGATGACAAGGAGAGCCAGGGCAAAAGGTGTACTTATCAATCTAATGAAAGTAACATCAGCTGTTTCCCACACAGAACAGACTCTGCTTTGAGCTAGTCTACCTCACCCATGTCCCTGCTTTCACATCCAATATGCTCTCAAGTTACTGGTGCATTGTGACCCAGTCTGGTCTCCAGAGCTCGGTATAATCTATATGTAGTAAACATGAATCACTTCACTGGAACAGCAAGGAGAGTTCAGTTATTTGCTAACATGCATACTTTTGAGGATGGCAAAGGAAACACCACATTCTATGCATAAAACACCCTCACAGTGTAATTCATAAAGTTTTGACCATACTTTTCAATCCCCAATGCCTTGAAGCTGTGACTACTACATCAAGATAAGAAAACCCCAGATAAGGATCTGGGGAGGACTTAGAAAAACCTATCAGTGCAGCCTAGGTTTTATTGTTGGGTAAATTTTCGTGGTAGCAGAGGCAGGACACTGATTGAGATGTGATGAGAACCACCACCTCTTAAGTTAAAAATCCCTCTGGCATATCTGAGGATACTCCAAAGCATTTCTGAAGTTGTATCTGGGAATTAAAATTTGAGTGAGAAATCAGAGATGAGCTTTGAGCGTTGGAACATTTACTAGTAACTTCAAAAACTTGCTAGAGGTATCCAGATAAGAAGCTTCTCTTGCCCTGGAGAACATGCGTGACATAGAATTTCCATGCCATAGCTCTTGGGGATTAATGGCTGTTGGCAAAAACTGCTGATCATATCTGAAATGTGTCCTGATCTAAGGGAGTAAGAAACAATCCTTACACTATGATGTCATCAATGTAGTCAGGTCTTAAAGTTCCCAAGCTGAGTGAAATGTAACAGCTGTGAAAATTGTTAGATGTGTATCAGGTGTCCTGCCAAAATGTATTTAGCTATATGAAATGGAAAACTGTTACGGACTTGCCCTGGAGTTGCAGTTGCTCCACATTAATCAGGACCAGTTACGGGGAGTTAAAAAGTGGGGAGGGTCTCAGCCTCATTTAGGCATGTAAAGATTTTGTACCTCTTCTCTACTAATCACCTCCACACCACTTATGAGGATTTGAGACTAGAAATTATAAATCAGGAATCCACTCTCAGTCAGCAGAAAAACAGGAAAGTGCAAGTTCAAGCTTCTGAAAACTGCTAAGAAAAAAAGCGGGAGGACAAGTGAGGTCAGACTGTTCTTTATGGAAGCATGAGGAAATGAGAGGCAGAACTGTGAAGAAACTGAACACACATCAACAACACAAAAAGATATGACAATCAGAAAGCTAAAATGGCAGACTCCAGGTACACACAATGGGTGGAGAAGCCTTTCACCCCACACACCTGTTTCTGTAAAGAATCTGTTCTACAGAACAAATGGAAGTTCTCTATCCATGACTTCAAAAATAACTAATAAGTTGCTTCTGTCACTTTCAGTACTGACACAAAACTCACTTTATCACCTCAAGGCAGGCTAGTACCCTGGCAAGTTTGTGAAAAGTGACTTTTCTTCTTTTTCCCCCAGAAGTCTCTTTCCACCTTGTGGCAGAAGCTCATTGGACTTCAGCCTTTTCAAAGACCAGCTTCCAAAGTTTCCTCCTTGCAAGGCCAGTACCCCCAGTAGTTCTCTACTCCAAATCTAACTGAAAAGCAGGAGAAATAAACCACACAATAGCCCCCAAAAGCACAAATTGGAAAGCATATGGCAGGAGAATGAGAAGAGCAGAACTGCTAGTTATTTTAAGTGACAAGATCACATAATTTAAGTTTCCAGAGCTGAAGCCCTGGGACATTTTGCAAAAGACCTAAATAAATAAATAAATGTGGAACTAGGCAGACCCCTGCAACATGCAGACATCTTCCTGACTCAGCAAGCTATCCACAAGGAATGACCACAGATGAGAAGACACAATCTCAGCTCTTCTGTTTGCTATTTAGTATGGCTGCTCTGAAACTATGGCATCTCTAAGCAGCCTCCAGAAGGTTTCCTAAGCCCTCAAGTCATGGCAAAGCTGCAGCACTCAACAAATATCAAGGAAGACATAATCTGCAGAGGACTATACAAAGCCTTAGGTGATTTTGGAAAACCTCTTTTTGAGATTAATTTGGAGAGGAGAAAAAGACAGCTGGAAGATAGAGATTATTTCTAACTTCATTTCAGGTTTTCATAGTCCAAATATCCACCAACGACCTGGGAAAACTCAAGCAAAGGATGCCTGGGGTCTGTGGGAACACAGCACCATCTCGTGGAGTAAATGGAAGTATAAGAAACAAGGAATAAGGATTCCAGCACTTGAGACATCTGCAGCTTGGCTTTTTGACAGCCTACTCTTCTAGAAGGTTAACAAATCTCTCTATCGAATTTGTGCTTTATAAAAAAAGTTCACTGCAGATCTATAAAGAACAAATGAACAACAAACAACTCCCTATTTTTATCTCTCAAACTCATCACTGTTAACATAAACACTGCAGGCCTCTTCATAAATAGAGTGTGGGCAGAGAACCATCTGTACTGAGTTTTATTTGCCAGCAGGCCTAGCACAGCTGTGAGCACCCTTTTCTTGCAAGTCTGAATCTCCGGTGCATAAGGTGGGCAAAGAAAACAAGTCTACAAATACTAAACTGGCCAGGACTAACAACCTATGCTTCTATCTATTTAGTACTGGAAAATAAAAAAGCCCTCTTCCATTTGGAAAAAGAAGGAAACTCAGAAAAGCAGCTATTCCACCCTTTCCAGTATTTGCTTCTGAATAGAGAGGTGTGCTTACAGTCTGAGAAGGAGCAGCATAAGTTACTCAGCTGGGTCACATCTTACTGGTAATAGATAAGGATTTCCAGGAACCACTGGAAGCATGAAGACCTGATTAATTTCTACTTCATTGACAGGTAGAAATTCATCTCTGAAACGGAAAGCATTTAAGGGTTCCAGCTTCTAAAAGAGGTAGGCAAATACAGGGGTCTCTGTGCAGGAGGGATGTAGTTGATCTTACTTTCAGCTCCATGTCAAGTATTGTGCTATACCCAGCTCCACTTTAGCAAATACTTCACAGTTTATTCTTAGTTCATCCTGGTCTCCAGGATTAAAGCTGTTTAAAACAGAAAGCACTATGATATATTGTCTATGCATTTTGAATAGCTCCCATAATGAGTTTAGTACAGGTCTCTCAAGTGTGATATTTGGGCTAAGTATGTTCACTGGTATGCCTAAAGTGAGTTTAAATTACTTGAACCATCAATATTCCATGCACAAGCCACCAGTAGCAATTCCACAGCCAGCTGGGGATCTCTGTGAGGATGCTTCCCTTAAGACAAAGCACAAATTCATGTTTCAAGCATCCATCAGAAGCATCTCTATTTCAGCAGAATGAAGTAAGGCATTTAAGCCTCTAACCTCTTAAAACTGGGATAAATGCCACCGGTAACAAGTGCAAAAAACGGAGAGGAAAAAAGAAAGAGAATGGGCTGGTGGTTTGGATTTTGGGGTTCTGGTTTTTTGGTTGTTTGGGGTTCTTTTCCTGACAGTACAAACACTTAACTCCTATGATTTGTGTTTAAAAATGTGAAGCATGGACAATTTGGTCTGATCTCAGTTCCCAGCATTCAAGTAACTGTAACAAGATGAATTCTCAGCATATTCTCCATGCTGCAGCACTATATGCTGCCTAGTTTAACATACTATGCAAATGTGCAAAACCCAGCAATAGTTCAGAGAAGTATTTCAGGTATCTATGCATGGCAACTCACCTACCAAATGTATATCCTGCACAGCTGGCAGTATGGTTACCAGATATCAAAACCATGCCCTATTGAATAACTTTACATGTTTTCTGAAGCCAAGCATTATGCCCATTGAGCTCAAGATAGGTATTGGTCTCCCTCTCTCTCACACACATACACACTCCCTCGAACAGATTTTCTCTTGTCCCACATCACACAGCTGGAACACCTACAATTATTTGCTGGCAGTCAGATTCACAGTCACTGCTTCTGAGAACTTCTGCTCACTCATACAGAGCAAGGGCTTGAAAGCCAGGTCTGGTCAGTTCATTCTGCATTGGTAACACAACCAATTCAGTGTTCCAACAGCAAAGCAGAAAAATTAGTCTTTGCTGACGTCAGCAATAGTGCTGCCTTCTGTTATGTGCAGTTGACTTGGATCCATAATTTAAAGCCTGGTGCACAGGCACTTCTCATGACAGTCTGCATTTCCAAGTGAAAGACACCTGATGGCTGAAGTCTTCAGTAATAAAAAGAAATACTAATATTAGCCCTCTCTTCAGCATTTTGTGGTGTTCAATGACGAGACTATCAGTGACAGATGAACTGTTATAAGACGCAGATGCTTCTAAGGGACCTACAAACCGTATGATGGATGGCTTGTGATATTGCTATCTATCTTCATCATTTGCCTGAGATCAGAGGACAGAAATGTAACAGACAGAAGGTCATTTAGTGCAATCTGAAAAAGAAAAAAAAAAAAAAGAGAAAGAAAAGAAATATGACAGATAGTTATGGGAAGCCAGCAAACCTGACACCAGTTTTGCTGTGGTCAAGCACTGCAAATAGGTTTTAGACCAGAGACAAGAGAAAGAATAGAGCCCCAAACACACTTCCTTAAAAATAAACGTGTCAGAGTCTCTCTGGAAGAAAAATATGCTTATATCTGGCAGTAGTATTATTAAAGTCAGAGTCTAGAGGTCAGTTATGTTACCTGAGACAGTTACTCAATAGACACAAGCCCAGCTACTCTGATGTTAAGGCACCTGAACAAAAGCAGCTACAAAGATCAAACCCTGCTTTCTTAGGGATGGAGTAATTTTCTACTCTTTTTCCCCATCCTGCTCAAGACCACACTCTTGAGCACTGTGCTGGCAACATCCTGAAAGGCATCTCCCATACCAGGGAGGCCACCACAAGCCCATGCTGCTTATCTCCAACACAGAGGTCTGAGAAGAACCTCAGAAAGTCACAACACAGTAGCTTATTAAATAATAAACCTAAGCAGATGAGGATGAACTAACTTAGGTCAATGCTTTTAAACTAAGGTTAGTTGTCTTCTTTCTCAGGTTCTCAACTGTTCTCTGCTAACTTTCACAATATATTCATCCTTTTGATGCAGCCAATGAATCCTGAGCTTTGTTTTGCAAATGATGACATCAACCACATCCTGTTTTTTTACTCCTTCATTTTTTTCTGTTCAAAGCTATTCTAAGACTTTCACCGAAATATGCAAAGTTTTGCTTGCCCTAACTGTGAAGTTTTCACTAATTAAACTACCACCCATGAAAAATTTTCACCAGCTCTGCATGCATCCAAGAGTTTGAAATGAACTTACATTCACAGCTTTGGAAGCTTTTTCTTCTGCAGACAGCTGTTAGCTAACTGGGGTTTCAGTTAACACTCACATCCCAACAGAATCCATGCTATACAATTATTCTTGGGGTTTTTTACTGAAAAGCATAGTTTGTCCCAGCGTCAGAGAAGTTATTTTGTGGCCCAAAATCTCTAAGTTCAGCAAAAGGCAACTGAAGTCCCAGACTCCACTCCCAGCATTTGCCACGGCCTTGGATGTCAGTACACAATGAAACACCTCCACAAAGATAAATGAAATCCACCGAAATGTGCTCTCCTGCACAAAGCTTGTTTCACAGGTACCCAAGCAGCCAATTTCAATCTGCCCCTCAGGGATCATTATTAAGATAACTGTAATTAAGGTTTTTCATCTAATCCCCAATGTTCTACAGCTGAGATTATTATACCAGCTCCCGGGTAACAAGATTGCAACATAATAAAGCTATGTCCCTATATACAGCTAAACTCCACTGGAGATCAATAGTAGCCTTCTGTCAATGACAGGAAATAATTAGTACATTAGGCAGCTTGGATAGTGAACAAAGAATCTCCTTCAGGACCTCTGACTCCTCCTGCCTTCTTCTGTTAACAATTTCCATTGCAAAAAAAAAAGAATAAGCATTAAAGATCTGTTTCTCAATCCTTACTGACCTCAGCCTCCTCCCTTAAGTAGCCCCAGACTTGCAGGCTCAAAAGCCAGCAAGAAGAAAATTTAAAAATTCTAGCACTGCYTGAATCTCTCTGCATGTTGGCATTCTCTCAGATACCCACACTGTAAATATTTTATGACATAGATTTGTCCACCTAATGACTGTAATCTTAAAGGTAGCTTTTAGTCTAAGGTATAAAAACATTATATATAAATCTTAAATATCAAATAAATAGGCACATTTTATATGTGGACTCTGAGAATCCCATGCCAGATTTTGATCTGCAAATATTGGCATAAATCAAGAGTTACCTCATTGAATTAAAATAATTACTTCATATTTATAAATGTTACCACAAACAAAGTCTAGTCTATAAAATAGAAAAGAGCCTCATCTCTTTGTTCTCACCCATTAATGTAGGCTCCTTTTTGCAAACTGTTTTCTGTGTAGACAGCCTGGGAAATAAACAATAATCACTCTGAGGACTCAATAGGAAAAAGGAGGCAATACAGTGTGTGGTATGGCAAACAGCTCCATGCTGACTGGGAAAGTACTAAGTGAACCCTATCCCATCTCATTAACAGCATTACACTCCACTTATCACACATCAGATTTAGATAATGGCTTAAAAACATACATGTATAAGTCAGTTGCAAGGATGGGAAAGCACACAAAAACCAGGTGGGACAAAAAATAGATTAAGGATTATTGCAAGTCAGAGCTTCCTCCCAGGACAGTAAGCCCAACATGGGAATCATATTTTCATAATCCACAGTGCCACTTACAACAGACTCATAGGTGATTGGAGGCAATGATCAAAGCCAGCTGTGCTTTCACCTGGACTAGTGACTGGGGTATTCTGTTGCAGATCAACAGCAACAGCTGAAACACCATTCAGATTTTGCAAGGGTTTTTCTTTCGCTTCTCTGCAAAAGAACAGGTACTATCTGCATACCATATGGCACTCAAAATACCTCATGCTGATGAAACCATAGCAGGTGTGAGATTATCAAAAGTATTTGGACAATACAATTGAGGATAGAAGTTTCATAGCATTATGAACAAGTGAAAAAAAAATCCATTTAAAAGTCCTCAAGCTCAGGGTGACTTTTACCTATAAAATCCAACCCTACATACATTTTTCATCATCTTCCAAATTTGGTTCTGTACCGTATCCTGTGGAGTAGCTACTATAAGAAGAAAAGAATCTTTAAAGAGTAAAAGTGATGGTTGAAAACTGTTTCAGTAATTTTCTGAGGTTTTGCATTTACTGCTTCTTAAAACAAATATGAACATGATATTACAAAGAAAAATCTAAATTCAAAATTAATCAAATACTTGTTGCACTTGGCAATTCAGAACACTTAATTTATTACCTTACATTTAGTCAAAAGATGTGCTTACAGATCATCACTGACAAATGGAGCTTGGGGTGACAGAACAGACAGACTCCTATTCTGGTGTAAAATATTTCTGTTTCTGCTGCCAACTTACATCAGTATCTTATCAGCAATTACACCCTGGGTGTGCCATTACTGAAGGAATGGTTTCTGAGGCCAGATCCATCATGGGGCAAAATACGTAGGACACAGTACCACTCACTCAGTTACTTTTAAGATGAAAAGTGATAATTATTTCCATGACTACCAAAGAGTATCAAGTTAAAAGAAATACTGTCAAAGAGAGCAGAGATCACAAGGAACAAAATTATGGCAAGAGCCTTCTGTGACATGCTTATGAAAATGGCATAGCTGCTGAGCAGTGTCAGGAAGAGAATTAACTGCTTGAGCTGCTCAAAGGTTGATAACAGATGCTGTAATCACTCCCACCTGTAAAAAGTCCCTCTCCTTCCATGCTATTGAAGTCTGTAGCACGGCTGGACCATAGCTTATGTGCTGACAGCAGCCAGGTGTGCACAGATATCAATGAATGATTGCAGCTCTCATTCTAAATGCTCCTTCAGCCAAGCTGTTGAAGCAATCGTAATTAAATTACTCACTAGAGATCTAGCTGCATTTTGGGGATCACAAAAGGATAAAGTTGGCTAGCTTTCACAATTAAAAAAAGGAAACACTTTTATGTCAGGGCACCTTGAGAAGCTGAAAGGTGCAGAAGAAGCAATTTCAAAAAGCACCTGTCACTCAAATTCCCTCTTTCCTACCCAAAACAGGGAGAGACAAATTTCTCCCTCTAATGTTGACAGCACTACCCATTCCAGATGACTCCCAAAAGGAACRTGGGGCAAACAAGCTCTTGATCTGCAGTCTGATCTGATGCTTTACAGCTGTTACTCAAGAGAGGGGAAATGCCTTTCAGTACACTGAAAAGAATGAGCATTCTTAAACCACTGAAGTGCCAAGGCAATTATCTAGTGGGCTATTACTAAGCATCAGAAAAGTGCATGGTACTTTAATAAGAAGTAGCACCAGATCCTTGCCCTAAGATGTCACAGTTCTTGGAGCTGCAGGGCAAATGAAAGTAAACAGTGCTAAGAAGAGTGAAAGCAGGTTCATAACCCAAATCACAGTGGTGCAATTTACATCATGTGCTAAAGTACACAGCTGCATTTCCCTTCCTTTTTATCCCAATTCTCAGAGGATAAGGTCATTCACTATCAGAAGACACCAAAGGCTTAGGTTAGGAACTGAAAATGAGCCATCAGTTATAATATGTAAAAGTGCACTAAGTAAGCAAGAACAAAGCACGAGAAGAGAACTAAGAAGTAGGCAGAGTGCCTGACCTGCTGTAATGAAGTATGATTCACTCAAGATAAATCAGAGGTGACTCTTGCTTCATGTAGGACGGATGTCTCTGTAGTATCAAAGGCAAATCCCCAAGCACGCTGATATTTAAACAGCTGACTGGTTTAGCCATGCATGACTAATGAAGTCTATGCAGATTTATTTTCTACACACTAGCAACCTCTTGCTCTCTGACTCAGTGAGTGAGTAAGCCGGGCACATTAGAAACGAATGGGTGATAATTAAACATGAACAATGAAGGGGGTTTCTGTAAGTAAATCAAGCTGAGTATGTTGGCACTGACATTAAAGGAGGTCATGAATTCTGGACAAAAATTGGCCCAGATGGTGAAAAACACAAAATACTGAGAGAAAGGGAATGGGGTCCATCTCCCAACTGAGGATCTGAATCCTGCCATGGAGAGCATGAGCTGTAACTGCTCAGTGACACAGACAAAGTAAGTTTGGGGTGCAAAGAGCTCATGAGCACATCAGAATAAAGCCATCATCATAAAGGAAGGGTTACTCTTTAAGCCATTTGCCCTGCTAGCAGTGTCTTCTAATGACTATTCTGCCATGCTATTTAAGCAGGCATGAGGGAAACTGGTTCGGCTGCTGCAACCTAGTTCACAGACTATGCTCCAGAAGCATCAGTACACTTTGGTACTCATCACTTGCTTTGTAGGGAGTAAAAAGGAAGGGAATTAATGGAACAAGGATGGGTCTGCTCTGACAACCTTGGCATCTCCCACACATGTGGCTAAGAGGCCAGCTTCAGTCTTCTGCAATCAATCCAAYATACTGTGTGCTTTACTCTAAAGAATTGGTCTTGGACTTTTTTTGCTAATTTTGATATCCTTCCTTTTATGTCAAGATAAAAAAAAAGATTTTGGCTAGTAAGCCTCACTCACTATGATTACATAACTGAAGTTATCAAAAGCTCTTCTTGTGATAGTGCTAAATTAATGAACAAAGGAACAAAGTCACCCCGACTTCCTTTCCCTCCTCCAAATGTGATTCACATAAAGACAGTAAAAGCATATATGTTATGCATCACATGGAGAGGGATTGTGGAAAAAAAATAACTTATTGCACAAAAAAACCTAACAGCCTTGTATATTACATCTCTCCCAGACAAAAAACAAGCACCACTCAGCCAAGCAATCTCATGGAAAGGTTAGAGGATTGCTTTACTTATCAACAGGATCCTTGAAAAGCATGGAGAGTGGAAGCACATGAAGATACACACACAAGAGGACAGACAAAGGACCTGTATTTTCTCTTTACCTATCAAATGGAAAACTAGTTTTTGAACCAGATGGCTATTACAACACAAAGTTTATAAATAAATGAATAAATAACCCTTCTAAAAAGACAATCAATAGTCAGCATATGAACTTAACTGTTGCAACAACAACAAAAAATCTGTTTGAAAAGGTGCTTTATACTCTGCTTGCACTAGTCATTGCTGCAAATCATCGATCTTTTACAGACAAACACCCCCATTAACACATACTTGTGTTAGCCTAGCAATTGTTCTTGGAAAGCTCGACCCTCATCTGCCTGTAGCACTGCATAAGAAGCAGTGTTTTGTATGATCTAATTTGACACGCAAATACCATTTCCATTAGCTAGATTGCCAATGTCTCTTTTTATGCATTCACTCTGTGCAGAAAAGAAAATTTTACTGTTTGACCAGATAGACAAGAACGTGAATTAGTTAGTGAGTCTGTAAAGCTGTGAATAGACAACAGTTTAAATACAGGTCACATCTCACGTAGGTTGGAATGCTTAACTGTTTTCATCTCATATCATGGTTAAGAACAGTAACAGGATGAAGTTCATCCCAGATGCAAGACACTTCACTAACATTGTGGATTAACTTTACTTCTGCTACCTTACATGCTTAAAGTTACACATTTGAACAGTCTAAGCAATGGCTTGGCATGCCAGGGTTGTTTAATATTCCTAATATCAACTGCAATATACTAATGCTGACTTCCTACATTTTAAAGTAATATGTAAATTCTGAAAACAGGTTGAAAGTCCACATTTATTGAATATGATGCTGAACTGATTAAAACGTCTATAAAGATTGAAGAGTGTGGAATGACTTCAAAAAATGAAGAACAGATTTTAAATGGCAAGGAGAATGGAACAAGTATATCTCAAATAGTACCATTGCTTCTATTTCTACCTTTCTTTTTGGGTGTTAGTACTGATCAGGGAGCAGGGCAAACCTTTAAATTCACTTTTGTACAATGGACATTCTCAAATGAATTTGAGTACAGGGGGTGTCTGTGGATTTTTCCCGTGTTTGGTTTTTTTTTTAACATTGGTACAATTGTACAACTCCAAATGAAGCATATTAAAACCGAATTTATGCCCCCATAGCTTCCATTAATTTCTTATTCTGAAAAATCTTGATTCCTACAGTGTAAAGAAGATCTAAAACAGAGCTACACAACAACAGCTAAAATTAAAGGCTGCGTGATCATTTTGACCAGGAATTTAAATCCCTGTCTTGCTAAGCAGTACTGGTGAATGGATAAGCATGTCTTTGGGTGTACAACATGCATCTCTACCACGTGTGCTTCCCACCTCACCCTTCAGAAACAGCAGTTCCAAGCCAGTTGCATCTGAATTAGGAAGCTTAATGGCCCAGTCCTGGGACAAAAACTAAAAAGCAAAAACATATTGGTGCACCAAGCTTTCCTCAGCATTGATAAGACCGAATATATTTGCAAAATTTACTCTAGCAAATAATAAAAAAAACCCAATACAAATCGCACCTACAACAGTTAATTCAGGATAATCAAAGTAGATCATCAAGAATAATTGAAGAGAACACTATACTTTCCATTTATCTGTCTCAGGGGCACTGAAATATTCTTCATCAAACACACGAAAATGTAAATTTCCAGTGTGGACACTTGAGTTGATTAACAGAAATAGAAAGGCAAAATATATACAGTAAGTTATCCTTTTGCTATCATTTTCATTGTGTAAAACTACACCTGTTCTATTTACTTCAATACTCATATTTACATCAGTGGGAGACCACAAATTGCTCATAAGGTAGAAATAGCCATCTACTAAATTAATAGAATAGACTGCTGTGGCCAAAAAGAAGTTCTACCAAACAGCCTGATGCATTTCTCAATAAAAGGCCTCGGGTTACACAGAAGGTATCTCCCCCTGCCATTACTTGCACTAAAATCCAGTCTAGAGTATTTACTTCAATTAATATGCTGATGCCTGTACTTTCATTAGACTTGGGTACAATAGCAACCAAATCTAAAAGATAGGAACAGGACTCAAGCCTTCTCAGCTACAGAATCCACAACGTGTTCTAACTGTATCTGGAAATCAGAAGTCTTGATACATGACAAAGACAAAAACAAACAAAAAACCCACAAAAACGTTATACGCACTTTTTGAAGGTTCCAGATGATGTCTTGTTGTGTTCCAGAAGGAGTCCACACGACTTACCTTTCCAGATCATTTTGAAACCCACATCCTTCTGTGAGCATTTGTAAATCATCAACCAGGCCTGACAACTGGAGGCTGGTTACTCTGCTGCCCACAACATCCCCACTCATTTCAAGCTGCCTTCTCTGCATTGTTTCCAGCTGCCAGCTCTAAAAAGCAGCAAGAAATCCCCAATTATAGACACAGGAACCTGGCTCTTCCTGATGCTTCAGAGCCTGTTCTAAGTCATTAGCAACAGCTTAACAAGGGCACTGCAACATTCTGGAGCTATGAAGCCGAACACATTAGAAACAAACCCTGTGGTATCAATAATATCGGAGATTTCCTGGATATGTATTTAAATGCAGCCCAACAGGATTCAAAGTAGTGTTTCTTTCACACATTTGTGTGCTAGGCTTAGCAAGTCTAAACTGATTGACTGAACAAGTAGTTCGAGAACGGGAAAGTGGGTGTCGAATTGATAAAAGCAAACCAAAACAAAAATGCAGAAAATTGGCACCAGATCTTGTGGCTCCAATGTGAAATGTTTCTTCTGGACCCAAATAAAACATTTTGAATTCCAAAGCAAGCCAAAACCAGACACATAGCATTACAGCCTCTAAATCTGTGTCAGTAGTACCATTTTTATACAGCCCCTGTCAAAGTATGCTGATAGGCCTTTCCAATATCTGTTTGAGAGAAATATGCTGGGAGAAATGGGAGACCAACCCAGACAACACTAGATATCATGAATGACTCAGAAAATCAGGCTTTTTGGCCTTCAGCAGAAATGGATTGTCACCATGTGCTAAATAGCTTGTCATATGTGCCATTGATTCAGCCACATCTCAGACTTTTAGGTGAAGGGTTGCAGATATGATAGTGCTGTGGCACCAATATTGCATGGGTCTTGCTGGTACCACTAATTAAGTCTACCACAAATAGCTTAGTGAAAAGCAGCAGCTTTTGAGATGCAGGAGGTTAGAATGGGCTATAAAAGCTTTTTCTAGGTTTAAAATTTATACACACAGCAAACCAAATTATTGAAGCCTACTGTCATGATGTGCTCCTTTGTTCCCTGCCTTGGAGCAGTGAGGGAGAAGGGGGCTGTCACCTTAAATAAGAGAAGTAGGCAAACAGTAGAGCTCAAGGGATCTGCTCCCTCCAGCCAGGAGCAAAGGCCAAATCCAGATGAGCAGAGGGAATTTCAAAAAGCTGATTATCTGCCCCCTAAAGGCAGACTTAAGGGGTTTGTTCAATTATTTTATCAGAGATCTTAGTAGTAATTGGCCAAGAACATCCAATGTTTTGAGATGAAGCAAATCAACACACCAAGAAGTACAACAATGCTGCTGTATATTTAACTGATCACTGGTTTTAATCGAACGTTCTAGCATCTCAGCATACAGCTAGCATTTCAGTAGAAGACTATCTCAACCCTACTCATTTTACATGCATTCCATGTCTTTTTCACTAAAGTTTGAATGAAAATCTCAAAGCATAATTCAGTACACAAAACCTAAACATTTTTTACCTATGCAAATATTACATACAATATCTGCAAGTCATTCCTGGTTTCTCTAAACCAGCAATTCCATTAACATCAATTGCCACCATTGACTTGGTAAAGTTAGCTTTCAAAAATAAGAGGAGGAAAAAAAACAAAAAACCACCAACCAAACAAAACCAACACATGCTGAATTGCACATTTTCATTTTAAGAAGAAAATAACCTGCTATACACTTTAAAGAAATTTCCAGGAAAAAAAGTTTGGCTTTAACATTGGGAAAGTCATATTGCAATTGAAAGAACAACTAATCATGTGTTCTCTGTGCTCTTATATATGAGAACTCACAGCTCACCCATGCACGGTAAAATCTACTTACGGTCATTACACTGGCTCCCAGAATACGAAGTCATGGAGCAATCACAGGTGAAGCCTTCCCATTGCTGATTACAGATGCCCTGATTTGCGCAGGAATCTTCCTGGCAGGTAGTGCTCGGTCCTGTAGAAGGGATGACAAGAAAAGGGTGAAATTAAGCTGAGAGAATCACTTTGGTCAGGCCCAAAAAAGCTTCAATTAATCACTACCATTACCATCAGGATCCTCATGCAGAAGAGAGAAAGCACTAACCAAATACTGTTCCATTCCTGGACGTGCAGGAAACTCAGGTAAAAAGAGCACAAGGACAACTGTACACCTCACAACAAAAACAGCAAACTATAACACAAAGCAAGAAGGAAGAAGGAACAGTAACATATTCCCTCTTAGGCAGGCCCAACTCATGTTCCAAACATGCTCAAAGAAATTTACAGTAAAATAGGGTATGATGCCAGGATAACAACATGGCCAGGTTGTCATGCTTCCCTAGAAGTTTGATTCCCTTATAGAAAGGAAAGCTAAGAAATAGGCTCACGAACAATGCATCATCCTACCAAAAGAACCCTGATATAAAGATTCAAACTGAAGTTTTAAAGCTTCAGCTGGCTACAACTTTGCTTTATAGGTTAATAAAAATCAACCAAACAAAAACCCAAAGACTCTGACCAGTCTTATTGCATAGGTTCCTCTGGAAACATGCTAATAAAGTCCTCAGAAGGGCACGACATCAGTGCACAACACTTCTCTTTCTGTACTGCTTTCCATGCTTTTGGTGGAAGCAAAGAGGAGAGCAGCCTCTACTAACAGAACAGCCTTTCACTGTTCTGTGATTTGCAGCTAATAGTTGATATCCTACTCAGATAAGCCTTGCAAAGACAAAATCCAAGAAATAGGCAAAAAAGTGATCTTCAGATCAGAGGGCCTCTGAATGACAGCTACTATGTCATCCACAAGAAGGTAGCTGGATTCTGAATCATCTGAGAGCAGGTGGGAAGCTCCAAGTCATAGATTATAAGAACATAAGTTTACAAGTTACTTCCTGGGAAAGTATTTTATCTTCAGCATTCTAGACAAAGGTATGTCGCTCCTGTTGTGCAGTATTTTAAACAAAATGTACATGTATATTTGACATAGCTACTATGCTATATCCTGTATGTGTTGGAAGAGAAGAAACAAAAGAAATAAAGATAATGGAAGATCAACTGGGAAGGCTGCTTGAGATCAGTTCATTAATCACTTGCAGTCTAGGACAATCCTATAAGGACAAAGAAATAACTGTTCAACCCATCCTAGCATCTGTCTTCACAGTCTTTGCTAGCAATAGCAACTCCATGAGGCTCAGTCCTACTCTCTGTACTTATTTCTTCAACACATCAGCACCACCATCTGTATTTTATAGATTAGATAGGACAAACCAAAGTGGAAGCAGCATTTTTAAATATTTTAACATAAAATGAAACCCTTCAACCTCCATCTGACATCAGCCATAGTGATTTCAATGAATCCCATCATTATTCAGCATCTTTGGTATTGAGACTGTGCACCCGGGCACTTCTATATTTACAAGCCTTTGTAGAATCCACACCTGACTGGAAGTCCCATGTCAGGCCATGATCCTTCCAACAATTCAAAGACCAAGCCAGAAATGGACCCTTATAGTTTTGGTCAGAGTTTCTGCTCTCCCCACCAGATCATCTTTCCTCACTGTAAGCACAGAATGGGTGAATTTCAGTAGCTTTTCAGCTATCTGTATTTCTTTACATCTCTCCTGCAATGAGAAGGAACACGTGACTCAGTAAGAATTTTGACTGCACATTAACAAAAACCTGAGATTCTTCCAAAATTTATTACACTGTTTTAAAAAAACACAAAAAACACAAACCCAAAAACCTCTAGGTAGAAGCGTAAGTGTGATTAATAGAAGACAACAAAATCTCTGAATGGAAGTTCACCTATTGAAAAGAGGTAGCAGCAGCAGCCGCAGCAAGAAAACTCCATGTTGCCACACTGAAGGAAAGTTGAGCAGCATTTTTCAACACCTTTCTCCTCCCCTCCTCCTCTTCTTCCCTCCCACCTGACTCTCATTTGCAGCCATATGAATCCCAGTGGTCTCAGTGGCACAGTGTGAAATTAACAGATCACTTCTAGGATTAGAACAGAGCTGACAGACTTTCTAGCGTGGGCCGGTAGGCACATGTATGTACAGGCTTCCATCCTGCCTTTACTCTTGTAAAGAGCATGGATATAAATATATATACACGTGCATCAGGTTATGGTCTGACGCTTCAGATTCACTCTGGCCGAGCAAAAGAAGGGATGACATTTAACAATCTGAAATAGAATATTAGTTGTCATTTTGCCTAAAATGTCCAAATTATCTGAGGATAAGGAATGAGGAACTGATACCTCTGTGCACTTCACTATCCCACTATCTAACCTCTAACACCAAATAAGAATGCCAGTGCTCCTAGATATACGAACAAGATATGTATGGATATATATTTTACAAATTAAACCAGAAAGCAACTGTGACTCTATGCAAACTTGCTACAGCATCAACTGTAAACACCATTACATAGAGGGAGAGAAGAACAGCATTTTCAACAACAAGGTTTCTCCACTCTTCCTACATCCTTCTGAGAACACTTTAATCAGTAACTGGACTGGACAATGGGCATATCCTTTGTCTAGATGTCACAAGAGAAAGGACTCTATTCAAGGAATAAGACTGCATGAGGCCCAGTACCTGTGGCTTGAGGTGTTCATACGAAAGAGCCCAGAAAGCCAAAGTACTTGAATTCATGGCCTGTATTATGGTATCTGAATTGTATTTTACAGAAACCAACTGTGAAGATGGGAAGAGCACTTTCAGCAGCCAGAGGGGGGAAAAAAAGGAAAAAGAAAAAACCACAACGTTGAGGAATTTTGAAAGCCTGACAATACCACAAGGAAGCTTGAAGCCGGATCTGCCATCTTTAGAGTCAGTTGTGACAGCACAGCATAGATGCTGGGTACTTTGCCTCACTTCTTAGTACTATGGGCCATTTGCATCATAAAAGGATCTTTGTCTCAGAGAGTTCATCTACTCCTTCTGCTTACAGTCATTGCCTGATGTCATAATCCTCTGTGGCAACAGAATTTTGTTCAGAGCAACTAATAGGGATGTCACAGGGAATTAGGATTTTGGATTAGGGAACAAAGTGACAGAAGCACAGGAAGGCTTATAAAACATGAAGATTGTGTTACCACGCACATGCCCTTTAGTGCTAACAAACAAGGAAAGAAGATGAMAAACAACTTATATATGAAGCAGTAGAATTGTTTCTAAATTACCAGTGCCATCAGGTCTATTTTTATTCTCATTCCTTTGGCAACACTTAGAGCAGTCAAAGTATTTAAAAGCAAAGTTTCAGAACCAGTCTGCATAATAATCTGAGATACCTCTGATTTTACTGTGTTTGTAGCTGAGCTTGGTGCATTGCCTTCTTCGTGCTACATGCACAGTGGAAAGTGGAGTGAGTGGGCAGTAGATATCAAATAGAATTGGAAAAGTCCCCAGTGCAGAAAAGCATCCCCACTAGCAGAAGCATGACTTGCTGTGTCTCCTCCTGTCCAGGCTAAGCCTACCAACAGAGGAGGCTCCTTTCAAATGAGACAGCAAAGCAGGACTCTTCAAAAATGTCCTTTTTATCTTTGTCTTCATCTCTAATTTTTACTGGAACAGCTCAGTATCTGAGGACTTGCAGGATTTGAGATTTGTTGGGTCTCCCTCTCTGGGAAAGAGACCAATACTACACTTTTTTCAGCTACCTATCCAGATGTATTGTTTGTTTATTCATTTTTCTACTAATCTAATTGAAGAAAATCACTTTAGAAGAGTATAATAGCCAGATCTCTTATCTGTATTCTGCTTAGACAAATTACTTTGTCTACCCTAACTCTCTTATAATTTCAGTTGTATGGTAGGTTTCTCTTTGCCCTGAAATTAAAAAAAGAAATTAATTCTACTGCTGCATGTTGCCAAAACTGCCATGTTTAATCCCACAGGTAAGCGTGTTTCACTGGCAAGAAAAGTCATTCCCTCTGTATCTTTTGAAAGCTCTTTATAGGAAAAGGAACTTGAGGAATAAAAGACAGTACTGTGTTTATTGTTCTTTCAAATTACATGTGGAATCATTTTCTTTATACAGCAGCTACAGGATTATAACACAACTGCTTCATGCTTTGATCACAACTAGCAACAAGCATTAAGATAAGCAAACCATTATTGGTCTTGCACATAACACCTTCCTTCACACATCAAAAATTCACTCTTTTTGAAAGGAATCAGCCATTTCTGTTAACACTATTGTCTCAATAAATGAAGATCTGCAACAAGTGAAGTTCAATGACAACATGGTTCCATTTTCATTTTCCATCTCCCTAAATGCTCTCATCTTTTTGCCTTGTATCTTCAAAGGAAGCAATAGGAAAGTAATATACAAGAGACATCTTTACAGCCTTTGCAGAATAACGTGCTTCTTTTGTCCTATAGTTCCTAAATTACAAATGCCATCCAGCACTGAAATATCTCTACCCCTACCAGTCAGACGTTGTGATCAATTTACACCTTTGATAAATCCACAATCTACTTCTGTCAGCATTCCTCTTTCATAACCAGAGATAGCCAGCCTTTTTTAATTCAATGTGCAGCCGCAGTTCAGCTCAGAGAGGCATCAAGTCTTGGAAACCATATGCACCACGCAGAAAATAAACCTGTTCCAGGACTCACTCTTCATGTAGGTTAAGCAGGAAACAAAGTTAATCCAATTAAGTTTTCCAATTTTAGAACAATTTGGAAGAAAAGATTTTTTTCTGAGCAAAAAGTGAGCAGAATTAGGTCTGAATCTCACAGAATCATGACTTCATGGGATGGACCATGACAATTGCTGTAATTGTCAAATACATATTGGTGGTATGTCAGCATTTACTTTACATAAATGTAAGAAACTATAGTCAAGGTTCAGTGCATGATTCAGAAAGTTAGATCCTATATTTTGAGTCACAGATAGCAGAAAGCAGGAATATCACAGACTAATATAGCAAACCAGAACCAAAAACCAGATTTTCAAGGACTGCAAGGCCAGCTCTTCAAGCTCTCAGTTTCATACTTTGTTAAGAACTCATCATCCCTTTCATCACCTAAATAAGGTTAGACATCTGTCAGGTTCCATATTTAAAGTTACTCATTGTCAGAAATAACTCAAAAGCCAGCATTCTTCAGTCCTCTGAAAAACACAGCCATTTTTTTCAGTGCCTCAACAAAGCCCGAACACTTCATTCACCTGATATAAGTTATGGTGCTGAGTCCTTCTGTTCCAAATAAGTGGCTGGTCTGAAAACTTCAAGAACTGGGACTAGTTAAAATAACAAATATGCACAAATGTGCTTTCTCCCACAGAACGCACATTTATCTCAAGGTGACAGAAGAAGGGAATCAAGCAGCAATGGCAATCCATAGAAATGGATCTGCAAATTGGTGGGATTGATTTCCCCTCCATGAAAGCTGGCATATACCTATCCTCCTCCCTCTTGCCACCCTTCCACTCTCCATTTGTAAGTAACCTAAAAGGTCTTGAGCAACATGCTCATACACATGCTGGTGAGGGAAGAACAAAAACACCCCAAAACAATAAAAGCCCCAACCATACAACAAAGAGTCAACTGCATAAAAGGGAGTATGCCTGCTCATAAAATGTGACAAGGGACAGAGAGATGCAGATGAAGCAGAGAAAGTAAACAGCATTTGGACATTCAGACACAGAAACTAAAAGCACAAAGGAAAATTGAAAGGGCTGTATGTGAACAAGAAAAACAGAGTCAATCAGAAAAACATCCTTCTCCATTGCAAATCACAACATAAAAGAATCACAGAATAGTCTGAGTTGGAAGTGACCCACAAGGATCATCAAGTCCAACTCGTAAGTACAAGGCGTCATGTCCTATCCCAAAATAGCCAAACTTATTTAGCAAAGGTTAGTTTCCTGAAAAGCCAATAATCTACTTTATGCACTCAAGACAAATGCTTCCCCTTAGGCTTCAATGTAATCAGATGTCTTTATCTGAAGGGAAAGTAAACCTACTGGGTTAAGACCTCTGTAAAAACTGAGCTTGAGATGGAATAATCTTCACAGCTGTGACACACCTTTAGGTTCTGGGGATTCTAGAAAAATCAAAACAATAAATCTGCTTGTTCCAGAACTTCTTGTTCATGATGCATCCACTTCAATAAACATAAAAAATCAAGCTCAGGAATTCCTGAGCATGCATTCTGAATTCTGATGGACACACAACTGACCACAGAGAACAGCAGTAGCTGTGGCCAGAGAGACACAAAACTTGCTGATGTCTAATGTAAGTCTCAAATTCATTGTCACAGTTTGAGTGGATGGCACAGAACACCTTAATCCTAAAATTATTTACACTCCAATCTACTTCCAGGACACTTTTTGTCGCACATTGGGCCCAGCCCACTTATATTTCCTATTCTTTCAAATCTCATCTTTTACCACTTTCATTTACATAAACTTCAGAAACCCCCTAGGGCCAGCACCTCTCTAAATCCCTCACCTCTGTAAGACAGAGTACTTCAACTTTTTACAGCTGGGAACAGGTCAGAGATGCCAACAAAATGCAGTCGCCGTCAGATGCTCCACATGCATAGAGCAAAATACATCACATTCTGCCTACCTCTACGCTGTCACATTTTTCAGATTCAATGTCTCATATGGATCCAATTCCCAAAACTATCTCAGACTGTCATATCATTATCTGTTGGTTGAGAAGGTACCTCTTAAAATGCTTCTGTCTATTAAGAACTGCTACAGTGATAAACCGCTTACCCATTAAAATATCCTTATTCCTCCAAATTTATTTTTATTCTTTTCTACTGAGCCATAGAACACCAAACCCTATATAAAAACACAGAAAATATCCTGAAGCAAAGGTAATGGCTACCTGCCTATGTCTGGAATACAGAACCAGAATATTTTAATTTGAAAATGGCATCTATTACATTAGATGAGGTCAGCAGCATCACCAGGTCTTCACAGTAAACACAGTGAATAGAAAAGGAGTTTATGAAGCACGTGATTAAAGCCACAAAAACTTAATTCCAGTGATATGTAAAATGTCAGGAAATCTCTATATCAGAAGGTGAAACAGGAACATTCTATGTTTTATCTCACAACAGAACCTTAGATATAAAGTGGTTTAGACATAAAATTTCAAGGTGACGAAGATGATCCCATAACAGATGCCATCTGTGGCTACAGGACTGTTAAATAGAGACACGCTGTTCAATGCCTCTGACTTCCCCTTATACCTGAGACCATTATCTCCTTTTCCATTAAAAAGGAGGAGCARTTTTTTAACTTGCATGACATTCAGGAATAAAATAATTTGTACTCTATATCTCTGTCTTTACAGATGAGTTGGGAAGTATACTTTCATTATCATATTTGAAAGTATACACTTTCAATGCCATGGAAAACAGCTCTCTGGTTATACTAGTATCAAAGACCTATTAATTTCTAATAGGCACATTTCCTTACTTATGTCCCAGGGAAATAGTCTGAAGGGTCTCTGAGAATACCCGATTTCCCTCTTATTTCTTCTTATACTCATGAAGGCTACACAACCTACTGACTTTGTCACATAACTCCTTGACCTGGTGACATAGCTCCTCGACAAGGACACACCCTTCTGCAGAGGAGACGACTCAAACCCAGCTTCTTGGACAGGCACCAGGCACTCTGTACAACCAGGGGCCTGCAGACTTACATATACTTGTCAGAAGGTCTGTTTGGGGGGAAGCCTCTGACACTGCTGGTGCAGCAACAGCGGCTGTGGAAGGAGCTTTGTGGCACAGAATAAGCATAATGTTGGCAGCTCTGACTGCCAAGACTGGGGAAGAGGGGCCTCCTCGTCCCCCTCAGTGTTAGCAGTTGCTCCTATGCGCTGCTCTCTGGTTCGGCTACTGTGCTGGCCCTCCTACAAAGAGGAGCCCTTCCTGCCCAGATTATGGCTTGTAAAATGCCATTCTAAATATTAAGGGAGTTTGTAGTTTAGAGATTTTGGGGGGGTTGTTTTTTTTAAAATTGAAATTCCAGAAAGTTATTTTTGTGGGGGTTTTTTCAAAGTCTAAGTTTAAAAAAAACCCAGCCAGTTTTTACCTCCTGATCTCACTCCTTAAGATCAGTACTAAAGAAACGAAGTCAGCTTTCTGTTTTCTAAAGCTCTGAGGGCCTTTTATGTTTCTGTGCACAGCAGGTATTTGCCTGATCATTAGGCTTTTCAGGAAATCAACTGGTGCTCTTATGGCTATTCAGAGRTTGATACAGTCAAACCCTCTAGGCCAACAGAAGCAGCTCCATTGCTTGCCATGTCCTTCTTCAACCCAGATATCTCCCGCCAGAGAGGCTGGGGTTTGTCATTCTGTTCCTGTCTTAGAGGTGTGACTGCATCCAGCAAAAGGCAACAAATGTTGTATAAAAGCATCTTTCAGTTCAAACCAGTAATGGGGAAGAACAACCTTCTCTACCTTTCAGGTCAGCTTTGGTCAACTCAACTTTGTTAGCAAAAAAATTAAAAAATAAAGAAAAAAAAAAAGCAAAACCAATTAACAACAGGTAAGTATAAAGGCAGATAAACTAGGGTGACATCACTTTGAATAAATAAAAGCAACTGGTATAATTGTCACAGCCAACACGCATAATCAAAACATGCATGAATGACAACATACGCAACAAGGGCACAGAGGGACAATGACTACCTTAATGCAACCAACAGATAACAAACCCAAATAAAAAGAGAAGAAATGCATTTCATTCATACACATACAAAATCACGGAATTTACAGATAATACAAAGGGAAGAAAAAACTTAAACCCATCTCTCAGCATTTACTAATAATTTTAGAGAGATTTTGTCTTATTTGAGAAACACATAGAATCCATTTAAGTAAAAAAAATCTATTTGACTTTCAGTACCTCAGTCAAGCATATTTTTAGTTTGTTTCTACATCAGGTTCTGTAGCTGAATTTAAATTCTCTGTCTCCCATAAAAGCACAGATTGCTCCAGCTTTTTGTCCGAAGTGAATTTATTGTCAGAAAACCATAGGGGACTGATAACTCTATAATAGAGAACAATCTCTGTTTCTCCRAAGAATTAAACTTGACACTGGATATAAAGTGACAGTAACACCTTGCCCCCTCACAAGCTGTCACCTGCTCATGGATTTTAACACATCCGTAAAAAAACTTGCATCAACAGGCAAGCAGACAGCTCAGGCTTTAGACCCATATAGCCTTAATCAATGTCATCAGAGCAATCAAGAAAAACAGAGTATCAGCTCATTCCTTCACCTAGGTGGRAATGATCTTGTTATCTGTGATCAAATCACAGTCCACATGGCAAAAGAGAATCATAGATGTACTGACTATCTAAAGATCCAAATACACTTCCTGAAAATTGAAGAGCATTAAAAAGCAAAACAATACTACTGATGCTCTTCCATGTAGGCACAGGATTTCTTTTTTTTTTTAATTTTGTTTGGCTGTTTGGGTTTTTTTTGTTTGGTTTGGTTTTTTTTAATGGAGTCCAGTTTACAAGGAAGCCACATAGATTTTTGATGTGTTATACCTTGATTCTAAGTTTTCTCTTGCAGAATGGCAAAAGCAGAGGACAAAGATGGGAGCACAGGCAGGAGATCCTGAATCCCCTGCCACTGAAGGTTAAATATTTCTATTATACAGCACAACAGGAACAACAAAACACCAAATCACTGACCTCATTGCTCAAAAGATGGTTAAGTGCATACTTACCTTCTTAAACTTCTATTCTTAAAAATGTCTAATATCTCAGGAATAATTTCCTCAATACTGAAGAAAGATTGGTAGTTCTCCTTTCTCCCATTGCCTTCTTTTAAATTTACAACCCAATAAAGTAGAACTGACATGTATAGATGCCATTTCATAAGAATTTTAACATTTTGAATCTTTGCTACTGTTTCACAGCCTATGAATGACTCAAGATGGCAATTATCCTCCCTTTTAAGACAGTCAGATTTTTCTTCCCATTTTTGGAACTGCTTTACTGCATAGAGCTATAAAATCCTCTTTTCCTTGGACAAAATTCAAAAGAAAGGGGGAAGGAGTAGAAAGAGGAGAAGGATGCATTTCTCCATGCATCATTTTCAACACTTATTCTAACAAAGCAATTTCTCTATAACAAACAAGTACTTTTCCTACTGCCCTGCTCCTCATTTTCTTTGTAGCTGAGAGAAAAGCTCATATTTGTTGCATAAATCCAGTAGCACTATGAGAATCAAATACAAAAGCATAAGGAAAAGGAGATATGTCAAACCATCACAGAGCAAATTAATGCTCCACTCCTCAATGGACAATCTTTGATTCCAGAGAGAAAGTGAAGTATGACCAGATTTGAAGTTTCTCTACTGAGCAGATGAAGAGTGAAATCTTTTTTGACATTATCCTGCTGTGAGATTTTAAGCATGAGATTAGATTTTCTGTTTTCCACATAGTGCTTAGTATGCAAAATGTGTTTCTGATTATCCAGCCTGTATGTGTCATTCATGCTTTTCATGCTCCAGTGAATTGCAAAGGTTAACTATACTATTTCATGGAAAGTAACAAAAGATTATGATTTTACTGCAGGATCTGGAAAGAAGATTAAATTAGGACAAAAAAAAAAGTCCCAGAACATCTGGAACAGTGTCAGCCAGTTTAATAATAATCAGTCTCCTTTGTGAAAAGCTGTTAGTGGAACAGGTGAGGAAGAAGCAACCTCTCTAAAGCACATAGAAAACTACCTTGTAGAAGAAATAAAATGTACTTTAGCCACTACTGTTAGGTTTTCTTGGCTGGGGGAAGGATGGGGCAAAAATATTTAGAATGTGCAACTGAATTTCAGATAGCTCTAGTGCCCACGGTAAGCAGCATAGGGATATCCAAATAAAAGAACGGAAACCATGGGAGAACATATGGCAAATTAATAAAGAGGTAAAAAACCACCTCAAATGCAGAAAGTACTCATTAATATTGAGGGCATCCTCTTTAAACTACACAAAAGGTTGGACATATGCTTAACTTTTTCGAGGACCAGTGAGGAAAAAGCAATGAATCGCTCAGTCTAGATTTTTGTGGATGGAATAAACTGATCCATACATCTAGCAGTAAGACCAGGAATGAGGAGTTCAACAAGAAGAATGGATTTTAAAAGTCTAGAAGTAAGAAAAAGCTGAGTTGAAGTTTAAATTTTTTACTTTAAAGAAGGGAAAGGAGTACACACCCGGTACAACTTCTTCTATCTACCAACTCTTGCATACACACCATAGTGCAGACATCTTTTCTCTCAAACTGTATATGTCTGATGTAGAAATAGACTGTATTGCTCAAACTCAGGAATAAAGTTTCCAACCACTCCTCATACACTGTTGAGATGGAGGCTGGAGAAAACTAGGTCCTGATAGAAGACTTCTTTTCTTCAGTTTGTAATGCTTTGCTCATGTCTAGGAGCCTCCACCCACTATTTCAAAGTGGTTTGCAAGACAGAGATGAATTTCACACTTATATCACAAATACACGAATACCTTGCAGTTGAATTTTATGGGTGGGGAAAGCAAGGCCCAAAGTAGGTGGCAGACTTGCCTTCAAGCTTCCACTAGAAGAGGCTCTCCCATTTGAAGTCCTTTCTGAGAACTGATTTTGTCTCTTCAGAGTGTTCAGTACACTGATGCAACGCTGATACAAAGACCATCTAAATCTGAGTCGCTTCCCTACCTCTTCTCTTTTTTGGGGTGGTGGTAAGGGGAAGGGCCCTCTTGTTACATCAAAGATGGTCATAAAAGCTGCAGTTAGCACAAGAGCTCAAGAAACTGTAAAAGTGAACAAATATATTGGTATCATGTCATTCTCTTCACAGTTGTGTGTAGAGCACCTAAACACATCAGGCAAGCAAGGTGGTTTCTGGCTTTGCCAAATCCATTCCAGGGAAACACAAGCTGCCACTACAGATCTGATCAGACCTTCAAGATCTGTGAAGAGCTGCCTGTTGTTCCTGAAAAATCAGAAAAGCAGCAATTGCAAAAGAGCAGTGAAAATAAACCAAACCACAGCATGCAAAAAAAAAAAAAAAAGTATATGATATGAAGCTTTAACTCCACAAACTCATTTGACATTTCAGACACTCTTGGGTTCTCTTCTTCCAGATAATCCCCCTCAAAATCCTTTGCCAAAAGCAATTGTACTACAGGACGCATTCAAACAAAACATGTCAGTGTGGAAGCTATCATCTTGTCAAACACACTGGTGATTGAATGGTAGACTTCAAAAGCTGAAACCATAAGTTTGTACAGCACACATGGAAGCTGCATGATGCAAAAGGGAGCTGATATGTCACCCAACAAACATGATGAGGAGGTTATTTAGTTGTGCTAGCCTAAACAAATCCCACTGTATATAATTTAAAGAAATTATAGGGATAGAACAATAGGACATCAGAGACAAAGTAATTCTTGCCTTAAGTCTTGAACTGCCCTTTTTTAGCAGCACTATACACTGTTAAACACCCGCCAATTTCAGTCTCAAGAATGTCTGCATTTCAAGAGTGATTTTTATATATATGACTAAGAATGTTTTGGAATTCTTCAGATCCCAAAGAAAAAGATGTCCTATAAATACAATTTATTGAAAATGCTTTCTGCTCAAGCAGAAGCCTTACTMATCACTGGAACACGGATAATTCTGTACAGTGGTAGGTTTGTGCTTTGGTGCATAGGGAGGCTGAATCATGCTTAAGCACGAGAGGAACAATGTGGTCAAGGAAATTCAATGGCTTGCTCAAATTGAATAAAAGGAGGTGGCAGCAGAACCAAGACTATAAGGAATATTATTTTCCTATTAAAACTTGTGGATCTTAATTGGTGGTATGAAGCAGGGTACTGAAATACATGAACAGAGATAACAAACAGGATGCAATGTCACCCCTTTGTAAGTGGTACTGGTGCATCTTAGCCAGGACAGTGCTGTCTGCACACCTACATCTTACATTCTACTATTCTCAAGGCTTCCTTCCTGTACACATTGTTTGATTCTGTCCTGAGATCAAACCGATAGTTTTTGAGAAAACAGCTGCCACCTTGTAATCTCTGCTTCTGAAAGCAAAGCCGCAACAAGAGACAAGCATTAGGAGAAATCTTTCTCACATCACATTTGAAAAACAAGATTCATATATGAATTACATTTCTTTAAGCATGCATGTTCTCGTAATGGTCTCTCTGCCCTTCATAATGAAATATGGAGATATCCAGCAAATCAACACACAGCACAACTACTCACAGAAAAAGCCTGCAACTGCTTTATTAAAAACATATTTAATCATCCTGAGGCACCAAGGACTACCTGGGACTTCTGCCCTTAAAAACATTAAGACTTCACCCAAGGTCACTTCAGATGGAAACAAACTAGGGAGATGTAAATAAGGACTGAACATGCTTAGAGTTTTTCTTTCCTTAGAAAATGGGAGAGACGTGTGACTCTCACTGTCAGTTGTAAGAATAGGCACCAGCAAGCAGCAATCAAGATCCGAGATGAAACCTTGGGGATTGCTGTGATTCAAAAAATAAAAAAAAAAAACCCAACAACAAATGAAACAGCTTTGTGTGACCAAATTCTCAGGTTTTTTACCAATCCTAAATATTTTGGCAAAAAAGAACGTGTTCCTCTTCAGCAGTTTCCTTGGTACTGAATGTGGACCATTTGGGAAAGTAGCATGGGCACAGCTTTCCAAGATCAAGTTCTTCCAAAGGCAGAATGAGGCCATCACTGACATTACCACCCATTTTTTCAGGTGTTTTTCAAATTTTGAGTCCTGTTTCAAGAGCTTTAGAAGAGAAGGCAAATTCACGTTCCGGAAAGTGAACGAATCTCCACATTCAGGCAGCAGCTGTGCAACATTGGTACACAGACAAGGTAAGTGCTACATTATGTGTTTTGAGAGTGGCACTGACATTATGCAACCTCAGCAACAGGACACTAAATCAAAGAACTACACTGGGTACAGGACAAAGAAACACCATTGCTTCAGTAATGGTGCAGAGTCTTCTGGGAAAGAATCACAGCTCTGTTCCTGAGCCACACACAGAACAGGGGGGTCTAATTGGGAAGTCCTCTGAAGGCAGAGGGTTAGTAGAGATCACATACCAGCTAAACGGCCAGTGGATTAAGATAATTTTAAACAAAAGAGTTATCAAAAAATCCCTAATATTAAAGAAGAGCTTTCAGTGCATCAAGGATCAATAGAATAGCCATTTTCAAAGACCTCAAATGCATTTTTTCCCCTCAAACCTTATAAACAACAATACAGAAAAGAAGCACTTCTTTTAGCATATTGACTCTGCCACAAACGGACAAAAACACAAGTTCTGCTACACTATGCTCATTTCCACAAGGAACAATGTGGTTAATAGACACTATTAAGAAAAACAGAGAAAGACAGAAAAACGGCAGCCTACAACTAAGTGGCACCTACCAATGCTGTGAAATGGGAGTTGACATGGTGTGAGCTCCTGTGAGAGGACATAAAATTCTCACAAACCAGAGCATTATTGTGGAAGCTTGGAAGGAGAGCTGGGGCACAAGAGCTCCCAGCCAACCAGAACAGTGAGACACAAGCAAGGGATCAGATCTAATTGGATGGTCAATTTGGTACTCAAAGATATCACTAGGATGATACTTTCAATCCTAAGAAGGGACAGTCTTGACAAATGGCAAGGCTTCATTGTGATGTAACCTGTAATTTTGACACAGCAGGAAAGACGGTCATGAAGTCATTTCACTTAGTGAAATTTTTGAAGGATCAGTTTAGGACATACATCTTGTCTTAGTTTGCTATCTTCCTCTAGTGATTGGTAGCCAACACAACAGACTGGTATTGAGTGGATCTAGACATAATGGTGATTATCATTTAATCCAGACAGCAAAACCTTGGAGTTTTTGATGTTAAGTATCCCAAGTGCTTTGGGAATTGAAGCCATATGTATTTTACTGAGTCAGTGCTGCTGATGTCAATATTCTTTTAATTAATGGGAGCTTACAGGAACAGCAAATTATTTAAAGAGGCTTCAAGAAATCACTACCATTTACATGCTTCAAAAAGTAACTCATCCCACTTAGTTCTAAACTGGCTGGAAAAGAGACACTGCTGAAGAGAAATGTTTTCCAGGCAGAAGAGGCAATGCCTCCAGTGCTTTCACTGGAGGCCCACCTCACCAAAAACAAACTCCTCTTTCGGTCCAACCTTTACCCTTCAGCTCCTTCTACCTTCCATTTCCCTTTGGAAAATACTTAYTTCTGTGAATCCCAAGAAAAGGTGCTCTGAAGCACAAATGAACTGAATGCTCAGAACATCTTTCAAAGTATTTTAGGAGTACTGTAATGCTAAAAAAACCACTCTGAGAAAACTACTAGTAAGCAGTAGTCCATCCCAGTACCATCCTTTCCCACTAGTGAAGGTACCAACTCATAGGGGATGGAGCATATAAGAAAAGACCTGCTAAGCYACTCACAGAAACTAGCAATCCTTAAGCTGCATTGGGGAGACACAAGTGTAGTGAAGGATATTGCAATGAAAGCAAACTAGTGAAATGGATGGTAAGGTAAACAAGTAGATGCACAGAGTGCAACGATAAAGTAAGAAGTAAGTGCTGGAGAGGGGAACTTCTCTGAAATCWATTATACCTTCACATCCACGCTCAATCTGCCCACTGCGGTGCAGAGCATCGTTGATAAGGTCAGGCAGACGCCCATTCAAGTCCACAGATGCCAGACAGCCCTGAAATCCATCACGTGAGGCCACAAGCTTCGGGAGGTTGCTATACATGCCTTGAGCCAGGCCAGCAATGTAGAGATCACCTAGAGGACAGAGGGGTAAACATACCAGAAGAAGAAAGTTATACAGCTTCTAGAGTCACTTTTCTTGCCACCAAATGTGAATAAAGCAAAATGAACATATGTTCACAAAAAGTTAAAACATATTGTGCAAGAAGTTATTTCCACTTCCTTTACTACAAAAATCCCAAAGTAAACYCCAAAACAAAACCACCCAACCAAAACAAAAACCAACCGAAACAAACAACCAAACAAAAACCCCTCACCACCCCCCCCCCCCAACCTCAGTTGTAATTGCTACCTAACTAGGAAAAACTGCAAAATGACAATTTCTGAAAAAGCAAAATATGACAAACTATTCTGTTACAAGAAGTTGTCAAACAAGAAAGAGATAAATGAATTTGAAAGCCAAAATGTGCAAAATCCAGATGTATGGTTACTATAAGCTTTCTCTTGTTTACTAGTTGAGCCCTGGAAGAATAAAAGGGGCCTTTTATTCTTCAGTCAATTGGCCAAATATTGACCTTTTATTCCAACAGTCAATCTTGTAGAGTTTACCTTTAAGATCCAGATTTTTGGCACCGTTGATAACCTGAGTGACCACCTTAGTGTCCACCTTTAGGCTGTGTGTGTTGCTGTTATCTCTGGAAATGACAACATTGTGCCATTGGTTGTCATTAAGAGGACGGTCACTGTTGCCTTTGATAACATTCGGTCCATTTCCAAGGTCAAACACATAGTGTATATACCTGTAAACACAGCAAGAACTAGTTACAATTCTGGAAGAACTCCAGCACTACTGACCCTTATTCATCAGCCAGAGCTGACACATTAACTTACAAAAGTCACAAAGGGAAATATCTCTGGGTTGGAAAGTTCTAATAAGCCAAAATATTAGCCACTGCTTTGAAAGAATCTAGCTGTTTCCTTTCCACCTAAGTGTAAGGATTAGTATTGTGAGATGACAACATTTGAATTCTAACCATAAAGCATTCCTCTTTTTCACAAAGTTCTCACAGATYCACAAAAACACTGTCTGTGCATGTAATTATTTTTTTAATTGGTAATATTGATAAATGTACTKGGGAGCAACGCTAGATATGCTTATTTGGGGCAYATAATCCCCAGGTCCATTCTGAGTTTTTAATAACTCCCATAAGAAGCTAATTGGGAAACTCACTCGAAACATTGTACTAAAACTCGCATGAGATCCTAGGCTTATTCAAACAGCTGGAAAACAATTAGCAATGTTTTCAGCAAAAAATAAAGACCTTAACGAGTACTGAAGTCATGGGAGCGTTACCCTGAATTATTTATATAGTTCAAACACAGAAATCCACCTGAGGATACAAGAGAAGTACTCTACTTAGAAAAGAAAAAAAGACAACAAAATTTAACTCTCAACAGAGCACCAGGAGCTTGTGACTGTTGCCTTTTTTTGTTGCCCCACTTACAGAAGTATGTGCAAAGCTAAAAATGAAAACAGATTGAACTGAAATAAACAGGACTAGTAAACTGTATTTGCAGAAAACATGTCTGCCATGACTAAATCATAGGAGATCAAAATTTGTTCAGCTAATAAAGGAATTTTTTTTTAATAAGCTATTGGTCTTTTGAAAAGAATATAGCAGCTCAAAAGCAAGCTGAGTCTGCATCACCCGCAGAAGTACAAATTCAGCAGCCCATATGTTTTTTCTTTTTCCTTCAGTGGAGATGGAAGAAAAACGAGTATTAGAGGAGAAAAAAAAAAAGGACGGGSGCAGGGAAGAAGAGACAGACAGAGCTCTCAGCAGATTTCCTCCTCCTCTGTGCTAATCTGYGAGGTTGACAGGACAAAACATTAGTCTAACTACATTCAAACGACTTAAAATACTAACATTGCACACTGTAAAAATGTCCTTCCAACAGCCACAGGAGGAAGTCTGATAAAATCAAGAGTCTTAAGCTTCAGTGTTTATGTTTAAATGCTTTGTTTTACAGCTCAGCAAACTGACAAAATATGAGTATGAGGTGAATTTCTCTTCATGCAGGAATTTCAAGCCCACCTGTAAGTAAGTTTATCTATAAATAAGCTGGTAGAAAATAACAGAAAGTCACTTACCCCTTGACTAGTTCAACTGCTATAAAGTCATTGCCGTCACCACTATTAAAGAGGATGAAACCATCAGCTGAGGTGGTCTTGAACTGAAAGAAGAGGTGCATGGATGTATAAGCCTGCAAGGTGGCCAAGCTCAAGTAGCTGCTCTTAGTCTTGAATGTCACAGGGTCAGCAATAATGTTGCGGAGACCAAAGCGTGCCTTCAGCTCGCAATAGTCAATGTCACCATTCTTGCACAGGTCAATGTAGAGCATCCCGTTGAACATGAGGCTCTGGAGATGACCGATGAAGCTGGAAGGGATGACAGAGATGTACCGTTTCTCTGTCATGATCCCTGTCTCGATGTTGTGGAACTCCAAGCGGGTATGATCACCAACCATTGTGCCTGAAGGACAGGAACAAGGAGGAACATTGGGGATCAGCAACAGGTTATAGGGAGCCCTTCATGCTCCAGTTTCCAGACTAATAGCAGAACTAACTTAATCCTATCTGATCACTGTTMAGTAGCTTGTGTAAGAAAGAATGTATAGAATCTTGGTGAAGAGACTTGGTGGAGATGCACGAGCCTTGCAGTTGCTTAAACCTGGCAGAAAAAACAGGCCCCTAAGGGGCCATGAGCAGCAAGCTCTGTACTTTTCCCTGTGCTTCACAGACTTTCTTGTTTGTGAAGAAGACCAGGTGTCTCCCTGAAAGCCTACAGTGATCTATTTGATCCAGCAGTCCATCTGCTGAACAAATCAGACACTTCTGAAACAACTTTTCCAAGTGCATTTCCTGAAAACACTTCATAAACATAGATTAATATAAATAGAGCAGTGAGAGAAGTGAGAAGAGTCATAAAATTGCTAATATTTATTCCATTGTTCTCTCCTGGTGCCTGATGTTATTCCTCTCGCTTTAAGAGCACAGCAGGAGGGAAACACACAAGAATGCAACAGGTAAAAAGCCCTTCATATATTTAAATCATCAACCTACCACTTAGGCTATTTACCATATCATGACAGATTTTAACCTCTCAAAATATCCAAGCTATTGACTATACCAAATACTATTGTCAGACTACTCTTACAGCATATTTAAATGTTTCACTAAGTGAGCTAGGCACCAATGCAGACACAGAACCCACACAGAGAGATGAAATACAACAGTATGCTATAAAGACGAGTTGGGCAACATCAGAATGAAAACCCTTTAAGCCAATCTTATATTAGCCCTCCACAGTTCTTCATTAAGGTAGTTTTAACCATTTGGTCACATATTCCAGTATCTTTTCTACACAGGCCTTGGTCCATCTAGCAAACAGGAATGAATGAAATACTAAGCATTTAACGGTTTTCCTGTCATTCACTGTACAACTACTATTTAAATTCTGCTATAAACAGGCCATTATTTTTTCTCTTGTGAAATTTTCTGCAGTCCTGTGTTGGGTTTATGCAGCAAGGTGTTGGCTGTGGGGTGGACTGCAGGGCAGCCTGTGTGAGGAGAGGCTGGGGCTATCCTGTGCCTGACACAGCTGGTTCCAGATGGCTCCAACCCATCCACCACAGGGCACARCTGAGCTCCTTGGCCAAGATGGTGGTGCCAGGGGGAAAAAATATTCAAGAAAGGACATAATGCTACCCACAAGTAAGAAATGAAGGAAAAACAAAATCAACTCGAACCCCTGTGAACACCGAGGACTCAAAAGGGAGAGGGGGCATTCTAGGTGCCAGAGTGGAAAATCTCCAGCATCCATAGAGAAGACTGTAGTGGAGTAGACAACTACACTGCAACTCATGGAGGAACCCTGCACCAGAGCAGGTGGACATTTCCTGAAGGAACTGCAGTCCCTGGAGAGCCTACACTGAAGCAGGTTTTCCTGAAAGCCTGTGGAGACGACCCATGCTGGAGCACTTCACGAAGGACTGCATTCCATGGGTACGACCCACAGGGAAGCAGGGCAAAAGTGTGAGGAGGAAGGAGCGTCAGAGAGGAGCTGTTACAGGCTGACCACAGCCTGCCTTCTCCAACCCCCCCTGCTTCACTGGGTGGAGTCAGGCGGGAGAGTCAGGAAGGAGCAAACCCAATAAAAGAGAGAGTGGCAGATGCTGTTTTACTTTTTGTCTTTGTTTCTCACCATTCAACTCTAACTGGCAGCAAATTAAATTAATTTTCTCCAAGTCAAGTCTGTTTTGTCCAAGTTCATAATCACTGCACGGGTGAAGTTCTCTCTTTTAAAAGATTTTCCAAAGCAAACMGTCACACTACCTGTTGGTTCCCCTAATTACATTTTAACATGCTGGTCAAATTAACCAGGTTTAAAAAAACAGAAGGAACAAAGATATTGAAATTCACAATAGTTTTGTGAAATTTGGGAACTGGATAAAGACCTGAACAAATGTTCCCAGTGTGCTATAGACACTTATAAAATTTAGCACCAGTATCTTACCTGATTGCACCTGCTGGTCAGCAAGCATATATACACAACTTTCGACCAGTCACTGCAGGAGATATTTGTCAGTCATTGGGATTATACCTGGGAATACCAGTCACTAAAGCTGAATCCAGGACAAACTCCTCCGGTTCCCCTAGGTTATATCAACTGGGACTTATGAGCTTTCTCGTATTCTGTGCTATCTCCTGAAATCTCCTAGCATTTCTCACCTAAAGAGTTTCCAGGCATTAAAAGACAAAAAAACTCCAAACCAACCAACCAACCAACGAAAAACCCCCAACAACAACAACAAMACCCCAACAAACAAAAAACCCAATAGTTCTTTCAAGACTTCTCTTACTAATTGCAACTTCTTTTTTTTTTTTTTTCTGTTTGGGATAGAATGAAAGCTGAACACATTTATAAAGACACTTGGATGATACATCCTGGCTAGTAGTGTGTAGAGAGTCAGATTAAATGAATTGATGGTCATTTTTTTGCTTAGAGCCTCTGGAAACACTGAAATATTCCTAACTCACCTCTCATGATCATGTGTAAACTACAATTTTTCAATTTCTACTTTGTCCAAATGTGATCAAGTTTTATTCAAAGACAGCAAACAAGCACAGTTGTTATTAGAAAAAAAAAGTTTTCAACTATCTACATCAAATATGAAGAAAAAATATTACACAAACCAATTTTTTTTCACTTATTCCAAATTTTAGCAGTGGATCTAAATTTAAAGGCAATTATACAAAGACCACAGAAAGCTTCAATCCAAGCAGTCACAGCTGATCAAACTTAGAAGCAGCCGAAGGTAGCTGCAAATTTCTGACTATTTAGAAATTCAAGTGTCAGGACCAACGCAAATATTTTTAAATCCTGAAACAGCTCTTTACCAGAAGTAATATTATTTTAGTTTGAAAAATGCCCGTTTCCAGAAACTGAAATAGTACATGGRGAAATTTGTTTAGACAAACTTTCTCACTTCCATTACTGTGACTCTTAGAGGCTGTTTCAGTTCCAGTGTTATCAAACAAAAATTTATGATTTTTCCAAACCAGAAGTGTATTTACCAGAAGTGTAAAATTAGAAAAATCACTTTAAAAAAAAAAAATCCTGCTTCTTTACTTCAAAAGATTAGAAAAATAAAATTAAGAGATGWCAATGACCAAAGGGAAGAAAACACCTCCTTTGTTCTTCTACACTTAAAAAAATACAAAGTAGTTGCAGCCTGAGCGGGAGAGAAAAGACAAGACTTGGAAATCTGGAGTACACTGGGAGAAGGAACACAAATATAGGAGACATTAAAAATGGAGCAAGGGAGGTTGGAGGAGGTGAGCCCAAAATTTTAGAAAAGGTGAAAAATGAGAAAACTGGGGCTGGTTTACGAAAAAAAAATAGCATTAGAAGTGGTAGTGTTGAAAGTTAGGAGTAGTTCAGTGAAAAGCTGAAAAGAACAGGGCAATACAAGACCAGAATCAGGACAGAGATGTAATTTCCTAGGAAATCATGGAGTGCAATCCARTATTTTCTGACCTCATTAGCTATCAGCCCCACCTGCAGAGTTCACCTCTAGTTCCCCCACTGTGCTCTACAGTACTATACCTACTACAGCAATCAGAAGCTCTCTAGTTCAAGCGGTAGCAGACAGAAAAAATTCCAGCCTCCACTGCGGTATTTGGGTGTTAGCAAGATGTCATAGCGAGGAATATATCTGCTATATTTATGTCTCATTTATCACTGATGTTCTGAGGTCTGTTCTGAGGTGGGGGGGGGAATGTGGGATGAAAGTTTTGCGATTAAACAGCAAAATGATGCCTAAAAGAATTGGATTCTGTCTTCTGTCCTACAAGAAACCAAGTCAGACACTTCATTACAAATTTTTCATAGGTGGTCATTAATTGTCTACATCTAATTCTCCAAGTAGCAGCGTTGAACTAATTCACAGGATGTAATTTACAGACTTGCTGAAWCTTTCTAATGCAAATGACTAAAAAATCATGCCAACTTGGTACCAAATACATCCAACTTTAATCAAGTGCCTTCTTTCCAAACCTGTAAAACAGAAAAAAGACGCCCATTTGCTTCACAAAACATAAACGTGAATAAATCCAGTTACAGCTTCCTAGTGCTGTATAAACGTATCGATGAGTAGCACAACACACACACACAAAACAAAAATTAGGAAAAAAATAAACAATGCACCTCTAAATTTAGAGCAAAATTTAGCTGGCGTGCATTGTTCCAAACAAGCAATAAGAAGATGGAAATCAAATTGGATGTTTATTTTTACTGGAGGCYCAATTTAGACTTCTGATCTATGCCTAAGACAGCAAGAATCCTGTGGAAAAATCTATGTGACCACACCACTGAAGATTATCATCTGCCCGAGGAAGTGGGATGCAGATTGCACAGAAAATCTTAACTCTGCTTTTTCTGACTTTTGACTTTGCCATAATGGCATTCTTTTAGCAGATATTTTTAGCTGTAATGCATCTTTAATTATGTAATTCATATACATGTACATATGCGTATCCTATTTTAGTATAGGATTGTATCATTATTATTTATAAACTCAGTTTCATGAAAAAGAGACTTCAAAAACAGATGGCTTTCGGCTACCGATTCGGTAATGCAGAGAGTGCCACCTCGTGGTGCTTCCTAAAAAAGCATATCCAGAAGAATTGTTCTCAAATTTAGAAGCAATCACAATGAAGTGTTTGCCAGCATGTGTCACTAACTCGGAAAGTTCCCTCTTAAATAAAATCTATTTTTCCTCTAATCTAATTTTGACCAAGCCATCACCAAGGATTACTTCCAACAAGGAGAGGAAAAGATTTTTCTTGCATATATTTCTTGTTCTCTCTTGCAAAATCACAGCCTATATAGCACAGCATATATTTACTTTAGAGGGAAAACATACCTCAAATCATTTTCCTGTAAACCACTTCTTTGGGCTTATTTCAAATTTCTGACTCCTGACTTTCCAAACAATCTAAATAACCACAATATTTTAAAATTAATCACATTCATGCAGAAGAAAAAAACTTTTTGCAGAAACAGGATATAATATTCTGGCACTGTGTATGGCAGCCACTCCTCCTAGTTCCCTTCTAGAAGCTACTCAGAAAAGAGGACTTCAGCTTTTGGCAAAGCAGCATGGGTGACATTTAACAATCATACCCACATCAACTTTGCATCCAGGGTTCCTGTTCTTTTTTCTTCTATTGTCAGCCTCCAGGCTGCTGATGTTTACCTAAAAAACTCAGTTCCTAACGTTATATACAATTATGTGAATTTTAGACCTTAAAAAAAAAAAAAAAAAAAAAAAGACAAGTTTCTGGCTCTTGCAGTCATGGAGAAATGGACCAGAAAAGTATCATCTCTAAAATTTTTCAATTCAAAAAAGATCATTCTAGAGTACCTCGATCATTTCAATGCAAATCTCAACCTGGGAGACATCAGCTTTCCTGACTGACTGATCTTTTCTTCCCTCCCTTCAATTGTATTACTCCGCAAAATGAAGTGGGAGCTCAAAAAGCTGCCTGGAAATGCAGAAAATTTAAAAAAAAAAAAATTAAAAAAGAAAGAAAAAAGGACTGAAACACTCTGGCAAGTCAGGATCCTCCCTAGCCTCTAAACCAAAGTTGAGAACAAACTTCCTTGCTTGCTTTTTGTTCTGGATGGGTCTGGACCATGAACACAAGGACTTGGGGGAAGAAAAAAAAAAAAAAGAACCAAGAATGCTCAAACTACATGAAGAAAACAAAAACAAACACACAAAAAAMCATACACAAAAAAGAAACAAAACAAAATAAAAAAAAMCACACAATGAACAGCAGAGACATAAATCCATGCTCTGTAACACATGTACTGAATGCAGATTTAGAGAGCCTTGGCTTTGATTCCACAGCATTGGAAACCATTTCATGTGCAACTCAGGAATGGAGTGTACTCAGTCTACCCCAAAAAGAGCCTGGACCAAGAGAAAGTCCTGCTTAAGACCTCTGCAGTCCAGGACACGTGCAAGCCTATCTGTCCCCTAAACCCATATCTCATGTCATTACAGTTGTCACAGAAGCTTCTGGTGCTGGCTAATAACAGTCTCGCAGACCTGAACATTTGTTTTCAACCCAGGAACAGTAAATAATACACAAGCAGCAACAGAAAGGAGGGGGAAAGCTACACACAAGAACAGGGAAAAGGGGCATAATGGCAAAGACTAGAAATAGAGATACAAAGATAATGATCAAAAAATGCTGATACATCACRCTTACCCTCAGCAACATCATCATCCACAATCAGTTTGAGGCTCTTTCCTCGCCGAACCACCCGGACAGTGTGCCACTCGTTGTCATTGAGCTTCTGCCCAGCATAAAGCGTTTCAGGTCCCTTGCCTGGGAGGGTGATAGGTGCAGCAGTTAAAGCCAGACCCACAATGTGTTTAGTACTTGCCGAATGGGAAAAGTCATGAAAATCAACCTGGTGTGATACAGACCAGCAGAGTGTACAGGTGTAAAACAACCTGTAATCAACCCTCACACCTACACCTTCCAAGCTCAGGGAATCACAAACCCTTTCACTTGGTCAAGTACCTTCCTCCACAGAGCCCTAGGGGCACATGCATTTAAAATGAGTAGAAATCTCTCCTGTGCTGTGGTACTAATTTCCAAACATCACTACAATAACAGGAAAACAAGTTGATGACTGAAATGTCTCTGAAGTGGAGCCATTACAGCAGCATTTTGCTCTCCTAAGAATTTGGATTTAAAAGATCCCCAAGGTACTTGTGATTCTTTCCAAAGTTAATCACACTGGTCTTTCAACACTTCAGTATCAGACACCAGGTTGGTTTCAGTCTCAAAAAAAAGAAAAGAAAAACCAACCCCAAAACCCCGAAGAACTTCAAACCCCACCCTCAAAAAAATTTAAAAAAATAAATTAAAATCACAGAAAGAAAACCACTCACCAGCCTGGCTGATTGCTTTAAGGTTCTTTGGCAAAGCAGCCCAGCTTTGAGGTGCTTACTTCACCCCTTGAATTACAGTCAAAAGGGAAAGAGAAGCCATTTCTTCTCCAAAAGGTTATACCACAGTTGCCCTTGCAAGCAATGCTCCTGGGAAAACAGCATTAGTGCTACCCATATTTGTCCAGTTTTGCTGCTCACCCATCACAGTTGACAGGCAATTACTTAAAAAATTAATTGTTCCGATTACAGGACCAGAACACCTCACTCATGTCAAATGGTAAGTGAAATTAAATAATCGTGTGTGCTAAACTAAAAGCATCTATCCTCATTTCAGTACAGTATGAAAGTAGGGGTTTTGGATTCAGGTATACCAGAAAATGTGGAACGAGGACAGCCAAACTTGTTGCATGTTGGGTCTGGACCCACTGCCCAAACTGGCAAAACRGGAACCCAAGAAAGAAAACACAAGACATATTGAATATATTAAAAGAGACAGGACAGAGAGAACCAGGCACTGCTACAGCTCATCCTACTGCATTGGTAAAACTAATGTCAGATGGTCCATAGCCCACAGGATGCACACTGCCTAATCAGCAACATTACTGTAACAGCTTCTCACCAAAGGAGAAACACAAGCAAAGATAGTGGTGTCTCATTCAGCTACGATACAACATGTAGTAGAAGAATTCTTCAGAAGGAGACTGAAGCAAAATGAATATTGTTATTCTCTTTAGAGGATCACGCAGTTCATGCTAATTAAAAAAGGAGTTTAATACCTTTTCAAATGAAGTCTATTGCTAGCCAATTTTACCATAAACTAAGAGGAAAAAATGTTCTTCTAGTGACCTGAAAGATAAGAGTCATTCTTGGATTAAAAGAATGGGGACTCATATATTGCAGTTACAGAGAATATCTCCTTAACAGGAGAAACCCATAACCTCTGTTGTCCCTCATCCATGTGCCAGTCACACACCACACATGTAAATCCAGCTGTAAAAGGCAGCTAGATCATGGCCAGAAAGCTTAAGTTTTTTGGAACCAGACAAGCAAAACTCTAAGAATCCAAGAAAGTTATGGTAGATTTACATCAGTAAGTACATTTTATCCTAGAGCAGAATTCACAAAATTATATCTCTTGATGGCCAGCAAAATTATTGTCTACATCAAAATATACTACATCAGTTACTATAGTTCTCCACAGTCACTTCCCAGGTAGAAGATGAAGGAGTTCACCTGGTCCTGGTGTGTTTATATAATGCCACATGAAAGCAGGGGAAAGGGGGGCAAGGGGCTTCTTAAAATACCCAATCTTTTCTACATATCCATTTGAGCTCTAGAAGGCTCAGCCAAGAGAAATAGTCAGGTGTGCTGGAGTCTGCTCAGCTGACAATGCAACACTTTCTATACGTCAGCTCTGTGTTCAGCACAATTGAGTACATCAGTTGCTGACCTTCTAGTTCCCATTTTTCAACCCCAGCCTGAAAAAACAGGGGTCAGCCAAAACGATCTGGGCTTTGGCTTGTCTTGATACCCACTGCAACACTTGCAAAACAAAACTGTGACACCAACAGAAGTTACATGACTATATTCTCAGAAAATGTAGCTTACCCAATTCACAAATAAACGAGTAGAAAGTTTCAGTGTCCCCACTTCTTTTTCCAAATGAATAAGGTTGTCTACTTAGAAGTAGCTGGTTAATAGCTTGAGCTAATAAGTTTGAAAATTAAGCACTGCAGATTGAAATTATTTTGTTATTTAAGTCCATAGCTTGATCAGCCAATTATATATTTGATCAGTAGAAACAAAATAAGGTTCTAATACTTTTGTTGACTTACAACCCTCCCTTTTGCAACAATGGGCATTGGCTTCTTTTAGAAGGGTTACCCAAATAACACTACATGCAAAAATTCAGATAAGTTTTTCAAACCAAACATATCTGAGCTTAAAAAAAGCATCAAACAAACATCATTTTACTCTATTCAAACTGTTTTATTTTCAAGACATTTACACAGCAGTAGGCTGACCTGAAAAGTAGCAAAATTGTGTTCCCATTTTTCAACTGAGAGCGTGCAAATGAACTGCTGCTTCTTGTSTAAGCTCCCCTTGAATTCTGAGTAGTTCCAAGAACTGTGTGTACAGGAACTCTCACATCTGGATACCAAACTTCATTTCATTGAGCACGATTACTACATGTGCTGTAACTACACAGACATTTGTGTGATCARCTTGTAAAAAAGGACTTAAAGACTGCTAATCCAACAGTTGCCGATGCTGGGGAAAATACAATGGAAATCGGCCACATGTACCAGCACCACAATGCTGTCCCTGAGTACCATCTCCTATCTGGTAAGGCATTTCTGTGGTCTCACAGCTAAACACACAGAAATAAGTGTATAGACCAAGATTGGTGGGGGGTTTGCTGTTTTGCAGGTTTGGGATTTTTCCTCCTTTCAAGCTATCTGCACCTATATCACCCTTCAATAAGGGTAATACAGACATAGGAAGAAGCAAAGCAGAAGATAAAACAGAGAGAGGAAAAAAAAGGCTAGAGATTTATATCTCCCCTTTGTACAACTTTCTTTTATGATAAAAGACAAGGAAAGGCAGACAAGGTACTCTTGTAGCAATGAGTGGCATGCCTGGAAACACTTTCTATTTATAATACTTTGGGCCATTGGGCATTAGGTAATTTCTGCGATTTATTTAATTTTTATGCATGGAAAGAGTAAATGACAACATAACAGTAAAAAGAATAAGAAAGTTTTTACTGTAGTACTAACTTAATAGTTAAGCTGAAAGAGCATCACACTCCTGTTGGTGTCTCTGACTGCATTGGTCATGGCATCCCCTTTCCTAATGTTCTCTGAGGATTTGTGTATCATACAGAATTGATCACTACCTTTCATTTTCCAACTCAAATGAGGTGGMCTAGTGAATATTCCTATTATGTGTTGCAGCGGCAAACACTATYTAATCAGAAGCAAAAATATCTGTCTCTTAAGCATCCCCAAATTCTGGACATTAGCTCAGCTGCAGTTCAGGCTTCTTGAGCAAATGTTACTTGATTCAGCTGCAGCAACTCCTCCTCATGCTCCCATGAATCCTCTGATATCTACTCACACTTGTGTGCATATTTTTSATAAAAAACAACACTTGTTATGCACCTCTCAGTGGCTAACAGCACACCAAAATTTCCCCCTATGAAAGGTAAAGGAGAAAGAGGGTTAATGCCCTCTGCAGGTTCCTCACAGGTGGATCAAAAAGTGTGCTTTTACCCTTGGTGCAGGCTGTCATCATCTGATCCATTTATAAGATTAAAATGACCTGCATGAAACCAAGCTATCTTCATTAYTGCATATCTTATCCAACATTACAGAAGAGGTCAGACATTGAACTCTACAGAATGCTACAACAGACAAATAGAAGGGACATTGCCTTATCGATGAGAATGGACAAGGTGCTTCTCTCATTACAATTACAACAATAAATTACAGTGATACTAATGCTTTAAAGACAAGACCCTCAGTAACAATAAGAAGGTTTTATCTGCTTTTACTTTTTAATTAAAATGCTCAGCTACCATCTCAGCTTTTTTTTGGTGGAGAGATGCATTTTTGTGTCTCTTTTATACAGGGCAATATCCCGCTGGAATGTCATCAGCATCCCAAGGCAAGGAGGGGCAGGGAAGGGGAAGTCTGTTTGACCCATCCCCTCCTTTTTTTTTTTCATTTTTTTTCATTTSTGATGGAGAATGGGGCATTGGTTGTTTTTACTTGCATCTTTACGTAATGACCAGAGAAGTTGYGGTTTGCTGTGTAAAAAGTGTGTGCAGAGATTTGTGAAACATGAGAATGAATCACAAGATCACAAAAAAGGAAGTAATGGGTGTAAAGACAAAGATGGTGGCAACTTTTCACACACCTTAATGGCTTCCTGATATGTAGTAAGTTCCTACAAAGGACAGGTCAAGTATCAAAACACAAGAATGGCTCAAAAGCAGAGCTGGCAACTGCTCTGAAAATCTTCAGTAACTTTCAGTCTTGGTTACGTATAAATCAGTAGTGTAAATTATGTTGTTTTTTTCAGGCAGGACCAGTACAAAGCGTTTTAGGACGGTCTTTTCTCGATCATGCTGTTCAACCCCAGGAGCATTGTTAATTACTAGGAAACAACTGGCAACCTCAGACTCTCCGTACGTTGCAGACATTTATGTAGATGTCCCAGTCAAATCAACTTATATTCTCATACACACACACTTGTTTTGCTCATATACAGGCTTTAGAATTCCTGTTTTCAAGAAAATGTTGGCTGCCAACAAGGAATAAGCAGTTGCACTCCCCTACAGATACTCAATATCTTCACTGGGGACCTTACCTGGACCAGTCTTTCCATTTCCTCATGGAACGGGATCACGTCCCCGTACTACCCCACACGTTAAACAAAACATACATGCACTTAAGAAACAACTTTTCTGTGAGGCATGATAAAAACTTTTATATTTACAGCTTTACACAGTGGCTTTATTGTGAAAAGTCAATAAAGTTGAGATGATTTACAACAGCCTACACAGAAGCAGAGTTTAATTATTTACATTAATTCATCAGTGAAAAGTGCATACACAAAATCCTTTAAACACCCACATAGTCAATTAGCCTCACAAGTGCAAGTAAGAACTCCCTGAAACACCCAGACTAATAAAGTGCACGGAAGTAGCTCAGCAAATAACTGAAAAGTAGCAAGACCACCCTACCAGTTCTCTTAAACATACCCCTGTCTCCATATAAATATGACAAAAAATAAGTTAAGCCAGGTTTAACTGTTTTGGATACAATCTATTTTAATTTTTTTAAAGCCCTTATTTAAAAAATAATAAAACAACCAAAACCAAACCAAACACAACACTGTTCCTCGTTTTTGCTATAAATACATGTAGCACCATATTGAAAGTCTGTTACTTTCATTTGCAGACACCTTGCCAATAGCTGTAATAAGGTTCAACATTAATTCAGGCAGCATTCAACATCACTGCAGCTTTCTCAAAAGGCTCTGAAACAAAACTGAGTGCAGAAATTAAGTTGCCTGTCTTTCACTTGGCGTGAATATAATTTGTGAATAAGAGCAAGGAAATTATTTGATTGCATATATGGTACAGGTCACATATGGCACAAACTGCACTTATGTTTAGGTTTTTCCATCAAGGGCAGAGGGTTATGCCCCTTGTTTGCCTCAATTTCACTGCTGCTGAATTTTAACACTTTTAGACTACATAACTACTGTGTATCTACAGCAGAATACTTTTTAACAGGAAAATGTTTGTGTTAATAGAAACTTGATCCCCTCAAAAGGGTTTAAATAGAAAATTACAATTTTAATGAAAGGATGTTTCAGTTTATCCAAAAATAATTTTATTCTGACTTAGAAAACATTCAAAATATTTCAACTTCAAGCTAAGTTTAAAAAATTCACTGTTTAAAAATAAAATGAAGCATTTCTTATTATCTATTCAAGATATTATTAATTTTTAATGGTAATAGATGGATTCCCACTTTTATTGAGTGAGCTATTTCCACTTTTAAGGAAAGGGATTTAATTTTATATTCACAACCAGTGAGGAGGTCAAAAAAGGACACAGAAGTATGTAAAAAAAAAAAATCAAGTATTCATGCTCTTAAAATTAAGGTTTACAAGAGTTTAATTAAATTAACTTCAAAGTGATTTCAGTCACACTGGTTCTATGTTTGTTTTCAGATAAGGCTGTCATATGAACCACTTCACATTTGCCAAACGCCTTAAACTGCTCTTCCTAACAGATCAAGGCAACAAAAGCTTCAGCGTAGGTATAAAGAACTCAGAAGCTGCTATATTGTGACTCATCTACAATTTGCCTAAGGAAATATTTGTACACACTAGATTTTCAGAGAGCAAAGCTCAAGAGAGCTCTTAGTGTAAGCAAGTTAAGCAGCCAGGCAATCACAGGAGCAGCGTCTACCGCAGGGAGCACCACTAGAGGGAAACYGCATTCACTGAGCTGCTGCTTAGACAGTCTTATGAGAGCACAAAGAAACTACAGTACTCAGAGTTGCCTTCCAGAGTTTCACGCGCTGATATGTTTTGCTTTGACGATGACTACACCTCAGCAATAAATAAAATAACTCTAGGACTTTAACCCAGCTTCGCCTCCGTGATAGCAAGTACCCACTGATTTCAGGTATATTCATTCAATGGTTGTGATTTGCCACCCAAGAAATTAGTAAATGCAGAAATGACAAATATGCAGAACCTCATGACGTTTTACCATAAGAGAGAATTTTAAAGTAACTATTATASCAACAATTATGCATAGACTTTAGTACAACATAACAGTAATAAAGAGGAAAAGAGATTCTATTTTRAGAAAGCTTTACATTTTGTTGACTTTCCAGTGACGCAGTGCCAATCAAAGCAAGATGCAGGGGTGGCAAAGTTAGAGATTTAATTCTTCTGTTTATTCTTGTATAGATACAATAATAGAGATACCAAAACTAAAGCTTCTCACTAATCCTATTGATGTGCCTTACTTAAAGCATAGATAACTATGCTACCACCAGTAAGACCACTGAAGTTTCTCTTCCTGTTTAGTTTCAAATCTCCCCACAAATGCTAAAAACAAGTGGATTAATCATRGCACTGGTGAGAAAAAGATGCTGGCAATGAGGCTGAGACAACTGGAGTGAGCCATATGTATCATGCAGACACATGTACAGCAGCAATGAAATAATTTGACTGCTAACTGTCTGGATGAGATTCAAACCACTTAGAGGGGAAAAAAGTGTGAATCAAACACATGAGTCTTTAAACCAAGAACCATCACTTCCACTTCTCAAAGCTCTTTGCTTTTGCAATGTTACTAAGGAMCAGGAAGGAGCAGGCTGGAAAAATTCATATCATCCCATTGAGCAAGTGTTCTCATGCTCTAATTGCCTCTATTACTTCATTTGAAAGGATTATTTGAAATTTGGAATAATATGATTCTKGTTGTAGAGGGTGGTTTTTGTGCCTTTTAAGTATCATCGTAGCAACTTCTTATCTAAATCTGAAAAGCAAGGAGATCAGAAAGACAGATAAATCATACAGTAAGTGACAATACAGTGCCTCACAGTAATTGCACATGTCTTTTGGGAAAGGATCAGAGACCACTTTCTAAGAATAGGATAGAATCTTTGTCCCTCTCTTTCAGAACACAGAAAATAATGCCAAAGAAAGGGTCTCCTCTTTCCAAAGGCACATTTGGCAGTTGAACACACAGCTCAGTCAGAGAAAAAAAAAAAAATGCTCCTTGAAGCTCCAGTCCCAAATATTGCGTTACAGGTTTTTTGTTAAAATGCTGTTTAGGACACACTGCAGAGTCCTCACCAACAGCACAATACTACAACAGAAGACAGTCCTGGTACCAACACTTCTTTATCCAGATATTAGGAACAAAGAATAGTGTTGTCACATGTTCAAAGGACCTAAACTTCTCTCTCAATTAAGGCACCTTTCCCTGTGGCATCTAAGTGCCTGAGGTGTTACAAATGCACAGAGAGTTACCTTCGGTGGTGCTAGGACTATGACATGAACTAGCTTCAACCTCCCTCTAAGAGTGTAACAGTAGCACAGAAATTATGTCTAACTCATAACAAAGCCAGCAGGATTCCAGTCTTCTGCAGGGGGTGCAAAACATTGCATATGCTGTTTAGGTTTAGCTCTCTTTTTGCTACCTCCATTCTGAAGGGTGCCACTCTTTTTTATGATCTATGGAGTTTTTAAATTCTCCACTGCATATTAACCAGTATGTATAAGTCTACTGAGAACCCCAGGTGTATTGGTAGGGGGAACATCATAATGTAGAAATCATACTATTAACAAGTACAAACAGCAAACAAACTTTGCAAGTGAAGATCTTCTCTTTTCAGGTATTACTGGCAAACTGTGTGTGCATAATTGGTAACGCACACTGGTCCTCTCTGCCTGAAGTGAGAAACTACCGAGAGAAGGATGGTAAGTGGCACTTGGACCTAACATTAAACAGTCTTTTTATTTCCCTTAAGGAGCTATTGAAGAAGGATCAAATGCTTCTGGAAAGCTGAGGGATCAGTAATGCAGACTGGAGTGTTTAATGTTAAAGGCATTTAAAAGCTTAACCACCTCAAAGAGGTGTCTTTCACAGGGAACAGAACAGAGACCTCAGCTGCTGTTACTTTTTGAAGAGTCATTGACTATTCTCCTGTTTCTTAAATAGGAATGGTTAGCACAAGTTAGTGACCACACAGCAACACAGATGACATTATTGTGACTGAAATTCTTGTTGCTATTTAATAACTAGAGCATTGGTATGTATTTTACCTACTTAAGGTAAACCACATTTCATTAAAGACTAAACATTTACAGGTTACATAGCAAAAAACAAGTACAACCCAATAAAAACWCTTCATGGGGAAGTTCTACTGAATCTACCTATACAAGGAGTAGAGACATAGAAGAGTCTGTCCTAATGCCACTTATTCTTTCTCTTCTTGAGCTACAAGTTAAATACTTCTTTTTGGCTGCCATCCTCTAAACCTTTCATTTTCATCTTAGAATTTGCAGAATTCCTTAGTTTTCCAAGACACCACAATGCTAACGCAACCTTAAAATAAAGTTTTATGAGGCAGAATGTGGACAAAGTTTTGTTGCCAGTAAAAGCTTTGACCCTCGGAATAAATGCTTTCCTTTTCCTTTAGCAAATACTTCAAAAATGGAAAAAACCTCATTGGAATTTGGAAGCCAGACCTACACTGACTACTGACTTTAAAGATTAAGACATACCCAGCAGTCAAGAAGCTGGTTAGAAGTCTAGCTGCAAAAAATGTGTTTAATGGCACTTAACCCTTCTATTTCCAAAAACCTCTCAGCAGTAGTCACAATGCATATTCCCAAAAGACCCAGGACCCTGCTAGCAGAAACCCACCTCAGTCATAACAAGATCTGTATCCACTGATGAAAATCCTCCTCAGGTGCTTTACAGACATCAATCTCCAGTCTACTGATGGCACAGACAGGTTTCTTTCTACCTAAACTGAGAAACCCGGATGAGAAAGACAAGTGGTATGTAGACCTACATGCAAGGAACTCCTTATTTAGCTTAAGGAGCTATCAAGAAAGGATCACAGGCTTCTGGAAGGCTGAGGGATCAGCCATGCAGACTGAAGGATAGTTGAGGATTTACAGATAAAGATGACATCTGAGGCAAATATTGAGAACTCCTTTGAAATTCAGATTTTAAAAGTCACAGCTTTCATGTCAGCTAAGGAGCATGTAAAGGAAAAAAATGCTCTAGGAGAAGAAGCGAGAATGATAAAGTTAAGCACATAGCTTTAAAAATACACATATCTCTCTGTCCTCAGAGCTCCCAATAACAAACAGTGTCTAAGATACAAACTGATGCCATCCCTGTTCTCAAACATACCTCTTATTACTCAGTTTCATACATACACCCTCATAAAAACCCGCTATGCTTCATACAATATTTACATGTAATTCTAATATTGCTAAAATTAGATAGGAGTGCACCAGGTAATTAAYTGGAAGGAGTCATCCTAAAACAGCAACAGACCAGGAGAAAGAGAAAAGAGAAACAAAGCAGATTTCTTCCCACAGGAAGTAGACTTACTCCTGGAAAGGTAACACTAGCATTTGGGGGTCTCCTTGTTGTGCCCAACACAGAGAAAAGTTAATGCTTACTTTAAAAAGGCCAGAGCTCTGACAGCAGTGTCAGTGTACACAGCATGAGCTGAACACAAGGAAGGAAAGTGGTGACTTTATAGCCCCTGAGATCAACTAATGCCTGCGCATCTTCATTAGCCATCTTGGTTACAATCAAGGTTTATCAGTCCTTGTGCACCACATTTAAAATAGTAGTAAAGTTTTTAAAGAAATAAAAAAATCTAGTTATATTGGGATTATATAGTTCAAACTGTTTCAAGGCAATTTAAGCAATAAGGTTGTTTGACTATCAAGCAATAGTATATATGTTGACCTCTGCCTGAGTTGTAAAAACCGTAGAATTTGAATAATGGCATAAGCTGGTCACAAACATCTGTCTATAACATCTAACATCTATCTCTTTCCATTTCCCATGGAAAGTTTAGTGACAAGCATACTTTGTTTTCCATTGCAAGTTTGGAAAGACATACTCTTCCTCTGAGAAAAGGTTATTTCTCTGTTTCCTTTTCGAAGACACCAAAAAAACCGTCCAAACCCACAAAACCTCCACAGTCTTTTTTTCCCTCTTCAGTTGTCTGTTAAAAACGGAGGTAGTGATTGTTACAGGGATGCGTAGATTATAATCACCCCATGATGTCTTTATTTCTAGCTGGTGAACAGCTGGTATGCTGCAATGCTGAGCAAACCAGTACTTCTCTAATTTCTATTGTTCACAGGAGCACTGTGAGAATGAATCCATGCGTGGTTAGAAAGCATTCAGATCCTATGCTGAACAAATGCTGTAAAACTACTAGCATTTATACAGTCCATACCAGCAGCAAACATATAATTTTAATACTATCACAGAAGCAGAACATTTACAGATTCTCTTTAAAATGTGGGTCTTCAGATTCTACAATCTGAAGTACAAGATAAACACCAGAGTAACTAGAAGAGAGCATCAAGTCCCATGAGTCAATCAGTTGAGGAAAGTTGATTCCCAGGACAGCACCAGACTGCTAATACAGGCCATGATACAAATGATTGACACAACTATACAGCACAACAGTTTTAAGCCCTCTATAGTTCCCATAATTTGAAGGGGAATAAGTACTCCTCTTAAGAAGAGTTTTGGTTGGAAGCAGGTGTTGGGTTTTTTGCTTTGTTTTAGAATGCAAAAGGATAAGGCATTTTAGGATGTTTCATTAAGAATCACTGCAGAATCAGTCAGGAAAAACAAATGCCATCACTTAGTCCATCACACTCCCAAGAACATTAATTACGTGATGAAGTAAGGGTTTGATGGATTATTCAAGGCAATAGCCAAGCCTGGAGAATGAGAAATTAGACGTCAGAGGACACCTGTTTCTAAATCTTTAAAGTACTGGTTCTTCAGAAGTCAGGTTTTCATAGAAATAAACACTTTCATCGGAAAGTGTCATATTAGCCTGATCTCACTAAGGTCTTCCAAAATAATRCACTGGGTAACACTCTGCAGGACCACAGGTCAATTTTGGGCTTGTTTTTTTTGTTCTTTTGGTTTGCTTTTTTTTTGTTCCGATCTTTTATTTGTTTAACCTGTATTGCTAATGGATGTTTTAGATCACTGGTTGTAAACTACTCCTTCTCACTGGTTTGTGAGCTTTTATCAAGTGTAGCTTTTCCACCCAGCAGACTGCGAAGGAGTTGCATGGCTTGTTTGCAACTTGAATTGCTTGAGTGACAAGCAATTATCCCCATCCTGGGTTTATCACTGAATGGTTAAAGGACCCTGCTGCCAGGCTGGATTCCCTTTGCTAGGAAGAGACCCTAGGGTTTCTCTCTCGCTCCCTCTTTTATTTACTCTTTTTTTTTTTTTTAAAGAAGAGATGGAAACTAGTTCTGACCCTTTTTCACTGCAAAGACTAATTACCTGTATCTCGAACTGACAGCAGTTCAGTTTTAACAAATGCAAATGCATGAATGCAATGGCAGCTAGATTTTCAGAGGTGCTGAATGGGAGCTATAAAACACATCAACCTGGAAAATCAGGTGAACAGGTATATAAATTCAAAGTCTCAATAAATGATAGAGCAATTTTATAGGAAGGGATGCATTTATGTATGCATCATCTCTCATTCACTCCCAAGCCCTGTTTTAAAAGCTGCTAAACATTTGCTTAATGTAAAGCATGCTTAATAGCAAATAGGTAGCTGAAGTTTTACCCRTACACCAAGTCCTTCGTACCAGCCTACAGGCCAACTGGGTCACATTAAATATCCCTTAACATCACTGTCATTATTTCAAGCAGGTACAGATTAAAAAAAACTGCCAAGTACCACTGAGATGAGTTGGAGTTAAGGGACTTCTAATTTCTCATTCAACATCACTAGCGTCACAAAGCAAAACAGCTTCTAGTTTTATACCAATGCTGACTTTTAATGAGGTGTCAAATACAGACACATGGCTTCATGCAAAGAACAATAAAAAGACTATTTCTAACAGAACACCAATCTAGGACAACCATCTGGATCAGCAAATTTACTCTTTTATATTTATAGTCAAATAAGCAATAGCCACATAGTCAAAAATGATGCACGGAACATCTGCTCTCTCACCAACACAAAGAAATATCCCTTCAGCATTTAAACAAATGCAATGTGAAAATGCACCTTTTTTCTGTGACTTCTCTTCCGTAAGCCACATCTGATTATCTACCGAAGAATGGTACTGCTAGAACAGAAATACCCTGTATGTCAGATTATGACATTAAGGTAAATATTTACACTATACACAAACACATGTTTGCAGAACAAGAATTGGATCATAGAGGTGCTGCCACAGCACAGATCATGTTTGACATCCAGGGAATACAAAGAATGGGAGGCAATTTTGGTTCAGTGAACAAACTGACGTCATCAGTGRAAGGAAGAGAAAATCACTTCATGCCAATCTGAAAACATCCTTGGTTTCTGGACCAAAAATTGCCCCCCTAAAGCAACCCAGAAACAGTTCTGCATGGAGGTTTTTTTTTAATTCAAAGCCAAACAGAGTGCTGACGTGTGTCACACTATGCCTTCTTTACTGTGGCATTCAATGGCAAGGTCAGGCCTCCAAAGTTTCTGACGTATATAAATTCATGGAACCAGAAAGGCTGCATCCAAATGTACTGAGGGAGCCAGCCATTGTCGATGCAACAACACCTTCAATCACCTTTGAAAGGCTGCAGTCACAGAAGGAGTCTCAAAGGGACAAAAATATTTTTAAAACCTGGCCTTGTTTTGAGCCGGGAGTTGGACTGCAAGCCTCCAGAGACCACTTTCCAACCTAAGTAATTCTCTGAAAACATTTTATTTCACTGGCAACCAGAAGTTTTTACTTTCACTGACTGGGAAAGGAAATAATTTTAGAATACATTAAACATTGAGACATTGTTAAAAATGAAGTCAAAATATTTTTATATTAAATGTCATAATATTTTTATGTTTCCCATTTCTTTTTTCATAAATACTTGCCAAGTTCAAACTAAACAGACAAATAGATGCAGTCAACATAAATCTGCACATTTCAGGTAATAAACTGTTCAAATGAAAACACTTAATCTAGTTGTACTTGGCAGCTGCTTTCAGCAATACTACTGCTGGGAAAAAACCAAAACATTTGTGAGAAACACCTCTATTCAGAGAAACTGCATATAAAATTAACTCCCTCAAGCAAAGCCTATAGACTAATGTCCCTATTTACCAATATTTATTCATCTAAAGTACTGACCAACATATATAAAACTACTTTTCACATGAGACAGGAAAACAACCAACCACAAGTCTGTGTCTGATAAACTCAGGTCTGTGAACTCAAGCTGACCAGCAGTTCTGCTGTACCACGAGCAGCAATGTTCTGCAACACACTAATGGCAGCTGCCTTTTCCATTGAAGTTATTCTTCTGGACTGCACTCTTAAAATCGTATGGATGCTTACAGTATAATCCCTTACAGAGAGATCCCTAGGGACACAGGTAGATTTTGCATACAATTATCAGCAGGRAGAGTTTGCCTTTATCAAACTGATTTTAATTCTTTTTATCTTCATAGTGAGAGATTTGTCAAAAATGCTTCCAGCACTCCTCATCTGTGTTCATGGCAGAGATGGCTGCTATAGCCCAATCACTGCCACCATACCACAGAGTAACACGGAGCAAATTAAGTCTGCCCTGAACAGGCAACCATTCTAAGTCAACCACAGTCTCTCAAGGTGCCTCTCATCACAGCAGTGATCCAGTTCAAGCCCTTCTCAGTCACAGTTACTAGATACGAACAGTGCAATCCCCAGGGCCTCTCAGCAGGAGGAAGCCTGGACACCTCCACTTCTCCATATGCCCCCATACAAAGAGAAAATGGGCAGTATCTCCAGTGCACCTGATCTGACAGCTCTCCTCCAAAAAAAAACCAAAACAGGAAGACACATTTCTCCTGCAGCCCTCTCACCCTGAACAAACACTGGGAACAACTTGTAAAGTCAGACTTCAAGACTGTGCAGGGAAATGCCTGAATCTCCTTACCAAGGTTTTGTTTGTGGCACTTTTCAATTTCCTTCCTGACAGTGTGAATCCAGTTATTAACATAACATGATTTATGCAAATAACCACAGCCAGCATGGGAGGCATTTATTTTGTTATGCCSAGAATTTATATGCATTCAAGGAAAGATAATTTTTTCTGGCTGCAAAACTGCCACTAATATTAGACACACACTTCTCTGGCTTTAGGCCAGAGCCCCTGCTATGCATGCATCATATATTCAGCCAACATCCAGTTTCAGTAAGCAAGAACTATGGCTAAACTAATTCTCTGAATAGGTCTAGCACCACCTTTTTTCACTGGCATTTGTGGTGAAATTGTAGCATGTGGCTGGGTTCAGTCTGGCTTTCATTACATAAAGGTTTCTGCTAGCCACCACTCTAAAGCAAAGGAAGCATGTGCATGTGTGTGGGTGGGAAGGCATGGTGGGGAGATGCAAAGCAAAAAAAACGTTTATTTTCCCCACGTACTGATCCTACAAATTTCCATTCCCCACCCTCCTTCTTCTCTAGTGTTAATATACCTTCTGTCTGTATGGGCAGCACACTGGGTGTGCAACAGAACCACAACYGGTCAGAAAAGTCCTGCCTTGCAATCTGTCTCATTCATAAATGACAGAGACCAGACTGAAGCAGTAAAGCACCTCAGCAAATGACTACAGATTGGCAAGGCTCAGAGAGGCTTTAATTCCATTATGAACCTTTAAAAGATTAGAAATATTTGGGAATAATATTTGCATTTAGAACAACTTAGACATCTGTGAAACTTAATCACAGATAGTCTTAAGATGGAAAAACAGGTCAAGAATTTCTTGCAAAGAAATGCAGACAATAACTAGGACAAAGGAATACCTTGAAAATATATGGATAAGTATCGTTTCACTGATACTTTCATCTGCAATGACACTGAGCCAATCCTATACAGGATATGAATCAGCCGGACATTAACTACTTTAACAGCTTAAACTGCTTTCTAACTACCACCTAAGTATACCAATGCTACGACATTAAATCACCAGCAATTATATTCCAAGTTAAMAATTATCGGAAATTGTCAATTACCCTGTAATTTCAAGTTATTTTAGAATTTTCTCTCCACTTTCTCCCCTCACCTATCCTGTCAAAAGAATTAAATGCATCAAACAATAAGAGGGAAAAGACATATTTCTAAAGGCTCTGAGGGAAAAATCTCAACATAACACATAGACTGCATGAGCCCTTGGGAACATTCAAAATGTATTCAAACTTGCAAAACTCAACAAACACACAGAGTTATTTCCAGCTGACACCTTACGCTATCCTGTCACAACAGATATATARCAGATATAAGAAGAAATGACCTCAAAGGGCTTTATACTTAAATAGCCATAGAATAAATCAGAGGCATTTCTCTTTTTCTTACAGAAGCACTACAGAACTGAGAGGCAGAAGACTCTGAAGTCCTCACACTCATATTTCCCYGGATATAACAGATGAACGTGTTTTTTTCCTACATTACAGCAATAGAGACATCTTGCATAATATTATGCCTCTCTGTAATGGGTGTTTATCAAAAGTAAATGGCTGTTTATCACTCTAAGCACAAGTGGTTTATTTCTCTAGTGCCATCGGTGTTATTTTTTTCCACAAATAATGGCTGGTAACCTAAAGGTAKGGTTAAGCGTCATTAAAACTATCATGGCAAAGAAATAACTCAAATATCTTGGGAGGTTCCAGCACATTCTTCGGAGTTGACTGCTCTGAATTAGTTCTTTCTCGGGTTCCCCTCTAGTCCGTGACCGTCATTGGGGAAAACAAGGAGAAAACTGGTTCCAAAATGATTTTTCTCATTGACTCTGTGTCACTATAATTTCTATGTCTCTGACTCTTTCCCTGCAAGATTCCTGAGGAATCACAAGTTTTACGAYGTTAAGAAAGCCTGACTGGGAAAGCAACTACTTGCAAAGGTGCAAACAAAAGCTTAGTGCACACATGCAATTCTGGAGAGGCCATGCAGATCTGGAAGAGCCAGTTTGTTCTCAGCTTATGTATTGCTGGAACTAAATTAATCCCATCTATAGTATCTTTGTGATGCAGGAGTGCCAATCTTGACAGGAAGGAGTGAATTAGCTAGGAAAGCTGGCAACACAGAAGTTTAAATGAAAGTAATCACAAGAACAGCCTACTCCACAAGTGAGCTGGTGGTATATAGTACTCAACACATCTGATGTTCCCTAATTTCCTGGGCTTCTTATTAAGCCTTCTTCAGACATTTACTAGAGCAGTAGTCAGTCAGCCGGCCAACCTTATCTCAGCCTCTATAGACAATGGCAGAACTCCCGGAAAAAAATAAATGTAGTGTCTGCTCAGCAGTGAGCACAGCCCAAATATCTTGTATTCATAAACAGTTTAAAAATTCATAACGAAAAAAAATTCAATATAAACTTGTATTTGAACTTCCCAATCAGCTAGAAAACTAAAAGCCTTCTGCTACCCCACCCAATGCCTCTCCTCTTCACCCAGAGAAAGCTTGCATGCAGAGTAAGTTATGAAAGGTAAATCTGATAGTCAAAAGAACTCAAATTAGTGTTATGACAAGGAGAAAGAACAAAAAATGAAGCCCCAACTGCCGGAAGATCCTATGTCCTCAGATCCCTTGCATTCAAGCCCAGAAGTGGAATCTCAGACACCTCCACTGTCATCAACTGCCACAATATCCTAAAGGAAGAGATATCATCTTAAAGATCCAGGATCTAACAATCACAAAAGTTTTAGGTTCACRCTTTGAATGTAAATGGGAGGTAGGTACCACTATGAAGGTCAGAGGCAGTTCTGCAACTGGGAGAAGCCACTGGTGTGAGTTACAGTTGAAGTGACCCAGAGCAAATAGAAAGGCTTCAACATTTTTACTAAACACAGGTGATTTGTCACTACATGGATAGCCAGACGGAACTGATAAGCTACAAGCTGAAGAAACAGTTTGGAACAGCCAACTCTGTCCATTAAGAATATGGCTTTTCTTCGGCTAGCTTGCCCAACTTTCTGAAGATTCAAGCAAGTCTCCTTTGCTTAGCATCTGATTTTGTCAGGACACAGGAATGAAAGYTGTTTCTACCTACTATACCAACACAAATTGAAGATTTAGGTAAAACTTGGACAGTTGTGTCAGGACTCATATACTAAAATGATGTAATTGTGATGCTTTGCATAGCAATTTAGAAATGCAGTGAAGCATAGTAAATAAATCTGGTAAGATTGAGGCATATGATCAGGCATTATTGTCCATAGTTCACACTAACTAAATACACTTATCAATGTGTTATTTAGGCATTTAATAAAATTACTGATAAAGAAAAATGCTTGCAATTTGGACAAGTGAAGTAGTCATTCCATGAACRACTACACACAGAGTTGCAAAGAAGAAATAACTGAAACTGTCTACTTTGACCAAAATTCACAAAAATTCACTTTCAACATTTATAATAAATATAGCACAATAAGTAGACAATGTAATATTTTTCACTCATTTGTGGTTTGAATGGCCATATCAATAAGATTCTGATTTGCAGATCTGAAAAGGGCCGAAACACTTACCTTCACTGAGAAAAATAACCGAAGACCTTTTAATTATTTGTTTGTTTTCCTTTTGGGTTTTCTTTTGTTCCAGGCCTTTTTCTTCTGATGTATTCATTTCTATGTAATACCTTTTCACACTTTTCGTATGTGTGTCCTAACAATGTTCCATAATTTCAGAAAGCAAAGTTTGCCTCTGCTGTGTTTTATCCCAACAAACATAAGAGCAGTAATGTGTGCTATTACCATAGACTTTCTCACAGAAGTCAAACCACAAAATTTTCAGCTGGTTCTAGAACTGACTCTCAACYCCATTTCAAGATATGCTCCTTGACAGCTCCAAGCATCCTTTCACCATTTTTATGTGATGTTTACATCCGGTCCTCTAAATTTAATCTCTTACATTGCTATTATGTTCTGCTTTGATTAGATTTTTCTCTAACAGTAATAGCAAGGTACTTACATAACTGTTGTATAAATGTGATAARTTCCTTATGAGAAAGCAAAACTACATTAATTTTACTGGAGCTGCAAGGCATGTTCTCTCAACTGCTTATCTCCAATTCCACAGGTAATCATCTGAATGCAGTGGAGGATTCTGCTTGCAAGGTTCTGCCCCTTCTCACAAAGCTCCCTGCACGTAGCACTTCATCTCACACCATGGCATCTGACAGTAATGTTGTCGAGAGAGAATTCTTGTATACATTTTTAAGGTGTTGAATAGGCTTATGATGACATAAGGGTTGAAATCTCAAGTTGGTGAGATTTTTAGTAATATTCAAAACTTTATTGGATAAGGCCCTGCAGACTGACCTAATCAAACCTACTTCACATAACACCCYAGATGAATGGCTCAGGACATCCCTTTCAAGCTAAATTATTCAAAATTCTCTTGTCTCCTGGAATCATAGAATGGTTTGTKTTGAAAAGGACCTTAAAGATCATCTAGTTCCAACCTACCTGCCGTAGACAGGGACACCTTCCACTARACCAGGTTGCTCAGAGCTCCATCCAACCTGGCCTTGAACACTTCCAGGGATGAGGCATCCACAACCTTCCTAGGCAACTTATTCCAGTGTCTCATCACCCTCACAGTAAATAATTTCTTCCCAATATCCAATCTGAATCTATTCTCTTCCAGCTTAAAGCCATTTCCTCTTGTCCTATCACTACGTGCCCTTGTAAAAAGTCTCTCCCCATCTTTCTTGTAGGCCCTTCAGGCCCTGGAAGGCTGCAATTAGGTCACCCCTAAGCCTTCTCCAGGGTGAACAGACCCAATTCTCTCAGCCTTTCCTCGTAAGAGAGGTGTTTCAGCCCTCTAACCRTCTTCATGGCCCTCCTCTGGACTTGCTACTAACAAGTCCATGTACTTCCTGTGCTGGGGCACTCAGAGCTGAACACAGCACTCTAATAAAACTGGTGTCTCAGAAGAGCAGAATAGAGCAGCCCTGCTGGCCACAGTGCTTTGGATGCAGCCCAGGACACATTTGGCTTTCTAGGCTGTGAGTGCACATTGCTGGATCACGTCCAGCCTCTCACCCACCGGGACCCCCAAATCCTTCTTGGCAGGGCTGATCTCTATCTGTTCATCTTCAGACTGTGTCAGTACCAGGGATTGCCCCAATCAAGGTGCAGCACCTTGCACTTGAAAGAACTATTTGGCCTGGCTAGCACACAACTCCCAGTACCCAAAACCCGCACAATAAAATGATTTTTTTTTTAAAGTACAGATAATCTAGAAGACAGATGAGAAGCTGGAAATCAAGAGAGGCACAATAAATTAGCAGATGGGCAGATAAAAGATGAGACGATATGCTGGAATAGAAAGTGGGGTAGAAGGACATATTAAACTAGAACAAAGGAGAACATGCCCACAGCAAGAACAATCACTGTAAGAAACAATAAAGATAGGCTTTGAGGTACAAAAGAGATACAGAATAGGTGGCAGGAAAGAAAGACTACAGAACTTGACAACACCCTAGGGAATAAAGCAGCTGAAAGAATGCTAAAAATAATAGTTTGCTAGATACGTGCTCCAAACATGATATTTGAAGAGGAAGAAAAAACAGACAAACACAAAGAGGTAGGAAATTGCTTTTTTAAAGCACAAAGCTGAGGAAGAACAACAAACTCCAGGTCTTCATGCTGAAAATAGCATTTGCAAGTAACCTCCAGCTTTTCTTCAAAAGAAAATGTTTCAGAGTGCCCAACAACAAAGAAGAGCATGGAAAGCAGCATCCTGGGCATTTCTAGGCAGCTCCGCAAAGCACAGCTGAATGTTCARTCAGGTCTGAGATGGAAATACTGTCCTCCTACTCACATAACACATATAAGTATAGCCAAGTCACTGTAACCTTCTCATGTATACAGGAGCAGCCAAAGAACGACTGCATAATCAAAAATCTGCACTACCACAAACGTGTATATTTTATTGGAGTAAGCAATGAAAGAGAGGGCTATACTGAGAAGACTAACTTATAGTTATAATCCTGTATTAACTGCTGCATTTAAAAATACATGCAGGGATTTATCTACTTGGATATTTATATGAAAATTGTACACGGGCTTACTTATTTTCCTAGGTACACACTTGAGAAAATCAACAAAAATAAAGCAACTGCAGTTTTTTTCTGGGATGGTAAGTTCTTTTTATCCCTTTCACAAGAGTGCTAGATGAAAAATACACTTAAATTACCAAGAACTCTCTTTTTTTTTCTACCCAGTCATGAATCCATCTTCTCTACTCAATCTGCAGAACATAAGTCATTTTACTGAACCCTCCTGAAACACAGTAGGCCTCTTCACAGCAGGCTAAGCAAAAAGACCACACTGGAGTTGGAATCATGCTCCAAGTAATTTCGGTGAAGTTGCATCCAGGATTAATTTGGCTCATTATCTCTTTTGTAAACATTATGAAATGACATAGCAACTACAGTCACTGTAGTACAGTGCTCCAGAGAATTATGCAGGGAATACCTTGCCCAGAACCCATCTGACCTGTTACTGATGTTCATTGCAGATTCTATGGCTTCTCTAACAGAAATGTAGATGTGGTGATTTCCTGGGGCTACAAAGATTTATGCAGTAAAAATAATGGGGAAAAATAGCTATGAATTTTTCATAACCCACTATTGCTATTTTTAATATTTGTCACATGGAAACCATACAGAATGAAACTTCAGAAGGTGAGTGGACTCACCATGACACAGATAACTTATGAAGAACAGACAGTATGCTTGCTTAATTTACTTCACTGAGAAACCATTGAGAGGCTTCCTTTAGTTATTACACATAGATATCATACATATGTTCCTTGAGTTATTATGCATAGAGGTAAAACAATAATAACATAAATTGGATTGCACTTTAGGAGACAAAAATAAATAAGAAGTCATGCTGTGGGACCACGACAAAATTAACATAAAACTAACAATATTAACACTGAAATTAAATTTTRGACCGCTACCGTATTATTGGAGTCACAATAGAACGGTGTTTGAAATTTAAAAAATAAGCTGATTTTAATTCAAAAGACTGTTCAGCACCCAAAGCTTTCGAGTCGGGCAAACACCTTGGGAGTGCCATGAAGCTGACTGACAGTGACCAGTCCCTTTGTACCTTGCATTTTGAGATGCTAAGTAGGCACTAGTTAAGATTTCATGCAAAGCTCATCTAGTCTTCTCTTTTCTGTCAATCTTTCCAGACACCTCATCAACATCAGCTCCTCTAGGTCTTGCAGTTTATCATCTACCTCATACAGAACTGCATCCAGAATGGACTACAGGATGGTACCACAGATGCTAAAATGCTCAAGAAAAAGGAATTATCACCTCTCCACACTGCAACAGAACATTTTCCCATAGAGCTCCAAATCCAAAAGGACATCCACACTGTAATGGAAGCTAAAAGTGAATGGTTTTGACACTCACATGACAGCATCCCTTTCAGGACTTGAAGACAACTGTCTCACATCCCAAAGAAAATTACCAGCAGAAAGAGACATCTCTGARAGAGAGATATTAGTGATGAAGAAAATAGGCAAAAAATTGTTTAGCAAAGGAAGTCGCTTCATACTCWCATCTTTGGACACAGGAGTCCTTCACAGCAGGTGCTTTATTACATGCACAGCCTCAAAAGTCAATAGAATGAAGAGCCTGAGGAATACAAATCTCCGGGCTTTACACAACTCTCCATGCAACTCTCACATTCACTCTTTGAAAGCTCTTCAGCACTTCATCCTGCAAATCCCATTTACCTGTCAGCCTCCCTCTCCTGGAATTCTCATGAGACATCTCTGAAAAAAAGCAACACATTCAACTGCGCACTGAGCAAGTATCCAGTCTGCAGCGGTATTGAATGCACACCAAGCCTCATAATGAGATRTAAGACTGCCCTCCATGGTACCTAGTAACACCACACCTTCGGTACAAATTGTAGGTTTTTTGGAGCAAAAAAAGCTGGTTTAACCTAAATCAGTGGTACAATAAAAAAATAACTTTTAAAAAACAGCACAAAAAAAACTCCTCTCCAACACCCTCATCACCACCACTGGTACGAAATAGGGGTTTGACAGGTTAGTCTCTATTTCTATAGCACTTATTCCACACAATGGATGGCAACCATTTTTGGGCCTTCTGAATACAATGTGAGGAAATTGAGTGGTTCCGAAACACCCTTAGAAACAGAGAAACAAGCAAATAACTGTGTTTTAATAACAGTCTCAACTGTCAGAAAAAGACAGTTCATAACAKAACTGCTAGTTTGGGACTGGCTTGATCAATTCAAAGGACTACCTGCAAGGTAAAAAACTGATGAAAAGATARTTAAATGTAGCATTATGGGACACTGAAGGGCTCTTTCTAAACACTTTTGAAACACAATCAGTGAAAGCTATGTAACTATTACTCTTAAGTATAAGAAACGTAACGGCCTCAAGTCATGACTGAAGTTGTAACAGTTTTGAGAAAACAACACCAACAGAAATGTATTTGTCAACTTCATGAGAGAACAAGAATGAATGCAAGAATCCGAAAGCAACTACAAACAGAAGCAAACCATGATAAAGTACCACCCCTTTCCTACACGTGAACAAACGAGCATCCCAGAAGAAAAGCTCCTGGGGAAGGAGGAAAACCAGGGCCACTTCCAATTTTTCTTTTTTTTAAAAAAGAAGTTACTACATAAATAACTATATTATATAGCATATAAGGTGTATGAAGGAAGTTTAACAATCTTATACTTGTGCTGGTTTTTTTCCTTTGGTTTTCTTTGTGGGCTTTTTAAAAATTTCTCGTAGCAGCAAAGCCAGAAATACCTTATGTGGGTTACCCTCATAAAGCATCAGGAGATCCTTACACGATGTATCAATACTCTTAACAAGCCACATCAGAGAAGTGACAAGTATGTTTCCAAAACCTTACCAAAAATAATTTTTTTTGTTATAAACTATTAAATGTAAATCCAAGTGTCTTTATTACAAAATTCAATTCTTGCAATAAAAATGTCAGTGCTYTGAAAGGTAAAAGCCCAAGCTATTTTGGGATCAAATGTAAGGGAAGGGAAGCCCTTTAAGTATTACATACTTCTTTCCCAAAGGAATAAAATCTTTATTCCTATTGATTTTAATGTTTGCTTGGTAATGACAGTTTGTGTGTAAATGCACACAAATTCCTGAGGTCTATCTCTCTATTAAATTGACAATCTCACCAGCCCTTGGACGGTCATTCTTTGAATGGTCTAGTCCAACATTCATTCAGTGTATATAAACTCTTCAAGGAGAAAGAAAACAGCAGGGACATGTCAAGACTATTTTAGTTCAGGAAAGGGAGAATGGCAGAATACAAATAAATCTTTGAAGAAACACGAGCTACTTGTACATGGTGCTTTCCTGTGTGAATAACCAATAAAATCTCCTTTGCTTGCCCGCAAATTAGCTTGGTTCTAGCAACTCCCCAGTTCACTACTGAAGCTGCAACACTGGAGAGACTCTTCACAAATAGTCTCACAGTCTTTAATACTCAAACAGACCAAGTTAATCAGCATTCTTGTCTCTTTGATTAACTTTTTTCTGTTCACAGAGTTGCAACAATACTACTAGTATAGTAATAATAGATTGTAGTATTATAAAAATTACTATTGAGCTGCTTAGGGACCCCAAAGGAGTTAACATCTACTTGTATACCATGACTGAAAGGAGGTAAGATTATGAATTGATTTTATTTAAATTGCAAAACATAAGCAGCAGAATTTTTTTTTTAACTTGCATATTGACTTCATGTTTAACAGTTATTGTCTTTGGGTTCTTCTGTGAGGGTTGTTTATTCAGTTCTATTTCCTACGTATAAAATTGTGATCTTATAGTAGCAAATTGGGGGGAGGGGAGGGGCATGGAAATTTACCTATCCTGGACTGAAGAGAAATTAGTTCTGAAGATGATTACCATCTGTGAAATAAGAAATGAAGTGGAGAGATTCTGGTACAAAGCTCTTCCTTCTTGTAAAGCTTTGCCCTTCCTTACTATCTGGCTCTCGGCATCTTCAAAGGCTGACTAGGAAGCTTCGTAGGCAACATATAGCTGACTGAAAGCAAACTGAGGTAACTTGTGCCAATAAAGTAAAAGCTGTCTGTGCACCTCCCTAAAAGTGACCTCTCTGTTTCTGCAATAAAGTTCACAGACTATATCGCTGCTGCCTGGAGACAAAACCCACCAACACTTCTGAAGACAAACATTACTGCAAACAAGTCAGTTTGTAACTCTGCTGTAGCAAGAGGACATGACTACTGCAGCTCTCTTCCAGGCTACTTGCAGCTGCAACATCAAGTTACAAAACATTCGTCATCCACATGTAAGATGTTTAGTCCAATTGAGGATACAGGATCCATTATATCCTTCAAGAAACATACTAGAAACTCTAGAAAACAAATGTAAGTAGGAAAAAAACCACAACCTCTAAGAATCTTTATTTCAGCACCATTGATATATGTTTTACTTCTTAAGAGACAAGTTCTTCAATGTCAAAAAACTGTAAAATACTAACAACCTACTAGGTTCTGTACATTTACATCAGGGATTTTATGAGTCAACTGTGGCAACGGAGAGCATCTGTTAATTTGAGCTGTACTTTTCCTGCAGTTTGTTCCTGTTATCAAAACAAGAATCTACTTGCATACATATGACAAGTAAATTCCATAAACATCAACCATTACAATATCCTGTCTCAAGTCTCTGTTCAAGGACTGAGGTTACATGTTTTTCCCCACATGGAATTTACATTTCCATATTCCTCGAAGAAAAGCAGAGCCCAGAGCCCATATGATCCTCCCACAGCTATATAAGGTGGAGCAGAGTATGATGCCATTTGTCTAAGGCACAATTAGACAAGTTCTATCACAACTTCAGATTACTATCACAATCAATCACAACTTCAGATTACTATCACAATCAATCACAACTTCAGATTACTATCACAATCAATCACAACTTCAGATCACATTGTAGAACAAACATATCTTGCCTTTTTTTTTTTTTGTCACCACATTTGGGAATCTAAACCAAGACAAGATGTATGCTTCCTTTATCAAACAAGTTTCTTCAGTAAGACATCAGTGGCACCTCAAGGTTGAGAAACTTGTATTGGAGTATGCTCACAACACAATGGGTATTGGGTGTCTAGCCTAGTGTCTCTGATTGCCCACCTTCAGCTCAAATACTGAGTGTCACTTAATGTCCCACATAATCTTGGATTATCCAAGGCATCAACTGTGACATCTGACACCATCACACAATAACATTACATGTTTTTTCTTTTTAAAGTTACCCTGCTGTAGTGCTACTTCTACTTTGACAGCTCACACTGACGTTTGATATGCTGGGTGGAAATACTGGAAATACAGTTTTTCCCAAGGGAAAGWTTTCAAATGTCAGTTCACACAAGTGATGTGCCTGAGGTTGAATGCTTTGTTTAGAATATGTTTAAATGTTGATTTGAGCAAACTGAGCTATAGCAGAAAATAGCAATTCCTACCAATAAATTAGCATGAATGACTTTTATACAAAACCAGTCAGAAGTTTTGCCATCGGCTCCACCTTTTGTTTAAAAAGCAATGCAATTAGAGTGAGAAGAGTTGTAGCCAATTATCGAAAATATTTACCAYTCCATGACTCTGCTTTAGGAAGATCAAAACAGAATCACTTCTCCACTTAACTCCTGTCTGCCAATGTAACATATAATGACAGAAAAAGGAAAAGCAACTTCTTTCCATTGACAGCTAAGAATTTTCCTTACTCACAGTGTAAAGCAGATGAAGTGTCTAATATYTTGACAGCCTAACTGAACTGTTACAAAAAAGTCGAGCTGGTCACTACCCATGCGTAACTGAAAGGTTTTGTAACCTCTTTCTTAATGAAAATTGGCTTTCATACAAGTTTCTGGTTTAAATTTCTACTTTAATAAGTAAAATCTTCCTACTTTTTGATAGGGAACAAGCTAACACACTTTTGAAACCTCACATCATTCTTCTTTGATGAGAATGATAACTTGTGCTATCAGTAAATACTAGATTTTTTGAGTTGTCCTAGTATCTCTTTCTTCCTACTTTACAAATACAGCTTCAAGCTACATTTTACCATCTCCCCTCTGAGTTAACACCAGCTCTACAAAGTGGAACTCAGTTCAACTCCCATGTCCCACTTCAGTGTCCAATGCTTTTTCCCACCTTGCCTATGCTAGGTTCTGAGGTGGGATTACAGGTCTCAGCTCTGACTGGTTTCCTGCAGCAGGGTCTGTGACCAGGAGAAGCCAGGCATCACACACAAAAGCAACACAGCTTACAACCTTTGCTTGCAGAGGGGATCACTGGAAAGGGAAAAAAAAAAAGGAAAATAAAAAAACCCAATGAACTAACACAGGGGATAGTATCAGTGATTATTATCAACAACAATCCAAAATAGGATATTTAAAAGCATTTGTAATGATTTTACGACTGAAAGAAAAGGGAACTGTCCCAGACTAGTTTTCATGCATTGCAGGGAAATATTTTATCCTATTACTTCTCTAGCATTACACAGTGACATTATTTGAATATAAAAACATTCTGTTCCTCAATATATATAAAAAGGATTGATGGATTATCCTTAACTGTTATAGAATACAGATACTAATATCTACTTTGTGACCAAAGCTGAGTTAAACGTTTGTCTGTATGCAAGTACATAGCAAACTTCAAAACAGGGATATAATCTGTTTTGCATAATATTGCCACCACTATCTATAAACATCATGTAACTCTGTATCAGGTGAAAGAATGCCACAGTTACTTGGGAATAATGACCTACRTATGACTGAAACACAAAAATCTTCCCTTTTCAAGATAATGTCATCACACGAAGATAATTAGATGAGGACAATATGCAAAGATTTTTTGATAAATAAAGCAACCACTCAGATGGGTCACATCACAAGAGAACAGTCAGTCACACTGTAGACTACGTCTTTCTTTTCATTTACAGCTGATTTCCTCAGTGACATTCTCAGTAGACCCACAGATAGCGCTTTTGATGTCCAAATCTCAAAAAGCACTTTGTCTGAACAGCCCACAGACAACACTTCATCTGCCTCTCTGTGCACAACTTAACACCATACCCAGGATCTCAGCTCTGTTGGAAGCTTCTCACTCCCTTCAGACAGCATATTCTACACACAAGTGCAGCAAGCAGTGTGTATTTGTAATATACACACACATCTAAATCTACTTTTTGTATTCTTACTGCAATTTCAACAGACATTTTGGTATTGCCAAAAGCATATAGTAGCAGCATTGCCATCAGCTTCTGAAAATATCAGAAGACCTGGAAATYGGTTTTCATCATTTGGAGTAGAATGCATTCACAGTGGGTTCGCAAACACTTGGAAGACAAGCAACTGTACTTTTTCAGTTTTTCTGGGGGTGGAACCTTATATCTGTGTGGACTTTTTATGGGCTAGTACCTGCTGCAAATACTAATAAAATAAAACTTCAGCAGATTAGCTATCACAAGCTCTTGAAGTAAGTTTTGAGGCTGTTTAAACATTCACAGTAGYTTCCAAAATATATTATCTCACCACAGACTGACCAGATTGTTTACACTAGCATTTTTGCTACTCGAACAGAATACTTTCCTGCTGAGAGATTCATACACATTTATTTTAAAGATCACTTTCTAAATAATATCAGTTTTTAGAAACTTCTGAGAGCTCTACATCATTTTACACTATCTCTAAGTTTCCAGAAGGATTTCTAATACCTTCTAGAAGCTGCTGCTGTCTCAGGAACATGAGAAAAGTACCTAGAAGACACCAACATACAGTGTATTACCTGTTTTGTGGTTTCACTTGCCAACAGAGAACTTCTAGAAAAATAAACATGGCACACACCCTCTGGGCAAGATGCCATATAAAAGGCTCACGTGCATGGAGGAACACGAGTGTTATTTTCACATGTGCATTTCATGCACACAACCTGGATGCCACATTTTCACTAGAATGAATTATGTACACACTCAWCAGTTATGAAAAGTACTGCAGAAAGCTAGCAGAGACTTCATCTTGCCCTTTCCCTCCCAACTTCAGCAGTGAAATTACACTGAGTGGTTGCACAATCTGCTTCTCAACAACCAGCCATATACAGTGCACTTTAGAAGAACACAGAAAATCAGAATATCACCAAACAATCTAATATAACAATATGGCAGACACACAAAAAACAAGCACCGTTGCGAGACTCAAGCTTTATTACCATCAATATCAACTGATTTCAGTAGTTACAAGTGGAAATTGTTTCTTAATTGACCATCTGCACAACTGCTCTCTCCTTCACTCTAACACTACGAAGATGCATTTCATTACATCACACAATGGCTCTTCATCAGTATTTTGTTACCTTCTGCTCTCACACTTCAATTTGCTTCGGGAGTATGTTACAAAAGCTCTGGTCTAAGTACTCATGACAGCTTTCTAAATCTCCAGACTACCCAAATGCAGTTACTTCTTGCAATTACCTAAGCAGTCTACAGAGAAGGGGTAAATGAAATCAAGTATTGGGAGTATCACCAACAACGGGAGCAATACCACTGCTTACGAACAACAAAATAATATTCATCAAAATTTTAGTATCCCATTGGATGACATCCTTAACACCACTGGCAGGTTTCATTACTTTGAACAAGTCACCACCTTTACACTACTAGTCAAATCAAGTAAAACACTGCAACAAATTAAAAAACAAACAAACAAACAAAGCAAAAGCACTCAATGGAAAAAAGTAAAATTTTGATAGGTGAGGACAGAGCGAAGTAAACAAATGCTTCACCTGACCCAAGCTATCTGGTTCAAGTAAAAAATTCATCACAGCATAAAGTGTACCAGCACAAACACAAAGCCAATTTTCTCTTTTCCTCTACAAACCTGCAAGCTGYTCATGTTTTCATATAGACCACAAAATGTCTTTCCTATATACCAATATCACTTAATGCAACTGCCACAAAAACATGCCTTTAACTATSTCATCATTTGAAAAGTCTGCATAGGCCTCCTTTTCAGGGTTCAAGTTTGTTTATCCAAAAATTACACTCACTTTCCTTTGTTTAGTCCAACCTAAACATTTTCTTTCCATTTGCCTATGCAGGCAGCACAAAAAAGGCATATATTCCTGAAAAGTGGTGAATATTAAAAGAAAAAAAAAAATAGCCCCAACCCTTTATTAGCCCATTTCTCTAACAAGTGCCTCAATTATTGCATTCAACAGTCAGTTTGAATCTGTTCCCATTATGTTTCATAATTGAATTCCTCTGTGAATGGTCATGAAACCCATATATACAGGCAATTACTTTTTCCCTCTTCAGCCTTCCAAAGCACATATTTATTGTTATGTCTATTCATCGTTGTATAAAAATGAGACTCGCAGGAGGTTACGACAGTACTTGCCATCCAGTCCTTTTGTCTGCKTTTCATAACCTGCATACACAGTCTTCTTCAGACTATTCAGATTCTGTACAACCTGGACAATCTCTAATTTCCATCAATAATTCCAGTTTACCATTATGCCAGCACATGACAGGACTTGTTGCCTCTGCTCTTACCCTCAAAGCACTTATCTATTCATACATCTAGAGAGCAAAATTAAGTTAGCGAGACGCTGGAACATTTTAAAAAAATAGAGAATAGTCCAAGCCACATCAACATTAAATTGAGATCAGTCTGCATGACTAAAATGCCTGTCAGACTGTTCCTTCAGGTAGGAGGAAACTAAACGCTGTGTTAAGGTCTACAAAACAAAAGTGCATAGATAATGAAAGCATTAGCTCCAAGTTTCATACCTAAACACCCATTTCCTTCTTCTACTGCTGCTCAATAATTTYTACCACACATATAAAAAGCAGCAAATATATTATTTACAGCCAATTTAGTATATTTTTTTAAGAATTTAGACATATTAGTGGCTTATTGCTCTCGGTATTTCTTTTGGTTTTGTCACCATACTCTATTTGCACTCAAACTCTTTCTTAGGAAGCTGCAATCATGAAATATCTCCCCATAAGCAGAAGTGTTTCTATCYCTTTTTCAAGGATCAACCTCATTTGACTTGTCAGAAGGTGCACTGTGGGAGGAAGAAGATGGCCCTGGAAGGCTGGCACACCTTTAATTTCTAAAGGACATATTCCACAGCTTCTCCTTTCCAAATTCCAAAAGTGGCTTAGCAAGGAACTCTGCAATAAACAAATCTTAATTAGAGACTGATTAAGTATATTAACATAACAAAAAATCTAATAGCCTTAAAACTACACGAGTAAATTTAGATAAGATCAAAAGAAACAGCTTCTTAAAACTAAATGTAATTTTGAAGAGAAAGTACTAATTTAAAAAGTTATGAAAGGACAAAAAAAGGAATATTAAAAGCAAGATTAAATAATAATTCCAGTGAAGTGGCACAGTAAAAAGTCTGCAGCAGTTCCAGCACAAGTTTGTCCCCCACCAACAATAACACCCCAGATGTACAGACAAGGAGGAGCACCAGTTTATCCATCAGTACCTATTTTTGTGAAATGCCTTTTCACAGAAACATTTAGGTCAGGAGAGACCTCTTGAGCTCATCTAGTCCAATAGCTGAGCTTGAATCAGGGTGACCTACAGCAGGTTGCTCAGGAGAATGTCCAGTCAGGTTTTTGATCTCTCTAAATGTGGAGCCTACACAAGCTCTCCAGGCAAACTGTTTCCACGTTTAAACACCCTCTCAGCGAAAAAAAAAATATTGGTTTTCATCTGGTGTTCACATGGAAGTTTTCCATTTTTTAAATCACTGGGCACGGCTGAGACAAGCCTTGCTTCTTTACACCCTCCTAATTCCTGAATCTCTTGTGCTCTTCTTCCTTCCCCCTGCTATTTCCCCAAATCCTGTCTGAGATCACTTAGGAGGTGTCTGCTAATCTGTGCAAGCCTCCTGCTTGATTTTGCTCTATTTCCTACTTGTTGAGACAGACCTTTCTTTGGCTTGGAGGAGGTGACCTTAGAATCTGCACCAGCTCTCCTACACTCCTCTTCAGGGCTGTATCCCATGGGATTCTTCTAGGCAAATCACTGAAGTGGGTGAAGTCTGCTTTCCTCAAGTTCAGGGTTGTATCCTGCTTTTTGTTCTGCTCCCTCCACTCTGGATCCTGAACTGCATCAGTTCATGGTCAGTGGAGCCAAGTCTGACTACAACGTTCACAACCACTTCTGCCTTGTTTGCAAGTATCAAGTCCAGCAGAGAACCCTTCCTTGCTGTGTCCCTGATCATCTGTATCAGAAAATGGGTCACAAACACACTCAAGAAATCTCCTTGAGCCATACTGAGTTGTCCTTCCAAAAGATACARTGGTTAACGTTCCCCAAGAACCAGGGCCTGTGAATGAAAGTCTTCTTCCGGTTGTTCRAAGGCAGTCTAACCTCTATTTTTGATGACAGACACCCACTCCAACACCACTCATGTCAGTCTGCCCAGTTGTCTTCACCCACAAACTCTTGGCTGAGTCCTGACCTGTCGAGGCAGCGCTCCATGCATGAAAAGCTGTTCTCACATCAAGGGCAAATCTCTCTCCTTGCCTTCCCAGCCTGGCTTTCTTAAAAATGCTGTCTCCATTATAGCCCTCCATCATGTAAGCCATCCCATCATGCCTCTACAATCCCAGTGAGGTCATAGCCCTGTTACCACCCAAGGACTTGTAACTTCTCCTTTTGTTCTTGAGCAAATATGCTGCGTAACTAAAGCTCTCCACACCCCACCAAGAAGTTGCAAGACACTGCCCCATATGCCATCAATGAGCATGCTAATACTCAATGACTTCAGCAGAATTACACAAGAAATATTCCCTTTCAGAAGCTACTGGCTCAGTCAGAAACATACCAATAAAGAAAAGTAGCACAGTCTGTTACTGATGTTTGCTAGTATCTAAAAATAGAGCAACCTGACAAATTCAAAAGGGGGAAAAAAGAGGCAATAAGAAGAGATGATGAAATGAAGAAAGTTGAGACCTAAAGCTCAGCAAAAAAGTGACAACATAAAATATACTTCACAGACAAATATGAGTATGTGTGAGGGAAAACAGTTAAAATATTTGATTTATGCAAGAGATGTGACAAGATGTTAAAACAGTTTAGGGAAGCCTTCTTCCTCTCTAACAGACAAAAAAGAATTGTACAGATTTGGATGGGTGTTTGTACATGCTCCCTGTTAAATTGAGTCAGTAAAACACAGCATGCAAGAGGACTTTCTCCTGCCCTTCTGCAAGACCAGACCTCTGTTTCTACCTTCAAGGAATATTGAAGACAACGCACTAAAGGACAAGATAAAAATTGTCAATTTGAACAGGATAGCTGGATTCTTCTCTTACAGCGGATGGGGTATGGGATATAAATAAACTCTCTTCTACACACAATTTTAATTAAAATGAAGAAAGAGAGAGGAAAAGTTGTGTTTGATAAATCCTACAGAATTACTTAACTGTATTTTCCTACAGTCCAATCTCTGATGTCAGTTCCAGGCAGACTGCCTAGGAAACGGCTGTAGCTCTGCATGATTGGCTGTACATCAGAAAACTTTTCCTGAAATAGAAAGTTTAGTTTTCCTTATCAAAAGTTTTCCCCTCTCACTCTTGAGGTTATGTTTAGACTGCACTTTGCGCTCCGATGATCACATCGGGGTCATGACCATTGCCACAAGTACTGGTACTACTCAGCAGAAGGCTGTTCACCATAGACCAATCCTGCACAGTGCCTGCCTTGCATCTTAGGACCATTCTGGAGCCTACACTAAGTCCCTGCTGCTGTAGAAGTATCCCACCACCATGTCTACCCATATTGGTATGCCAGCAATATCCAAGCTAACCTGCATTGAGCTAGTCTAAATCTAGCTTGGGAACCTCAGGAAATACATATCCACAGGGGCTGGGAAGGTCTTTGCCCCTCAGCAGCTACTAAGCTTTGCTACCCCTAGTATTTTCATAGCAACTGCTACAAGGGGACCACCTTGCCAGTACAGCCCCACAGCTTCCCCTACTAATCTGCAAGGCATTTTTTATGCAGTCTATGTGCTTTCCCAGATGGCCTTCAAGGGTATGAGGTGCAGAAAGGCATCCTGCTATAGCAGATGCTCCACAGTTTTCCTCTGTCTGCCAGGCCAAGGTCTGAAGGCTCAGCATCTGGCACCCTAGCTTCTTAGCCGGAAAAGGAAGAGCACTCTCTTGCTAGCTTAGTTTCTAACATGACCAACATACAGAAACATTTTTGAAAACCAGCCTGGAGTTCTCTATTCCTGCTAAGAGGCACACTGAAGTCAGCCCAYATTACTCTCAGATAAGAAGCTTCCCCTTTGTAGGAGCAGCAGCCAGCACAGACCTCACATTTCTGCTCTGCAAGTACAGGCTTCAGTTAACGAGCTAAAAGATATGCTCTATTAATTATGAATAATGTACAGCCAAGAACTCACAGTAGAGCTGTCCGAGAGCAGCATGCACATGAAAGCATTAGACCTCTCTGATATTTACACACTGTGATGCTTATAGCCTTGCAATAGTAAAACCCGAGTCACTACTATGAAAGACCAATTGCAGTTTCTGTTGAAGATCACTACAACAGTAATAAAACAGTATAGCAAACTAGAGGGAAAGGCTCCAATTGATTCTGAACTTTCAAGTGATCATCGGTATTAGTGCTTGTATAGATGGTATATACATACATACGAAGTTGAATTAAGACTCAATTTTTATCTTTAAGAAAAACATAATTTTTTTAAGTACACACAATCTCTAAAAAAAAAAAAAAAATCAGTGTAAGTATATAATTAATGCCTTCAGAGAACCACTTCACTTTTGTCTACGTTTTTCTCCTGAGATGGGCCACGGCACTGCCCGGTATATGTGTTTTAGAACCACAGGTAGTGGGAGACAGCTGATGCCCAGCCAGGCAGACACGCCGTGCATCGGGCTCGCTGCTCTCACCAGAAGTGCACACGGGCCCTGTGTCACTAGATGGAGCTCATCACCTACCAAAGCTGCACACGGCACAGGATCATAAGAAAGCAGGAGCTGGAGAAACAATGTAAATCGACCAAATTTATATTCAGCAAGCTATTTAGGTGGTTTGCTTTCTTGTTTCATTTTTTAAAATGGTTCCATGCATTCTTAACCACAAATCTCAGCAGATTAATAGGACACAGAGAGAAGAAACAGAGACAGGAGGTAGGACTTCTTTCTCTGCACATTCTAGTTTATGCATATGAACCTCACAGTTAACTGATCCCCATGTAAAGGAACTTATGCCTTAAGTGCTTGTTTCTGGGGATAATCTTTTCTATTGAGGTAAATCCAAATTATAAATCCTACTTTATTAGATGAGAAAACTGAAATCTAGAAAGTTCAGGGTTAAACATCAAAACTTGAATCCATTTTGAATCAATTCTATATAGTTCCAGTATATACTTAATACATTCCAAGCCTGAGCCGAAATTACAAAATTTTCACGTCCCACAAAAATTAAACCTCAGTAGGCCAGATATTCAAACAAATTTACTAACTCCCATCAACTTCACTAGCAACCAAATGTCAATAACCCTTGAGGACTAACACCTAAATGATCTGCCTGAACTTTATAGCTTTGCTAGTCTTGTGAAAAGATCTAGGTTTCCAGTCCTTTGCCTAAATCAAAAAGACCTTTTCCTAATATTAACAATGATAAATGACTCCAGAAAAAAAATCTTATTTACTCTTGAAAGACTAGATGATGTGTTGCAAGACTTTTGAAAACCAGAGACTCGGCTCCTCACAGTATGTTCTTTATCAGTGGGTGGCTGGAGAAAAACTCACAGCTGAAAAACGGTTTTGGTGCTATTCTGGACTGAAAAGAAACAGAAGCACCAAGAGTAGAGAGGTTTCTACTTTGCTTAACAAGTTAATGTTGTCAGAAAGGTTTGCAAACAGCATTCTTTGGTTAATGGACAGCTTTGCAAATGCTCACGTGGCCTCACTTGCAGTTTGCAAATACAGAGTGTCTTCTAATGACTTAAAGAGAGGTGGAAAGGACACACAGTGCAAGGAGGCAGCAATGTCTTTATTCCTCATACACTGCTTTCACAGCAAAACATTCCCCAAATTGCATAACATGTAATCAGTGGCACTTGAAACATAGGTGACCCTTCTCAAAATCTGCAAGATTTTCAGACAGACAATTTCAGACAGAACTGCCATTAAACAGTTAAGCGAAGAAAGGTGAACAAAACTCAAAAAGCATTCAATAGTGGACCCCTCTCCTGATCCGGGTTGTCTGCTCACGGTACCCTGTGCCTGAGAACAGCCAAAACAGAGTCCCAAGGTACAAAGGAAAGTAGCTGTAAGCAATCACAGAGCAGTCTGATCATCGAAAGATCATCTCTGTATGTGAGAAGCATTTTCCAAGCCCCTAGGATGGAAAGACTGGAATAAAAATTAGAGTGCAAGTCTCGTATGTCCCCTATGTATATTCTACCCCATGAAAAGAAAATTATAACCTAATCCTAGAGGTACTTTTATCCAGATGAATTTTCTATTAAAGAGCTACAGTTAAGCTCTTTACCTTGATGCTATCTCGTGCTAATGAGTTTCACTGCTTAGTTACGAAACATGTCAAAAGTATTTTATTTTATCAATTACTGCTGAGTCTGCTGCCTTTCTGTTTTAGTTCCATGTTTCGGGTTCTTTTATTACTTCAAAAACAAAAGAGCATCCCATGCATCTTATCACCTTTCATGACTGAGTAGCTCTGTCATTGTCTGCCACTCACACCCTATCTAATTGATATATTCTTGATTTCTCCTAGGAGAATGACTTTGTTGCCAACCTTTTATCATCACTTGTTTCTGAAAGAAAAACAAGAAAAGATTATACTGTCAGAAGGAATTTTCCTATTGCAGCTAAATTTTACTTAAACAGGTAAATATATTTAGAAGCACAGAATACTAAAGATGAAAAAAACGAAGCCTTGTCACATCAAACAGAAGGAAAGGCCTCACTGGGAAGTACATGAACAGTGAACAACAAACTACAATCAAATCTGAAGTACAGTGAGTCTACATCTTACAGTGAAYTTGCAGCTAAAAAACAAACAAGCTCTAATCCGCTTAATCCACTATCCTATTTTTAACTGTGGCCATTGCCAGAGGCAATGGCAGAGCTATAAGGAAGAGCAAGAGTGGTGCACTGTTCTCTGCATCAGGTTTCTTTTCAAATTTTTTTTGTTAGAGGTTAGAGGTTTTGTTAGAGGACTGAAATTGAGCCATAAATCTCCCCTCGAACATCTATGATAAACAGTGAAATAGAATCCAATCATCTATACAGAAAACTGAGAATTTATTGAGGTTTTGAAAGCATCAATCTGAATGATTACAACAGTTTATCAATTGTTTGAAAAGTATTTTCTTGTGGTAATTTTGCATTTTCTATCCTTCTATTTTTAACAGGATTTTTTTTAGGGTTTTATTGGTTTTATAAAACTCTATTTCCTCTATCATTTCTTATTTTAATTATTTTGGTCCTTCCTTCCTTTTTGCTGTAAAATAGTTAGTTTTAAAATTTGAAAATCTTCCTCACATCTTATCTTCACACAGTTCCACAACACAAAATGTGTTTTTCTATCTAGAAACACAAATCTCAGATTTTTTAGAAACTGAGAACCAAGTATTTGTAAAAGCAAGTTTGTTCACATACCTCTAAAATCCTTTGCTCACGAAGAATTCCAAGCATCTGGATGTTTGTTCTTCTGCAACTAATGAGAGCAAAGAAACTACAGCTAAAAATTTAAAAAGGAATATTATGCTTTTAAATGCCTTGCATCTCCCAAACCCTGCAAGTTTTAAAATCAAAGTCTGAAGAGCTGCACATATTTATACCCAATAAATAGATGGAGTCTTGAAGCAGATTTTGTCCCTGTCTTTTCTCCTCTCATGTTTAAACTGAAACCTGTAAAGCTTTTCCAAAGTACGATTTTCATTACTCCAGCCCCAAGGGATTTTTTTTTTCCTTTCTTTCTATTTCCTTATCCTCCAGGGAAATAAAGGGCAGAGAATAAAGCAGACTTTCTCGGCCTTCCTTTCAACTCAAAAAAAAAAAAATTAATAGAAGACCCTAGAGTGCTGTGAAACAGAGGGAAAAAAATAAATAAAAATTGAAGAGAAGCAGTAAAAAACCCCTACAGTCCTGGTGGCAACTATCCGGCATTAACATATGCAGGAAATACAAAATTTAAAAATGAAGTAATATTTTAACATTACTGCTTTTCATTCTATCGTTCAGTTTCCTTTCTCCTGTAACCTGTCTCACTCTATGTCAGAGGCACAAGAGGAGAAAGATCCATGCTATAAATCACAAGATTTATAGATAATTTCTATAGATAATTTCTAGACTAAGTTCTCAGTCCTCAACCTGCATTCAGGGTTGCATGTGACAGCTTGCCTCTGCTAAACATCAGATTCCCTAGCAGCAGAGTGCAGGGAAGACTTCTGGACCAGCCCATCCCACAGCATGTTACTCCTCTTCCAGAAAAGGGTCCATTTAGATGAGAAGGTCACTACAACCTCAATTCGTTGGAACTTAAGCCACAAGTCTAGGTAAAAGCTCTATTTCCATCAAAATAAACTATATGAACTGTGAACAGATATCAGTAGACACCTAAATGAATTCCAGAATACTTATACTCCACTGGTTAAATACACAAATCGTTTCACATACTACTAAGCTGCATCTAAGTCCTAAGTGAAGCATAAAGCAATACTATAGCATAACACAGCAAGTAAAGACTGTCACTGATAACAGTAGCTGAAAAAGAAAAAATTGAAAATTCAGAGATAAGGGGTACCACTTAATGTTGCCATCCTTGGCAAATGCCAGTGAACAGAGCCAGGTTTGCCTTCTCAAGCTACGCAGGTTGAGAATCAGAGGATAGTCACATGGTATATCAGCATAGTTGTTCCAAGCATACACTGTATCAACTCTTAATAAAAACAATTAAAATTGAGGTGCTATTACTACCCAGATTTCTGAAGAATCCTCAACACACACATGCTCTTCTCAGCAGCAGCTAGCCCTACTATATATTTATCTCCCATCTGCCCTAGTCTTGCCAGGCTCAAAATTTTAGTTAGCACAACATACTGCTGCCTAAGCACATACATCTCCACCACTTAAAACATGCTACTGTTATCCAAGACACCTACACAACACCGGCAAATACGACAAGGAAAGCCATGCTTTCCTGGAGTGCCAACTACAGGCCAGGCCAGCTATCAGAGGATATTTAAAATGACACTGTACACCACCCTACAGTCAGTTGAATGCCATCCCTGTTCAGCTGTCTGAACCCAACACTTTGGAGAGGCTGGAGGCAGCCTGCACTCCTCCTCTGCTCCTCCAGCCAGCAGCTCTCCTCCCAGTGAAGAGCGGGTGAGAAAAACTGCTGCTGAACAAGTGAGGTGACTGGGCTTTGAAGTTCTCCTAGCCATACTTCAGTCTGGGAAAGAAGTACCCCAGAAACAGGTTTCCAGCGTGTGAAATCCATGTGTGGAATCCACAATGTGTCCAAGAGGTCTGGTTGAGGGCTGAAAGACAACACTTCTCATCTAGGCCAGCACTCCAGATTCTGATGATGTAACTTAACTTGATGATAGTACAATGGATTTTAGCACTGGTAGAATGAAACACTAAAAACACATGGCTCCACGGCTGAATGGAAACAGTCGGCTGCAGCATCACCTGCAGCTTTCACCAGCAGCCCTACAATTTACAACAAATTCAAATTTTGAATAATCTCTGCCATGCTCCCAGACTACCTAGTCTGACATGGTCACAACTACAGTAGGAAGAGCTGTAAACAATTTAATGGGTAAAAATATGCAGGTTTCCACTCTGAATAACTGGCTTGGAAGGAATCACAGTGAATTTCAATATCACTACACCTACGCACCTGCAATAAGGTGAGAAAGACTTATAAAGCCACAGGCAAAATTAGTTGATCCCATCCAATCCACACTTTTGCTATCCTAGTGGAGCACACCATATTTCTACAGAATTTCCAATATTTGTTTATTAAGAGTTGATTTTTTTGTTGTTTGTTTTGAYGTAAATTCCTTTTTCCAGTCAAAATGCAAATTAAAGTCTAGTTTTTGTCAGCACCAGTCTGGAAACAAGCACAAACTTATTGCATTTCAGTCCTTCCACTTTTGTTTTAACTTCTCCACCTCTTTTTTGAAGTCTAATCTGAAGAGGTGAGTTCTCTACTCCACCCACAGGAGTGTTCACTTCTCCACAACAAGTACTAAGATGCAATAAATCCTCCTGCCTGYAACACACATTGTTAATCCAGTTATCCAAGAACAGGATTTTGTTGACAATTACTCACTAAAGAGTTCACCTTGAGTCCAGAGATCACTGCATGCATGGGTAACATCAAAAGCTACTTAGGTGATAACAGGAATGGTAAAGTCGGTAGACAGGTATCTGCCCAAATGGATATATATCAACCATCCTGAGGGGCCAAGGATGGACTGTACACTATTGTTCTTCTCACAAAAAAAGAGCAGAGCTATGAGAAACAAAGTTTTCAAGTCTTTTACACATCTCAGGAGGACTGATTTTTAAGTCCCTGGGATCCTAGAGCCAGAACAAGGACATGGCTCTAACAATATCCAGAGTAATAATGGCAAGAATTGGAGTTTACTACCTCATCTTACAGAACATGCCTGCACAGACTAAAATCCAGATAATTGTAATGGGTTATTTATTGATGTACCATAGACTGAAATCTCCATGTACTACACTGCCCCCACTAAGTCTCCCTGGCTTGTACAAATATTAATTTAGCTGTATTGTTTTCCTGTTATTCTCATTTCAAATTAATAAACAGCTCTAGGGATCTTTGGTTTTGTTATTAGCAATTAAAAAGATAAAACATAAAAATATACGAATAAATAAGAACAAGGTGTTTCTTTTCATCTCCCAAATGCAACTTAAACCAAACAAGAGGCAACAAAAAAATTCCCACTGAAATTTCCTCTCATATCTGGAAGAAAATCAGACATTGTCTAAACACCCAAACACTTTCTAAAGAGAAGTACACAGCATGCCTAGCAAAATCATAGACAATAGCAATGTAGGCACATATGAGAAGATGGTTTTTCCAGACAGATGTACATGTCCCAAAGCTGTGCAGTGTACGGGTTTTCAATATATCACCAACCAAGCAGACACAAAACCACTTTAAAAAACCAGAGCCAATGTCTGTATACCCCCTTAACTGAGCTACATTGACAGGGCACATGACTTGGTTCTGTAAAACTTCTGTGTGTCTCCACCACATTCCATTTCACGGTGAAAATATCCCTTCAATATAAGCCTCCCCTCCATTTCTGCAGACCACATAGACCTTGACTGAGAGGTAAAAGTTGTTCCCCATGAAAGAAGCATTGGTGAAGAGAAGCCTGTGAAACTCCAAGGCTGGAGTGGGAAAGCTAAGTTGCCCAGCTTACAAGCAAATATTCTCACCGTTTTCTTGGTAAGGATCCACAGCAAGACAGAGGCTTTCACTCTCTGACCAGGAGGTAATGGTGATCTGCTATTTCTGTTCAAATTGCAATTAACAAAAATGGTCATATGGATTAGGCAGTGGATTGAGACACAAATACAATCCAGGTTCTTTTCTAAGCTCTTCCTCAGCTTCCCTTTAAACCTCTATCTGTTCATCCTTAATCTATTAACGGAGACAATTCTCTCTCTCTCTCTCATGAAATACCATTATATTAAATGCATCAGAAATGTGTCAAAAATAGCTATGTCAGAAATAAATGGCACAACACATGCAACTGAAGCAGGAGATAGTCCCCAGCATGCAGGCATCAATCTGAGCGCTGCAGACAGCCTCGGCATGTTTTAGACGGCTGAGCAGATCCTAAAGGCTGCTGCTAAGCTTTTTCTGTAGAGACAGCTCTGGTCCCATGCTCAGATGATGCCAACATTGAACAGACAACAAAAACACAGCTGGATAGAATTAATCTGTAAAGTTTAGTGACCCTCAGTTACTAGAGACATTAGGAAAGTAAGCATATTTGACCTCTATTCTGTTTGCTACGATTTACACATCTACAGTAAATTTTGCCCCAGGCATATGTTCGATATAAACTTGAACAACATGCACTGGTAAATCCTTTTCAGTCACCAAAAGACATGAACATCTCTTACAAACATAGAAGAAGGTGGTCTGTTTGTGAAAAGCCAAGCAACAAAGCCACAAGGAGAGAAGCTTTGCCTGCAGACTGGATATGCAACACAAGCATTAAGATTGAAGTATCAATTAGTCTCAATTATTTTTCAATTAGATAAAACATTTCAAAAAAAATTCAGTCCTTGTTGTTGTACACAAAAAACTCCAGAGGAGAAAAGGCTGCAGTATTAAAGGAAGTGCAAGCACCAGCACCAATATTCATGTTAAAACCTCACAAGACCCAGTGCATTCCCACATGACTTGAGAGAGATGCACAGAAAAGGCTGAAGTTACATCATAGTTAAAATACTCAATGCTTCTGTCTCTCTCTGAGAGAGACAACAGAAGGTAACAGGTCACGTGCTAGGAACTGTACCTACATGTTCAGCGTTCCTCCAGCTAAACTCATTTGCCATTAAAAGATCAAGTTCTTCCACTTCTAACTCTGTGACAAAAGACACTGAAGAAAGAAGACAGAATACCTATGCCTCTTCCAACTTGACCCCTGACAAGAAAAGACCAGTCTTCAGGAATCCCAAGATACCATGACCAGAGGGAAAGTTTGAAACAAGGAAGATAAACCCCAATGGAAGGCAACTGGATTAGGGAAGACTTAAAGAAACATGACATAGACAAGTTCATGGACCTGATGGGATAAAGTGAGTGCTAAGGGAGCTGACTGATGCCATTGCAAGGGCACTCTCCACTGTCTTTGAAAAATCATAGTGGTTGGCAAAGGTGCAGAAGATGGGAAAGGAGAAAATGTCACTCCTGTSCTGGAAGAGAATCCAGGTAAGCACAGGCCAGTTAGACTCACCTCAGTCTCTGGGAAAATGATGGAGTAAAACCTTCTGCACAACATTTCCAATCATATTTGGAGAATGCAACTGGAAGTAGTCAGTGAGGAATTATTAAGGGTAAATCATGCCTGACTAACCCAACAGCTTTCTACAGGAAGGTGACTGGCTGGGTGAGCCAAGGGAGAGCAGTGGGTGTTATTTATCTCAATGCAATATGACTTTTGACACCATCTCTCACAACATCCTCACGGGCAAGATGACAAAGTACAGGTTAGATAAGTGCACAGTGAAGTGGACTTAAAACTGGATGAATGACCAGGTTCAGTCCATTGTGATCAGCAGCAGGAAGTCAGTTTGAAGGCAAGTCGCTATGATGTACCCAGGGATTGATACTGGGGCCAGTCCTGTTCAACATCTGCATTCATGACCCAGATGATGGCACAAAGAACACCCTCGGCAAGATCATCGATGACACAGAGCGAGGATTGGCTTGTACACCAGCTACTTGTTGCCCAGTAGATCTGTAACTTTCATCTTCATTCCTTGGTTATGTTATTGTTATTATTAAGATGACTCTTAAGGAAAGTCCTTAGAAAGTTTTTCTGATGAATCAGCTGCAGCCACAACACACCACATTCTCAGCAATGCACCATCCCATGTATATAAATCAATGACTTTCATTTTTTGTCTTATATTTATATTCTCACAAGTTTTGTAGTGTTGGGTTCCTTTTGTTTGGATTTTGGTTTTGGCTGTTTCATTTTTTTTTAATAGAAATTAAAACATTCTGGATGATATGAAATGACAGTSACCAATTGGGTTGAAAACATTCTGCTTTTCTAGTCTCTGATTAACTTGCAAGGAATGGAGATCAGTAATTTTTGAACAAAATACATACAGAAAATGGCTTAAAAACAGGACCCAAAAATATCTTTTGAGGCTTTCATTCACCTATGAGAACTGTCAAGTCCACAAGCAAACTACACAGAATTCACCCTCCTTGCTTTCAGATGTTAGGAATGAGAATGGGGGTCAGTGGAGGAATTCATCTTACCTTTTTCAGAAGCACCATCTGCTGATGCTTTTCAAATGGAGTTGAGTTTTCACCATGGAATATTACTGAACACATACCTACTTTTGTTGCATATGTCCATTCCTCCATCACCTATCACAGATATGCTTCAGGAATAAAAAAGCACCAGGCACAGTACTTCTAACCAAGGTAGAGAAAGTACCAGAAAGCTCCTTCAACAGGAATAGACAGGAACCAGCATAACATGAGATTTTATTGGGAGGCCATGCCCACGGATATCCACAGCAAAACATCTTTCTCTTGAAGGACACATTCTTTCTCATTATAAACTTCCAGTGTCTCCAAGCATGACTTACCAAAACAACCTCAGATGCTGGGAGCCTTCCTGCTTTTATATTTTTCTTTTAAGAAGTGAAAACAAAAGAAATCCAAGCTACATAGACAAGGAAGACAATTTAATTCACAGCAGCACAAGCTGTATCACTTAGTCAAAGGAATGTTCTAAACACCTGTTTATGAGCAAAACCAGTCATAAAAACAGCTGTTAACAGCAAACAGAAGCTAACAACAACAATTTCCCATCCTTTTCCAGACACATAATGACATTTAAATCACATAGCATCACAGAAGAATTGCATAGAGCTGATGGTAATTGACATAATTACTTGTATGCATTTCTCCACTACATAGTGTTGCGCTGTAAAGCCAAGCATGTTAAAAGTAAACAGAGCTTTTGAAATCCTGCTGGATCCTTTTAACCTGTAGATGTAAAGAAAACAACTACTTCAAAGTTCTAAAACTTCAAAATGCATAATTTAAACCTCAGGCAGACACTGAAAATATTAAAATTTCGCAAGTTTCTTTTGGTTAAATGGGTTCAGAGCAGAGATGATATACAAACAGGTAATGAATGTTTATGTGATTAAAGATGAAGACAAAAAGAAAAAGAAACCACTAGGGAAAATATGCATAGTCATATGTTTCCCCTTTCTTTCAAAAGAACTAAATCTTTCACCTGCAGATCTTTGAGGGATCAGAGCAGGGAAAAAACACATCAGTGAATGTGAATCACAGAAAACTCTCCTTCCTTGAGTATGCATTAGCATCAGCAAAACCATAAGGGAAGCCACAAATAACAACATGCTGAAGGTTTTCACTCAGAGGAGACTGCTGTTTAGGAAGACTCTAAAAATTCTAACAACAGATTTTGCTAATAAATATTTGAATCTTATGTATTGGCCACATACAGGGACCTTGAACTGCTGTTACAGGTTGGGAAGAGGAAAGTAGGTCTGCAGTCAAATATGTCTCAAGTTACATACAGATCTGTGAGTAAACTGTAACACCATGTGGAAAAAATGTCTGTTATAAATACAGTTAAAACATCCAATTAAGAACATCATGAGAAAAAAACACCCATCTCTCATATAAACAATAAATACATCACTCTAGATAATGGAACTCAACAGGTTAAGTGATGAGCCTAGTTGGAGGATTGATATCAATGGAATATCCTACATTAATCATGGAAGAATGTAAAGAGGACACAGCATCCTCCATACACAAAAAAAGAAGGTTCCAAAGCTATCGCTTCTTCCATACACAAAAACTTTCAAACAACCAATGCTCAAAAGATTTCTTTTTGACTCTCCATTCGAAAATATTTTGGATTCAAAATAAAATAAATAAGTAGCAGTGGGAAAAAGCCTACTGGCCCAGAGTGTAATAAAAAACCYTAACCCTATACCCACCTTACCCGCCCCCACCAACATGTTTTAATTTGGCACAGCTTTTAACAATACTCCAGACAAGTGCGAAAGATGCTGTGGCTATGTCGAGAGCCATGACTGTTGACAGATGGGAGGTGTCTCATAGGAACTTTTTAAAGATTAAGACAACTGGGTATTTTATTTCTCTACGTAGCTTGCCCTGAGCTGCCTAATGCACCTTAGTACCTTTTAGTAATTAATCCTTCATTCTGGTTCTCTGTGTTAGCAATTTATTGGGACAGCACAGAGGCTGAGATAACTGTTGTATATCAGACGGTATGTCAACAGACAATCAAATAACATGTTCTCTGTTCATTTGTAAAACAGCTTTTTTATTAAGCACAAACAGAAGAAGCCCAAGCGATGCTGAAGTTGCACTAATGTGGCACTGATTTTTTCTCCACAAGCACAGTGCCTGGTCTTTAGAAAGAAGGGAACCAGGCCACACACCTCTAAAAACCCTTGCAGGTTCTGGTCTCATGTTACATGCATATGGCTACCGAAATAACTCCAAGAAAATCATGAAAGGCTGCCAACAGTGAAGTGTGAGGGATCAAGGGTGGCGAATAAGGGACATAAAGAATTGATATGTTTAAACAGTTACCTTAAATTGCACCTTAACTTAGCTGTTATACTGTCCCTGGATCAATTCAGTACACATTGCAAGATAAACTAATTAGAAATGACAAAATAATGAGTGTTTAAATAAAATATATCTTCCTCCCAAACAGTTAGAAAAGCACATTTTCTTATGCAGGAGGATCCTAACAGCGAGCATGGGTTTCCCCAGATTAAAAAAATGCTTGYCTTCCAAGATGACCTCGTGACCTACCTTCCAGACAATTTTAAAGTACTTTCAACTATATAGTATAAGGATTGCTCATGTTTTCTACTTACTATTCAACCTAAGATATACTTCAGACCTCTTCTAATGTAATGTAACTTAGTCAAAATCAAGTTTATCTCTCCAGCACTGGAGCAGGTGAATCCTGCTGTGGTTTAATCCCAGCCAACAACTAAGTATCACACAGYGGCTTTCTCACTCCCCTCTCCACTTTGTGGGATGGGGAAGAGAGTCAGAAAAAGGTAAAACTCATGGGCTGAGGTGAGAACAGTTTAATAATGGAATAAAGTAAAATATTATAATAAAAGCAAAAAGAGAGAAACAAAACTCCCAAAATCCCAAGTGGTTCACAGTATCATTGCTCACCACCCATCAATGCCCAGCCAGGCGCCCAGGCAGCAACTGGCCCCACCCAGCCAAGTCTCCCCAGTTTATATACTGAGAGTGATGGTTTATGGTATGGAATATTCCTTTGGGCAGTTCTGGTCAGCTGTCTTGAACATCTTGTGCAGCTGTCTTGTCTCCTTGTGCACCAGCTGGCAGAGACCAGGAAACTGAGACGTCCTTGACTTAGGGTAAGCCCTGCACAGCAACAACTAAAACCATCAGTGTGTTATTAACACCGTTCTCACACTGAATCCAAAACACAGCTCTGTACCAGTTACTAGGAAGATAATTGGCTCTATCCCAGCTAAGACCAGGACCATACCAAAAGTCAAACCCAACATTTGCACCTGCCTCTGTCTTAACTTCTCATGAGAGCTATTAAGGCTAGTGAAATAAGCTGAACTCCATGCATTAAAGTCTTGGTTATCAAGTGCATATTTGCAGTAGAAACTCTGTTTATTTTAATGTGGAGTCAGTTTGTATATGCATTGCACCTTCTGTTTACAGACATTAGGCAGAGATACATTAGTTCCTCCAAAAATCCATTGTTCTACAGCCAGGAAAAGTAAGAAAAAGATGGACTAATTTTCTAACGCTTTGTCAAGTTTTTCATGACTTGGTTTTAAGGGGTTTGACCAAGATCTTCCTGATGTTCAGCAATGTCAAGCATCCTATTACATCACTGATGTCCACATCCTTAGCAACTCTCAATGCTTTCCATGCAAGTCTTAGAATTATGACATTCAAACCCAGTGATCAATTTTTACCATTTTTAAATCAAATTCTTTGTTCCCAGCAGTTTACAGGCAGAGTAAAATAAAACTGAGAAGCTATGGCTCACATGTACATGCTCTGTTAACAGCAAATCTATAAATTAGAACTACAAAAAATGTAAGGACAGTACAGTAGAACTAACTCCTACATTTTCCTCAAGTATCTTAAAAAAAACCAAAACAAACAAACAAACAAAACCACAGAAAAAGTTTTTGGGGTTTTTTTGAAGCTTTCAAAAAATGCTTTGGGTAGTGAGGCAGATAGTTTGTGAGCAGCATCTTTGATCACCACATCTTCCATACATCCAGCACTAGAATCTTACACTGTGACATCGACATAAGAAATGGGCAAAGACACGAGAAGCAGCACTATACAGGGTAACTACAATTACAGTATACTATTGTGGGAAAGCAAGTTGCCAATGCTGACTGCTGTCTAATATGAAAGCAGTATAATTTGAAAAAGCCTGATATAGAAAGTGAATATACCCTGCATAAACATGCTGCTGTCTTCTGTTATTAGAGACTCAATRGGCCTCAGACAAAATCATAATCATAAAACCACAACCAACAGCATCAATAGGGCTCTCTTATGTAAGTTCATGAAATCCCAACTCAAAATTTCTAGGCTACACATACTGAGATGTTCATAATTTTAAACTTTTCCTAGAATTTTGTGATATGAATGAAACAGAAAGGCAATCAGAAAAAGTAGTAAGGCTGTAAATAAAACTAGAGCAGACATAGATAGCTTGTTCTTCTACTACTAGTTATGACTGAATACACACACGAAGGTGAAGATGTGCTCCATTTAGACAGCAAATGAACTGATTGAAGCAGGAAGCTTTAATTTCATATTTTTTCCTCCAAAGCAATCCAAAATATAAAGATAATAATCTCAAATCCCCAGGCTTTTCCTACTTTGGTGTTACAAAGTTTTCTTAAGTAACTAACTCTCTTAAAGTTCCTGTTTTATTACCAGCTTCAGACAAGATATTGACTAACAAGCAGTACCTATTGCTTCTTGCATGACAAACACAACCTGACTGAATCCCTAAGCCTACAGAAGCACTTGACTTCTTCCTCAGCAAGATCAATGCATGATACCTTTCTATGCTGTTAAGAGCCCACGTTGGTGTTTATACACCTTCACACAAACAACCAAAAATCTAAAGTCCAGCAGGGAAGTGTCCCTTGTGTGTCTACAGGAACAGGATGATCCTTTGCATCATTTGKCTTTTCAGAAAGAAGATACATTGTTGTAAAGGTAATCAATCCACAGAGATGTACAGCAATATTCATCACAGAGTATATCAATCATGTGTTACTGAAACACTTCAGGGAGAACTGCACAGAAAATCAAAATGCTTTGAAGAGAACTATCTTCTCCCCACCACCATGAAATCTCACATCAGTAGCATTCATTTCAGCTKGAAAATTAAAAATATACTTAGAAGCAAAGATTAGTTTCAGTTAATTTCCACTCTCACTTATTTACCAACACTCAAAACATACCAAGAATATTTTGTAATTCTGTAAATCCTTCTTTTAGAAAAATTCAAATAAGCACAAAAAAATGTAACTGTCTTCATTTTACAGAACAGGAAAATGAAAAGTCTTAAGGTTCATGTAAATTATAAAATACTGCCTGAGCTAAACTGAACTCAGCTGCTTTGTTTTCTAACCTTTTTGCCCAACCCTCAGTGTGTATATTCCTCTGAGAGAGCAATTCTGAGAGTTCTCCCATATGATTCTGCTCTTCAGAAAGAGCAAAGAGCTATCCAAAACTTCATTTTTCTAAAGAAATAAGGACAGTGTTTATGCATCTAGGAAATAGGTTCAAGAAACAACAAGTAATACTTGTGGATTGTTTACCAACAATGAGAATTGTGAGTCACATGAATGCTTAGAAAAATACATAGCACAACGAGAAATCTGTGTTCAATCTTTGAAGGCCATTCAGAAGATCATGCACATCAGCCTGCTGAGCTAAATCAACAGCTCTTCATAGGGACATACTTTGAAGAAAAGGGACTAAGCAGGAACAAAGGAAAAAAAATCCAAATTACCAAGTATAAGAAACTATCTATTGGTGAGGACAGAAACCAAAGCCAAAGTTACTTTCAGCTGTAGGAAGATACATTCACTTGGATTAGAAAGAAGAATAGAACAAAAGGACAGAAATTCATCAAATCTCAGAAAAGTGCCAGCTGAGATTAATTACAAAAATGGGAGGGCAGATAAGAGGACCTGCATGCTACATTCCAGTAAAAGAGTAAAAGCTGTCGTGTTCTGTGGCACACAGGCAGTGGGTGGTGGCAAGAGAACAATATCCATTTAATTGTGTTAGCACTGCACATCAGTGGAGTTCTTTTCACACTCAGAAGTGACAAATATTGGTTAGGAAGTGTTAGAAAAAGAAGGATCAAAGGTTAAATACGAACACTGCAAAACAGTCACGAGAATTACAGAGCACAAATTACTATGACAAAGGAGCTCGAGCATCAGAAGTTGCACCACATGATAATGTAACCAAGCTGGGAGGAGACTGGTAGGAAGAACAAAAACTTAAAATAACTAAAGCATAGATGAAAAAGCCAATTACCTGGCATCACTTAAGTGTTCAAATTGAAACAGTCCCCTTCAAGACTGTTCCCCAACCACACTTGCTGAAGTCAATACCTTAGAAAATGCTCCTTCTCACTTATACTAGTTGTGTTCAAAAGGAGACAGAGACTTCAAGCATATACAGTACCAGCTAGATCACCCAGTAAAGATGATACAGGATAGCAGTGAAATTGCATCCAGTAAATCTCCTCTTAAATCTCTACTGAAAGGGTGAAAATGACAAAAAACTAGACATGTGAATGTATTGAACACCTGTTTATAAAGGAAAGTTGAGAGTTTTTACCCTCTAACAGCTTTTATTCCCCAGAAATACAAATTCATCATCTGTGAGATAGCCAGCAAACTAACTTGGCTAAGCTACATATTTGRTGGGAAGGTGCAGCAGAACATCAAGACTTAAATTTTCAAATAAAGCAAAACTGGCTTTAAGTACCAAATTTATTGTAAACAATGCAATAAGTTTGGGGAAAAAATGGACTTCATATGAGCCCATCCTACTCTTCAGTTTTTCACCTGATTGGCTTTCAGCATGTTCTGGTTATTAATTACTTTGCTCCAGTTGAAAATGATTGCTCTCTATCAGACCTGGAGCAGCTGTTTACTCCTGCAGCCTAGCACATCTATTAGCTTCATTTTCATGTCATATGGTCATTCAGACATTAGTCTCCTGCTGGAGAAGCACATTTTTACATAAAAGCACTCATCTAGTGTCTGTTCAATTTTGCACTGTCCATCAAGCCAGCACCTYGTAGGTGCATCCCCAATCTATACCAGAGAGGTATCATCCAATATTTTAGAGAAGTTTCAGGTATCAATAGGAAAATAAATGGCTGATCAGCACAGGCCTGAAGTGGCAGTGCCATATAACACTGAAAAGATTTGAGGACCACTTCTACCTATAAACAGCTGATTTAGATGGTCTCTCAGAGGAGGGGTACTTCAAATGAAAGAGAGAAATGTGCTAGCTGCAAAACTACAAGATGGCACCACAAAGAATTGTTCAATTACTAATTATCAGTGTGCTGAGAGCAGAATACTCCCATCAGGTTTAGAGAAATCCCAGCAAAGGGAAGCTTTGTCTAAATGCTCAGACAGAAAAAATTCAAAATGTCAAAAAATTTAAACATAAAATAAAGCTAGCAGAGTGTTGACAACATTGTAGAGAAAGGATAAGGTAGGCCTAACAGTCAAAGGAATAAAATATCTATACATCAAAAACATCCATCATTCCGACCTTTATTTTCAGCAAGTTCTGCTCTAAAAATAAAATCCAATATGCCTCACCTTTAACTGCATGTCCTGAGGAAAAACTATTTTAACTTTTGCTTCTGTCCACTCAGTTTGGTAGTAGGCACATGGCTATGATGGATTCTTTCTCCATTGCCTGAGAAGGGGGGCAAGACATAAAAGTATCATGAGGGTCTCACCCTGCTGCAAGCACTCCTGGAGTTCAAGAAAGAAACTAGCCCAGCATTATGGAAAACTCCTGTCCCTCCTGCACACATCCAAATTGCTATAGGAGTAAGCACAATACAAAGATCCAAGCCTGTCAATCCTGAACCTTCAGCAAACACTCTCTCATTTTAAGGAATCTCAATTAAAATTTAAATCAATTTAGCTCTGTACTGTACTGAGCTCTTTTGACCTCATTTAGGCCTCAGAGTGGTTCACAGTAGCCCGCAGCACAATGCAAGGGTGGCAGCAGTACTGGTCAGTAAGTTTTGGACACTGGTGCCTTCAACACTGAAATAAGAAGTGCCAGTTCTATGAAAGGTCATGCACCACAGAGCACCTCAGTATTGACTCCAAAATGGAAGTCAAGACTTACAGAGGCACAAGAGCAGCAAACAGACATGGGCTTCTCTCTTCAACATACAAAACTGCCTTTCCAGTGAAAGTAATCTAGTTTTTGGCACAGGAGGGACTACATTTTSATTTGTGGATATAAACTGAACTGTTTCTCAGCTGGGTGAAAGGCTTGTTTGTGTTATGTGTAATGTACAGAGAAGTATAATGATTGCATATATTATAAACCTTCTAAAAATCAAAACACTATGCTTTTTTCCAGCATTATGGAAACTCTCCCCAGGACATTCTGGAACTGCAGAATACAGAAAGGCACTACCCAAAACTAACTGTTGTTTTCTATACCTGATATACTGCAGGTGAAATTTTAGAGAGAACCAGCAGCAGTTACTGAAGCTGGATGGAGCTGATGAGCTCTGTGCCAGAGTCTTTAAACACCTCTTTGCCTTGTCAGAACAATCTTGAACATTACAGGGTGACGTGGCCTGACTTAAAGCACTTCCTGACAAGTCGATTTGCTTCTTGCAAGACATGAGCAGTGTTTAAACTCCAGAAGGGCACAACACTCAGAACCCAGGATTTGCTTTTTCATTCACTATTGCTCAAAGACCACAAATTATAGTTTAATACAATCATCAGAAAGAATTACAACCTTTTACTCTGTCAGCAAACCCTGAACCCTGACAGAACACATCTGATTTCCAGGTGCCTACCATTACAGCTACATCACTGAAGTGATAAGAAAGTTACAAGTGACTGAACACAGGGACTTAGATTGACCTGCCTTTTCATATCTGACTGCAAGGTCCTTGTTAACAAACCCACAACAGTACTCACATGTATCATTAATGCTGCTAAACTGTAATTAGAGCTGGCAAGTATCTAGTTCAGAGATAGCAGCAAGTACTAGGTGTCTCACCAAGTGATGCTGTGTTCCCACCTCCCCTTCAAACAGTCTTTGCTGCAGAAGCTCCTGGCATAGTTGGGTAGGGGCAGATCAGGAAAAAAGTTTTCACACAATTTTCTGTAGCTTCAGGGAAGCTATACATACAGCCATACCAGCAAAGAGACCACAATTTCTAGTTCCATGTATTTCCTGACAGTATTTCTGCAGCCTTCATGGCCTTTATTATTAACCAAGGTCTTGTATCTTCAGGGAGGTAAATATCACTCATTCATTTACACATAAAATCACCAAGTTTGAACAAGGTCAGTTCCAGAAGAGCCAGGAACAGATTAACACATTTTTCTGGGCAGAATGAGTATTACGATCATATGCCCTGACCTCCTGCACGACGCAGGCCACAGCAGTTCAGCCAGTAATTTCAACACTCAGACTATAACTTCAGTTTGAACTAGAGCTTATCTTTTAGAGAGACATTCAGCCCTGATTTAGAGACTTCAGGTGATAGAAAATCTTCCATCCAACTAAAAAAATAGTTCCAGTGATTAATTACCCACACTGTTAAAGATGGGTTCCTTATTTTAAGTCACAATTTGCCTAGCTTTCACTTCCAGATATCAATCCTCATAACACATTTTCTGCTCCAAAAAGATTAAGAAGCAGTCTACAATCAGAGATCTCTTCCCTGAACAATTATCTGTATGCTGTCTTCAATTCCCCTCTTAACCTTCACTTCTATAAACTCTGTAGTGTGAGTTTCCTTGTCTCACAATACAAGTTATGACACTCCTAAAGTACACATCCTTAGAAAGTAAGATAGCACATGATTTTTACAGCCTCCTTCTGAACCCTTTCAAGCTTACTAGGAAATGTTACTTTTGATGCAAAGGACAAAACCTTAAATTCTTACTTTGTTAATGGTCTCCAATGTCACATCCAAGGTAATGCCAGTGCATGAATATTCCACTACTTGTACAGCCCAGTTTTCTCAGCTACACAATTAGAGGGAGCATATGTTTAACTGGCTAAACAAGTCTCAGCTTCTTTTTCAGAAGCACTGCTTCCAAAGTAAGAAATGGTCTTCCTTACTAGAAACAGGCATTTGCCACAGGCTGTATTAAGAAATCAATTACCCAAATGAGTCCACTTCACCTGCTAGTCAAAAAAAAAATCTAGGCTGATTGATTTTCCCCACATCAGTATTTGTCTCTTCATTACCTATTTGGTAATTTTAACAGCTGTGTCCTTTATCTGCTCATAACATTACCCCCATTACCTCTTCCATGCTCTTGATTAAATAAAGTGGCGTATGCATGGCATACATTCATCCATGGTGCCTTTTTTCCCCTTCCTCAAGATGTTAACCAACACTGCACTTTATTTTTCATTGTCCAGATTTTACTAGAAATCAGAACTGATATTTTACAGATCAACTGTTTTACCTTTAAAACATATTTTTGCAATAAATATTTAGGTCTCAGAGGCTTAAAACTCATATACACAGCACACATTACACATGCAGGATATTCTATGATCACTGCCACTGAACCGTTTTGAGCTCATAACTGGCACTTTTCCAAATACAGAGTAAGGTATTTGCTGATTACCATTGCTTGCTCTGTACTACAAGTGATCACTTTAGATATTCATTTCTCACACTCCATAATGAAATTTTTTTTAATTTAAAAAAGAAGTCTTTTGACATTTAAACTTATTCACCATACTGAAGTTTTGAGTCAGGTATTTTCTTGTGTTTGTTTGGTTTTGCTGTGCTTTTTTGTGTTTTAAACAAATCTACATGTAATTCGTATAGCTTTCTTTTTCAACTGCTTGCACTGAATCTCCTGATTTCTATTTCCTCCCCCTCACCCCAAAAAAGACCATACTCTGTAACTCTATCATAGCACTTTAAACGCAGCACAGAAAGCCACAAGGACTTTCATACATTTCACTATGCACAATTAGTCTTAACTAACATTGTACCTCATCACCCTTGTATGTCCCAGCCACATAAAATGGAGGAAAATACAAATCATTTTTACAAACATATTCTTTCAATATAATAAGAAAGTCTCATGGTTTTATGGCCACATACCCCAGATTTATTTGGTTCAGAACTCAACTATTGACAAATGCAACATTACCTGCTACCTAGTTTTCTCCAGAAAAAAATCCTTCAGCTTCCAAGTCAGAAAGAGACCTAGGGAAACTGGTGGTCCAAATGCTGCACAGCTAGCTGCCAATGCACATATAAAATCTCCCTCTGTAGGAAGATTTTCTTCAAATGCTACCACATTTCAACTACTTCTTGCCTACTGATTAAAAAAAAGTTAATAACATTATCAAAAAAAACCTCCAAAGCAAAAATAGCAGGGATACAGATCCAGTTAGCAACAGATCACCAGTTTCAATACAAGAATTCAGAAACTACAAGTTATTCCCATTAAATACTCAAGAGAGCTACATAAAGTGCTTTGCTTTTAAGTTCCACATCCAAGCCTACTATCATGTTTTCCATTAGGCTGTTCTAGTCACAGCACATGCAGGAAATAAAGAACCCTTGCTCCCTGATGGCRGGGGCCCAGTTAAGCTCTCAAGGAAGAGCTCTCAGAACAGAAGCTAATTATTAAGCCCATTATTTGCAGCAAATGACAAAACACTAAACAAGAACAGCAGCTTACCATCAGAAAAAGGTGAGGGTGAGTACAGTTACCCTTCATAGCAAACAGATTCACATTGGAGTTCACATTTAAGACATGCTTTTAAACTCAAGGAGACTTTCTGACACCAAGTTCTCCTATTTTCCCCAAGATAAGCTCTAAAGCAAACAGAAAGCAATTCTGAAGTGTGATGGCCTATGATATAGCAGAGTTCAGGCTACAGTGTCATAATGATTCCTGCTGGCTTTTTTTTTCCTGCTACAATTTATGAACGTAGATTCACAGTCACAAATCCTGTTCACACACTGAAGAGGAGGGGCACTCCCCCACAGGGATGGACAAAATCAGTGTTTYATTTTCTCTCACTTCTAGGAATCTGAACTGATCCAGTAATATCAACCTTTTATATTTAGCAATAATTTACATTGTTCACAGCTTACAAATTCTATTTTCTGTTAGTTTTCCTCCCTCCTATGCTAAATACTGCTTTACTTCCTTCTTGGTTACCTTCTCATTTCTTCTCCCTCCTTGTCTTCCTGCATTCATCCCCTTTGTGTTCAGCTACCTTTCTCAATATCAAGAATCACTTCCTTAGACTCTTTTCATCCCCAAATACACATGCTACTTAGCAGAAGATGGGGACAGCAGAAGAAGGAAAAATGCATATATTCAGAAACACTGGGAGTCAGGGGGACTGGTGAAAAAAAAATCGCTTCCACTGATAACAAGTCAGAGGAGTCTCTCAGGCTACTATCTGTCCTAATGAAATGAGCAACACACGAAAAGGAAGGAGAAAGAGGCAGTTTAGACTTCATGCTCTTAGGTAGGGCTGCCTCTTCTAGAACAGCCCTCTGAAATATGCTATTTCAGGTGTCATACAAACAAAAATATTGCTTCAGCTGTGTGCCTCAAGTAAATGAGAAAGCTTCATATGTGCTGTGACACAGCAGCTCCAGTGCTGCCAGTCTGCACCTTGAGGCATAAGGAATGCAGAGCTCTGAGCACAAGCCCAGCTGTGCAGCCCTCCCACACCAATGTGGAGAAAATCCTCTCTGCTAAGTAAAAGGTATATAAATGGGAAAGCAGACAGCAATGAGACATTCAGCCAGGAAATCAGGAGGGACCCAGAGAGCCTTAAACTGACTGGGAATTTTTTATAAATTCAATTGAGAGAGCTGGGAGAGTAAATTCAGTTACATTCAAGACAAGCAACCACAATTACGTCTCAGACATGCACCACTGGAGCTTAATGAAAGTAAGTAGCATTAGACAATGTAAACAAACACCAGGTTTCATCTATCCAGCATCCTTGGTTATTAAATGTTTCTTAAAAGTTGTATCACAAGAACGATTAGCATAGCCTACAGCTCTGAATACAAGACTTTAAAGCCCCACCTTCACTCCCTGTTCTGCCACTCCTCTTGGAAACCCCTTCCCTCCTAGGCACTTGCTTTAAGCCTGTGCCTGCCTTTCTGTAAGCACACAGAGGACAGCAAAATTTCCATTCGAGAAGGTAAAAAAGGGAAAATTCTAGCTAAGGCAGCTGACTTATCCTGTCTAAACCAGAAATCATCAACATGCCCTCCTCGCAGACTTATTTTACTACCATTTAAATTCTCTAGGGGAAAAAAAAGAAGGGGGAAAGGGCTGTGAACAGCAGCAAAAAACACACATTCCCAGCACAGCCAAGCCCGCAGGCCCTGCATGTCTCCTCCAGCCCCCCTGACCTGCAGCCATCCGCAGCCTGTCCACCCACATCTCTGGCTGCTGGGAGAGGAGACCAGAGCACCAAGAGGAGAGCAGCCTCCTGCCACAAGGCACAGCCCCAGCCCTCATGCAGGCAGCAGCACCCTTAGCACAGCTCTCCCCAGCTGCAGGCCCTCAGCACCTCTCCAGCCTCAAATGGCCCCACACCCGCTGAACTGCAGCACTTCAGTGGCTGCACGTGCTGGCCCACTCTATTACTCAACAGGAGAGAAGACCTTTTAAATGTAGTATTTGCTTGGACTTTCGATAGCACAGGTACAAGGAGCCAACAGACCAGGAATAAAAGGCCTCAGTCTGTAAAAGCATTGGCAATGGCACCTGTTAGACAGTGGTGAGGTGTTACTGCTGTTCAAGGTGGGGGGTAGGGGGTGAGCCAGAATATCATGATGGAGAGACTGGTAGAAGCTATCACAAGACAGTCACCTCCAAAGAAAGGCCAGCCCTTGAGTGACTGAGGACAAAAAAAGGGTGCCATGCCATGCCATGCAATCTCTTTTTTCCAGCTATAGTGCTCACACCTTTGGGTGAGGGGAGTGCCTATGCAGCTTCTGTCCCTACCAGTATTGAGTGGGGCTACTCTGTGCATRGTCTGGCCGTGCAAATGGTAGCAGGTCCCATCTGTTCCACTTCAATGTCAAGCAATATCCTCATTCACTCAGATGAGCTACATCAACACTGGTTTCCACCTCTCTCAGGGGATTCTGACTAGGTGCAGGACTCAAGTTACTTCCTTCGTACTTTGGCAAAGTCTCATGTGCAAACCAACTCCCGCATTCCTGTAGAAAGCCCAATATAGTATCAAGAACCTCAGGGAGGACTGCAGCTTCACCAAAGTCTCTACTGCTAAGGATGCACCACGGTGTGGTCAGAGCYGAAGACTGCACAGCTTTTTCAAACTAGTTAAAAAATTGCACTGAGATRGTTTGTAAAAAGGCAGGGTCTGATGTCAAGTCACTGAGGTACCAAATCCCAGCAGTACAATTCAGGGCACTGTTATTCCAATGGTACTATCAGAGGATTCAAATAATGCCAAAGAGGATGAAACTTAACTTTGAGCACTAGGGGGTTTCAGTGGTTAATGGTTCTGAAAAAAGGTACGTATACAGGATTCGAGAAATTTGGACTTTTTATGGCTTTACTATGTGTATTGCATATGTAATTGGCAAATGTCCCTTATGATTTTAAGGGATTTGAAAATCCTTTGCATAGAGACAAATTTTAAGACAAATGTGCTGGTGATGCATTCAGATATGATGTGTTTATACAGATGCTTCATAGTTCAAAGGGCGGTTAAAAGTCAAAGTCCTGTGTCATATGGGAGGTCAGGGTAGATCCTAATGGCATTTTCCAGCCTCAAAATACATGATGCAAAGCAGATGATAATGTCTAAAGACATACCAGTAAAGCTGAACTCCTGAAAATAGATAATCATAGACAATTCAATGCCTATGTGTTTTGCAGAAGATAGGCGACTCAGTGGAATAGTTAAATTCGTTGTTCATGACCTGTCTGTGCTGATGTGGACTGTATGACTTCTGTAGTCATTGTCCCAGTGCTTCATAGAGCACCTCACTTGCTCCAGAACTTTGTACCACACTGCCCACTGTGGCCATGATTTTAAAATCAAACTGACAATAAGTCTTCAACTTAGCATTTAAGACCAGCTCTGAAGCATAAGATCTGAATTTGAGATTTGCTATTAGTCACATATTCCCATCAGGTTGATACTGTTAACAATTCAATTACCAAACCTGCAAGGCCTCTTTCTAGCAATACTGTTCACAGAACCCCATTAGCAGTGACTCACATCCTTCCTAGTCCTCCTCAGTTTGTGACTAACACTGAAATACTGAAGTACAGGCTTAAGAGCAAAATCGTCTATTCAATTTGTATACCCTTCTAAAGCAGGGGCACAGTGAAGTCTGAAGTGTGAGACAGCAGACTGTCCTCGGTGCTTCTTCAGACAGGCTTAGATTATCAAAACTGGTATTTYGTTTTTGACATATATAGCCCTAGGAGTATTGAACGCACTACATCTCCTGTCAAAGATGGGAGTTGGAAAACCAACCCCACATTTTGGAAAATGTTGATTCCCTGTCAGATCCCCTCTCTAGGTGGACTATTGTTGCATTTTATTTTTAATTTATTCAACATCCTTTAGATACTGTAAATGAGAGATTAAAAGGTTGTAATTTAAATATCCAATGTCAGTATATAATAAAGAGACAGATTCCTGCTGAGAATAAATATTTTTTAGCATTCTTTCAATGTTCATATAAAGGGGAAGATGCTAACAGATATCACAGGTGTTTAGCAAGCAACAGAGTGCTAAGAATTGTCACCAGATGAACTATTATAATGAATAAAGAAAGTAATCTTAGGTCTGTCACGTGGGAAGGGGATGCTTGTGGGCTCTTGCTTTGCAGCAGGCAGACAATTGGTCCCATTTAGCACTACTTACTCTGAGACTTTCTGTTCATAAAGCCCTTGAGAACTCTTGGCTTGGGAGAAATATCAACACAAAAACAATTAGCACCAAATTGGTACTTTCCCAACTGGATCCCTACTGAAACAAAATTAATCTAATTCATTGGATTAATCTCTGATGACTCAAAAATTAGCAATTTGAGAGTTCAAATTAGGAATTTGAGGATCAAAAACATTTTGAGGGAACTAATTCTCACCTTTGTCTGTGGGGAGACTCAGAGGGAGGTGAATAGCTTTTGCATGAGAAGGTAGTTCTACATTCTTTCTTCCTGACTTTTTAAATCCATATATCACAAGTTAAATACCAGTTTCAAAAGTTTAAGCTTATCTGAAAAAACACCAAGGACACTCTGCTGTCTCATACTTCAGATTTGTCTTTAGAAGGTCATACAGATTGAGCAAACAACTCTGCTCATAAAGTCTGTACTTCCCGCAATTAAAATTCTTCGGAACAGTTCAGTAACAAAAAAATAGTGGCCAGAACCACAACCCAGCAGGTACAGGCTTAATGGTGTTACTGGTCCAGGACAAAACTGCTTGAAAAGTGGACGTTTAGAACATAGAGATATTGGTAAGTCTGAACAGAGAGTTCAGCTGACAGCCTGACTTCAGATGTGAGTGCTGGCCCTCTGCAAGGGTGTGCCAGCCCTATGACCAGTGAAGGAATAACATTGGAAAGAACAGAAAAATTAAATGGACTTCTCAGTCCCTTCTGTTAAGCAGGCAAAGTCATTGCTTGYTAGTACTAAAGAGGAAAGTCTCCTTTGAAATGACTAAAACCAAAGACTTGGGGAAAAGGCACTGGATACCAGCAGTCACTGCACTGCTGATGACAGGGTATGGGGGACAGCAATGATCCTGGATAACTCAGCTGGTGGAGTCACATCTGCCCTTATCTTCACTGGGACTCCAAAGCCCTTATCTTTTCATGTGACTTGATGTACCTCCTGTACCTGCATTTAGCTTCCTGCATCACAGCACCCCGTCTTTTTTCTCAAGCTCCCCAATAGCTGTACAACTTGAACTTCACTGACATTTTCTACCTAATTTGTATCTTTGTCTCAGGAAAAAGCAGCTGGAGCCATGGAAGACGCAGAGTGCCACAGGGAAAGCAAAGTTCAATCAGCAATGATAGGCACAGATTATTAAACCAGGTGCTTACTTTTATCTAGACCAAAAAATACTCGCTCCTGATGAAAATCTCTGCATTACCACTCACCTACATTTTGGCAGTGGTTTTGGTGAAAGTAGAAACACAGCCTTAGACCTGTGTTGAAAAGACAAGACATGCAAGCTCAGCTGGCTTATTCTAGCTATTTACAGAGCAGTCAAAATGGCTTCTTTCTTCTGTACCCTTGGCATGAACAAATCAATAAAAACATAAAAAGATTAGACAGACTGAAAGACCAAATGACTGACTGAATTGCAATATAGATAGATTCTGTAAAGACACAAAAAAATGCAGAACCATTAAGGCTCATATGCCTATTGATAGATGTACTCAGTGAACATACACTGCACAAGAGTATTCAGCAATTGCAGCAGAGAAATTCTAAAGACAGAGGCTCTCCCAGAAGTCAGGAGGTAAAGAAAAATGGCTCCAATCTATAACAAAAATGACATGCACACACACATGCTGTGTTTTTGAGCATGATTTCCTCTTTTATATTCCAAGGTTGCTTGGACATGGCTTTGTAGGTTCAGATCAAAGCAGCAGCTGTCAGAGCTCTGCTATTGTTTGGAGTTATTTACAGAAGGGCAGAGAACAATTATTCTCAAGGTACATGAGGGCTCCAAAACAAACAGGTTAAGACCAAGCTGAGTGAATTTGGAAGCCAATTTGCCACGTGTTACATATTGTACACCCAGATAAGAAGTGCAAGTCCTCATCCTCTCTCTGCTCTGACTTGAGAATAACTGTTCACTTAAAAAAAAAATTAATATTCTATTCTCATGACCAGACRACCCTCCCTTCTCATATACTTCTGATGATTCCCCACAGTGAAAAAATGATTGGTCTCTATTTTTAGACATCTTAAATCGACCTTGTCAAAACTACAATTTCTTTCTTTATTTTTAGATCTTTCACCTTCACTTGTYATTTAAAACTGGCCTCTTTTCAATCTCTTTCCATCTCCTCAGACATAATCTAGTCTCTTCTGATAAAAGGTATTCTTCCTCTGCATTTCCACCRTGGCTCTTTTACCTAGCTAAGATACCACATCTTTTCAAACCTCATCCAAGAACACATTTCATTCTTTTATACAGGATGCACATTACAATTCTTTTCCTGATAATACTTGTCTTTGTGCTTCTGACTCAAATTCAAAAGGAATATTGCCTTTTTACTCCAGTAAGAAACAGAATCATATCCCAATTACATGGATGTCACTAGGCCTTATATGTACATACATCTCTCTCTCTCTCTCTCTCTCTGTGTAACTGTATATGGAAAGAAATGCCAGGAAACATGGTTAAAACCAGAAAAATTCTGATCATATGTATAGAGTTGATAGTCACATGAACACTCCTGTATAATATGAAGATGCCATAATCACATAATTAGAAAAAAATATCAGTAACAATCCACTTCAGTTTCATCCAGTTTCATGTCAAGTTCCAAGACAAGAGACTCACCCAAGCTGTGAAGTTTAATGTCAGTGGTGTTTCGCTGACCTCCTGCCAGTTGCCAAGGTAAACCACAGGAGCCACAACTCTACACATTTCCATGAGTGCAAAGATAAAGCCATCTGAACAGGCATTCAGTCACAGCTGTAATGACATTTCACAGTGCATGGGCCAAAGGGAAACCACACTGACATAAAACTCTTCAGGCCATTTCACAGGATAAACAGATCATACTGCCATGGCACAGGGTCAGCATCATCACTTTGCTTTTATTTAAAGAATKGATCATTCTTTGGCACACAAGCAAATTTTAGCTTTAGTATTTCTTCYTGCAGCAACTAAGAGACTGCCATGTCTGTAAGGTAGCTATCTAGTTCTGGTGTATAGTAACGAAAGAAGCAAAACATCATCTGTGGAGAGTATCATAAACCAGGTAATCTGTTACCTAGTCTGCAGATATTGCAGCCATCTAGAAGAGTGAGATATGCAATTATGTGCAAGCCAATATAATTTCTTAATGTCAAACTCATTATTCTGTCCTAATTATTCTGCCATTTTAATGGAAATTATGACTGAGTCTGAAGTACAGTGCATAAATCCCAAGCCTATAAACCCATACATACTAACCACATTTACAGCAATCCAGTTATTGCTGGTGCAGGAAACTGAGCATTTGTTTCACTGTTGTTTAAGGAACAGGTCCATCATTTCACACTGTTTATGAAGACTAAGGCATTGGTATAAGAAACACAGTTATCTCCTTCAATGTGCTTTTCTCAACAAATGCAGGCAAATCAAAGCAGAGGAGAGACAACACTTTCAAATTTCATGGTAAGATTTGATCATATATGGAGAGAACATTGTACATTTATTCTTGTAAATATGTCCATATCTTTGTGCTTGTTTAAGTTCATTTTCCTTATTGCAGTTTAATCTGGCTTTTTTCCCCCCTGTTTGGGTGGCATTTTACTGAATTGATGGTATCTCTAAATAACTACATCTCAAATTATACATATGCCATGGATGTTGACTTCTTTCACGAAATTAATTGCCACACATACAGGGGAAAAATTTGCTTGCCGTGATTCCACCAAACTGCACGAGCCAGACAATCTGGCCTTTAACATTTTGGAAAACATTTCATCTTACTGCCAGTTATTACTGTAATGTTGTGGGTAATAAACAGAAATTCACTCTTCTTTCATAGGCACTAAATATGTTTGCACAATACCTTTGCACTTATGATATTAAAGCCATTACAGACATTCATGACTTTAGTTCCTAAAGCCTTCCGGGAGGAAGGTGACTATTATTAGCTTCACACAACTGGAAAGATGAAATGCTGGTAAATAAATGACTTGTCCTAAGTCTTGATACTGCAGAGTTATATAGAGACTATTAYTATCTGGGGGCTGTGTGGTGATTTGATTTGAGAAGCCTCAATGAGAAATGTCACAGCAATGCCCCTGACAATCAGCCAGGAGATGTAGGTGGCTCCAAATTGCCCACTGGAGGAAGCTGACTTAGCTTGCAGCTCTAAACCATTCTCTAGAAGAGCTTAGTCCTCTCCTCTGACTAAAGAGATACTAGTCTCAACAAACTAAATACTGCTTAATTTAATCATTAGTCTAGATGTGAATGCCCACACACTCCCCTTATGTTTTTTATCCTTGAACACATTTGGACAATAAAATCTTCAGAGCAGATTCCGTCTCTAAGCCATCCTATAAAAATATATGGCTATTCATACATCGATACTATTCTTATCGGCAAGAACTGAAACTAAGATTTTCTGCATACAGAACTGAGGCACTTAATATCAAAACAGAAGTAGTACTATCCTTTGCTCTGAGGGCACCAAGCAGATGTTTTTAGCAAAGCAAGGATAGTCTACTATGTCAACATACTGGTATTTCTCTGATGTTAGAATAGATACTAGGTAGTAATCAGGTTCTGGATGTAAATTGGTTCACCTATCAAAACTGCCTCATCCTTCTCAAATACAAGTAATCTGGTCTCTCTTGCCTGTGAACATACAAGAACTGGCCACAGTACAAGGCTGTGGAAGTGAGGTAGGACTGGGGAACACTATTTGGGATGCTAGGCTTCATCTCTAGGCACTTTGGAAATCCTGGAAGCTATGAATAGATGTGGTGGTGGCCTGGCCTGATGGGCCAGCCACCTAAGAGACCGAGGAGCCAATGAGGCTAGAGAGCACTGTTGTTAGAAAGGCCTCGAGGTCAGGGTTTAAAGTCTCCCCCTTGGTTGCAGTGGTGAGGAGGGTCCCTCCCCCTCCAAGCCCTATTTTGGTACATTCCCCTGTTTGGTTTAGTCCAGTCAATCTATGTTCTGTATATGGTTATGTTCTGGAAAGCTCTCCCCTACTCGACGCTCCACTGGCCCTGCTCCTCTGCTCCTCCCCTCATCTACCCTCACTGGTTGTACGTATTGTGATCCCGCCTTTCCTCCTCCCTTTTACCCTCGTGTTACCGGTCCTCAGTGTTCTCTCCACCCCTGTTTGGTTTGGTATATAATCTTGTGCACTCGTGTGCTCTGGGCTGTTCTTCCCTGGGTCGCCATGCAATAAACTTGTTGCTGCCTCAGAAGAGTCCACCTCCAACTCTTTACCCCCATCTTAAGGCGTTGGATGTGCGAGTGCCTGCTCTACCGCCTGCGCTGGTGGGATTAGCGGGGAAGGCACAGCCCTGCTCCTTTCCCACCGGCTACTGCACTCCACGCCGAGGCACCGCCGGATGCAGGAGCGCTCTCAGGAAGGTTGCGGCAATTACCATCGACGCACGCCGCAATGGATAGAATTCTCAGTGCTTGAAGAAAATAAGTTTGAAGTGTGGAGCAACCAAACAGGGACAGAACTGAGAGAGCGGGCTGGTGATTAAAGAAACATCTGTCTCTATAGAGCAACAGTTCCATACCACAATGAATCTTTATGACCTGTTCACTAATAGTATTCTTTTAAACTAACAGCAAGCAGAACATACAACACTAACCACCACCTGATTTTCCATTGTGAGATTTTCTTTACTCAATGACAATAAGAATGGACTCAAACTTCCCTACAGTCTCTGATGCTTAGGAAGTAGGGTTTGTTTCACCTCTGTATTTGTAGCCAGGGAAATTGTATGCCAGTGATTTTGTTCGTACTTCAGATAATTTTTTTCCCAAAGAGCTGATTTTGAGATAGGGTTTCAATGCTTTTGGGAAATTTTTTCCTASATTTTCCTCTGCCCTTGCAAAATCTGTCCAGGCTTTACACTGGATCTACTTTAGTTACAGAAGACTTACTGCTACCTGGAAGCAAAAGATCTGGAACTATTGTYTCCTGAGACAGAATGTGAGGTTTTTTTCAGTACTGATGCAATTAACACCATTCACATTTCATGGGTAGTGTTTTATCTCTAACTGACCAGTTTCAGGTATACTTGTAGTTAGCAGCTAAGCACTTTTCTTTCAATCAGTATGCAGTCTAACGGGTTTCCAAAAAGTGCACTGGCAATAAATTCAGTCACATATCCTTCTTACAAAAGTAGAAGTTGTATCCCTCCATATACTATTAGTGCAGTAAGGAAACAAGAGTGAGTAAGGATGCATAATCTTTCTTTTTGCTCATACTTCCCTCTTTACTAAAACTTGTACAGTAGCACCAGGGTTGAATGGCTGCCGCAAAGCTTTCCATGACTGTCACAAGTGCATGGATAATGGTACTGTATTAGGGCAGGGTTGAAAGCCCATAATGTCACTGCTACTGCTTCTGCACATTCTGTCCTTCAGTAGTTCCATGGGGATAGTAGTTCCACAGCTATTGCAGCCTTGCAAGTATTAAATCATCAGCATCAGTATAATACTCTAAAGATAAAAATATGGTTAAGAACTCCTCAGAAAGGATTTTTAATTGTAGGGTCAAATCTCAATCCACTGTGAAACAGAATCTAATATCCTTTAGGTGCTGTGACCAAAAAAGAGATGCCAAAAGAAAGCAATGTCTTTGCACATTTTCAGATTAAGCCACTGTTACTCCACAAAAGAAAGAGAAGGCAGTTACAATATTTTACTATACATCCCTTCTTTAGTTTATCAGAACTGCAGTTCTTTAGGTATCTGTAAGTTTTTCTATATTCCCAGAGCTCTCAGGAAAGCGATGTCTCTGTTATATTTCCGGTCCAGTGTGAAAAAGCAAAWGCAGAAATCTTACATGAAAACATGTCCATGTTTGCCCGTGGAGTCTCAACATGATACAGGTCCCCAGAGGTAAATCTGTAATATATTAAAACACATTTTTGCATTCAAAGTAAGTGACCGAGAGCCTCAGTCTTCTCAGACCTAAATTATTCAGATCATGGTGTTTGAATTAGGCAACAAGTCTTCCAACATGAGGACATACCTGTACCAAGAACTCGGATTTACTTCATTTACCTCACAACAGGAAAAAATTATACAGAACCTCTCACTTGTCTTACTTTCTGTTCCGAAAATCTCTCCATAGTATTTGGGAGTAGATCTCTTAAGGCCTTAAGATTTGATTCTTCACAAATGCTGAACATCTAAAATCCTGTGAAATTTGACAGGGGCTAATTATGATCAGTACCTCTGCAAATTAGAGTTAAAGTAGAAAAACATCTTAATAATCTCCTAATGGACTACTGAAAACCATAGTTTCAGCAATCATAATGACAGAAAGCTGGCTCTTTTTCCCTTACAACACAGAAATAATTGATAACATTTGAAAATGACAAAAAGACRTGCAAGGAAGAGGAACAGATTTGTATTTTAACTCCATTTGAGTCAATTGGACAAAAAGGCTTTGCTTGGAAGCGCAAAGCAGAAAAATACATCTCTCAAAATAAGGAAGAAATATTTCCTTTTGATGCATCAAAGTTTACCTGAAACAGGAAAGGATCTTTTACTTTTCTATTTCCCATAGTGAGGGAGGTGGTTGGCACTCAATCAGAGTAATATTTTCCCACAATTCACCCTCCACACTCACACTTTGAAATTTGGTAGGAAACATTCTCCAGCCCTTTGGCTCCCTAAACAAATTTCAGAGCCCAAGTTCTTCTGTCCTGTTTTTCAACAGCTCCCTTGCCAGAGTCACTCTTTGTGCAGTGGTGAAACACACAGACTTTTCAAGTTTACCTTGGCTCAGCTCAAAAAATAACAGACTGAATTTATGGTAAAGCAAAGATTTTGTAGAAATTTAAAGCTGGAGGTTTTTGTTATGAAACGAACATCAGATGCAACTCCAATATTAGCTAAAAATGGACTTCATATCTATTTGCTTAATTACTCCTACTCAGAATTCTGAGAGGTTCCAGCTGCTGTTTGGCTTTAAAGCAACATCATGTCTTCCATGTGCTGCCCTTGGTTTCTACAGCCTGTATATTCAGATATGGCTGCTACAGGACATTACAATCAACTCTGGGCTAACATGCTTTTAAGGATTTTCTCTGAACCCAAGGCGCTTCAGTATTTAATCAAGGAAACCCCTTTCCGAATTCATGCCTAGCTAGGAGTGACTGCATATCAGCTATGACAAGAAYATCGGGTTTAATAGATATTTTCTGTACCTTCTTAGCCTAGTTGCCCCATATCCACTCTAGGCTGTTCCTATTATGAGGGATTATCCACATTTYCATAAGAATTATTACAAAAGGCTTCAGTTCCATAACTATTCTGTGAAATTTCCAGTTTCATGAGGTATTAAACATTTCTATAGGTATTCCAAATGACATATTTTATTAAGGATATTCTGTACATACTTATACAAGCACACTTTCCTTATTAAATGAAGCCTGATTTTAGTTACTACTGGGTTTCCTGAACCATACTTTTAGAACCAGATGCAGGTGGCGGAAACAAATATTTTAAATGCAGTACAGTACCCACAGTATGTGGATGTCAGCCATAGAAAGGAATACTGAAGTTAGGATGACCTGATTTGCTGCAGCTGTCAGAGACACAGAACAGTAGTTTCTGCAATGGCCCAGCAGTCTGAGTCCCCAGTCTCCATTTCTGTGTTTGTAGGATTTAAGACACAAAGCTTCAGCTGCATGCCATCAGCTGTTTTCATCTGAGGTTAAAAGGAGTAACTTCAAGGAAGCGGAGCACACAGTTGTTTGCTGTGCTGATCAGTGCTGGCCTATGATACAGTCCACACTTTGCCAAAGTTACTTGCCTCCTATAGAGCATAGCAGATATGGTAGCCCAGTGCTACTGTCAACCTGTTCGCATTCAAGTCTCACATAGCTCTGCCAACAAACATAATCTTCGTTTTTCCTGCTCTCCACAAAGCACTCTGAACATACCTTCAACCCTCTCACAGGTAGAAAACAATAACACAGCAAACACAAAATGATCRTATCTCTTTGGAGTTGTATTTAGGCTGCTCAGCACAGGAACTGAGAAAAAACTACAAAATCTCCAGCTGCACCACGAGATGGTGCTCAGCCCCCTCTCTAAGGCACGTATAGAGTACACCAGAGTCAGGAAAGTTTGCTTGAACTAGGTACTGGCATTCCCAGCCTAAACACACACGGACAGTTGGGCTTATAAATGACTCTCTCTATGAAGCCCTGCTGGATACAGCATTTCCTGAAAAATATCGCTGCGCTGCTGGTGGAGTCACCCAGCCAGTGAGGAACTGCAGAAAATCCCACTGAGTCTGCAGAGATGGAAACTTGAAATCTACTGCACTTACAGGAAAAAAAAAAAAAGTTTTGCATTTTTAAATGTCTTTATGCTGCTCCATCTGCTCTGTTGCATTTTAATATGCTTGAAATAAATCAAAGTGTGACCAGTGAGTGAAATATTATAAACCTTTATTACAATAAGAACTGGTCAATTTTACTGGTGTTACTTTCAATGGCAATGATGTTTTAGGAAGCAATTTTCCTTTAATCTAAAATTATCCTAGGCAGAAAAATAATATAATAAATTGGAAGTAAAAAACTTTCATTCTTTCTAATATAAGAAAACACAGAACTAAATGAGGCTAGTTGCTGTCCATCACAAAAAAAAAAGCAGTGATATTACACTTCTGGCATCAATATTTTGGCAACTCTAGGACTATGATCAGTATTTTCATGAGAGAACATGATTCTGTGGCAGAATAGGCTGTGGTAACAATGTAATTGGGGTATAAGCAATTAAAGTTACAGTATAATGGTAACTACTAGTGTATGATTTGGCCAGCTGGGTAGTGATCTCTAAAATTAATCTCTGTGGTCCTCTACAAACAGGCTTCTTCTGTCTTGTATTAAAGTTCAGAGTTTGATGCCATCTTCCACAGCAGAGCTGGCTACGTATTAGCAGCAATGGATATTTAATCTGTCAGAGCCCTTATAAACTCCTGGCTTCATTCACTATCCTACTGAGCAAACACACCTTACTAGCCTACAAGGAAAAAAAAACCTCTCACGTTTCTATAGCTCTTACAAGGGGCCTCTTTGCATTAAAATGCTTTCATATTATTTCTGGCTTTAAAAGAGAAAGTGATCAAATTCCAGTAACACTTGCACCAGGCAGTTTTTCTCTTGCACTCAATGTGCAAACCCACTTTGTTCAAATTTGAACCTGTGCCATTATAAACTCTACACATGCCAACTGCAATGTAGGGAGTCTGTTCAATATCTAGAACCCCTCACATGCATGCAAATGGACTTGGGCTTCGGGACAATGAAATATCAAACGCATGACATCTTTCCCCAGCTCAGCTAAGAGAGGCTTGTGGTTTTGCTTGCAGCAGAACAATTTGGCAAATACCGTCCCTCCTCTTGAAGCTAAGAACTAAAGCCCATGAATTCAGGAGGAGAACCATACTAGATGGAAGACTGCAACTTTGTTTAAATGCTTTGTTTAACCTTCTTAAGGTAGCAACAGCTTGAAACCTGAAAGATGCTTATGTGAGTCAAAAGCAATACCAGTTACATTTCCTCTTTTTCCTACCAGTTCAAAACAGTGGGCTGAATAATTTCAAATAAGATTCCCCTACAAGAAAAAAGGGGAACAGAAAACACACTAATCTAAATGATGTCAGCATGCTAACAGTTTATTAATATACAATTAAACCCTTACCTGAACCTACTCTTGCATTAATAGGTAATTMGCATAATAACATCACTGTTTTGTTTCAAGCTTGTTGGTGGTTCTGTACTCCAATTTCATGAGCAAACAAAAATAATACGATATCCTTGGATGATTGAAACTCTACCTGGTGATTTGACTTCAAGTTCATAGTCAGGCCTGAATACTGGCAAATCCACCAAAAGGAAAGTTATTTTTCCATAATGAAATGTGCTCAAATGGCTGTTTAATATAGCAATCACTGAAGTGACACAAATCAGAAAGATATTTAACTGGGAAAATTACTCGAGAACTTCTCTCAGACTTTCTAACTTTTCACATTCAGAATGAAAATGCTCAGCATATTGCATTTTCCACTAGCTAGAAAATTATTTATGATGATACAATGAATTGTCCCCAGTGACCAGACACATCTGTGGCATCTTGGTCAGGTTCCTTGTGGCATTAATTCCTCCCATGCATTGTATTCCCTTTACACAAAAGAAGCAAGAAGGCAACAACTGTCTTCTTGGCCCAGAAATCTCAAGAATCACCTTTTTTTGAGAGGAGCAGAAAATAAGACATCAGAAAAGAAGACATTACTGCTGAGAGGTTTGCTAAGGGCAAGTTTCCAGAGAAGCAGCAGCAGTGCAAGCTTGCCACATGCATCATACACCAGTGCGCACCAGATTGACCAAGCAAGACCCTCTCTGGGAGAAAAAGGTTTCTTGTTCTCTATGATTCATTTTGTCCCCACACTAGCAGTAAATATTTCTAAGCTTCTTCTTTCAGAAGCAGACCACAAACCTGCAGCTCACCTTTCTCCAGCTCACTTCAGAGCAACCAATATTAAAGCACAGAAGCACTGATGGATATTTTTAAAGTGAAATTCTTACTCCAGGCCACAATTGCAGTTCTTTGCTGCCAGAGGGAAATTTTCTAGGAGCAGTGCCTTTTACCAGACAAACCAGCCTAGCAGTGGAAAACACAGGTAATGTGATGGGTCACAGTAGCAGGCTAGTAGCAGTCACTGCTGAAACAGGTGGAGTGTGTGAGGACTGTTAAGCCTGGAAAAAAGCTCCCAGCTGGGGAAAGGCAATTTTTCTCTATTGTTATCAACCCTCTCACTATTCATTCATGGACACAGTATCCAATATTTAAGTCCTAATGCAGTCACTATTTGATTTTAAGATAGTCAACAGCCTGACATGTCTTAATCCTGGAAACAACACATTTCATACTGCTACACAGCTCCCTGATGCTACCACTTGCACAGCAAGTTTGCTCAAACTTAGTGCCTTGTGTAGAAAAAGAAAATCAATGAAATGGAAAAAGAAATTATCAAATACTTGATGGCTGGACACCATAAATGACATTGTTTCAGTCTACCTTTAGCCCTCTATTTCACTGTATGGCAGCAAAAGCATTGCCTTTTTAAGCTCTATTTCAAAATGTCCACAAGCTTCTAAGGCTATAGTTCTTTCCTGAGTGTACCGGATCTGGCTGGGAGGGAGTTAATTTTCTTCATAGCAACACACACGGTGCCATGTTTTGGATTTGTGAGCAAAACRGTGTTGATAACACACAGGCAGGCAGAGAGTGAGAGAGCAGCTGTGTGCTGCTTAACCACCTACAGGGGCTAAATCAAAACACTGAGGAAAGTGCAAGTGATGACAGCTGATCTGAAAAGAACACAAATCAATTTATACAAGGAAACTGGCCAAAATAACAAACTGAGGAGGTTACACGTCTTTCTATCAAAGTCTTTTTTTTTCCCAGGCATCCTGGCTGAGATCCTGCAAACATTGCAATAGAAAAGGAAAAAGGAAACAAGACATCCTGTTTTCCCCAGACATGAGAAAGGAAGCTCATAATATAACAACTGGTGGATAAGAGAGAAATGTTGCTGACCAACAACTAATTAATTCAATGTATCATTAAACAAAACCCAGCACCGCAAGACTTCTTCCTAAATTACTCCAAGCTTCACGAACAGTATCTTTCTCCTCTGAAAAACAAAACCAAAGAAAACCATACCTCAAGCTTTTCATTTCCATAATCTTCATTATAGCATCCAGGATCCCAATATTTAATTAGCATTTCTAACATTAAGTAATTGGAATCTATCTTAGTGACTGACAGGATGATTGATATGGTTTGTTTTGACCTTCACAACAGTTCTCATTTTTAGTTACAATCCCACGGATGGGGCAAGAGGCTACAGGAATTGAAAATTATATATATATAAATGTACAACACACACAAAGGCAATCTTTTAAGAAGTCACAAGGCATCACAAAAAGCTGCTGGGGTAGGAATGATAGCCAGTAAATCAGCAGAGCCGTTTTTCAAAAGTGGGTGATGGATTCCTGACAGATGACTGCTGAGTTTCCAAGGTTAGTTTTCTTTCTTGTTAGGTCTCACCACAGCAGTTTAGGTAAAAATCACGCAGAATGTTTTCTGCCAGGGTCTGCTTTCCACATTGCCATTCCTCCATACTGATGACTGCTGAAGTCTCTCCCTAAGCACTGGAACTGAAGAGTCAGAATAGAGACGTTCAAAGGATGGGACAGTATTAGCTGGAAGATGAAGGCTAACTGCTGTAAACTAAGAGCTGGGCCTAGCTGAATTCTAGCAAACATAGACTTGCATTTGTAGCCTAGATTTACGGCCCCTGATGAAATATTCTGGGATTCAGGGACCTTGTGATATCACAAACTGCAGTTTAGGATTGCTGAAACCAATTATGCCATAGCAATACCTTAATCTTCATGGCACTTTCTGGATGAGGAGCATTAAAGACACTGTGAAAAGCCTGTGCTCATTAAACCCAGTGTTCTGCACCCAATAATGGCAATCACTAGTACCTCTCTACCAGTCACTCCTTATCCAATATCCACCAATCCATGAGGCTCACTGATTTGGCTTAAAATTTACAGAACAGGTGGCACCCAACATAGCAAGCAGTGCTTGTGCTGATTAGTTTTTGTCTTTTTCTTTTCAACTATTTAAAGCCTCATTAGAGATGCTCTCTCTGGGCTGTTGTCAGACAAAATTAATAACATATAAAATACTCTCTTCCTCCTAGATCCTAAGGCATGAGTTTTCAGTTTTGTGCCAATGTTCTTTGAATAAAAAAAAAGTTAATGTTCTGACAACTAATTACACAATCTAATATACAGAAGACATATTGTCTAGACATCAGTGAAGTGGAGCAGTTTCTCATATGTGCTTTACCTTTTCTCCCTCACACAGATGGAAGATGTCCGTGTGAAACCCAGCCCCAAATGGACTTATCCTCTCCACTGCAACTGATAATTGCATGGAGTCTGCTGCTACCTTTGTAAAACAAGCTCAGAAGCACTACTTCACTTTGTAGGGGTATCAAACAACCTCAGAGTGGAGAGTGTGTCCTGGTTTTGGCCAAGGACAGGGTTAATTTTTCACAGTAGCAGTGAGGGGGGTGGAGCCTGGAGCTCTGTGGGCTCGGCCAGGGCCCTAATGTCGTCCAACACCATCTCATGTCATTGCCACGGGCGGGGAAAGGAATTCTCTTTCTCTGCCTGAGATCCTGCAAACATTGCAATAGAAAAGGAAAAAGGAAACAAGACATCCTGTTTTCCCCAGACATGAGAAAGGAAGCTCATAATATAACAACTGGTGGATAAGAGAGAAATGTTGCTGACCAACAACTAATTCAGGAAGAGTGTTCCTTTCTGGTGATGGAGAAAGTGTGGGTGAAGGGTCTGCATGCTACTGTTTTTCATTGTCCTGGGCTTGGTGAGCATTTTGTATGTAAATCACCCTGTCTTTGTACTTTTTTTATTAGTAGTATTATTGCTGTTCGTTTTCTTATCCTCATTGCTGTTTCCAGTAAATGGTTCTTATCTCAACTCTGATCTCTGCCTCTGGTTTCCTACCCAAGGGCGAGGGAGAGGAGCAGCTTATGGTTTTCTTTTTAGGGGGAGTACTAAATTGGAGAATACCATTCCTAAACTACGACATTAAGTCAAGAGGGTTTTTTCCCACTGGAGACTTGGAATGGGCTTGAATCAAGCTAGTCTGAGACAAAAGATCTCACTTAATAGTAGCTGCCACAGAGAGGAGGAATTTGTTGTGTTATGAAATAAAACTCATCTGCACAGCCACAAAGGAGCTCAGAGAGACAAGAACAGGAGGTGGAGCCCAAATAATATCTTCCTGGGTTATATCCGGGACCATCAGCCCACCAGAGGCCCATATGCACAAGCCCAGAGGAGCATGGAGGCACAGTGGCAGGTGGGAATACAAATCAAGGACTCCTGAGCAATGAAAAGCTTGTCCAGATATCTCCCAAGCTTATCCCAGCAGAGCATTAGTTCCAGTGTCCAAGCATGATACTCATCACTATATGATAGCTGGACCAGCTCTTCAGATCACCTTGGGATTAAGGGGGTTGCTGCATAGGGTGGGTCATATGTGATGTCAGGGGAAAGCAGTTTGGGGTCAGACAGGATGTTTAGGGGAAAAGCCAAAGGCACAAAAAAGGAGAAGTTTAGGTGATTTTGGGAAGAGCAAGAGTGGGAAAATACAGGAGTAAGGGGATAAAAAGATCTGGTCATGTGTAAACAGTTGCTGATCAGTATGTTTATCTGATCAGTGCAGCCTGTCCTGTCTTCTAACTAAATTCCTTTCTATGTCTTTCCTGAGTGAGGGCCCTCTATTCTGTGTGCATGAGAGTGTATAGTGCTGTGAGTGCTGCATCTGGAGTCAGACCATGGGTCAGTAGGTCTAGATATTGATGCTGCCAGAGACTGGGAAGAGTGTGGGTCTGCGAGCAAGCGTGCGATCCCTAGCAATGGGCCTACCAAGAACACATCTTCACCTTTGCTACACATAGAACCCAGGAACAAGCAGTGGCAGTAGCCTCACCTCTCTCTCAGGCTGTTGGATCCAGCCTGGCAGGTTCTCCTCTAACAGAATTCTTAGTTTGCCATCTGACAAAATATCTGGGAGGACTGCTGTTCCATCCCCTGACAGAAGGAAAAGTCTTCCAAAGACAGGCTTGCTCCCTTCCTTTCTCCTGAACTGTGGTGCAGCAGCAGCAGCATGAGACCAGAGCAGTGCCCCGATTCTGAGACTGCTCAAAGGTGAGAGCATTCTCAGCTGGGCYGTGCAGATACTACAGACAGACATCAGCTTTGCTTTCACCACTACAGTATGACATACTAACAACTTGTCACTTTTCAGGCTGCATAAGTATTCATTTCTGCCTGATTATGTTTAAATGGAGCTAGGAGATACTAAACTCACAAATGTGATGTGTATGTGTAATCATACCACTTCACTTTCAAAATAATGTTTTCATGTTAGAGTACTATTAAGATTTTATTAAAATGACAGCAATATCACTAGGAATCAGATAAGTGCACTTGGTTTTACAACATTTTGATTAGATTAGARTTAGCATGGCTTCCTATTTATTTATGATGATACAGAAAAAAGGAAACTTTAAACATCTCCCAGAAAGTTACACATCATAGATTCATATTTTGTGTTGTTACAGTGGCACTTACTAAAATGAAACATTAATACTGCATTGAATAAGGCACTAAATACAGTGGGCATGGCAACTGAGACAGGAGAATCAAACTCATATTCTAGCTGTCTCTATTGTCAAAGACCAGTCCAAAATTAATTTGATTTCAAAGACCTCACAGAGACACAAGATCAACTGTGTAGTAGTCATTAGACTGATTTTTTTATCCTCTTCCATTTATGCTTTTAGCAACAGGTAAGAGAAGAAGAGCTGGACTTTTTGAGGCATCACAAGTGACATGAAAATAGGTGATGGCTTGTCTGGCCTGCTTCAGTGAGAAGAAAAGGCCTTATTATGAAATAACAAGCCATAAGACAGAAGTTCACTGTCCCAAGGAGCTACTTTTGGCAGATCAAACCTCACACAGAGGTAGTGTCAAATTATGCAACTAAATATTGACACACCACATAAAAGGCTTATGAGAAGGAGAGAGAACTAGACCAAAAGTAATATTCTRAAAAGAATACAGAGTGAAAACACCTCCAAAATCTAAGAAATCTGTAGCACACACAGCTCTGTCCTCCACACTTAATATTGGGTAGAATGCTGAAAACTATCCACATCTGATCTGATATGAAGTGGGGTCACTGGCTATGGAATAAAGAAATTAAGGACTAGATACCTTTGAAAAAATGAAGGAAAATCAGAGTGTCAGATGTGACACAAACTATAAAATTATCACTACTTTAGCTTTCTTTAAAGTGAACAATGCATTTCAAGAAACAGTTTACAGGAAAGGGACCATTTTCTTTAGGAAATACTGTTTAAAAAAACCAAAATATATGTAGGCAAAAATATAAGAGACTTATATTTAGACTATGCCTATTTAGACTATACCTATTTTCCCCATGAATCCAACCAACAAGATTGTGCTATCCATTATGTCCGCGTTATGTTGAGGAATCATTAAATGCACCTTCACAGAGTTTATTTGGAGATCCTGGTCCTGCTTTTGGTTGTGCTGATTTTACACTCAGAGGAAAAGAGAGTTACTATACAGATACATATGTGTGAGCAAAAGCAATGTTGGGTCCTTCTGAATCCAAACTCTGTCAATGTGCAGAAACAGAAAAGATCAGTTTATGTGTCTTCAAGAGTGAAATGAAAGAATGAGATGAGTATTAAAATAAATACAGAGACAGTAAAAACCTGGGAAATACAACAGTGATGAGACACAGAGAGAAGGTAAGATGAAATGATGGAAAACTATTTTGCATCAGATATATGACAGCCCAAAGATACATAACAGAAAAACCCTCAATCTTTTCAATGAAAATTAAAAGCAAGTATAAATGCTTACCTGGGACAATATGCAAGACTCCTCTCGAACAGCATGAGCTTCAGTGCTTGAAGTGGTGGGCTCTTAACCTACATGTTCCACGAAATCCCAGAAGTACAGCTCTGTTTACCTTTAAAACAAGGCACCAGGTCCCTTCTATTCAGTTAGCAGTGGCAACTGCTTGATCTGAAACTCTATAACTGCTGGGAATCCCGTTTGTCAAGTTACTTTAAAACACTTCTGCTCATTTCAACAGACCCTGGCAGACCCATCTGTATGTGGATAACTCCCTCTGCACAAGCAAATGTCAGTGTGCCTGCAGTAATGCTTACAGTGAKATTTGGTCTGCTTCTGCCTAGCCATATTTTATTCATTCAAGGGTATAGATTTCACTAATCCCCAGTAGATTCCCTTCTAAAAAGGAGGACAGCTGACCTGAATTATTGCAACAGGCAGCAAAAAAMCAAGTTGTTGGAGGTGACGCCCTATCCAGGACTACCTAAAAAGAGAGGCTTGACAAAAATTAAAAGGGTAAAAAGCAGTGGTGTTTATTTGAAGGCCTTCAGGTSCATCCAGGGCAGTCAGASCTCACTCAGGGGGCTTACACCGTAAGGTGGACCCTCTAAGATCAGCTCCCCAAGATGGACCCCCCAAGATGGACGACCAGTCACGAGTTCTCCATACTTTTATAAGTTTGGTCCATTAGCATATCGGGGTTGGTTCTTCCAACTACAGTTTCAGGTAATGAAGTAATTCACCCCAAGTTTGCTCCCCCCTTATCAACTGTCGTTTACAGATCTCGGGCCTGAGGCAGTAAGGCGTCCTTGAGCTTCAGGCCTGAAGATGGATTGTTTTGCCTGAAAGCAGTAGCTAACATTCTATATGGACTTTGGAGTTACACACTAAAAATTGCAGGGTTACAAATATATGAAAAATATAAAAGCTAAAATCCTAAGGCATCAGAGGGACTAAGAATAGGGATGCTCGTTTACAGCAAAGCATCATAAAAAATAAATTAGGAAGATCCAAAGTGTTTTAAATAAAGAAATAAATTAAAACCTTCAGGGGAAGACTGTATTTAAAAATGCAACAGGCTCAACTATTAAAAATGCATGGTAGCAAATGGATTCAAGATGTTTTGATGCTTATGGGGAAACTAACAAAAATACTAAATTCCGACTGTATTCCCACTGCTCTGATTACAGGATTCTCTTTTTCCTCCCTTATTTCTTCTTGTTGGATGTTTCTTCCAATTAGTACTAGCTTTCCATTTGCATAAAAACCAGAYAATTGCTTCTTGCTACTAAAGCTGACTTCCCACCTGAAGATAGTCTTCCATAGCTAAGCCTTTAACAGCCAGCTGTCCTCAAAAGTTGAAGATGTTGACAACAACATCAGTTTGTTGTCCAGTACCAGAGGAACAGATATGGATCCTCAGATGACACACATCAAGAAGAACTATGGGGCAAGTGTTTTGACAGAGTTACAGGTGGCTAAGTACCAAGAGCAKATGAACTCTCATGAAGCCAAAGATCCTATTTTTATGCAAATGTCCTCACCACTGCTGTGTAAAATCTGGCAATCTCAGCTACCAGATTCAAGACACTTTTTCCTGTTGCACATTCTGTCTTGAAATATAGTGTGAAAACTTCGAAGAGCAAAAGGAATTCAACAAGACCTGTCAAGATTTAAGCCATACACTGGCTAATCCCACTGGGAGCAGTTTAATCCCACATGACAACTAAGCACCATGCAGCTGCTTGCTTATGCCCCTCSTCCCCTCAGTGGGATGAGGAGGAAAATCAGAAAAAGGTAAAACCCATGGGTTGAGATAACAATTTAATAACTGAAATAAAGTAAATTATCATGAACAAGCTCCTATGGTGTATCAGGGCTCGTCCCCAGCTACCGGCTCCCAGGGACCACTTCCCAAGACCAAAAAACTAATTGCTCACACTTCCCTGCAAAGCAGGGTCTCAGTCAGCTGGCAGTGGCCTTTCATAAATATTTCTACATAAAATCTAATACAGAGGATCTGCCAGTTCAGGAATCTGGTTACAAGTAAGATAAGCCTCAAAGCACACTTGAGAGCTAAACAGCTCCATTGTTTGGGGAGTGCTTTGAGGGCTACATCAACTTTGATCAGCTCTTTGAAGAAGAACAGAAAAGATTTGGCTTGCTCAGTCAGTCTAGAAAGGGATATGATCTTTCACTATTATTTTTCACAGAAATTTTATAATTCTTCCTCCCTACTTCTACATACTGCAAGAAATCTTCAATGACCCAGAGATTCAGATGGAATTTATTATAGAAGCCTAAGAGTGGCAAATGCCATATATATATATATATATATGAAATATATATAATATACTCTAAATGTAACATGTACTTTTTCTTTATTCTATACCCCCCCAAAAAATTACTTTGAATAAATATCAGGTTAAGTTGTCGTCATTCTGTAATAAAGCAGGAGCCTGAAGCTTGGCTTGTTGTGTTTTGTTTTGAAATATGCATACCTTTTCATAGTGGAGAAGTGCATACAGTACCTGTTGTTATTCTTATGTGGTTCTTTAAAAGTTTTCATAAAAACAACAGGTTACCAGTGAAATATAATATCAGCTCATCAGGTTCCTCAGGTGCTCTTCTGCAAAGCTATGAAATAACAGTTCATCTCCTCCTTGGAGAAACCTAATATAAAATTTTCGCATACAATCACCTTAAGGTCTTCCCTCCTCCCCTTCCAGCTTCATATCCCACCCAACCTTTCAATTTCAGAAGTCTTTTTTTTTAAAGAAAAGAAAAAAAAAGAAAAGAAAAGAAAAGAAAAACAGCTTATAAAACAGCAAAGAAAATAAAGTTATTTTAATATATATAGAAAGAGAACAAAATGAAACTTGAGGGAAAACTTACTGGCGTTACAGTTTATCCTGATACAGTCTAGATGGGGAAAAATAAATGAAAGATGAAATTGCATCCTTCAAGGTAACAGCTGCAGACATCCAAAAACAATCAGTCCACCCTTCCGGGGACAGACACACGCAAAGAGATGTGGCCATTTTATACTTATATACAGTCTGTACAAGTTCAGGAGTGGGTGTATATGTACAGTATATTCTATGTAAATATCTGTTACATATATATATATATACACACACATATATATACATATATGTATAGAGAAATATACCAATATACATACATATCCACATGTTGACATAGAAAGTTCTTTCCTTTTTATAGAAACCTACACATCTAAGAGTATCTTTCACTCCAGACCATGAACTGATGTGAATTACAATAAAAAAATTTATAATTAAGGCATAAAAATGTCCCTCAAGACACAAGTCATACTCCAGTGTCATTTTGCTTTCTAGAGACCTTTAGCAATTTCTCTAAGCAGCTTGAAGCTCAAAGTCAACCTTTACACTCGGTTTCTTTGAAATTAATTCGTATTGTTATTGCATAAATACACCATCTGTTAACACAGAATACCTGTAAAATCAGCCTATGAGTTTTGTTGGTGCAATATTTAACCCTTTCCAGCTCTCCCAAAGACAGACCCTCTTCTCATTCCCCCAAAGCCAGCCCAGAACACTTTCTAGTATGTGCACAGACACATTTGACGCTGTCCGCTCAGGTGAGGAAAGGGTTAATATACTGCCCAATTGTGTCCTATCATAAAATGGCCACTTGCAAACAGCTAACCGCACGAACGCCCAGCCCAGATTTCAGCTAGTTCTGGAGGTTGGGAATACTTTTTTGGGGGCTTGGCAGGGAGAACGGGGATTTCTTTCAAAGGTCTCCAGCCCTGCCAGTTCCTCAGAGCCCAATCTCGTCTTGCTGTCTGAACGCTAAGACTGAATGGGGTGTTTGTAACGCTCAGGGAGAAGATGAAATGGGCAGTGAAGTGGCAGATCTGGGAACCTTTGCTGGCCCTGCATCATTCAGAGGTCACAGGCAAGGGAGGAACAAAGAGAGGTATATGGAAAGAAAAATAGAGTTATGCTTGTGGAATCTAATAAATGGTAACTGAGGAGTCTGCRAAGAAAGCAAGTTGAGGTAGGAGAGCCTGAGCTAGAGGGCTTCTGAGCATAGCTTCTCTCTTTAACACGCTAATGCTCAGCTTATCTCATGATATGATCCATAAGAGGATCTTTCATTTATAAATGCCTACTTACAGCCTTGTGAACATCCATTGCTGTGGTGTCTAACGAGGGCAAGAGCTATCATATTCAGTGCTATTACATATCTTGGGCTATGCTGACCTTCTCTCAGGAAATCAAGGCCATAAATAATAACACTATGCTAGTGGACACACTATCTGGACAACTAAAGCTTTAATCAGCAGGAATGGTTGTATTTATTACAGAGATATGGCCCAGCAAGGGAGATTATATAGAAGGGCAGAGAAATATAATGCAGTTTGCCTCTTAACTGGACCAACTTTATGTTTACTCAGACAGATGTAGGAAAGTTATTTCAGCATCTGACACTAAATGCAGTTCTTAAAAAATGAAGGAGGGGAAAGAATAAGAGTCTATAAATAATAAATAAAGAGTTGTAATGAGCAGGGACACACCAATCAGGAGTAACATAGCCAGAGAGAGTCTGTTTTCAAGCAGAACTTCTCCTTAGAAAATCTGGGTTTGGTTTTGTGCGATTAGGTTTGTCATGTGTCGTCAACCGCAACAGAAAAGTGGGAGCAAACAGCCCTGGAGCAACTGCTACGATCACCATACAGTGGTGGCTATATCCCTTATAGGAGTTGGGTGGGGTAAGGGGAGCTCTGAAGTACATGCAGGGGAACTTCCGTCTGTGACCTGATGGACAGCGACAGCAAGAGAGACTCCCAAGTCTCACTGCAAGCAAGTGAGGTCAAGAGAGTTGCTACAGCTGGAACAACATGGGAATTTCTTATGGGCTAAAGAGCAAGTATGCTGGAAAGGGAAACATGGCTGGTCCTCAGCAACATTAATCAAAGAGACTAAAACCACTGTTGTGTTACTGATGTCTGCAGAGAAGTTTTGCTTTTTTTTTTGGTTGGTTTTTTTCAGTGGTACCAAAATACCTATATGTCCTAGGGCTTGCCCTCAGGCTGAGACACTACTCCAGGTCAAGGAGTAGATGTTTCAAACTGAAAACCAGTATAGCCCTTATCCTGGCTGCAAGATTTCTATTTCAAAGGATGAGAGAACAGATCACTGTCACAGGGGACTGCCCTGGCAAGTACATGGTGCTATKACATCTCCAGACTGAGCACGAAGGCTCTGCAATGCCATGCAATTTGGTGCCAGGCAGAAATGCCCAGGTGCACTCCAAAGGAACCAGCTCCCCATCCAGGTTTAATCCAAGTGGATGAGTGGGGATCCTGCAGGGCAGCTAAGAGAGGGCATCTGCTTGTGCTGCTACACCAGCACTACCATATCCTCCACACTACCAACAAAGGATATGCATAGGTTTCTTGCTCATTGCCTTAATTTTGAGCCTGGCCCAAAGCAGTCCAAAAAATTTCCAACCATTAATACAAGAAGTTGTTCTCTCCCTCTTAAATCAGTTTTTAAAAAGGAGCAAAATGCCTGTTTTCCTCTAAACTAGTACAACAGTACAAATCCAAAGCAGATGAGATTTTTCCTGGTGGTGAGGGTGCAGGTTTAGCCTGGTCTTTGAGCTCAAAAGAGCAACATCTGGTTAATTCAGGAATAATTTAAAAAAACCGCTTGGGATTCCTCCTGCACAATACCAGGGCAATAAGACTTCTGGTAATCATCATCTGGGGCACTCAGCTCTGTTATCAGGTTCTACTTCTGACATAGGTTTTGGAGATAAATATGCCTAAACAGCTGTAAATCCAGTCACCTGCCAGTTCAGCAATTGCATGACAAATATGGAGGATAGCAGTGAAGTGAAAACACAGTCTGTTACTGAATAGGGAGAAAGATTAATTGGGAAGGCAGTTACTTTCTTTTAATTATTTTTCTAATGTAAACCAGAAGCTCCTTCCTTAGTGCTCAGATAGAAGGTTTTCCAGAGCCTATCACCCGGAAAATGGGCCAAAGACCCTCTCCTTCCAAAAGGTTAAATAGCTCTACTGCAATTAGCTAACACAAGGGATCCACTGTTGGAAAGGAGGTATCTTTAGCAGCAAACAAGTGTCTGTGAATTAGGCCTGTGTTTCTTACCATTTATATCTTTTTGCCTGTAAATAGTGATATTTATTTGATGCTGCTAAGGCTCCAGGTTGTTTTATCCTTGATTCAGGAAAGAAAGTCACCTTGGCTGTATGAGGACAAAATGTTTTTTCCTTTGGATGAGCAGCCGTACCTGGCTGTGGAAGAGCACTTTAAGGCAAGAATAGGCAAAAAACGGTAATTGGGGCCCAACTGTTTCTAAGCTCACTGTAAGTTATTTCCTGTGGGAAAACCAGATAGAGTCCTGTGCACACTTACCCTACATTATATTAAGGCTCCTTGCCTCTCTCCTACTTGCACTATTTGTACATAGAAATGATAAAAGAATCTTTTCATTTTGCACAGGCAAAAGTGTCTCTGACACCCTTGAAGATTTATCTTAGGAAAAGATAGGTGAGAGGGATGATTACACTTCCTTAAATGAGAGGAGGCAGGAAATATTTATTCTAGTCACCACTGACCTGAAGATATGCCAGGCCAGGAAGAAAAAACACTGAAATACTCTTTAATAAAAGTCACTGTAACATTATAACCCCCTCACTTATCAATGGGAGGAAAAATTTGAAGGTGGATCTCCCTATCAGACCAGCCATTTCTTTCCCTTTCTGCATATCACCTCAGCATCAAAAACTATTCCCAAGCATGTTCCAAGTCATGATTTGCTTAATTTCTCTCTCTCTGCCTTCCACTCCAGACCCATTTCTTCAAAGTCCTTCTTAACAGAAGTGAGATGTGTTTCACATTTGGATTTCTATTCTTCACACAACAAAAACTCAAACTACTGAGAGATGTGCTGTCAACATGCAGATTTGCCGGGCCTTGGGCACCCACACTGGAAAGGTCTGAGGCAACTTCCTTGCCCCCATCCTTTGAGAATTATTCATTGCTGCTCTTCCTTTCCCTCCCACCTTCTAGAGCAAGCACCCAGCTGCCCATGCCCACCCACCCCTGCTATATCTCTCTCTCCCCTGTTTGGTTTGGACACTGAGTGCTGAGGGGTGAGTGGGATATGCCAGCCCCTGCAGGCTGCTCCGTATGCTCTGTTCTCAGGGCTGTTTGCCGTGCGGGCCGCAGGCTTCAGGCCTTTGAAGGGTCGAATACCATCTTTTGATTTACTATGGCTGATGGGGTATGGGAAAGCTTTACAACTGAAATACACAGAAGAGTCAAAAAAAAAAAAAGAAAGAAAAGAAAAGAAAAAACAACATAGGAAAGACCTTAATAAACACACAAATGATAATAAGTAATCAAATGGAATAGATCAAAGAAGAGAAGAGACAGCTCTTAGTAATAGTATTAAATGACTTATAAGAAAAGCACAATTAAATAATTCACCCCTCAAAACAGTCTTTGTTTACACACATCTATCATGGGTTAGAGGCTCGGGGGATACTGACTTATAGCTAGTCAGCACCAAGCACACTCAGGTCTTCAGAGGTAATGGTGATGACTGTTTCTCACTGGTAAGGGGATTTTGGCAAGGTCAGATAAAGATTTGGTTCATTTTTGTGACTTTTGGGCTATGAACAGTCTCCTTAGCGAGTTAATGTGACTTAAAGTAAACAACTGGAAATGAATGGCTCTGGTAAGGTGATTCCTCCTCAAATTCTGTTCTTCAAAAGCAAGGTAACTTTGCTGTTTTGGTAGAAGGAAAGTCCTATTTCAAGGAAATTATCTGAGAGCTTTATAAATCTGAAGAAAGGAGAGGTGAAGCTCAATCTGGGTTCCAACAGTCTAAACTACCCTTCTGTTGAGTCAGACATAGGAGAGTGCTGGCAGGTTTCCACTGATCTAGCCTGTAGTCACTTTGGGGAAGGTTCAACGTCACAAAAGTTTCCAGCTGAAAAGCTGGCAAAATGTGGCATACACATTGCTTCAGTCCCTGCTACTACACAGAATCAACCTTCAGTTAACACAGGGGTTTGTTTACAGATTTTGTCCCCGCATTAAGCTGTCAACAGCACATCTTTTTCCAAACACGTGTAGACCATCTGTCAGATCTTTAGCCACATCTTTTAGATGCCAGACAGTAAGAGTTGAACAGTCCACCTGTAGGCTAGGTGATGTCATAGCAGACCCCAGTGAGTGCTAAAAGTGACCAGCGCCAGTCAGGCATACAATGTTGACAGGCCCTGAGGGAAAATATTGTCTGTCAGCACGATATAATGAAAACTGGAAAGGAAAGAGTAAGCTTAAAAAAATGATAAGTATATTCAGGGTTATCTAAATATACCCTCCTCGTATTCACTTAGGGTCTAAGTTTAGGAGACCCTGAACACCCAAAATGAGCAATTCCCCTAATTTTCATTCATTTTTAAGAAGATATAACAGAATCAAACAAGTGATACCTTTCTCACAAGAAAAAGTGATAATTTTTGATGAAGTCTGACAATTTTCATGCTGTTGTACTTTTCATGTGGGAATATCAAAGGTGATAAAATCAGCCCTTTCTAAAATACTAGCACATCCCTCACAAGTTGCAAAGAATTCTCTTTTCAACAAAGAGAGAAATTAAGGCATAAAAAGTAAAAGAACTGGCTCTGGGTTACAAGAGGATAGTGTAGAGTTGAGCAGATACTCAGTTACCCCATCTCTTCCCCACCAGAAGCATGTCACTACCAATCTTTCAGTGATTATTTTATTTTCTGAGAAAAAAATAGCTAGTAATAATTTTCCAGAAAGGAAAAAGTTGGGAAAATATAATCTCATTTTCTTGATTATTAGCTACAGCTGATTAGATCAGAAGAAAATGCAGACACACATATAGATACACAAGTGCTCTGGAGTTTTGTGAAAGAACCTCTTCGCACACGTAAGGAGGCTCAACACCAGTTCTTTTGAGCTGTTCGCCAGAGAAACCCTGCAAATCTATGAAATTTTCCTTCACTTAAAGTTGATATAGGCAGAGACAGCTATCATCAGAGTGCTGTTTCTTTTTATTTGAGAAGTTACTGTCATAGCTGAAGTTCATCCATTCCATCTGTTCTACAGACCAGTGTGGATAGCACAGCAGCTGTTCTTATGCAGCTACAGATTCAATGGTGCTTTACACTTCTTTGGTCAAGCTAAGCAGAGCAAATATGCAAATATATGGGGGGGTTTGGGCTGGTGTTTCTTTTTCTTTACTAAAAGGCAAGAATTTCTGTAGACCTTGAGATGGACACTCTTTCCTTTTAAGAGATATGAACTTGTTTGATGCATCTTCTTCTCTTCACTTTCTTATTCATAAAGTAAATATTAGGGTCTGGCTTGCAATTTCAAAGCCAAAAAAAAGACACCAGATGCAATTTTAAAAAACAATCTAGTTCCACAGGACAACTGCTGGACAATATATTCTACAAATGAAGCCGCTATGTGGTTCGCTCCTGATAGCCACTGCAAGGCTCTGAAGATGCTGATGCTGTTATGTCAAAAAATGTGAAAGCTTGTTCCAGTGGGCCGTAGAATTTTGAAAGCTGACAGAAGGTTTTACGGACCATACACAAATCTTCATATACAATAACCTACACATTAAAAGAGGTATAAGATTATGCACTATCMTGTCAGTTCTGCCTCTGAGTCAGAACCTCTTTTTAGTTATATTCCTGAATTCACATGAAGCAACAAGCTGCATTACCGAAAAGTGAAAGAAAGCTGCAACTCATGTATTTACATGATTTAAAAAGGCTATTTGTCATTCAGTAGAATACCTAAAGACTGTCAAGAAAAAAAATTGAGGCTAATCTAAAAGCACATTCATTCCCAATTGTTTTCGTACTGTTGTTATTGTTGGACTTGTTTCTATTTGTATTTTTGAATTATTTTCTGGAAAAGCATAACTCTAAGGAGACAGAAAACAGCCCTTTGGGATGAGGGGATGCACTTTTATTATTGTTACCTTCTTTTTAATAAAGACACAACAAAAAAACTCAGGCTTTTTATTAGTTATATAATATATGGCAAGCTGTATCAAATGCTGCCAAATTATGTAAAGGGCAGGGGGTTCACAGGACTTCTGCTTGCCACCATATCCATTTTGCTTCCTTTCCACATTTGCCTTTGACTGTTTTGAGTGATGCTGGATGAATGAGGGATGTAACTGATCAAAAGATGGACCAAGTAGCATGTTTCACACAGAGCTCACCAATCCCAGACCAAGAAAGGAAACTTAAAAACTTAAAGACTTAAAAACCAACAATGTCCATAACGGAGAACTGTCAGCGAATCTTCATGCAGCAATGCAGAAGAGAATTTCTCTCCGCAAGAGAATATCATTACAAAGATTTCAGCAGTTATTTTAGAAATCAATCCAATCCAATCAAACCAACAGAAATTAAATGAAATTATTTTTAAAAAAACACTAATCACAAGCCCAAACTAATAGTGAAGAGGTCAGTGGAAGGTGTTTATACGATACCTAAATTGACCATGAGTTTGACACGGCCTCCATCCAGCTCCAGGCGCAGAGTGTCAGCAGAGTCTCGTGAGGTGGTTGCCATCAACAGCCCATAAGCACGCTGGGACATGAAACGGAAGGACACATCCTCTGCTTCCGTGTGCATAACCATGGGCATGATGATCTTCATGTACATGCTGCCATCATAGCTCAGGATAGAGGCCTCTGCAAGGAATCAGCAAACAATTGCAAAAAATGAAAAGAAGTTACACCTCTGAAGAACCCTCACATCTACCAGAGAGCATTGTGTCTACAGAAACCATACCACTTGCCACAGAAAGGTGCATAACTGAGGAAAAATGCAACAACCATTTAACTGCAACCAGAAACCCTGTGTAGCAAATATAAGCAGCAAAGAAAGATATGGTGTTCACTGCAGCTGGAGACAGCAGTACCCATGGACACATAAATCCCAAGGTCAAGTGTGTTAGGACAGAGCTCTTTTGTGATTATGAGCTAGCAAAGCCTTTGTTTTTTACATCTTCCAGAAAATGCAATCTCCTTCAGTGCACTGAAGTCCAGCCTTGCCTAGGACTAGCAGTAACGACTAGAGTGACCAGAGTTCCAGTTTCTGGTACTCTTCCTGTTGCTCGTTTAGAGAGGAATTTCATTTCATTGATATCACTTTAAAGACAAACAACTGTATAAAGTGAGTTTCCYAACAAGTCTTTTCTAAATCAGATTTGTTTAGTGATTTTATATTTTTCCACTACTTACTAACAACCACCGTTAGTAGAGCTCTGCTGAAACAATCGATGCAAATGAAGAAAGGAAGAAACCAATTGCAAGTCCCATTCAAATGCAGGAAAAGCTAGGAGACAGAGGCACAATGAAAGCCAGGAGGAGGGGGGGGGGGGGGGGGGGGGGGCAAAGAAAGAAGTTATATTTTTCTATCATCTCTAAATATGTCAAAGAAAATGGGAATTTCAGCTCAGGAAAGGAGTTAAACTTAACATTCTCTATTTGTTCAGGGTCTGCAGAAAGTGATAGTCTCCTCTAAGGGGTAGAATGAAAGTCTTGTGGTAGAACCTGCAGCAAGCATTACAGCATGGCAATCATTGTTTCATCATGGAACATGCTCAAAAGCATTTTTGTCTGCAAAATTTACAAATCTACATAAATATATTMATGTATGAATCAAGGCATTTCTTTTCCTCCCAGCCAGCCCCTACCAAAGGCAGAGCTGTAGAGATTGCTCCGTTTAGGGCTTCTACCATAAAACTACATATCAAAATCCCAGAGCTTTAAAAGAAATAGACTGGTTTAGCTTCCTAGAAACATAGAAGGATTTCTTCATAAAGGTCTCTTAGCAGTGTCTCATCCAGTTCAGTTCAGCTGAAGTTTTCTCAAATGATTGATTGGAATTCTCTCCAGGCATCACACACCACCTCCCCTGCCACGGAAAGTTAACAGCCCATGTAATTTAAACAACTGCAAAGCATGTATTTGGARTCTAGATGTTCTCCTCATGTTTCAGCCCTTTGTCCTATTTTTCCCAGCCAATAAGAGCAGAACTTCCATCAGGAAATAGCAAGCTTGGCAGAGCCAAACCTTACATCCTCTCAATGTCTAAATGTTAGATGCTACAGTAGGGTAGATGGATGGGAAACTGAGGAACAGCCAAATGTCCATGCTGTAAAGGACCCATGGCTGGCTCCAAAATGGCCAGTAACAGAACTGCAATGCAATAAATATGCAAATGAGATGATAAATAAAGATATAAATATCAAGCTGATATAGTGATAGAGGAGACATGTATACAGTTCCAAAATATTTGGTGGGGATCACTACAGTTGTGCTGGTGCAGCAACCCACCACACATAGCTGGTATGCAGCACCTCTGCAGTCATAGGACACGCAAGCACATTAAGAAGAAAACTTTTCTGGGAGCATCATTAAGATGTCTGTGAACAGCATCCCTGCTCACCAGTTTTCTTAGTTGCAGTCGCCACACACTGTCATGGTCTGTACACAGAAAGCTCTCTACACACATCACCCACTCAGCCTTTACATTACATACACTCTCTGGTACCAGCTGTCAGTGCTGCCCCGGGGTCCCACATCTTCGTTTGGCCAAGAAACAAAGGAAAGAAAGCTTCTTTTTCAAGGTGGAAGAATAGTTTCTTCCTTTCAAAGTGCAGTTCTCTTCCCCCTCACGTCTGCACCTCTCCCTTGCCACCCACAGCTGCAAGCTGGAACTAAATGTACTGTATATTATACATACACTCAAAGGCAATGCCTATGTACACACAAACCTTCCTTGCTCTCTTTCCTCTCTCTCGCTGTAGATTGTATTAGAAAATGCAGTCAAGCATGAAATGGCTCTTTTGACGCCTTCAGCTCAGATGTGCCTTGCATGATACAGTTTCTTGCCCTAGCACATGAAAAGCTTTGAGAAGGGGGTTGGATGACATCGGGACTATGAGTGGGAATAGCTGACACAAGTGTCCCAGCTCTGCTGCTTCCTTCTCCACAGTGCCATCCATTAAGTGCTTTGAAAACACGAGTTTTTCTGCAGACACCAGAACAAACCAAAAGTGTGGTAATAACGAGTCTCTTCCCTTCAGTAAGAATGTGTCCTTCAGTTTTACTGATCCCATTGCCAGATAATAACTGTCCTTAGACAAGAAATCCCAACCCTTACTATTATGTAATGAGAACCCGAAGAACAGTCAGAATTGCTGAAGATGACATAAATGCCTGGACAGTGTTTCAGCTGACATCCCGCAGTAGCCTAAATCAGGTATTACTGTCCCTTCTCTGGTCAGTCTGCTACAACAGGATGCAATAAAACCTTGTAACAATTAAGCAGATAAAATTAAATAGCTTGAAATAGTTGAAACAGCCTCCATACAATCACAGGAGACAATGATCTGTTCCTGTGTGTGCCCTATGCTAACCTAAGCCCAGCTCAGCCCACTTGTGAACTTATTTCAAAGATAACAAGATTTCATTCTCACTTTGCAAGTCTTCACAATCTGGAGTATCTGGGAGCCTTTCAGCACATCTCCTTGCAAGCAGACTCTCCCCTCTAGCTATGAAAATACCCCTTCAGAGGAGGGTATTGCCTAGTAGCAGTCATACAAATAAAACCCTCTCCTTTTCCTGACAGTCAGGAAGCTTCGCCAAAGCTCAAGAAAAGCACATTACAGCTGAGCAACACATTCAGCAAATCTGCTCAGGGTTGAATGTAACCTGCCAACAAGTACATGACCTCAGCCTCCCAGACACCTGTGCTGGCGACTTCTGCGTGAATACAGGCATCCATTCAATTGTCCTCAGCCATCTGCAGCGATGGGACCGTAATGCTTTGTTCAGCACCATAAATACAGGCAGCAGAACAGTTATCCAAGTCTAAAATACACGCACATTTTTGCCACCCTTCTACTTTTAGGGTAGCTATTATATTGGATGCATAGGAGCAATGTGTGAAACCATGTTTGAGACCCCCACAGATTTGCACAGACGAGTGGCATTTATTTGTGATTCCAATGCCAGAAGCTTCATTGCCATTAGTTTGGAGATGGAAAGAGGAAGAAGCCAGGTGCTGGTTAAAAACTGCCCTGACATAATGCCAGAAATCTGTGAAAATCAATATGTTATTAGGAGCAATTAGCTTCCCAGTCTTGTGCTCTCAGACCCTGCCAGTTTTAATTTTACACTTAGCATCCAAAGGAGCAACTCACTGCTGCTTCCCCACAAGGCTCTGCATAAACCTCCTATGGAGATGGAACAGGCGTGTTCTTAGCATACAGCCAGAAAATTATTCAAGACCTCTTCACGCTTTTTCTCCTGCTTTCTAACCTCTCTCTTGTATTAATCTCTATTCTTTGCCTCTTTCCTTTCTTCTCCCTTTTAGTTTTTCTGAAGTCTCCTGTTATTCCCTGTGGTCTTTTTCCTCTGCCTCCCAGACTACAATACAGTGTAGTTTCTTACTGAAATTTTGAGAAAGGTGACAGTGCAGAAGAAATTAAAAATACCCACACTTCAAGAAAGTTGAAGTCCCCAGTGACAGCAGTTCAGGGCACATGACATATTCCCCAGCTACATTTGCTAGACCAAAACGCTTAGACCAAACATTTCCAAGTTCTTGTGAATTCAAATATCCCTAAAGTGCCTAAGCTTTGTATCCACAAACCAAGCAACACTTTCCTGCAGGCACTGATTGCACAGCTCACCTCTTGCCCTCACATATCCACTAGCAGACACATGGCCTCAAATAAAAAATAGATTTTCTGAAAACCAAAATTACATTTTAAAACAAACAAAAAAAACCAAACCCAAGCAAGAAAATAATATATTAAAAAAAAAAAAAAAAAAGAAATCCTCATTTCTGTCCAAGTGGATTCCATACAGATAAATTTCAACAAAAGAAGCCTGCCAAGTAATTTGGGAAGCCTGAATGTAACCACTCAGACTGAATCTGACTGGGACCCAGGAGATAATGCTCCTTTTTTGGTGGAAAAGATGAGATGGGAACTCTAAGTGCTCACAAGAACTTAGGACCATGSATGTCATCCAGCAGGATGGGCGCTGTGAGCTGTGGAATTCCCTGTGCCGGTCCCTTGCTGCCCAGGGCTGTCCCACACACTCACAGAGGTGAGCAGGACAGACCTGCAGATGGAGACCAAGTCTAACCAAGAACCCGGGAAATCTCATGGTGATGAGGCAGGTCCATGGTCAGGCCAGGAAGTCAATCTGCTGGCCAGCATTAAGAGCGATCGCCGGGCAGGGCCACAGTGACAGGGATAGGACATGGGCCTGGATTGCCAGCACCCATGGCTGGGCAGGCCGTGGGGACCTGGAGACTGGCCCTGCCGCAGCATCACTAGGGCGGGGGCTGATGGCCATGGGGGCTGCCATGGGGTCCTGGGCCATGAGTGGGGTGGAGGAGCCCCCGTGGCCAGGCAGGGCCTGTTGGTGCCGTAAGGATGCTGGCAGTACCATGCTCTGGGACTGCTTCTTGTTGATCCATATGAAAAGTCCATGTTTACTAAATGTGCTATGACACCTTTTGCAGTAAACTGAATTTTTCCTGGATGTCTCCCATCTAAGAGTCATTGGACTTGGCCTTAAATTTAGCCCACCAAACAGGAAGGAGCAATTTGAAGGAATGTAAACGTAATTCACTAGCACCAAGAGGGACAATAACAGAGAACACAAAACCATCTTTAAATACCTGCTTAAAGTGAAATGTTACATTAGAAATAAGAATGGGCTTTATTAGTCTAGCAAAATACTCTGCAAACAATAAAGATCACTAATAAGCCACTGATAGGTTTACTGTACTAGTAAGAACAAAGCTATTCTGCTTTAGAGATTTCAGCCTGACAAGATGTCAGTAGTATTATTATCAGTTGTTATCCACTGGAAACTCATGAAGATAAAACAGTAAAAGTCTTGGACACATACAGATACAGAAAAGTAAAGAAACCAGACCGATTTTGCTGGTACTTAATCTCTCTGACAGACCAAAGTATTTTTTCAACATCAATCCAAGTTTTTCTTTGCTTCAAATGAGGCTGACACCTTCCTTCTCCACTCCCAAGTGGGTACATGGCTGCTTTACAAAAGGATCTTCATATCCTGAAACTCAGCATATCGTTCTTCCAGCTCCCTCACTCTATCTTAGACTAAGTAAACCCCTTTCTACTCAGCTTCTCTTAGGTTTTATTTTCTAAAACTTGCCTCTTCTGCTTCTCATCTCTGGCTTCTTTCTGATTTGTATACTACTTTCTTAAATTCAAATTTTCCAATTTAAATAGCATGTGTCAGTTAAGATCAAAACAAGCATTTAAAGTAGAGTAATTACATAAGACACACTTATCAGTGCTATGTGCACAAAATAGTTCCAAATGAACATCAAATGGGAGACATAATCGAGCTAGCTCTAAGGCATTCATCACATTTTCAGGGATGCAAGAATACTGGTGGAGCAGTAATAATAATTGTCACTTATAAGGCCCCTGCTATAGACAAAAATTGCTAGCAGATGTTTACATAGGCCAGATGACATCCAGACAAATATTCTTCATCAAACACATTTTTTCAAAACCTTGCAAAATTTATTTCATAACATTATTTGAAACATTTAATTTCTGGGTCTGAAAATAACCCAGAAGTGTGAGTTGCTTCATATAAAATTCCTGAAGAAACCTGAAGTGCAAAGCACACCTATTTATTTATCTAGAAAGTCAGAAGAGAATAAATACTCTATTCACCAATTCCGTTTCCATACCACTCTCTCCCCGTGTTCCAGTATCTTATATGTCTTCTATCCCTTTGAGGTCTTTCCAAACACACAACGAAAGTCTGCAGATAATATTATTGACTAAGTATTCACAAAATGGAAGACAAAAAAATCTAGGTAAAGAAGGCAAAGASCCCAAAGCAACCCAGTGCATGTACTATAATATCCTTCTTCAGATAAAAAAAAAAGTGAAAATTACCTTGATTCATAAAGTTTAGACTGAAATTTATTTGGTTATGAACAAAAGTAATTCTGACTTTTCTTTTTAGAACTGCACAATTTTTCTATTTTGAAACCAAAATTAACAGCTTGCTCTCTTACCTCAATATTGTAAAGTGTGTATATTATACCAAAATTCTGTGAAGCTATCCTGAGAATTTTCAGCTTAAAGTGGGCTAAATCTCAAGAAACTAGTTAAAACTGTGAGGCTTCTACCATTGTAAGGTAAAATACCACAAGATTTTTGCCTGTCTACAACAAAAGCTTCAATGTAGACCTTTCAAATTTTAAACTAACCTCAGGAAGACATATTAGGGACATGGATCCCAAATCTCCCTCCATTAATAAACCTCACTAACATTTGCAGTCTGGATTCTAGCTTTGCTTAACTTCTGTATTTAATCAACTCTCCAACTCCCAAGGTTAACCTGTGGCTACCATACAAAGTAGTATGTACAGTTTCCATCAGCATCAGGCTTGGTATGCCCTTCCTATACTCCTGTTGTCATCACACAYGAAAGAGTATGAGCTAATAAAGGGATGTTCTCAGGTGGGGAGTTAGCAAAAAAAAAAAAAATCCTGTATTCCACAATGAAAGGCAAATAAACTTTGCTTCTCTTTTATTTAGGCTGCAATCATAAAGAACTGGCCTAGGGAGGAGCTTTAAGAGCACTGAGAACCACAGTGGAAATATTTGCAGACAGAGGAAACTGTAACTTGTAAATGTTATTGCTAGCCCTGGGAGGTGACGAGGGAGGTTATATTGCCATACTGAAGGTTGGCAGAGATGCAGGAGAACCAAGAAGGAGCACAGGGGCTTTTCAAATCTACTCCAAATGTCRCTCTAACATTTACAGAGCTGTGTACAACTATTTGGGAAGAAATCTCTGGCAAAAAAGCTCAGGGTAGAAGAAGAATTGTTCCTCAATGTCAAGGAGCATAATGGGGAAACCTGCTACTAAAATGATAGTTTGAGAGTTTGCATTACCATGGGTGGTACAGTTTAGAAAGTGACACAACTTCTGTTTAGTTCAAACATCCCTGAGTCCTCTTCATGGCAATGTCAAGCTACATGAAGCATTTGATCCCTACCTTTTGAGTAGTGTTCACAGAGAAAGGCAGATTACGGCAAAAAGGTTTGGTTTATCTCGGTGTACAGTGAATAAAAGAGGCAGCAGACACAATTTGTAGCAAGGGAAAATCCAGAAAATTATAAGGAAAAAAATACACGATGAGGGTTGCCACACACTGCAACAGAACAGCTGTAGAAACCCCAATTCTGGAAATATTCAAAATTCGACAGGATAATGCCTTTAACAATCAATTCTGCTCTTGAAGTTGGCCTCACTTGAAGCAGGTGATTGGGACAACAACTTCCAGAGATCTCTTTCAACCACAATTATTCTATGACAAGTGCCAGAATACCCTGATTTCACTGGATATTTTGCAGACATCACCTTACACCTGCAAATTGATACTGATTTGAGATGGAAAATATTTTGTCTTGTGAGTTATCACATGGAGGGGAATGCCTCTTAGACCATGTTATCAAGGCTAAAGAAACACAAGATTCAAACCTTTGCTTTCCTACAGCCACTATATGTCCTTGGGCAGATTCTTTACCCCTGCTGAATCATCTCTGAGCAATTACAGTTTGGAATCAAACATGTTATGACACTACTAAAGACATCTGATTGTTCTGCTTTCAGTCCTTTTCTCTCACCATATCGTAAATCTACTAAAAAGGCAGCAGTCATGGCTTGGATGGATGTACCCTTTGCTGGGTGAAAAACTGGGTTGGGTGGCCAAGCCCAAGGAGTGGTGGTGAATGGAATCCAATTGTTGGCCAGTCACAAGTGTTGTTCCCCAGGGCTCAGTATCAGGGCCAGTTCTATTTAATACCTTTATCGATGATCTGGACAAGGGGATGGAGTGCATCCTCAGTAAGTTTGAAGAGGACACTAAGTTGGGCAGGAGTTTTCATCTGCTGGAGGGTAGGAATGGATGTGGACAGACTACAAAATGGGCTGAGGCCAACGGCATGAGGTTCGATAAGGCCAAGGGTTCTTGGGTCACAACAACCCTGTGTGGTGCTACAGGCTTGGGGAACAGTAGTTCCAGAACTGTTCAGCAGAAAGGGACTTGCGGGTGCTGGTTGAGGGGCAGCTGACTACAGGCCAGCAGTGTGCCCAGGTGGCCAATGGCATCTTGGCCTGCATCAAAAATAGTGGGGCCAGCAGGACTTAGGCAGTGATTTTCCCTCTGTATTCAACACTGGTGAGGCTGCACCTCAAGTGCTTGTTCAGTTTTGGGCCATTCACTTCAAAAAGGACATTGAGGTGCAGGAGCGTGTCCAGAGAARGGCAATGAAGCTGGTGAAGGGTCTGGAGTACAAGTCTTATGAGGAGCAGCTGAGGGAGCTTGGAGTGTTTAGTCTGGAGAAAAGGAGGCTCAAGGAGGACCTCACTGCTCTCTACAACTACCTGAAAGGAGGTTGTGGTGAGGTGGATCTTGGTCTCTTTTGTCATGTCTCAAGTGAAAGGATAAGAGGAAATGGCCTTAAGTTTTGCTGGGGGAGGTTCAGATTAGATATCAGAAATTTTTTTTCCACTGGAAGAGTGCCTCGGCATTGGAATAAGTTGCCCAGGGAGGGGCTGAGTCACCATCTCCAGAAGTGTTCAAGAGGCATCTGGATGTGGCACCTGGGGATATGGTTTAGGGGTGATTATGGTGGTACTGGGTTGACAGCTGGAGTAGATGATCTTGAAGGTCTCTTCCAACACTGATGATTCTTTGATTCTGTGATCATCAGCCTATCATCTTTGAAAAGCAAGGCTGTAATGTAAACTACATTCATAATCTTTTAAAAAATCAATCAACAACCTTTGCTCAGTTGTTTTTCCAATACTGGAAAGAAAAACTAACTAATATTGCCTCTGGCTGTTGGTTTAAGGAAGGTTCACGGCATGGACTAGTCAACCCTCAATTTCCTTTTCTTCCTTTTTCTCATCTGACAGCCCCAAACCCCTGAACTTTGTAAATTCCTGGAAGAAGTGCTTTAACAGAACAGGAAACAAATGGAAAACATGGATCTACACACCATAGGGTGAACTTATCCACAAAAATCAGAGGTACACCCTATTGGTATTAAAAAAGCAAAAATTCTTCAACCCAATCACTGATTTAGGAAGGGCCACAAGTGAGACACTGCCATGCTGAAAATAAGTAGGCAGAGGAACTCGGTAGCTATTTGTAACTCATGTAAGGCAAGCAGCTTCGTGGAAACAAGAATGTCACAACACTCACAAAGGCTGGAAAATAGGTCATCTTTGAAGGGAAGCCTGAAATGACAGAGCAGGTAGCGATTAGGAGGTAGCAACAGCATACATGCTGTGGAAAAATACAGGATAATGTGTAATTGGGGTTTCAGACTACAACTTCCAAACTTAAAATACAAGATAAACTAAGCTGAGTTTATAATACTAGGATCTGGAGGAAGGTCCTTTCAGAGCCCTTTCTTATCCTACTGCAGATCTGCTGTCTTCCCTAAAAACATTCACAAAACCACTAATCCCAGGGTGGTGACTGTCTGACAGCAACACTCAGTCAGAGCAGCACAGACAGTGCCGAAATTACCCTGATTTCCAGGCATCCCACAGGCTCTGTCCATTCCTAATAAAGTCATCAGCAGAGATGCAACAGCCAGATCTATTCACCCAGCTAATTGCAACCACTGTCCAATTATTGGAACCATGATAAAGAGGAAAAGAGAAGCAGAAACTAGTAGCTGGCATGGACTGGCAGTTGAGATTGCCAGGATCATGAAGGCTGAAGCAAGAGATACATGTTCAAGTCTGTAAATTTCACTAACAGATAAAAGAAATTTAGYCCTACGTTCAAGTAACAGGCACTGCCCTTTGAAAACATGATTGTAGCACAGACCAAATTCCACTGTACAACTCTGGTACATGTAGATAAATTCTTTTAAAATAAAAGGAATTTCAGATGAAAAAGGAAAAAAAAAAAAAAAAAATAATTGGCATAGGTATGTAAGGTGCTTATGTACTAATGATGACCCAAATTACACAGAATTTCAGAGTTTGGACAATTACAGGAATGTCCATGAGCTGTCCCTCTCTGACTCCAAACCCAAACATGACCAAGTGCAGTGTCTGTCTTACAAAATCAGTATCTTTTGGTAAGGACACAGTTAGAAATTCATAGTCCATAACACTGTTTATAATTATCCAAAGTCACACAGTTATTAAACTCTTACAAGCCTATCTCAAATGCCAAAGGCTGTAGTACAGGATCTACAATGCAGGACTGTACTGGTCCAAGTGCCTACACTGGCATTCAATGAGTGGGTTTACACACAACAGCAGCCAGTACAAACCCTCAGTTCAAAACTCCAAGATTTGAGCTCATGGAGAAGAGAGTTCTGTTAATCTTCTTCTCTGAGCTCCAAGAGCCTCCAGTGATCTTGATGAGAATTGTAAATGATAATAAATTCTCCTTCTTGTGGAAGCTGTGAAGACTTAGTCAGCATTGGCAATTTCTATGAGATTCTCCAGTCGAAAGAACTGTAGATGTATAAATTATGACAGCAGCTGTGACCCTAAAACTTTCACATTCACCAYTGTGCAGCCTATTTTATTCACTTTGAAATTCAGGGCAGCAGTCAGAATGCAATGAAGAGTGTCATACTTCAAAAGCACCAGCCTGATGCCACAGTTAAGCAAAGCTGAACTTTCCTCAGTTGCTTCTATCGTAGACTTACTGAGATAGCTGTTGAGGCCTGAGACTATTCCTATTCAAAACAAGACTGACCAAATCTTGAAATCACCAGGTGGCTTAGACTGAAAATGCCATTTATGTGCACAAGATATCACCTTCTATGGTGGCTAAGACTTTTACTGAAATGCTTGGATCTCTCCTGCTCCTAAATGAAATTGGAAAGCTGTCACATCATCACCCCATATCAAGATACTTGTATTCACTTCCAGATAAGATGTAAGAATGTACCCACATCCTGTACTATTCTCTTTATACTAGACAGAATTAAACACTCCAAGTTAAGAGAGCTTTAATGGTGAATAACCTGCTATTTATCCTGTCTAAAGCACTTCTGTCCACTATAATACAGTCCAGAGGGACAATTAGTCTCTGGATTGCTAGCAGCAAACTAGATGCAATGTATTTTGTTAAAACATTTCTGATCCATTACATCAAATTATGTCAGATTAAATGCAGCCTATCAGGAAAGGGAGTCTCCTGAGACCTGTAAACTGCCTCAAACAGAAAATTCAGTGTCTGCTTATCAGTGACTGCACCTTCTGCATGATCTCACTTTCCATAGACCTTCACTCAACGCTAGGCAGCACACCTGGAGAATGAACTGCCTGGGAAGGAACTCCGCCATGAGTGGGCAGGCAATAAAAAGCTTCACTTCTCTGTGGTCTTCTCAGGTTCTCTAGGTTTTTGAACAATCTCTTTATCAGATTGAGAACATGAAATACTCACAGAGCAATACCAAGGAAGAATTGTTCCCCCTACCACATCAGGGTTAGTCCTTGTACTGTTCAGAAAAGCATTAAGGATGGTACAGTTGATATCTCTGTCACAAGAATGGAATGATAAATTCAAACATCAACCACTCATTCCTAAAGACCAGAGTTCAGAAATTCCCTAGACAGAGAAAAATAAGAATTTTGTAATCTCAACCTAAGACAGGCTTTTCCACATCCTAAAATCACTGTTTAGAATGACCTGCGGGGCTGCCTGTGCTCTGAGGAAGTCTGGGACAAGGGCAGGAATAAAGCTACCCATCACAAGTATGACATCTTTGCTAATCTGGGTGGCAGACAGAAAGTGCAATATCTAAGAATGGATCCTGAATCCTAATGAAAACTTAGGTGTTTGATAAAAACATCAACAGCCAGAGTCCTAACACTCTGTACAGTGGAAAGAACAGTTTGTTTTCACCTAAAATGTCTCCCAGGCCCCTAAGTGCAGAAGAGATGGAACTAGAAGACTAAATTGCAAAAGCCATCCCATTTAGCTAAGTGGGATCACAGGTAAGGTCAGGACAGTTAATCACTATCTATTTGCTGAAAATTACCCATAAAGGATATTAGATGCACAATTCTTTTACAGCAATTAGCTCTTGTTGATATGAATATGAAATAGGTACCTAGTAAGAGTTACCTCCATAACAAAAGGAAAGGAATGAATCAGAACAAAGAGAATATTCAAAGATGGAAGCCAAGGTAAGTTTGGGGGATGGCCAGTTCAGATATATATTTGGAGGACTGGAAAATGCTTTCACATGTATTATTTAGCCAAATCTCCAAAGTGTATCAGAGAAAGTGAGATTATTAGAACAGAACCCAACACAATTTAACAAAGCATGGTAAAGGCAGATGGTGGCGTGACTATCAGATTAACTCTGTATAAAGGCTGTGGCAAATCCATCATGAGGTTTTCCAGGCTCTCAGAAAGCCTGACCAGAATTTGCCCTACCAGCAAATTGTGTTTACTTCAAGGATGAAAATTTTCTCTTCTCTCATTATACAAGGCTGAARAAGTGGTGGGGGAGAGAGTCTGACATTTCCTACTCTTTCAAGTGGTATTTCTCTATAGAGGTAAAAGCCATTAATCATTACCAATAAAAACTGGGGATAAAGAAAAAAAAGTAATTACATCAGAAGGCACTCTTYCAGTTTTTCCACTCCTTGTGGCTAGCCCCTTCTCTTAGGCTGTCTGCAGTCTGCACCCCTCCTGTGTCTGTACCACAGGAAAGGGATGAGAAAGCCGGGCTGCAACTCCGCAAAGGCAGCCTTCAGCTGCAGGGAGAACAGTCTGGCTGGTGCACAGGCAAGCAGGAGTAGTTAGGAAGGGCCGCACAGATGTGCCCCTCATATCTGCCCACATTTCAAAGGAGTCACACAATCAAGCACAGGAGATAACAAGCACTCAAAGTTCTGCAATGGCAGAGTGGTAGGGGTAGCCAACAGCTGTAACTTGTGGCTGAAGCACAACAGTGGAACCTCATGTGAAACTGGTATCAAGCCTTAGTGTCSCAGATGGCCTCCAACTTCAAAAACATTTGTAACACCATCCAGAAGCCTTCCCACAAGAGACGTAAAGTTGAATTAAAGACAAAAGGAAACAGAATAACTCATAGTCTGGTAGTTTCTGCATTCTAAAGGATCCTGTACAATTTCAGAAATTATTTACACAAAAATTATTTTGTAACAACAGGAACTCTTTGAGCCTGAGTGTAACAGCTGTCTATCGGGACACCTTCAGTTTAAAATCGAGTACATTGCAAAAAATAATCTAAATCAAACTATCTGTATGTACTTCACCTGTCAGATTTCCCCCTCCTACTGTTCATGGCATCAGAATATTGTATTGCTTTTTTTCATATCTTTCATATTTTTCTTTCTCCTGTTACTGTGCAAAATGCCAATACAAAGAATAGCAAAACCAGCAAGCTACCTGCACCAGGAAATAAACAAAGCACATCAGAAAATTCCTTCCTGTAAACTGAAATCAAATTTCATTATATTTTTCAAACTTGTTCTCCTTCCAATTTCCAACCAACTCTGTAAAAAAACAAATCAGAATACGCACAGTGCTTTCAAATAGACAGTACCATTATCCTCAATGACAGTTAAGGGGCTGACTTATCCTAACAGCAATTTTATCAAGTCAGAACAAGATTCCGCATAATATCAAAGCAACAAGGGTTGTATCTAGCCACATTGCACCCTTTCTCCTAGGAAACACACAGTTACACCTACAGCCGCTTGGCCTTACAGAGCATATCACTTCTTCACGCTGCATAAACACTCCTCCTGTGTTGGCCAGACTGAATAACACAAAGGGAGGAATATAGTAGAAAAATACATAACCAAAGGAAGACAGGCAAAGCTCACACTCTCCCAAACTCTGAGCAACCAGAGTTCAAGATACATTTGTACAATACCCTCAGACACATAGTATGATTTTTGGGCTTGTCCTTTGCAGGGCTAGGAGTTAGACTTGATGATCCTTGTGGGTCCCTTCCAAGTCAGGATATCCTATGATTCTGTGATCTATGGTGTTTAAACTGCCATCTAATGGTGAAACTGTAACTTTGAAGCAGGCAGAGCAGACAGCACACAAGGAAGCAAATGCTGCTTTGACCTGCAGCTCTTGGATTCAGATTGACAATCACCTTCTTCAGCAACATTTAATTATATGCTGCTTCCTACAGCACTGGCTGCTGGTGAAGCAAAAGTGTATGTTTTAAGTGACAAAACATATCTTCATCAGGGAGGTGATTACTGCCTCAAACTGTCAGATTTGATTCCCAGTTTTATGCCACAGAAAAGAGCCTGCACAACAAAGAATATAATAATGCCAAAGTTTAGGCTTGGAATTTTTGAGGACTGATAATGTCATCTTAATTTCTGATGAAAATACCAATACCATTGAACAAGTGCAGAAATGCTGAGCTAAACCATCTAAATTACTCCAGTGATATAGGTTTACTGGATTTATTTTCAGCTATTCCAGAAAAAAATCACTTTCTGTCATCTATCATTTACCTCATGATCTGGTGCTACAGGTTCCAAATCACTTTCCTTGTGACTCAGGTATGGGCAGAATTTGTGGCCTTGCTATGCATCAAAACCCAAGGAATCTAGTTCAGAGAGGTCACTATTTCCTTTTCCACTTTGCTTAAACTATAATTAATAGTAGCTCTTTATTATGTTTCCACTGATCCCCCAATAATCATGGAATCACAGAATGGTTTTGGTTGGAAGGGACCTTAAAGATCATSTAGTTCCAACACCCTTCCATGAAGAGGGACACCTTCCACTAGACCAGATTGCTCAGAGCCCCATCCAACCTGACCTAATAATGTTGGCCTATTATCTAAAGCAAAAGGACACAGATTAGGACTCTTGAGATCTATTGAACAAGTCATTTTATGATTTTCCTTTATTTGATCTAAAAGTAGGAAAGAATATCATTTACCTCTCTTCAACAACTCATTTTATGATTTTCCTTTATTTGATCTAAAAGTAGGAAAGAATATCATTTACCTCTCTTCAACAACTCATTTTAAATTCTCACTTAAGCAATCATTACAAAGTAAACCAAATATATTAAAAGGAGGTTGCAAATGGAAAAATAAAACCTAATGAACCCTTTTATTGAAGGTACTGTGTCAGGCACAGACACGTTTGGAATCCATTTCTGACAGGTTATTGACATCTAACTCCACACTATCGCCAAAGACAGCTCAATTTACTCCCCTTTTTAATGTGCAAGTGAGGGCCAGTGAAAGCTGTCAGACTCGTGGTGAAAGACAAGTACCTAGGATACATATAGAAAGAATGCTTCCTTCACTTAACTCTCTCTCCAAGTCGTTCAAGAGTTTAGAAACTCAGAGGTTAATACATGAGCTATCACTCCCCATATCACTGGAGAAAAGCCATGTTAAGCTCTTCACGCACAGAAGCAGGTATGTGGCCTCTCTTGCGCAAAGAGAGAGACATTTCTCTTTATTTTCAATAGAAAGTGAATCACAGTCTCTTCCACTGGGCTCAGTCATGATCCTGAAAGTTCATTACAATATCTGTATTGAACAGCATGCTCTGCTTTCTCCTAAGGCTTCCTGGAGGGCTGCAAGGGTATGGGGGGAGCCCAGAGAGTGGAAAAGCTGTGTGTATTTAGGAAATAATACACTTCGGTATATATTTCAAGGCTATTTGAAGACAAAACAGTGTCAAGCTTTTCCCCAAAGGGGGTGCTAGTAGGAATTTAGCAAATCCAGCGAGCCAGCAATTGCTGGGTGAGCAGAGCCGGCGATAGGAATGCAGAGGCCATGGGCCCTGGGGACTGCTGCACTTGCTCAGAAACTTTGGGGGCATAGTGAGGGGCGGATGGCATTGCTGCCTGAGGCCATTAGATGGCGAAGGAGGCTGCAATTGTCTCCTCACTTGTGCCACTAGYACTGAGAAGTACTTGTTATGTATTTTTTTTAAGGAGCAGCAGTGTGGCTCCTACTGGGGTTGAAGAGAAAGCTGAGACACACAGCAAATCCCAGTCGGTTTTCTGTACAGTGTCACTGCCACCAGCTCTCACTGTCACTTGCTGGACAATGTCCCAAGTTCCCACTCGCATCTGCACAAGTTCTGGATCAGCAAGGGCTGTTGCAAAAGAATTTTTCCTAATTTACACCTGGAAGGGCTTAAACACAGCTCTACACCACAATGCAACCACAAAGAACTGTTTTCTAAAATAAGCAGCTAACATACTCTGACCAAAGAGGGAAAAGAGTAGGTTCCCTAATATGATGGTTTTCCTGTCCTCGATTCCTGTTATTTGAAGTCCTCCACACGATTTCAAAGCATTAAGATGCCCTCAGGAATGTCTCTTGAACTGGCCTACTTTCACAGCAGAAGCTGAGACAGAAATAGGAGACAGTTCCTTTACTGTGTCACACTGCAAACTGTCCACCACAACTGGGCTGCTGTCCCCCACTTTTTGTATTTGATCCAAGTGCTACGTGCCACCTTGTACTCTTTATTGAACAGACCTTGAAAAATTCTCAGAATAGCAAACAAGTCAAAATAATGCAGAGGTCAATAATTCCTTTGGAAACTGGAAAATAATCTACAAGCCTAAAAATAATCTAAATCTGTAACGGAAAGGGGACTGATCTTGACATCACTTGAAACATAGATGGTAAGACTGTAGAAAAAACACCTGTTTCTCTTTCAAATTCTGCAGATAGAGAGAGACTCAAAAGGGGAAGAATTGAGGCACAAGACAGTTTTTTAAGATTTCAATTAGCCTTTTTTTTGGACTAGGATTTATTTACTGCAGAGTTAAGCATCTCTCATAGTTACAGATTCTCTATTTATATCTGCTAACTGTGCAAATTTCCTGGTTCTCTGATTCCAGACCAGCTGCTGGGCACAGCTGTGCTCCAACAAAGGCACCAAAACCAGCAGGATTGCTGTGGGACTGTCATACTTCCCTAATTTCATCTGCATCTGGAAGAGGAAATCACAGTGCTTTTCTCACCCACTCCTGACACAGCTCAACAGAACACCACCAATGTAATTAAAAAAACCCCTCAGTGATAGATTGCCAGTGTGAGAAGCTCCCAAGCTTCCACAAATTTTAAACGTGGCACTAAAACTTCCTGCACAACATACAGGGTTGCCAAGACAAAGAATACAGGAATCTAAGTGAACAGTCACCTGCAAAACTTTTGAACAGAGCAGAGGATATCCTGTGAGCAGTTAGACATGTGGAGAGATCAAGGCACAGAACTGCAAGCAATATAGAGTCTGGGAACAAAAAAGCCCGGTGGAAAGAGGGGGAAGTAAAAGCAATGCAACTAAGCAGAGCACCAAAGTGCCTCGAAACACACTGCAGCTGTATGACCACATACGGTGCTATGTGACACCTCAATCTTGAAGTGGGTTTCAGAATGCGACTTTCATATTACTGTGGGCATCAAGCTCAAGGATGGAGCAAGATCAGGGCTGCACCCAACAGAGGAGGTTGGCACATCCTCTTCCTGGCAYGCGCTACTGGCTACCTAAAGCCTGTCCCTGCTTCCCCCCACCCACTGGCTGTCCTGAATACAATCCTTGCATAATGTCCACTTCACACCCTAAGCACCTTACCTATATATTCGGATTTTACTCTAAGAGCTGATGGGCCCCTCAGCACTACAGAGGGCAATGCTTAGGTTTGTCAAGATTTACTGCTTTTATTCATTAAAACCTAATTGATTTGCCAAAGATCAAAGTTTCTGACAGAGCAGGACTAAATGCAAGTGAACTAAATGGTAGACTATGTTTTTGTTGTTGCTTTTGGGTTTTATGCAGATGAACAATATTTGGGATGACAGTTTGTCAGTCAGAAAAGCCTCTGTCCTCCATCTGCCACAGAGATGAACAGATAGTATCACACATGCTTCTTCTGCTCATGCACTGGCCATGAAGACAATAAACCTTACACTAGGCTCTCCTTACCAGCAGCCTGGAAACAACGCATATGCCCCTTCTCCATGCTTCTCTTTCTCACATGAGTCTGTGAATACCTCTTCTGATTGAGATTTGAGTTTAGGATCTGAAGTTTTTTTGGCTTTTCCCTACAGTGCATTTGACAAAACCTTCCTTAACAACAGCCTTTTCTCATCTGATAGTGTAACACATACCACATAATATTGTTTCTAATTTGCCTAAACATGGAGTTTGTTCCACAATTCTTTGAGATCTAGCAAAGAAGCTGAGGTATCAAAATATTGTTATTTTTACACCATTAACTATTCTACCCTTCCTAATTCAGTATGAGTTATTATAACAAGTAATTACGATAAGAATCAAACAAAACCTACTTTGGTAATCAGTGTCTTGCATGTCGTATAAATTTATTCATGTACTTACTAATTAGGAAAACACATCCAGTCATTAACAGGATTTAGAAAGGAAAATAGGTCTTTTGAAGTTGGAAGACATTTCCAGGTTATCATACTGAGGCATACATTTCACATATGCATACAACCTGGAAGCAAAAGAGCTGACTACATCATGGAGCTCCCTTCCCTTCCTGTCCTTTTACAAAGCATATTTCATTAAAGTGTAGAGAGCCTGGCCTAACTCTGCTGTTTTAGCCATCCTAATTTCCAACGTCTAACTGATGGGATTTTCACCCCTTTTCTAGGATTCCTGCTATAGTGAAATAAAGCAAAACCAAACCAAGCTCATTGTTGTGATGGTACAATATTCACCATTTTCCTTTCTTAATTTAACCCAATATTCCATAATAAGCATCCTGTGAACTTCCTTAAATAATTCCCCTTCCTTGGGAAGGCAGTCCTCTCATCAAAGCTGATTTGTCATTCGCCCCTCAGGTTATCATTTTACCAAGCAATATGTACTGAACTCTTCTAATCTTTCTCCATAATTCCCCCCTTCGGCCTCCTGACTATATTTAAACTTTTTTTGCCAATTTCCTTCATATTGGTGGATTTCAGTCTAAGCTGCTCAACAGCGCTTTCTTTACCCTTTTTATACTCATATTTCTAGAATATACATTTCTACTCGTGACTAGGAATACTTCTAACTAGCACAGGTGTAGCTAAGTACCCAATGGCACTTCATTAGTACACAATTTAACTGGTGAGGAGTTGATATTCAGGCTTTATTATCTCGGCAAAGGTCAATGGGTAAAACTATTTAAGGCTCCTTTCTTGTGTGCTCTGTAAATCTCATATCACTATCGAGTTAAATACATCCAGCCAATCACTGACACACCATACAAAATTTCATCATTTGTTTAGTGCTTTATAAAGGGCAGTGAATAATTTTACCTTTTCAATGCCAAAGAAACTAGAAAGTTTTTTCCCCTTGAGTGGCTCAAGTACTACAGCATTTTATCTGCAAAAGGTTGCTTGTGTACCTCAAAAAAATACAGCATTGTGTCTCAACAACCACACAAGGATTGCATTAGCATTGCAGGTGTAGAAAAGTAGTGCAAGGCAGAAAGTCACTGCTATTTTAAAAGAAAATCTCTGACCTTGAAGGATTTTTCATACACATTGCGGGTCTAGGAAATGTTGTTCTTTTCGGGATATGAACTCAAATTATTAATACACAAAACCAAGAGCTGCCCCCACTTCTGTACTGATGAAGAATAAAATACTCCGTGTCAAGTAGCAATAACAGGAAAATTAGTTAGATAACACAAAAATAATAGGTTAGGTTTTCTACCTGTTCTCATGGCAGGATGTCAATTAAGGTTAAGAAAAACTATGAAACAGAAGGTCAAAGATTAGCTAAAAAGACACATTTTGCTGGGCTTCAGCTTTTCTCATCCCAGAATCTGAAGCTCTTAGCGATTCAGGAATTTTTCCACATTGCAAACCTTTTATGATTTTGGAAAGTCTTAAGTATCTGGCTTTTTGGGGTTTTTTTGCAGCTGGGGAAGATAAGGCACAGAAAGATGAACTTGTCTGCAGTAATATAAGCCAGAAATAGAATCTGAAGGCATGTCTACATTGTATACTTTCATGAAGCACCAAATTAGTGATGTCCCATATATGTCAAGGCTTGTTTTGTGAGAAGCCCTGATCAGACTCACTAGCCCAGCAGTGATGCTGAATTGACATGACACAACTCACCACTCATCTGCAGGTACTGCCACGGTAGCAGTCAGCAGATGGTCTTGCAAAGCAAACAGGACTACACACAATGTAGCACAGGATGCTCTGTGCCCAATACACTGCAACACACCTTCTGAACAGCACCTGTAAGGCAGCTTTGTAAAGATTTCCAAGTAATAGCATTCCTTGTGCTTTTACCCTGGTCCAGGGGAAATCACTGTGTCTTTTAGCTCTCAGTGACAGATAACATTTTCTTAACGTTTTTTGTTCCTTAAGTTAAGGCTTATACAACCTCAGTTTGCCTTATAAGCACATCTACTAACTTCCTCCATGTATTAGTTGGAGACCCTGGATTCTGATCAGACACACAGRGAATGATAGGTGAGTGAGTGCAATGCTGGGTAAGAGACAGGCTGATCCATAGGGAGCTGTATGGTAATCAGCTTTTCATTACTGCATGCTGAAAGGCCGAAGTGATTCATGAGTTCTCTTCTGAGTGGGAAAACAGGAGAGGAAGAGAAGATGAAGGAACTTTGGTTGTGATATGAATTATCTCTCTCCTATCACAGCATATAAGTATTTATCTCTAGGAACTTCTAACCAAATATCCCAGGACTGTATTAACATGTCCGCAGAGATCTGCAAAAATTATTTTAGAGATATCAGATGGCTTTTTCAAGATGGAAAGAGTAGCTTAGTAACCTAAGAGTCTAACGACTAAATTAGGTGATATCTTAGATTCAGACACTGAAATTCCAGTAAATGAAACCCTCTCAGAGTCAGGGTCTGTGGCTAATTACTTTTGTAATCTTGAATCTTACTCTAGGTGCCTTAACAGTTCTGTATCACAGTTTCCCAAAATATAAAATTATGATGATATCAATCTCCTTTTGGAAATACTTTGCACATGGGAAAAAATTGGCACTTGTTTGTATAGGATTATCAATTTGCACTCTTATAAATAGTTTAATGTGGATTTGTTTAGCATATTCTGATAGCCCAAAGACAGGTAGAGATGTCAACAACTTCCTGCCTTTCTCCCAGCTATGACCTTGTCTGTTCATTTTAAATTTGAAGGGTTCCCCATGAGTTATCTGTATGCAAGGGTACGAAAATTCACCCAAGCCCCTGTCTCTGGCTTCTACAGAGAGAGGGGTAATACTGTGAGATTTGGCAGGCCCCACAACACTATGGCAGAGAACAGCCTGAAGTTCATTGCCAACCCATGTTTCAGATGGTTACAGTTCACTGCCTGAACAGAAAACATCGCAGTCCCAAACACAAACAAGCCTAATGCCAGGACCCCCGCTCCTGGTTGTATCTGGGTGTTCTTCCTTCCTGTCCTGAAGATGCCTAAAGTAGCCCTCACCAGGAAGCTGCTCAAGTGTGTAATCCAAATGCAATATGCAACCTAATACAAATGCTGAAGCGGGAAAAAACATAATACACAGTTAATTACCTGCAGACACCTAAACAGATGCTGAGTTACAGTTCTTGACATGCACAATCTCTTCAGTGCCTAACAGGATACCTGGGAAAAGAAAGTTATGGGTGCCACCCAGCTAAATAGGATTTTATTGATCAACACTTTGATGGAGCACATTGATCAAGTATCTCTCCATAATCTGAGTGAAAGGGTGTCTAGGAAAACTAACTCACAGCAAAAGAGACATGGCAGCTGTTTCAAAGCTGCTTCTCCTGGAAGATTTACTGACTGAGCCTTGGCTGGTGGCACAGACTAGGGTATGAACTGTAGGCAGCACACACACAGACACACAAAGAAAGGTAAATGGTCTGCATTTTAATTTTTACATCTTCTCTCAGGAAAGAAAAAAAAAAGAAAAAAAGCAGTGTAAAAGAGAATAGATGGGCTCAGCAAATTGTCACCAGCCAGGAGGCACAGACAAAAGAAAAAAGAAATCACAGCAGTGTAAATCAGCCGGGGGAGAAATGGCTAAATAAGGATGCTGATTGCTAATCTACATCCTGTCACGCTGACTTTATAAGCAGGTGAGCTCAAGAGGCCATGTGTGCAAAAGCAGCCCCATAAAAGCACTGTTTTTCCCACTCTCATCTGTATTCACAGCAAACCAGATTTTCACTTTATGGCTGCAATGTTCCTGTTTCTTCTGCAGGTCCATTAGCACTGTGCACATTGCACAGTCAATACCAATTCCAGCCTACACTTTTTTGCCTTTTTTATTTGGACACAAGTCCTTCTGTCTGCTGGATTCATTACTCTTCGACATGGCTATTTGTAGTCTCCCTTTATGTTTTGATTATTTTTTAAAGCAGCCCAAGTGCCTTTGACTTTAAATACAAAAATTAAAAGATAAGGCGAAAACAAAGTGAGGCATTTAAAAAATGGCATGATAAATCATTTCTGTTTCTCTTTACTTTAATCCTTTTTGTTTTCCATAATTACTCTACCCAAAAAGCTTGCAGGCTATAAAATGACCCAAATAAAAAAACCAAAAAACCCCCCAGCCTTTTGTTTGACAAAGCTCTATTCATTCCTTTCCTTGTCCCCTTTTTCCACATCCCAAGAAATCTTCCAGGACATTCCTTGCTCTTCTGCACCAGACAGGAAAGTGAAATTTGATCAAATTAGAAGGTGGCAGAAGGAATCTGGCAGGCTTGGGGAACGGCATGCAAGCATCTGAACAAGGTACAGAACCATGATGTTGCCTCAGTAAAACACAGGGCAACAGACTGGGACAGGAGTCAATCTCCACCCTGCTGCATTCTGGACCATCTCCACCTCCTTCMCCAAGGTGGCTAAAGGCATCTCCTTCTCACCACAGTGGTACTCCCAGCATCAGACTGGGACTGGTGAAAAGCGAACTGCCAACTATTACCTGTGCCTCGCTTTATCCACACCCTCAGATGACCAACCCTGCGTTTAACCTGAGGAAAAGCTGGAATTATTAAAAACACAGCTTTGAGGCAAGCACCTTAGCTGCAGTGCTAAATCATCCTCCAGTAACACTTGACAGGGAGAGAAAGGCTAAAATTCCCCTTTCTCTGCTCCCTGGGCTGGGTGCGCTAAGCTGCCTCATGGCTCTCAGTCTTCAGCAGTTTCACGCACAAAGGAGAGGAAATCAGAGCTATAGAAGAAGAGTTCCTCCTTTCACCACTCTACTTTGTAGCTCTACCAAAGACCAGGCAAGTCAGAAAGACTGACCTATCTTCTAACCTCTAATGCAAATACTCCTCCAAGAGATGACTAAGGTGTATAAAGGAGAGGTACTGTATGTATTTCTCATTCTAAGTACAAGCCTAAGGCTCCCAGAGCTGTCAATCTAACATGCTTTTCAACTGAGGGCTGAACTGTCATTTTCCATTTTACTCACTTAATGAAAAGTAGTGGATAAAAAAAAAAAAATTGCTATTTAAAATACCATATTTTTCCTTTCTCAGCAGTTTGAAATGGGGCCTGTGGGTATTGGGGCAGTCAGACTTAACTGATTTCACATGACTGTTTGAATCCTAAACTGGTGCTTTGATACAACTTCCAACAGTAATCTCTTTCAACCTTCCCTGTCCTTTTGTTCCCTTTAGCGGTATCACAACATGACGAATTACAATTCCTCCTTGTTCAGAAAGGAAAAAATGCTGCTGATCACAAGAACACAAAATTAGGATCTTAGGTAACCACCCCTATCCAAAGGGTCCAGGCTGACCACAAGAGGACCTTGCCCTAACAGGAAGAACTTCCGAAGTCAAAAGCTGCAGGACATAAAAAATGGAAGCATCATGAGACCAACAGCACTTATTATGAAGCTGCTTTTCTTGTGCATCCTCCCTGCTGCTGGGTCCCTTCGGTGGGAAGATTTTGCCTTAATGGGATGGATATCTCCCGAGTTTTATGTTTTATCTGTCCACCTACTCACCACCTATATTCATCGCAAAATGGGAAGTCACTCTGAAACTCTTATTAAGATTTATCATGATACAGTTTCCCTCTTCTGCACCTTATCTCCCAATTTTGACATCCTTGTTCTCGATTACCCAGAAAAAATAAAAATAAAAAAAGAGCATGCTAGTAAGAAATAAATAAGATAAAAATCATGAAAATTATGTTTCCTTTAGACATTCTCAGACCCTTTAGTAGTGAGAGTGAGAAGGGTTTCCCTATGGAAAGCCATACCTTGGAGCCTGGTACCTAGTGGCAGTGGATTCAGTAGGACCACCCTGTGGGCTGCTCTGTGCAATAACTGCATTTGAGACAAGACAGACAAACCAAGCAGATGGGGGTGAGCCAACATACACCACCAAATCAGATCTTTCCATGCTTGTGGTGATGGCTGTGCTTTTGCATATCCTTTCCATATCACATAATAGCCTCATCCAATCAATCAAAGTGTCCAAGGGACGACTGCCTATCTCCACATGCAGAAAGAGTCAATTAAGGGAGCATCATGAATGCCAAGTCTTTCCTCTGCCCCTGAGACGAAYAGAGAAAAAGAAATGAGACAGAAAATGCACTGTGCCAGTGCCTGCCTTTCAGCTTTTGATGGCTTCGACTAGGCAGAGCAGGGAGACAGAGAAAGCTAATTTCACAGATAGCATCTCCCAGGTCTATACAGCAATTTTAAATATTGGAAATAATTTTTCATGACAAATGAATCTACTTCATCCTGGCCTCTTGCATCAAGATAGTCCCTTTAATTGTAGGGACAATTGGCAGTCTCAGCAGAAACACAAACTGGTCTGATTGGAGGGTACGGAAAGGAAGTGGGGTATGAAGCCACAGTGACTGAGATCAGCCACTGAGCTATAAGAGACTCAAAGATACCAAGTAGTCTGAAGCAATTCTTGCACCCAGTGTCATCAGTTTGTCTCTGGACACCTGACAAATCACAACAGACATGGTGCATGCTCATAGTAAGCTCATTCTGGATCATCCATGTGACATGCTGTGAGACTGGACTATTAATGATTAATGACCCAAAGCATTTGCCCATTTGTGAAGGTGCCAGGGTGTTTTGCTGAGGGYAGGTTTGCATCCCGCGAGGAAGGAGGGGAGTTTTTGGGTGTGTAATGACTAATCTGTGTAAGACAGAGGGCGTGAACTATCACTGCCTGAAGGCTACAAACCAGGCTTTGAAGCTCATCAGAGGCAGGCCATGTGGAGGCAGGATGGTGTCTTTTATCATGCCAAATTGCCCTTCCTTATACATCACGCCCCCCTCCTCCCAGGGAGGGTCACATTCACACTTAGGCCTACTGGTGTGAGAGGCAGCTGAGAAGGGATCATAAACCGTCAAAGACCTTCAAAGCACCCCCAGACTCATTTCTGTGGCCTTCCACCAGAGGACTGAAAGCTCTCCCCCAAGGGGAGACACCTGGGCATTCCCACCAAGTCTGAGTGTATTTTAACCCATCGGACTTAGTGTTTTGCCAGCTTCTTCTCCCACCCTCGACAGGTTAAGATGGATCAAGACTCTCACTTCAACAAATGGAATCTATAGGTGGTGATAATGTATCTTTCTACTCTTCTCCTTTCTTTCTCTTGCTTTCTTTTCCCTATATATTTTCTTAAGTAATATTTTTATGCTTTCATGTTGCTGTATTATTATAGATAATAATAACCAAAATGGCTACATACCCACTTTCCATTGCAACCAAATTGTCCTAAAATAAACCCTACATATATCTATAAATATATATTTTCAAACACCGATCATTCAGTGTCCTTTCACTGTAATCCACCCCAAAGGCTCTATTAATGAGAACCTGGGTTACTCTTGTGTTTGTAGGGGTGGGCCATAACATGCCAGTATGTGTCTTGCTGGGAGTTACCAGGGAAAGACATGATGAGAATGTGAAAATGTTATTTCCTTCCTTCATGATGACTTACCACTTCAAATGATCCAAGTTTCAGTAAATTCTCCCTTCCCCTGTGTGCTGGTTTTGGCTGGGGTAGAGTTAATTTTCTTCATAGTGAGTAGCCTGGGACTATGTTTTAGAATTGTGCTGAAAACAGTGTTGACCATGTAGAGATGTTTTGGTTATTGCTGAGAAGGGCTTCCCCAGAGCCCAGGCCTTTTCTGTTTCTTGTACTGCTCCACCAGCGAGGGGGCTGAGCATGCACAAGAAGCTGGGAGGAGACACAGCCAGGACAGGTGACCTCAACTGACCAAAGGGATATCCCAGACCATATGACATCGTGCTCAGTATAGAAAGTGGGTGGAAGGAAGAGGAAGGGGGAAATATTTGGAGTGATGGTGTTTACCTTCCCAAGTTACCTCTACACATGACGGGGCCCTGCTCTCCTGGGGATGGCTGAACACCTGCCTGACCATGGGAAGTGGTGAATGAATGCCTTGTTTTGCTTTGCTTGTATGCATGGCTTTTGCTTTCCCTATTAAACTCTCTTTATGTCAAGCCACAAGTTCTCACTTTYAGTCTTCTGATTTTCTCCCCAGTCCTGCTGGTGAAGGAGCAAGTGGCTGCTTGGGGTTAAACCACGACACCGTGATATTCAGGCAAAACTGACCGGCTATGACAAGTTGTCCTTCAATCCGAGAGTTATCTGAACAACATTGTGCCTTGACTTATAGATGGGGTGTATTTTGTGGCTTATGTTAAGAAGAAACCATTGTTCTGAGCTGCCATTTATAAACCAGGAGACAAACAAAAACACCACTATAATATTGGTCCTGTAGAAGAGGCCCATACTAATAAAATATAAGATTCTAAAAGCATTAATCAAATGGTCTTACTCACCTTCTCATCAACATCTTTTTTGTTGTTGTTCTAGTGTTCTTTACAGGAGTGGACAGTACACAAAATCATATAGTTTTGGGTAATCATATTTCTTGAATTGGGAGGATCTTGTGAAAGCTACACTCAGCAATAAACAGCCAGAAATACAGAAGTTTAGAGAAAAACAGCAGAAATTATCTTCTTTTGTGCCATCAACATCTTCAGATGAGATTAAGAGCACCTGGAGTACTAACAAATTCACATGCAGCAYGGAAGTCAGGAGTGGCCTTAAATATCAAGAGCATATGATGATGGAATCAGGATGAAGAAACAGGAAGAACACATGGATCAAAAAAACATACCCATAATATTATACGACATAGGAGAGACAATCAGTTGGTTGTTATATGGTCTCAGATTTTCCAGCTGTTCAGCAGATGCTGTTGGAGATTGCCACATCAATGAGACTCTTCGAAGTTAAAGTTCAACAGCATAAAAACCATGAAATTGTCTTTTCCCAAACAGATGTAATCACCCTGACTGCAGAATTGACTGCACACTCTTCTGTACTGAGGATATCACAAAGGCATTACAATGCAACAAATGCAGTTACTTGTCCTGGAAAGCACATATATTCAGAGTGGCTTTTGACTGAATATATATACCTATGGACAAAAAAGTTATACTGAGTGGTAAGGATCACAATATAAATCCCCAAAAGTGAGAGACTTTTAAATTGTTCCTTAATATTGTTTCTCTTCCCTTACACACCCACCTTGACTGCACTGTTGTTACTGGAGCTAGCACAACATCTAATGAGCATCTTGGGAATTGTTTGAATGTTAGAAGTTACCCCATAGAAGGTAAGGAAAGAATTATAAGATTAAGTACACATAAAAGCCTAATAAGTAGAATAATTCAGCACTTATGCAACCAACAGTAGCCTTCTGCCCTGACACTCAGTCTTTAAGGAGAGATACAAGGGACCTAATCACATAAAGCCTAGTTTCTTGAGMAGGACTGTGAACAGCATCTTCCACAGTAGCAGCTGCCTGGGCCAGCCATAAAGGGAACAGCCACAAGTGTTACGAGTGGATTGATGGCAAGTGAGAAAATTAACTTCTCACACAAATGCCCTTAGCAAAGTTAACATTCTTCAGATCATGTTTAATGGAGATTTTACCATAAAATTAGTGAGAAAMAAATTGAAATAGGTGTGAAGGAATTGCATGAAATTTTTTGCTAAATTCAGATGGAATATTTTTTTCTGCAGTTTGGAGACAATTTRGGAAATTGCACGGTAGGGACCTATCTGATACTAGTAAGTCAATGAATAGATGAGGTCTAGAACAGACCTGTTTTCTAACATCTTTTACTTTATATCATGAAACCATAAGAATTATTCTGATGTTTTGGTTTCCTTAAGTCTTTGACTATTTAAGATCTAGCAAGGATTAAAAGCATTAAAAACATTGCAGCCAAGACTTTTCTCCTAATGTGTCCATCACTCCTGGGAACCATCAGTCCCATAGGAAAATCTAGTCTCAGCAGTTATCTAGTATTTCACTGCATACTCAGGAGGTCTGGACATTCCAAAAAGCATCAACACACTTAAGTTGCTTTAAAACAAACGTTCAAAGACATGATCATCATCAAACATCTTCCCTAAAATAAAAAGAAATCTATGCCGCTCGGTGCTTGAGACAGTAAAGTCTGCAGCACTTATCCTGCGTAGTAAATGGTTTTGTAGCGTTTCTTATTACCAGTAATTTGACAACATCTCCCTTTATTGCATACATAATGGGAAGAGGTGTATTGTCATTAAACTGTTCTTAGTAAACACTGCTGCAAACGTACTTGGCAGATAATAAAATGTGTAGCCCTATGCTCAGCATCAGCATTGTTAACAGCAGATGTGTTGCTGCTCACAGTTTACCGCAAAATACAGAAAAAGCCTGGCTTGCTCAGGGTGTTAGTTGTCCATCTGTGAGCAAAGCTAAACAGGAATGAATGCTGGTTCCAGCCTTTGGGAGAAGAACTGGAATGGGATATTTCCATCTTGCTGCAGTGAACACTGGATGCAGCTCGGCAAAGCAAATGGCTGGAACGTGCCTTTTTTTTTTCCCCTTTACCTGGAAAGGACTCAGGCTGTGTACAGTTCTGAGCAATTAATTCTTGAGGTTTAAAATCTAAACCTCAATATCTTTTATTTCGGTCTTAAATGATCACAAGTCTCATACCAACCTGCCTTTTCCAATATTATTAGTATATACTTCTTAAAAAAAAATTTCAACTAAACTGCAGTCAAATCATTTAAGTAAGAGAAAATATTAAAAAGTGAGTGATCAACAAGATTTGATTTTCATTGGCCTAAAATTATCTGATTTTAAGTTGTCTTTTGCCTTGTGTCCTTCCTGGTCTCTTGTCCTCTGCAGTCCCTCTCACAGTGTTTCAGTAGAAGGAAAGCACGCAAAGAGTTTTCAGGGTCCACCAAACAGACCTCATGCATCTTTTTGAGCCCAAGGCACTTTCACTGCAGCTACAGAAAATAGCTAATTTGAATACAACACACATTCCCCTCCTCCTGCTCACTTAATGCCAGGGCTTTGGGGTCCTTTGCAGAAAAGTCCAGAATTGTGAGGAGGTACTTTGTAATCACAGCAAAGTAGTACATCATCCTCCATGAGCCAGATCCCAGCTCCTTCCTCTAACATCCTAAGTGCAATTAACAGGAGGTTGCAGTGACCTTATGTTGCAACTGATGTTGAATACTAACAAACTACAAGGAAAAGAGTAAAGAAGACACTAAGTACCTTAAAAAAACCATCAAAGATCCTTCACAATAGCTGCACTAACCCATGCTTCCCACCCTCCTGCATGTCTGTAACAGCCCTCAGCCCTTGCTGTCAAGACTTGCAACTTACCCTAACTTCTATTGGGTTCAGTCTGGAAAGGCAGCTCACATACAACARGAGGAACCATGGTACCCATTGCATTGGAGGAATCTTTCTGTCAATTATCTCAAAGCTTGCCCTGCATCTGATGATCAGAAAGCATTTGGGAAGCATTCCCATGGGATTTCAGATATTTTGGGTCCTTTATTTCAAACTAACTAGCAGAAAAGCAGACCTGTTGAAACAAGGTACTTCAGAACAGAGAGGCTGCACTGCAGACACTGCTCTCTGGTGCTTTACTGTTTCTAAAACTCTAGGATGCAAGAATGACTCAATACTATCAACAGTACAATCACCAAGGGGGTTTTTTCCCTACTGCCCAGGACACCACAACCCAAGACTAGCAAACTCAGTACAAAGTCTGAGTATGCACTTGCAATTATAACTTTCATCACAAATCCACTTCACTATGCCTGCCATTCATTTAAGAGATATCCACAACTAAATCCAGTTTAGGAGTCTTTCTGGAATGATTAAGTCTTTCTCTTCACCATATGTAACAGGAGTGCAAGAGAGCTCAGGGAGCAGGGGAAGGTATGATCGTTAGCCCATTGCAAGGCAGTCAGAGCATCACTTGCAGGAGGAATTTTGTCCTGTCTATTAGCTTCTTTTCTATTCCTTTGCTTTATGCCCTCACCCCAAACAAAACATCCTCTTTTTTGTCAGTCTGGTACCCTGGGCAGTTTGGCCCTCTCAATTCCTCTGCTGCACAGGCAGTTAACTTCTGGAGTGCAGCAATACTGAATTATCAAACCAGAATCTCCACATAAAAAATAAAAGGAGACAGACAAATCAACAAAAGGAGGCAAACAGATCATGCTATTGCTTTGGATTTCTCCTGAGAAGCAACTATCTCCCTTCACTGACTGCATGGGGAACAGAAACATTTAGCACAAGTTCTCATTGACAGGCTCCTAGTTTTTTATCTTAAGAGTACTTATCCAAGGCATCTAAAGAAGCAGACCACAATACTACCTTAGTTGAGTTCATGCTACTTCCAAAGCCAACAGAACTTTGTTCTAGCCTGGTGGACAGCCACTGCTTCCTTCCAACAGCTACTTTGAAATCTCTCATTTCAGCAACTCCAAATGCTGCTATGTTTATAGCAGCTCCTTAATTTTAACTGTGGTTTAAAAAGGTTCTTCTCACATATRATTTCCAACACAGTCACACTGAGTTAGACTGCTTAGCAGGGAACCATTATGGAAAGATGGCAGAGGATAAGAAGCAAGGATTTAAGAAAATAAATAACAGTGTGTTACCTGGACATCACAGCCTCTGGTGGGAGGTGTGAATTGGAGACCATATCAAGCTAATTGCCAGCATTTGCTATTGCCTTTGCTTAGCCTCACAGCCTGGCACTGAGCACTTCTGAACCACGAACTCTACAGCACTTTCATCTCCTCTCAGCACGATCTGGTSTTTTCCATGTCCCACTCCATCTCTTCTATGAAATTTCAATTAGCCAAGGAGAAACTACATTACTATTAGAAACTGACACCTGCAGACTGCTAACACCTTTGTCTGCTTACATCACTGCCAATACTGAATGAATGATTAGATATCAGATTTGTAAGAATGAATTTGAGGCCTTGGCAGCAGTTCTTTGTTCTGTGCCCTGTCAAACTCCAGTTACAGCAAAGTTTCTCTATCTGCACAAAGGTACTGCCTGAGCAGATCACTGCGACCGAAGTCTATGTCGAATCCAGTGTAACTGGCTGAATATACAGAGGTGTTACATCACGGACAAGACAAACTCCCACAGGCTTTTGATAGAAGTGACATACTGAATACTGTGTATTTGTATTGTTTCGCAAGGAATATAAGGAACCCAAACTTATTTTCTAACTGACACAATCAATTTCCTTTCTAGTCCCTTTTAAATGTATAATGTCCTTTGTATGGCAAAGTATAAAATGTATGAGAAATAAAGCATTATAAATGTAGAATCCTATACCTGGAAGGTGGGASGTAGACTTTGTAATCAACAACAAATTAAACATCTGTTTCTCTTCCTAGAGTGGTACGTATATCCTTTCTATTTTTAGTATTTTTAACTAAATGCTAAGGATGTGCTTTGCTTTGTGATAAAGAGTGATTTTCCTGATAGCCACCAAGCACAGGAGATTCTTTATTTTAGGCTCTCCTGCCCCTCAACACTTTATCATACATCTTGGGCTGCAGGAGTCACACTCCTTTCGACAGGATAGAAGTGTAAGAACAGGATAAAGTAAGAGGTGGCAGACTGGAAAAATGGGTCAGTAGCTGTCCCATATTAGAAGATCTAGCCTGCTCCTTCCTCATTCCCCACCTTACGCACCAGCCTGGCTGCACCCCTGGTCCTGTGGCAGCTCATTAGTCACTGTGCAGCAGTGCCACTACAGCATGGCAGCATCTCTTACTTGGATTCCCTTCCCAGTCTCTATCTCAACCTTTCTCCTTCCAACACTATTAGGATCCCAGACCAGCTGCAGTCAGGACTTGCAACAATCCTTGGGTGTCAGACCAGGAGAATGAAAAGTATCATTGGTAGCCAGCAATGCTTTGTTCATGGAGGCAAAATCAGTGGGCACTAATGCAGTTGTCTGACATTAAGCATTTATATCAGAGCAGTATGAGGCTGCTRTGTAACACCACATACATTTTCTGGAGTCAAATGCACTTCAATTTGTACAACTTTTTTCGCCTATTCAGTCTCAAAGATTTGTTCCCTGTGAGCTGCTTCTCACATTGCCAAGGAACGTCAGGCATTATAGCCACATTTTGCCTGACACTGGGACTAAACCAGTGTGGGTCTGTGGTTTCTAGTTACAGACAAAATGAGTTTTTCAGGATTAGGACCTTTGCATAGATCTTTTATGGTGTCCTATCTCATCACAGTTTTGTTAACCTTAAATACACTCTGATTCTAAAACATATTTATTATGACCTCAACTTCCCATCCTAGACACTAATTCATAAATGTATCTTCCTAATTCAGACTGATGCCCATCAGAGCACAGCTAAATTATGGATCTCAGGCCAGACGTGATATTCATTTCTCCCAAATTAAAATGCTTACATGCCTTTAACCTACTGATTTCTTTTCACCAACAATAAAAGTAGTAAAAGCTAACACCACAGATATCTAAAGGTACATGACATGAACCCTGTTCTTTATGTCACTGTTAGCTTTGGCTTTTCTTCTGAGAGCCAGGTCTAGGAGATGGACATGGGACAGAGTCCAGAAAGTCCTGAATCACAGAGCTGGTCACTCCTAATACTAAATAAAGACCAAGGRCAAACATACATGCAATTTTGTGGGGGAACACTGCATTTTTATGGTAGTACTTCCTTTTATCATGTTTGTATACAACCTAATCACACAACAACTGGCCAAAACAATTCTCAAGGCTGTGGCCGAGAAAACCTCTATCTGATGTTTTCCAGAATTTTCAAATCCCATGTAGTCTGTAAGAGAGAACTCCTGAGCTGACATTGGCATAGCCGATGCCCATGAATCTTACATTTTCACCGTTCCCCCAGCACGTGTGGTAGTGTTGATGCTTCATCTGTTTCAAGGCCCACTGGCAATTAACTACTATTGCTGCTTAGGGCAGCATGCAATGAATTACTGGCTGTGAGCAGTTTTATGAACAATCACAGATCTTGWCCTGTAAAACCCAAAATTCCCATTCAGCCTACAGGAAGAAGTTTGGTCATTAACAAAAACTTTCTGCAAAGAAGAAAATCCTCTGTAGAGTGAATGAATTACAAATCTCAATTCTGCCTAGTATTTTATGCATTGTACCTAAATCTCATGTTCTTCCTCATAAGTGGCACACTACTATGATCAATATTAAAAAATGCATATGGGGGACACTAAGCGGGAAAGGAGCTGCTCAAATATTTATGGCAGAAGCTCAAAAATACCTGAATTTCCAATTCTAAGACACATGCTATAACCATGGTACCAAGTGAGGTGATAGAAAGAAGGAACTAAAAGTCCTAAGACTCTGCTAATGGCTTACATTTAATTCTTGAGTGTACCGTGAATGCCGTTTAGCCTGAATGCAGTGCTAATGGCCAAATATTAACACAAAAACTGGCTTAAATTTAAGAAAATACCCTTTAGGGAAGTGGGGTTTTTTTTGTCAGTGATCTTAGCCCCATCTTTTTTCTGTAAAACCACTCACCTACCTCATTCTGATGGTGGCACCACCACAATAAGGATAACAACAATTACTAGAAACACCTATGCATTTGAGAAATATAGAGTTCAAATACCTCCCATTAGTAAAGTCCTTTTCATGTGATCTACAACACACAGAAAATTTTGCCTGCCTACAGCAGCATCATTTGGGCCTCATATCTCCAATCATATGTCTTTAAATCACCATTCAGGATGAGTATAAATAAGATGCAGAGAATCTCCCATCAATCTCCTACAGATTTGCCTTATCAGAGGTGAACTTGGAGACATGCTGCTTTTAACACTATCTCTTTAGCTGGCTTTACCCATAAATAGCCATCAAGGAGATTCAACTACAGAAAAAAAAGAGGAAGCCTAGATTGAACTGAAATTCATCATCTGTCCCATGCAAGAAAAATCTCCATAACTTAAAATCGCACTTGGTACAGTTCCCAGTAATTTGTTTGAGACTTCTCACATGCAGCTGCATTTTCTACCTCAGGAGACAAACCATACTTAGCCAAAGAAACTAGGGAGTGAAGCGACAGAGTGAAACTAGGCAAAGAAACTAGGGAGTGAAGTGGCAAAGCTAGCTCTTGAAATGAGGGTGGAAAAGACTGGAAGGAAACAATCAGAGAAGAAAGTTTTCCTAGTGTGGGGAGACTGGAACTTAGCATTGGGAAGACCAACAAGGGCAGGGGAAAGTCTCATGGGGACACTGGATTTTGTTCCCGTTCTCATGCACACACCTTCATCTTTGTGTAACTGAAATCAGAAAACACAACTTACCTCGCTCACATGTTCTACCCCAATAGCCGGTGCCAGTGCAATCACAAATGAAGCGGTTCCAGCCATCCTTGCAGACTGCATTGTTCTTACATGGGTAGCTGTCACACTGCTTGGTGCTGAGGCGGGAGCAGGAGGACTTGACTCCTGCGGCGTTCTGTGCCTCTGCCAGCTGCCGGATGTTCTTGCTTCGTCCATCGATGAACAAGTCTCGGATACAGCCGACATAGCCATAGTTCAGCATTGCTGTCCAGAGCTCTGTGGGAAGGATGAGTCCTGCCCGGTTTTCTGGCAGCCCACCGAGGTACATGTCGCCTTCTAGATCTAGGATCTCACTCTCCCCACTCGCAGTGAATGGAGTGCGTCTGCTGTTCACTGATATAGTACCTAAATGAGGAAGATAAGGAGACATCAACACTTTCGATTACAGTCTCAGTTTAGTTCACTTTTTTACAATAACTGAGTGAGGTTTAAGGTTCAACACAGGAGGGTGAAGATTCTTCCCTACCCAAATGGAATTCTAACAGTGTCTCTCACACAGCTCCCTCTCCTCTTGAACCACAGTCACAAGAACTTCCATGCAGTGATTGATCATCATGTGTCTGTATCCCAAATTGCATTTTAAAGTCAGAAGCATAACAATTCAATGGCTAAATAATAACATGTCAAATTTGAGCATTATTCAATGGTATTCATCCAGCAAAGCAAAAACTTACTGAGAACACACAAGAGTTGGATGGTATAAGGACTAGAGAGAAAAAAGATAAGCAAAAGCCTATTAATTCGCATATATAGCTCTTTCAGAAAACACTTTATTACTACCTCCAAACCTGGATGATGGACCAACATAGACATGTTTGTAGGTGACATCAGCTTGGAGAGAATGGTTGATGCATTGGAGGAAGCACTGAGTTAACATTTAGAGAAACCTTTACAAGGTGGAGCAAAGGACTGATAGCAATGTTTGATGTAAATCAAAACCAATAAATACAAAGTCCTACACCTGGGTCAGAAAAGCCTCACACGTAAGTACAGGCTAGAGATCAGCTGGCTAAGGATCAGCTCTGCAGGAAAGGGCCTGGAGATATGGCAGACAACTTGAATATGAATTAGCACTGTGAACTTGTAGTGGCAAGAGACACTGATCACAGGCTGCAGTAAGGTGTCCTGGTTCTGGCCAGGACAGAGTTAATTCTTTGCAGTAGCTGGGAGGGGCATGGCCAGGACCCAGAAGTTACATATACCACCTCACATCACTGTTGGGGTCAGAGAAAAGGGACTCTCCTGCCAGAAGAAGGGGTTCCTTCCAGTCAAGCAAGTATGGCAGACGGAGCAGTGGGACAGTGCAGGTTCCAAGCCAGAGGGAGCGTTTGGCTAACACTGGCCCCAAGCTGGAGGGAGCACTGGGGTGGTGCCAGTCCTGAGCCAGTGGGARTGGTTGGGTTGAGCTCCACAGTGAGCATCTTTGCATGTGAATCACTCTCTCTTTTGTACACTTTTGTTATTAATATTTTTGCTGTTACTGTTTTCTTACCTCATTGCTGTTTCCAGTAAATAGTTCTTATCTCAACCCTTTACCTTTTGTGCCTCTAATTCTCCTCTCCAGCCTGACACAGAAGAGAGGGGGAAGGGAAGAGGAGGCAAGTGAGCCACATGTGGTTTGGAGAGTCTCAGTGGGACCACTAAATTGGAGAGTACCATTCCTAAATCATGACATAAGGGAATCTCCAGCTCCATAGAAGAGGACATTTTTCACCACAAGAGTGGTCAAACACAGAAACAGAAACCTCAGAGGGGTTTACGATGCTGAAGGCATTCAAAGCTCAACTGCACATAATCCTGAAGGAAGTCTAGATTGAACTAGAAATCTCCAGAAGTTTGTCCCAAAGTAAAATATTGTATGGTTTTACAAGCAAAGTTTTCTAATTTCCATTTTATACAGGAAAGTTGAGGGAGAAAGAGACAAACTTATCTCTGAAGAACCGTTATTATTAAAACTGTGGTAGCCTCCATATGCTTCAAGCAAAATGTGGACATACTGCACTGAGGCCATTCATATATATTTAAAAAAATTGTCACAGCACATAAAATAATCAGAACACATAACACAGAAATATAATCAGAATATATAAAACAGGTAGAGAAAAGCAGAGTGACATGTTTAAGGTCAGACAGTGCATCCAAAGAAAAACAGGAAACATAATGCACATCTCTCACATTCCAGAGCAATGTACTCTTCTGAAGAGCATTCAGCAGTTTCTGTGATAGGGACATCTGCCCACCAGACACTCACCTAAAAATCAGCAATTCTCTCTCCCTAGCTATAAATCATCACACCCAATTGCCTTGTCATTAAGACAGTCTGTCTTCAGAGACATTATCCAAGCTTTAAGATTAATTCCACATCATTGCATTTTTATCATACACCCCTACAATAAGGAAGGGAAGTTAAAAGAGTTAGCTCTATCTATTGTCTCTGTGAGAAAGTAGAGTCACGTACATACACTTTTTCTTCAGTTGTAATAGGTGTCTTCTTAGAGAACTGCACATATGACACAGACACAAGATATTTCATGTGTGTGATGTTCAGTAATAATTGAGGAATAATGTCAGAGGCAGCAGCATGTCAGATGCAAYAGAGGCATTACAAATTAAAGGCTCAAAGAGAACCACAGTTATTTGATTTGAATCATTTTGTAAAAACAAGCTGCGGCACCACAGGCATTTTCTCTTTCACAAAATAAGGAAAGAGAAGATGTGTCAATACACATACAGTCACACAGCCAGCATGTCATGGAGCCACATGAACACAGCTCCCCTTCCAGCATCTCCACTTTAACTTCTCAAAAGCAGCCTGTAGAGTACACATTACTCTTATGCTTAGAACTAGAACACTGGAGGGCTGAGCTCTAGACAGCTGCTACTATGGAGAGAACAAACATCAACTGCAAATGCCACGAAGGTAAAGAAACCCCCTAAAAGGCAAGAAATATTCAATACCACAAAGTGTAAAACCTGGAGAAAGATGGTGAGATGATGAACGGAAATAGGCTTGACAGAAACCTAAACATTCTGCCAGTGTTTCATACCGTGCAACAATTCCTGTAAGGAGATGGTGCTAGTTTGAATGAACTTTTAAGACAAAGATGCTGAGATGGAGAAATTCTGTATTGATCCTAGAAAGGAGCACTTGCATGCGCTGACATCCTTTCCTTTTTCCCCTCCAAATCCCATGTTTGCAAGTCTGTTTAGAGTAGATCCAAGTTCATCTTGAGAAATCAGAAGCATCTAAGCATCTCCTCTGCAGTGCCTTAGGCACTTTGTGCAGGACTAAAGAACAAACAGACCAAAACACCCCAGTCACTGAGGGCAGAGCTGGCATACAAAGCAGTGCCCTGATGCAGATGTAAACCAAACCCTCCAGTAAGACTTTTAGTGTCTGAGCAGGTGGGACATCATGTATGTTTTATAGCTGATGACCAGCTGAAAAACATTGTCTTGCATAACATGCTCACTGTTCCCCAGCCAGAAACYGTGACAGGTTTTGTGAACACTTGGTGGGAGCTTTCCCCAAGGACAGAAAGGTTACAGGACGCTAGGTGTCCATGTCCACACTGCCAGCTTCTGTCAGAGTAGAAAGACGAAAACAGCTTTTGTTGCTCTGGCAGCTAACACAGACCAAAGCATACACAAGGCCTAAGGGGACTAGAGATGCCAGAGGTTATCTGAGCATGACTGCCAAGCTTCCCTGCCTTAGTGCACTGCAATAGTGAATGTTTGGATTTTTAGGCTATTTTGCTAAGATCAGCAGAACCTGAAGTTTTGGTATGTTAGAGAAATGGGAAAAAGAAGGGGAGAGACGACACCTAATAAAGGCCTGGCTGCTTTAGTAAGGAGAATCAGAACTTCTAGGTCACTAGCTCATTAAACTCAAATGGCTGGGTTTAGCCTCCATTATGTAAATTCATTATTTCAGTTTCTAGATTACAGGCATCCATATTGGAGGGAAAAAAAAAATCTTTAAGGTGTAACCATTCTTCAGTCCACATGTGGAAGAAAAGCCAAGGACTAAAAAAAGAAGAGATCCCAAACTCCTTTCTCATACTTATCCAAAGTGCCACTGGATAAGAGTGACTTATGCTTCCTAAAGGTATGATGTGAAGAAATCAATGGCAGTATCCTGATTTTCTCAGGACACAAGACATCAGTCACTAAGATCATTAACCAAGTATTCACTGTCAGCTGAAAATACAATTAAAAAAAAAAAAAAGGAGAAGACATCATACAAATACATTCTTTCTTGTTGAGAAAAGTGTTTCTAATTCAAAATCTATTACCTCTAATCAGTGGCCAGAACACCACAAACCTGCCTGCCAAGCAACAAACAAGTCAGTCCTACAGTGTCATCCATCAAGTAGCAACGCCATCTGTCACACCCTCCTGTGAACGTGTCCAAATGAACGTGTGTCCCTCTTTGCAGGCTTTTGCAAACATTCTTTGCATAGATCCTAGTGTCATTTCTGTTTCTTCTCCCTCTGCAGCTGCTTCTTCAGGGATGAGACAGTCCCCAAGTGAGCAAGCAAAACTGAAGTCTGTACTGAACACAACTAATTGAGTTTATCCCTGGAAGTTAATTAAATTTTAGCAATTCTAAAGAAATCAAAGCTGCATTTATTTATTTATGGCTCCTTTGTAAAATGCTCCTATCGATGTCTTTAGTAGATAGCAATATATAACGCACATATTAAGTCCAAGCAGAGCACCATGCGAAATACAAAGAAACTACTCACATCATCAAAGAAAAAGATAGCTTCAGGCAAAGACCTGTTCAAACAGCATGGTATCTCAAAGTCAGCTCTTCTAAAAACTCAAGGGAAGCAAATTCTAGCACTGCATTCTCTATACTGATGGTATTCAGCAACGGGAATCATAAAATTAGGGACCTAAAACTACCACCTGGAGATCACCACACAAATCTCAAATCCATTTGCAAATGTAAGCAAAACTCCTTTTGTAGGGAAGGCTTTGAGATCCCAATGGTTCCAAAAAAATTGAAGTACAATCGTTCACATATTCTCAAGATGAAGTTACAGTATTTGATCATTTTTGTTCTCCTCCACAATTTCAGAGTATATCATGAGTATGTTGGCTTGATATTCAGCATGGAAACAATAAAATACATCTTGGCAATTGCATGGTAGGTATATTTTTAGAAATAAACTAAACCCCATGTTTGAAAATGAGAAGCTGCAAGGAGAAAAAAAAGAACATCCACTGAATGCTGACAAAGATTTTAAGACCAAAATTTGGCATCCAAGAGAGTAAAAAAACCTAACTGAAAACTACCAGATACTAAAGGAAACAGAATGGGACAAAAATGTTGATTTGTTGCCATAATTTTGTTAGTGGTTGTGCCCATTACTCTTATTTTCCTCATGACAAGATCCCAAATGCAGAAACCCAAAGTAGATCAGTAAGAATTTCTCGAACAGAGAGCAATGGTTCTGAACAACCTTAAACCTTATCATTACCTACAAAGAAGTCATCACTGTAACTATGCATGCAATTGCAAAGATAGATCCAGAATATCTGAGGATTGTGAATAAAACATTAATAGACTGCCTCTGTGATGTGCTATCCAAAGTTCACACTAAACGTTTAATGAAAATGTAGCCATTCACATCTTTGCTTTGCTGGATAAACATCACTGGAGTAACACTAAGCTTTTTTAGAAGGTGATTCATATCTAACAGGTTTTCAGTGTTCTGAGAATTAAATACACAGCCCTAGGTCTGAATGTGAAATATGAATCTGCTTAAGAAGAAGTCATCACTCTACCCGATCTTCCATCTCGTTGAATATCCACATGATACCACTCTCCATCATTGGCTTTCTTCTGGGTGGCCTTGACTTTAATGGTCCCAGAGCCCATGTCCAGCAGCAAGTAGAGGTTTCCATCTAGAAGCTCAACTGCGAAGAAGTCTACCTTTGTATTTTTCTGGCTTCTGGTATCTTTCCTCTCCTGAGGCTTGCCGTGGGTGAAAAGGATAAGTCCATTGGGTTCAGTGGTTCGGAAATCAAATGAGATGGAGCCCATCCTTTTGGTATTCCATTTAGGCAGACTAATATAGGCCTCAGGTGTCTCAAAGCTGATGGGATCCAGTGTAGCCACATTTTCACATACAAATTTCACTTCCCCGTAGATCTTCATCTTAGTATCACCAATCCGTGCCAAGCGAGACAGCTCCAGACGAATGTCGTTATTCTTATAAACAACCTGCCAGACACAAGGAAAAGTATCATACATCAATCCTGCATACAATACAAATACCCCAATTACTTTCAGCCATTGGAGATAAACTTCTCCCAAAAGGCAGTGGGGAGCAGAAAGGAGACAGTGCAAGAGTCTGACATTGTAAGAGAGGGAGAGAGTTGAAGTAGGAGAGTGTATAGAAATGACAGCAATGGGTACTTTGCAATGACTATAGATCAGATAAGCAGTCAGAAGAGAATATTTAACTGAAGGGCAGTGAGAACAATTAACTCTACCACAGGCCTACTCAGCTGTAAAAGCTTTTGTACATAAAATCCAGTGTGTGTCTGGTATCATGCTGTTATATTTGCATAAATCCCATACAAGATACATAACAAAGTGTAACCTCCATGTCCATCTCTACTAGCCACAGCAGGGAACTTGGTACCACCAYTGTCATTTCTCTATTATTCCTACAAGCCTACCTAACTACTAGGAGAAAGGTGCAAAAAAATTCCAACAAGTTGCTGTGAACGGCTAGTGTTTACCCTGTGGCTCCTAAAGGAAAAAATAAAGCCTGGACTCTCACTCTCTCTGGGTTAAGGACCAGAACTCTGGGCCCTATGTTGCTTCATGGATTGAAATTAGCCAAGAGAAGAGCCTCAAACAGGCAAGCACTCCTGAGCATGCCTGGCTTACTCAGGAGTCCAGACCTCCTATTCTTCTCTTTCTCTCAGGTACAGAATTGATTGCTGAAAAGAAGACTCCTGTCTGCCCCATGCCATTCTCACGGAGGCAGGAACTGGAGAAGGCACGACATTGAAATATTTGTAAACTGTATTTCCTCTCAACCACCTTCAATGCTTCCTAAATGCAGAGCTGTCACATACAGCAAGCAAAAGCACTTCTGCAACTAGCACAATTTTTATTGAATTCTTGTTCAGTGATACTACTGAAGACTCTGATTTCTTCTAAAGAGTTAATATTTTAAAATACTTTGTGTCTGTTACATATAGCATACATACACACACATTTGATTTCTGCTTTCAAAACCCTATCAGGATGAGTTTTCAGCAATTTGTTATGAAAAGAGAAGGGAAAGGAGATATGCATTGTTACTTCTACAGTTAGGACAGGAAAGTCAGAGAAATATGCATGCAGTAAATATTAAAAGGCAAACGAGGGAGAGAATGAGGGATAAGCTTATAAATTAGGTGACTTCAGGATGAAAAAATTAATGAAATCACAATTCAACACATTCATAGCTAGCAAAGAATTTTCAGCTTTTGCTAAGCATTAAAAGAGAATTTCGCCAGTGCAGTCAGCATCGCATCAGATTTTCCTGTTGCAAAGGCAAAACACAGAGTGAAAGGAGAAGCCAGCTGTTAAATCACATTTGGCGACATGGCACAAAGCTGTAGTTCCTCCCAGCAGAGGACGGTATTGACCCACAGTAGCTTGTTTTGCTCCAATTCCCACTAAAGTGCTCTGCCCTTACACAGGCGTCAGAAACATCAAGTCTATTAATATCTGCAACAGGGATAAAGTACATTTTCAATTTATGGAACTACAGTAGTTTTATTCTACAGATTAACTGTGTCAAATGCTCTTATTAGAGAGACCATACACCTCCTTCCACTGACACAGCAAGGGGGTGAATTACAGCCTCCCCTCTTGCCAGAAAATGAGGTGCATCTCAGTCAGACTTTAGTTCTCAGCACTGCATGAAGTCCTGTCTCTGCTTCTCAAGGAGAAAGAGGAAAATAAATAGAGCAACTAAAAGGATGGAACAGGATGCTTTATGAGGATAGCCTGAAAAAGCCAGGCTCATATTTGGAAAGGACTGAGAAAAATATTATTGAAGTTCACAGAAGATGGAGAAGGTTAATATAGAACTGATCTTTTTGAAACCCAGCAATAACAGAGTTAGAGGCACTTGCTGAAACTTGTATAAAATCAGCATAAAATGGATTTTTAGAAGTACTTATTTACACAGAGGGTAGTGAACTTCTGGAACTTGCTTCCACAGGAGGTCGTGGAAGTAGGGTGCAACAGAAGGCACAAAAAGAACCAGAAAGAAAAATGGACAGCAAGTCCACAAACTGATACTAAAGGAAAAAGGAAGGAATGGGTTTTCTAGAAATTGTAAACCAATAGCAGTGGGTGCTGTGGGAATGTAAGGGAATGAACCACCAATAGTAGCCAAGCTAATGTGTTCTACCTGAATAGCACTTGCACCCTCCACTATTGGAGACAGCATACTGGGTGCATGGATGGACCGTTCTTCAGACCCACGAGGGCTTATGACTTTGGTGCAACACGGCATTTTTGGTTTCACCCCAGTATGGAGTTGCTTTGCTGGGCAAGAGAATGCCAGGCCTGAATGACCTGTGGCTTTAATGATCCTAAGGATCCTGCCCTTATAGGATACTACTAACTGTTGCTCAAAGCAGCACTCCTCTAAACTCTATCTTGACCCAGTCTTTCCATACATGAGAGGAGCAGACAGGTAGCACAGATGGCTAGTTCTGAGTTGTATCTAGCCATGACTGAGTGATCTGTTTTCAGCACTCTCTGGAGGTTGCTGGTAGAGGGAATATCACATAGACATAAGTAGCTTCCACATGCGGCAGAGCAGTACAGAGGTTATATCTCCCTCTTTGATGTATTTGATACTTGAGTAACAGGTCCCATCTCTTGTGCGGAAACGCAGAGGGTCTGTCTCCAGGTTTGTCTGAGGTTTGATGCTGACTGCCTTGTATTTCATTAGTCATACAAGTACCACAGCTGAAGAACCCTTGAGACAGAAGACTTTCAAAGGAACTAGAAAAAATTACATTAAATTAATTGTAATCCAGAGAGTCACTAATAACAAAGAATCTGAGACAAAGATTGAAAGGAACAGACCAAGAAAGCAAGCACAAAGGAAGACCTGGGTAAGAGAGGAGAAAGGGTGTTGAATAAATACAAGAGTTCTGAATTCAGTCTTTTCCAAGAAACATATCCACCCCAATCTGAATCTCTGTTATTCAAGTGTCGTTCTAAATTATTTTCTTTAAAAAAACCCCAAAACTCCTGGCTTGAGAAATCTAAAAAGCACCTATGTTTAAGGAAAAATTACAAGTGTTTCCATAGCTGACTTGAGATATTATTGACAGACAAATTTGGATATCAATATCTTGATGTATAATCAGGAACACCAGAACTCCCAGCACAATGAAAGAAAAGGATAGAAATAATCCTTGGATGTAAAACCAACGTGAATCCTTGGCAGCTTCTGATAACGACAGTTCAATGGTTAAACCAAAGGTTCAAGACTGAGAAGAGGGAATATAATTAAATGACTGGAATGCATGTCCCACAGTGGAAAGCATTCAAATTCCGTCTGTTTAATAGGTAGAGGTTAAAATGTGATTTGATTGCAATCTACAAGTACCTGTGCAGAAAATGGAATTTGGCAATAGAGTGCTCTTCAATGCATGTGACAAAGGGACAATGGGATCTGGGAGCTAGAAATTGAAGTTAGAGAAATTCACATTTTAAAATATTATGACTTATTTTTACAGAAGGGTAATTTGCTACTGAAATAATTTACTACAGGTTATGATGTGTTCTCTGCTACTGGCAAATTTTAAATTAAAATAGTATCTTGTTTTCTCTAAAAGACATAGTGAAACAGGAATTAATTATATAGCAAATCAGCCTAGATTATCATAATGGCTCTTTCTGGCCTCATAACCTACGAATCTTTGTGTTTTAATGAAATCAACAGATACTTCAGTGCAGTTTCCAGGACAGATGAAACACATCCTTCCCAACTGCTAAAACTGCCTGGTAAAGGAGAAGATGCTGCTGTCAGTTCTGGTCTGACTTGTCATCAGTGCTTTCAGTGAAGCTTTTTTTACGTTTGTCATTCTACCTTAAAATATACCATTAAAAAGGAGAGCAAGCAAAAAGTCTCAGACAAAAAACTTGATTCTATAGTCCATATACATAAGCTTCAAGAAGTAGTTTTTTGGAGTCACCTGCTGCAAGCCAAAGAAAAAATATTTTCATGTTTCACTGAGGAAGCTTTCTGCCAGCAGTAGAATCTACCATCTGCATAGCATTTCCTATCTCGTAGTCTCATTTTACGAGCAACCTCTGAACGAACTCGAAGGCTTTTCAGTATATGCCAAAATACAGCTTGAAACCCACACCCCTAACCTCAGATGAGGCCATGACTGTCTTAGAGGTGCTGTTCCTCACTGGGACAGTCGTCTAGTGCCACTCTGGGACATGGCTGCCATAGCAACTGAGAAGCAAGCAAAGCAATGAAAGCAGTTCCCATACATTTGTCCATTTGTCAGATGCTTTCTGAATAATTCCAATCTCGCCTGTTTAAACAGAGACAAGCTTCACTCATCCCGTGTCTGATATGGGTATCCAAGAAGGTGTAAGGGTGTCAAGAACATGATTCCTGATACAGACATACAGATCTCCTTTATAGTTATTTTGGGAAGGAAGGTGGAAAAGAGAAAGGGGAAGAAAATTATTAGCAAAAGCTATGCACAGAGCATTTGAAAAGCAAACTTCATTCCTCCAATCTTAAAATCTCTTTATATTCCAAAAGTGAAGCAAGAATAATGAAATTAATTGGTTTTTCCTTCTCCATGAGGACTGTTTCTAAACACACTTTAACAAAGGAATATTGATTGTTCAATGCCTTATTTTAATGAATTGGACCAGTGTAAATGGATGGGCAGGAAGGGCATAGTCCAGATACACACAGTCCTGATAATCAGCAGTAGAATTTCATGACATCTAAAACATTCTGAGGAAAAAAAATATATGCATTAAATCATGTTTCCTATAAATCTGCTGAGAAAGAAGAGTTTGTTTTAGGCAGAGCTAAAACAAATTTGCAATCTACTTTTGAGGTTTCTTAAAAATGTAACTTTGCAATTCTGAAGCATTCAAGGAATTTCTCCAGCTAAACTTATAAGAAGTTTCACTTATGGGTTAATGACAGCTCTAATCAGATGGCTTTTCACAATGATGAAAAGCATCTCTCTGCAATCAAGTGAAGTTGCAGATAGCGAGGGAGCAACAAAAAGGGAGGAAAAATTGTGTGCTAAGTTTGGCCAGTAGCCAATATAAAAATTCCTCTCCAAGTTGGTGCTGTTAAGCAGGAAACATGATTTTCAATGTAGGCTGGACACAGGCATGATCCAGAGGGGAATTAATGTCAACAGCCTGGAGAATTAGATGACGACCACCATGAATCATTATGAAAAAGAGCAATAACCTGAAGGCTGCATATGTTTAGTTAGCTAGGAAGAGCACCTCTGAAGGTCAGCCAAATTGTTCACCTATTGCACCCCGCATATCACGAATGGGTTTTTTCTGTCACAGGCTGCACCCCTTCACCATCTGCCCATATCAATTCTCAGAAAGGATAACTGCAAGATTTCCAGCCTAGAGCCTAAGAATTCCTTAAAGGCACCTTCACAGAAACAAACAAGCTCCTGCAGCAAAAAAAAATTTACAGTTTATCCATTGGTTTATTAGACTTGTGTTCTTCTAGCCTGCTCTGACCAGCAAGTAGAAACAAACACACCAGTTAGCAGCACTTTACTTCGTGTTTGGGGCAGACTATGTACTAAGTGATCCAAGGCTTCAGTGATGGGTAACTAAAGCTCCTACACTTATTTGAACAACCCTATGTGGACTCTGGCTACCTGGTCTAAACATATTGGTTCACTGGGATGACAACTGTATTCAGGTAATAAACACAATCACCACTCCCCACACTGAAAGGCTTATTTTACGTGTCATGTAAAACAACACACTGAACATTGATGAAAAGTAACTGAAACCAAACAATCAAGACTCAAATACAATTTGTGCTGACTAGAGCAATGCGAACCTAGATTTCATCTGAATTATGTTTAATAAAGAATATGTGTTCCCCCAGCATTGGGGAACCCATTCAGTGCAGGTAGCTCAGTTTGCAGCTGCAGTGTGAGCTGCAGGTTGAGCTCGGGGTGGGAGGAGCCCAAGGCAAGAGGCCATGAATTGCCGACCCTTTGGATAACATAGCGCATGGGGACCTGTGGCCCAGCCAGGTGACTGGACACTCAGAGACACCGCAGGAGCCAAGGACCTCAGACTTTGGGGCACTCAGACTGTGAGGGTATAAAAGCCCAGCGAGTCCTTTGTTCAGGATCCCTCCTCGGAGGCACCAAACTCGAGCTGTTATTTTGTTATTTAGTTATTGAACCAAGATTAAATTAAGGATTCAGAGGTTTGAGATTCTGCTACAGGAAACTCAGGGTCGAGCAGGTAAGGAAACCTTGCCTGACTGTGTGAGAGTGGTACATGTAGCTGCGAAGGGGTCTCTACCTAACTGAGGTGCTGTAAGTGTGACTGCCAGAGTGGCTGGCTCCTGGATGGTCAGAGAGGAAAGTTTCCTTAACACCCAGATAAAAATAGGAGCATGGTGAACAGAATGCCTAAACAATAAGACAGAATTATTTCAAGCTTTCCTAGAAAATTTTTTTCTACCTCACAAATCAATTATGGTTTCTGAATAACTTCAAGTTTTGTGGAAAATTCCAGAAGAGCAAAGAGGTTGATTTAGATTCAGAAGACTTGTAGGAAGTACTCCCTAAAGTACGATATAAAGAGGGAGAGATTCAAAGTGCCAGTAAAACAGGACTGAAAAAGGTAGGGTGGAATTTCTTCAACTGGTTTCATGAAAATGTTTCCTTAACAGATAGAGAAGACAAAGGACCCAGGACTTCATGGGGTCACAACTATCCATTGATCCTGAAAGGGACATCACAACAGCCACATGGCCATCAGTGACACGGCAGTAGCCACAGAGTCTGCATACAGCCAGGCACAGGCATGCGGCCATCATGGTGTCACCACAGACCCCACAACTGCATCTTGAGACAAACATGCTGGGAACATTAGAAATTATATATMTTTATTTGTGGGAAATAGGCATGACACAGTCGAGATGAGGCAGAAACCTTTTTATGGTTGAAAGAGAAATGCTGCTGAAGGATTCTACAGCCTCAAAGACTAAAGACGGTTTCCGCAGCTATGAAAAAGGCACAGCATAGGCAGCAATAAGATGAAGAACTGATTGTAGCATGAACTATGATTTGAGGATGAATGCTCTTTTGCAATGGAAACATCAAGTCCTTTTCTTGCTACAGAAACTTCAAGTTCTGCAATAAGTGAAGAAAGAGATCACAGGAAATAAGTTATCATTTCTGGATTTCTTAAAATATCACTTTCCCACAGATTTTTCTAAGCAATGGTGAGAAAGCCACCTAAACTCAATATTTTCTAAAGTATATTCCTCATATCACAGTGGCCAGCTCGGGATTGTGGAACTGGTTTTGCAGAAGTGTTCATTAGCCAAAATCTGTAAGTGAATACAGGGAGATATTTTGTCTTTACTGCTAAAGCTAAAACAAATACTCTGAGAAATTAAATTTAGATTTCTCATTCTGTTTCTAAAAAAACTAGCTGATTCTTGTTAAAATAAAGGGAAAAAAGTAACTGACTGGTATTTGACAACAGCATAGTTCATCTTTGTGTCATAGCAAAGTGTTTAAGGCATTTCACTGTGGATTCAAGTGCACAAACTGAACTTTCCTCTTATTTATGTTCTATTCAACCTCCATTTGGCACAGTAACAGAAAAGAAAAAAGCTGCAGGACAGGGAAGCCAAGATGGCCAGCTGTGATGCTCCTCACCTGTGCCACAGGCACAGGCATACCTCATGCTAGACCTGAAAAGCAACTTGTACCTTAGGTGTATTTCTGGATATATGAAGGACATAGGGAAGATATGTCTATAGTTCAGAAATATTCATCCATTTAAAACAATGAGGAAATTCTAAGTTCTACACGGAGCCTAATGAAGAGGTAAAACAAAACAGAAGAAATAAACACTTAGCTAGACATAGAAAATCATTCATTGGGTGGGCTGAAAGATGCATCCTGGAATTTATGGAGTCATAGAAAGTCCTGTACTCTGCTGGAGATCATGTTCGGTTTGGAGAATTGCACTTCAAGAAAGAASTGGAACTATTGGAAAGAGTCTTGACAACAGCAATGAAAACAACCAGGGGTCAGGAAAATAGAAGTTTGAAAGGAGACATTAAAAAGCGTTCAAATAGTAAGGGCTGCTGTAAAGCAGAAAGAAACAATCTCTTCTTTGTATCTATGCTGAAAACGACAAGAAATAATTGGCAAAAAATTACAGCAAGGAAGCGTTAGAAAAAGCCTTTTTTAATTTAAGAACAGTGAAGTGCTGGAAGAGATTGTCTGAAGAGCAACTATCACTGAAAACCTTTAATTTCAGGCTAAAAAAATTGCTGTCAAGACTCACAAAGACATCATTGATTTTGTTTTGGGACAGTGGAAGTGTAAAGGATTAGATAACATCTCATGGTCCATTCCAGTTTTATTTTATATCATTCTGTGTTGGGGGTGCGGGGAGGGTAGAGGAACATGTGAAAGAGCAAATTACTATGTATCTAAAGACTTTCCTAGTGTTCAAGCACAGAAAGGAAGAATAAATCTTATATTAACACAATACTGACACCTCACAAATTTGAAGAGCTTAAATTTACAAATTTGAAGAGCTTAAATTTACAAATTCCCTTCATAGCTAAAGAAGGCTTGAGAGTTAAAATTAAATATAAAGTAATAAATATAAAAAAAAATCATTATCACAGCAGTTTCTTTACCAGCATGCAGGAGTTGACTTCAATTACATTTAGTTCTGTATTGAGCTTATACAGATATTCACCAGTTACAGAATACTCTGCTCCTCGCAAATGCATCCTGAAATCTCAGATTTGTCTAGCAAGCACAAGCTAAATCTGTCTAGCTTGGTTCAGTGATGAGTAAGTGAGGAAATGATTACTGTCAAGTGTCTTAAGAATTTCATCTGAAAGGCAGAGAGGAATTATTTTAGGATGGCCCCATTGATCATTTAAGGCTTGAACCTTATTACACTGAAAAGTCTATCAGACAATGACTTAGCAAATAACACTCCACTTAGTGATTGCATTGTATTTCAAATTGAACCTAAGGTTGTGCAAGTACAAAAGACCCATCTCAAGAAATAGATCTGCTTAGTATGGCTGGGTGAATGTTTCCATCAGGATGACTTTCTAGCACAGAACTCCATTTTCCTAACAGAGAATTAGCAATGAAATGCTTCRCTTCAAGCTGTAACAACCCAAAATGGCAAGTTTAGTTTTATCAAACTTAACAGAAAAGCTTTTGCATAAACTTACCATAACATAAACCATTATTTTCCAGGCATTGCATTCCCTTTCAATAGGGGTCCCCATTTTTACCTCCGGTCTCCATTCCAAGGGGAAATACTTTCACGTGACACAATGTCAGTGTCCCATCCGGGGCACCATGACTGGTTTTGCCACAAAGCTTAACCAAATACTCTGRGTCCCTATAGGAGAATGGACACAAGGGCCCTAGAGAACACATGAACTCCACTGAACAGGAAAATACAGTTGATGTTAAACTGGCTCCAGAGTAATTGGGGTCAGCTCAATAATCAAGATGAAATAATTTGATTCAGAAAATATCAAAATGTTACATATGAATTCAGTTTTGAAGATTTCATGGATTTACATTTAAAAAAAATTAATCTTACCAGAAGCAACGAAAACAAATGTCAGCCAGAGGAAACTCCTTTGGAATGGAAACTCTTAATTTTACTCAAATCACTGAAGTAATTTTTTTCACTGCAGTGATAAAACTTGTTTTAATGAGAACACTGATATGTAAAGTCTTCTGTGAGAATATTGAATAGATATTGCTCACTCACAGATATGCAGTTTTTCCCCACTACCTATCTTTCCTAGCCAATATGCCTTCAGCCTGCTTCACTAGAATATCCCTGGTAGGTACAAGAAGATAGCTCAATCTCCATATGCCAGGCAAGCATCAGTCCCACTGCCGAGGTTTCCAACGTGCTAAGCAAATTGTGCCAACCACAGCAACATCTTCTATGTTTTTGTCACTTGCCCAGCAAAAAGCAAATTGAAAATATTTACCATTACATATGGGAGAGCACATGCTTAAAAGTGAGCACTGCTCAAATAACAATGTCATTAGAGCAACAGAGGAAGCATTTCATGGATTTAGTATCGTACAGACTAAGCCTACAAACTTAAAGTGGTTCCACTGCAGCAGCATGGTGTCACTGTTTGTAGCTGGACTGTAGTAGCTGAGGGTGCTGCATCCCAGCATGTCTCCCTCCCTCAGCCTTAGCACAAAGGTCTCAGGGGCACTGACATCTCCTTCCATCTGCAGTGTCAGCCAAAGAAAGAGGCATGGCTTCAGCAAGGCTCTTCTCCTGTGAGGGACCAAAGACACTCTGGGTCTGCTGAAGAACTGCCATCAGCAGGATGACACTATCCCATGGCTGACACCATCTGTCACAGGTCCAGATGGACTGGTGAGGAGGAGTAGGACCTGTCTTCATATGTTTAGCCGGAAATACTACGGGATTCTAAACTTCTTTTTTAATGCCTCTCTTTTGCCCAGTGCAAAAACTTGTCAACACTGACATTTCTCCAGGATCTCTCTGCTCGTCTCTCTTCAAATTCCATGGCATGGAATAAAGTCCAAACCCTCCACAGGTAGGATTCCCCAAACATTCATCTGCCTTATATTGTGTGAAAACAGGGAGGTGATGAGCTAAGTGTTGGCTTGAATATTTGCTCTAGGGGGCAGGGAATGTAGTTAATTCCCTACTTGCAAGAGACATCAAGAGAAAAATACTGTCATAACCCCCAACTCAATGTGAGAAAAAGAACCATAAGCTCTTTTATATCTTTCTCCCATGTGTATCTATAAACTCTCTCATCTGTGACCTCCAGCTCTACAGCTTACAGCATTAATTAAAGGAGCGGGGGGGAATAATTCGATACCTATCTTCTATTTGGGACTAAGCCCCAGTTACCACAAAAGTCTAGTTCACCTATTCATTCAGAAGCCACTCGGTTGCACCAGCCACAGCTTTAGTGCAAAGCACAACACTGTCTGAGACCAATAAAGGGAATGGTATAGTTCCCCCTCAGCTGTTCTATATGGTTTCTTCTGGCCTCCGGAGAAACCTTTACTGACAAAACTCTTCCTTGCCCCCACCACCTTTACAGGTTTCATGGGGAAGAGCATTACTAAATGCAAAGAGCCCAGTGGCACTGCCCGGGTTCACCAGGGCTGCTGGCAAAACTTCACCTTCATCCCTTGCTTTGATCTGGAAGCTGTGTGCATGGAGTGCAAGTCCAGTGGCTCCTGGGGGACAAGAGGGGATATGAAAACATTCAGCACCGCCAGAACAGCTGCCACAGTGAGAGAAATTTAAAGGAAAGCACATGAAATGAGAAAAAAACAAAAGCAAACATTATATTTTCCAGTGATATTTTCCAGGGGAAGCACTGAAATGAGAAGCAGAAATGGGAGACAGATGAGGGCCTCAGCACCCAATTCAGCACCCATCAAAGTGGGTGGGCTGCTGCAATCAGGAGCAGAGAGARCTCTTCAGAAAGGAGAGAGGTCAGGACTAGAGTCAGCACTAAGCACCAGACAAAAGAGATACCTGACTAGCTGGTTCCCAGCGCACTGGGCCTGATTCTACGAAACACACAGAGCTCTCAAAGCCCTAAATACTGTCTTGTCTCTGGAGCTGGCCTATCACCATGGATTTTAAGCTTGAAAAAAAAAAAATGCAGACTTTTCCCTAAAGGAAGCTAGAAAAAAAAGATTGCTCCATTGTAGAAACACTTTCTACAAGAAATTCCTACAGAGCAGTTAAAGTTACTCTGTGGATATTACTGTCTTGACATTAATTTACTAAATATTGCATTTTTTTCCACTTCCCCATTAAGGGCCACTATYGCTGATTTGAAGAAAGTGAAACAGGGAACTGAATTCATTCAAGTCAATASATGGCAAGAAAGAATATCCCTTCTTCCTAATTACTACCCTGTGCCTAAGGAATAGCTGGAAGAAATATTTTGGTAACACAGTTCAGTGCAAATAATCTACTAATCTCTTGCATCTTTGGAACTCTATAATGTAAATACTGAACAGTAATAAACCTTTCCCTCAGTTTGTTTACTTTTGCTACAGTGCCATTTTAATGCACCCAGGCATGGGGTTCCCGTCTCCACTGTGTGGAGCTCAAGGAAGACTGATCTCACATCTAAGAAAGCTTATTTGATACAAGACTAATTTACAATACTTATATTTTCTGCATTGCTCAGTACTGTCTTACTGCTTAAGAATGATCTATAGCAGAGTTTAAGCAGAGCAATAGAGCTTACCTTGATCAAACAATAACAAAATCTGCCTTACCCACTCTTTGGCCAGAATTTTCCTAGACCTTTCTGTTTAACTGGACTTCCCATTCACTTTAGAGGTTTAAGTCCCAACAACCTTTTTCAACCTTTACTGAGCACTGAGGTACTACTGTGACATCAGCAGTCTCAGAACATGGTAAACTTCTATTTCTGGAATTGCCTCCTTTGAAGGAGGGGGTTGAGAACAGGGCTCTGCTCTTGTTATTACCCAGACTACATTGACCAGAATATAGAAATGATTGTTCCATCCATGTGGCACTCAAAGAACCTACTGGTTCTCCTCTATGGCACTTTTATTCTCCTTGCACTGAGCAAGCACTGTCAAAAATAGCAAAATACATAGAAATCAGTGAGCCATTCTTCTTCTAATATATCAAGAAAACTTGTCTGTGTGTTATATTGGCAGCTGAAGGGAAAAAGAAGGGAATAAGAGAAAATGGCTGACATAGTCACAAAACTTGAAAAAATTCCTGGAAGCAAGGACACGTATATTCCTCAGTGCAGGAGTAGTTGGATGTTTGGACATGTAATCAACCTACATGCTGTATTTGTTTGCCAAGATGTACTTACACATATTTGCATTTACATAAACATATTCATATATTKTGCATACCTGCATTTATGTACTCACAGATTTGCATTGGTAGCTACTAAAGGCATATGTACGGGTTTATACATTTGTAAACAGTACCTGTATGCACTCTACTGTATGTGCATACATGTGTACACAGGTACTCATCTCTTCACTTGTGATTTTTAGGCTATGCTGCTGTGATTTAACCCTACACAGCAACAAAGCACCACATGGCACAGGGAAGAGAATCATAAATAAAATAAAAGGTAAAACCTGCAGGCTGAGATAAGAATGGTTTTATTATCGAAATAATAATAATAGTAGTAGTAGTAATAATAATAATGACAAAAAAGGAGACAAGAAAAGAGAGAAGAATAAAGCCCAAGACAGACAAATGATGCACCATACAATTGCTCACCACCCACTAACTGATGCCCAGCCCAGGTTTATCCAGGACGGTAAATGTAGCATTAGAAGAATGCACATCATCCGCATGCAGATCCCCACATTCTGTCCTTATGCAGCTGTGTGACCAACAAACTTGTCATTCTGCTATCCTTCTCTTCTCCTGAAAGTAGCTCACAAAGCACAAGCATATCTTTTGAATGAAACACTGTGCTGGTTTGGGCTGAGGTAGAGTTAATTTTCTTCACAGTGGCTGGTATGGGGCTGTGTTTTGGATTTGTGCTGAACACAGGGTTGATAATATAGAGATGTGTTTTTGTTATCGTTGAGCAGTCTTACACAGAGCCAAGGCCTTTTCTGCTGTTTGTTCTGCTGCTGAGGAAGTTGGGGATGCATGGGGTGTTGGGAGGAGACACATTCAGGACAGCTGACCCCAACTGACTGAAAGGATATCCCAGACCATGTGACATCATGCTCAGTATAGAAAGTGTGGGGAAGGAGGAGAAGTGAGGGATGTTTAGAGTGATGGGGGTTTGTCTTCCCAAGTCACCGTTACTGGATGGAGCCCTGCTCTCTTGGAGATGGCTGAACACCTGCCTGCCATGGGAAGCAGAGAATTAATTCCTTGTTTTGCTTTTCTTGCATGCATGGCTTTTGCTTTTCCTATTAAACGGTCTTTATCTCAACCCACAAGTGCTCTCAGTTTTGSCCTTCTGATTCTCTCCCCCACCCTGCTGGTGGCTGCACGGTGCTTGGCTGCTGGCTGGGGTTAAACCATGACAAACACCACACAAGGATTGAGTTATCACTTCCTAGAGAAAAGGCTGGTGGAGGTGAGATTACACCAAAATCCTTTTGACTGAAAATTCAGCCTCTCCACACTCTCCAGTATATCCAGAAGTAAGATATCAGTTCAGAAGATGCAACTAACTTTGCTGTACATGACATTGGACCCTGTGCTGAATGGGACTTTGCAGAACCTAAGCATGCTCTTTCATACATTTCTTTTTCTTTCACCTTGGCATGCTCAAACCTGAAAGGAGCACAGACACAGGAGGAAGCAAACAACAACAGGTGGAGAAATACTCCACTTAAAAGTGGAAATACTCCACTTTTAAGGGGAGTATTTCTAATGTAAGCTATACTGGATTGGGCACATTATTGCCTACAGTCCTGTTCCAACTCCAAATAACTCAATGTCAGCTCTGATTATTTTACTATTTCAAATAGACAATTAAGAAAAAGAAAAAACCCCACAACAACCACATGCAAAGCCCCATGTGCAGAATATTATGAGGAAAATGCAGAAAAGTACATTGCTAGAGAAAATTTGTTCAGGCCACGGTGCTTCCCAGCACCACTGTGTCCTGCCATTCCCAAGCAGCCATTGTTCTGCTTGGCTTGGGTCCTTCATACATAAGGCACTCAAAAGGAGAGGATTAGTGGTGATGGTTATGGCACACTGAAAGTGCTGCTGTTTTCTATACTTTACTATACTCTTTCTTTCCCTAGGGCAGTACACTTTGAAAGGGTTGCATTTTTCAGCTACCCCGCGCTTCCCCATTTTGCTTTGGGAGCAATATAAATAGTAATCAAAACAGGCAAGTTACTTCCCTAACTCCTCAGTAACTCTGTCAATAAGGTCTGTATGGTTTTATAACACAATTTCTTTGTCCTTCAAAGCACAAGAATCTCATACTGTTCTGGCACCCACAAGCCTGGCACCTCTCACTGCAAACCAATCATTTGCATGCAGGTCTATCAAAAGGTATTACTAAGGGTGAGGATGATTTCCCAAGAACTTCTAAAAGGAAAGATAGGTTTCAGACATCTGTCCAAGATCCCAYTAGTCCCTCACAAAGCCACAGAGAAGAAATTTCTCAACTGCTGTTTCTGCACTGTGCTACAGACTTGTTTTGTCCAACATAGGCTAACATGCCTCTCAAAGGCAGATCATCAGCTTCTTGCCATGTTCTTCCTTGCTTATGTAGAAGTATTAGACCCCAAAAGTTAAACACTAAAATTAGCTTGATTCAAGAAAATAAGCCCCCCCCCATGTTAATTGCATTCTGCAAAGTTTGCTTGCATGTTCCTGTAAGAGGTATAAGATGCATAGTAACTGCCTTCTAAAAACAAGTTTTATTTTCCTAGACTGAACATGGAACCTAATGGAACATTACTATTACATTATTACTACTATTACTACAATTACTATTTATTATTACATGTTGAAGACACTGGTGTGGACAGGGAAGTGAGGAGGTAGCAAGTGGCAGGTAGCAAACTGCAAGCGGCAGTTTCCACTGACACAGAAAAACATAAGGATCAACCTGTACCATCACTTACTAAAAATTTAGGACTGCAGGCTCATTTCAACGTCCTAGGATCGCCTGCATCAAAAAAATTAAAGGCAAGAAAAGCAAACAGGCAAACAGGTATATTTTGCTTTAAGTCTTCTAATTTTATGGAAGAAGTGTTCTTAATAAAGCCTTCCAGGAGCCAGAAAGAGACAGASTGAGACAGCACACTGGGGAAAGTGACACTGCCCAGAAATTTTCAGTCCTACCACAACTGAACTACAACCACTGAGCAACTTCCAGATACTGCAAAACAGTCATGATAGCTAAGGTGTTTTTTTGGAAAAGAACAATAAGATAGCTAAAGTTCAGTTTACTTATCACTTTGATATGCATATAATAATATATACTCAGACACATTGTTTCAGTTCAGGCCATTGCTAGGTTATAGATTTAGGATCAAAGACTGTAAGAAACTAGCACACAATGAGAACTGTATCTAAGCCTTCCAAATAGTGACTATGAAAAGAGCATGTATGCCTTGGTGCATAACCAATTGAACATGAAATGCCATTGTAAAGCAGTTCCAAAGAGGGCTAATTGGGATTCTGCAGTGTCAAAGTAGGAAACCATCAAGAAAGTACAGAGAAGAGACACTGACTACATACATAGTATTAGTGAAACCATTTAATAATACTGTGACCTGCTATCTTGCCTATGTTTTAAAAAAATTGTTAGAAAACATCAAAGAGCACAAAAAATCTTACTCTTATACACTGGGTGAAGTATCCAACAAATTCCATCTATTTCACCCAAAGGTAGGTTATGAGCTGATCCAGATCTACATRCTACAGGAATCTCCATCTGACAGAGGAGATCTGCTTTATTTAAGGAGATGAAAGCATAACCATACAGCCAAATTACAACTATTCACATTGGAAGTAATGTGCAATGTTTCCTAGTGATCCAATGAACAAATGAAGTCTTTAAAACACTATGGGATGCATTTAGGGGGTTAAAATAAAAGTTGTATCTTGATACAAAAGTCCRTCATAACACCAAGAAGGCAGTTGTTTGTTTAAAAGGCTCAGCTTATAAAATTTATGAAGTATGCAATATTTTTTCACTGTCAGATATAAATACATGAAGAACCTCAGTGCTTATATCACAAGAAGATGACAAAGTATTTTTCAATCCATGAGAATATAAGAGGATGTTGATCAGCTACCAGGAATAAATATGCTTTATTTTTAATTTCACAGACTTGGGTCACTTGCTCCAATTTCTTAAAAGAGCTGAATGAGGAGATTTATGATCCACCGGGGTTTATTTTTAATCTTGGAATAACAGAAAGATAACAGAAGAATAAAAGAATAATACTGTTGTGTGAATGTTTTAAAAGGCCAAACAGGACAAGATATATAACTGTAGAAGGGTTTAGCCTGGAGGAAACATCAACCCTGGAGGAAATAGCACAACAGCTTCTGTCTGAAGTGCTTAATAAAAACATTAAAGGAGAGAAATACAATACATAATGTCATTAGACCTTCCTGTGTAAAAGGAGCTTCTGTCAAATAAACCTGATATAATTAAAATGACAATGATAAAAGCACAGATGAAACATTTTTTAAGGTATTTGGCTGAACATCAGAAGACCGCTCTGCTCAATTAAACAGCATGCAAGAACAAAACGGGACATAATATTAGATAAAAAGATAGATCGATCGATCGATCAATCGATYGATATCAGCTGACAAGTCTCACAAAGTATTTGTCAATGGGGTATCATTACTAATAAGAGGCATTTCTAATGCATCATAAGAATCTATGTTTGATGCAATAGTATTAAATATTTTATCCATTTCCTAGAAGTAAATATAAAAAGCACTGAAGCTGATACTTGAAGGTAACACCAAGTTTGGCAGACCACTTAACAGTCTTAGTGACATATCAGAGAGATTCATAGAGCATGGAAGTCCAGGCCSTTTCAATCCTAGCAGCTTTTAAAACATTGGAATACTCAAATATATAAGCTTACAAACATGGAAGACAGGCCATGAACTACAGAACCAGGAAGGGGAAGCTGCAAGGGAGCTGCACCTTTGAAAATAATTCAGAAAACATCAGAGGAGAAAATGTGAGCTTCCAGTAAAATATTATGGGCAAAAGGGTGGTACAGTCTCCAGACAAATGACTAAAATAAGCAATGTGCAGCACTGAAACCATACTCACTTTAACCCTAGGTATAATTCTAATGCYTACATTTTCTTAAAGAAAGGACTCTAAATAATTGCAAAGAATATATCAASTAGCTTCAACATGATTTTAAAACTAGAATAAATGCCTTACAGTAAAAGACAAGGAGTTCCATTGGTTTAGTTTTTCAAAAGGCAAATAAAGAAAAGACTGGATTACAGCAAATAAGGGGAAAACACCAGATTTCTGAAGCATCTTTGTTACAGTAGAAAACCACCTCACAAGAATCAACATTTAGGAGCCATTGTCAGACAAATTCCAAACAGATCCAAGGCCCAATTTCTTTTGTAGTAGGGGGCACACAACAACTTACCAACAGGACCCAAAGTATTAGATTTAACGTGGGGGAAGTAGGAGAAAGTGAGGCTTGATTTTTGTTGCTTATGAACACTCTGAAACCACTTATAAGTGGGGATAATTAGATAATCACCTGAAGGCTGAGCTAGCTGGGTATGGGGAGTTTTTTGCCTTAAAATTTTCTGACAGTTTGAAACCCTTACATGCCACAAATCACTCAGTTAGGAAGAGGACATGTGACTGCAAACTCAGTATGAGTAGCAGGCATTTGTATTCCACTGAGTTAAGCAACAGATCAGGTGGTAGGCTTCCTGGTTTTTATTCCTGATCCTGCCACTTGTCTGTTGAATAACTTCTGATGGTTTTTCTCATGATTTCTTAGTTGAGAAAGTCTGTAATTAATTAACTAAATGGAGCTAATACATGTCGTTCTCCAAATAATAATTCTTTCCAATTTAGTAGCTTTTTATTTTTATATATGCTTGCTGTTAACTCTCCAGTACCCAAAATGCAAAGAAACCAAGGTGCAAGGAGAAGYCTAACTTGTCCTTAAGACATCTTTAGCAGCAGCAAACTGAACACAGAAACTGACAATCACAGTCCCACGGAGAATAACTCTTTGCAGAAATGCTTCCAAGTTAATACACTGAAGGGARCAATGGGAGTCCTGGCAGGAGAAGATGAATAAGGTGACCTGATAGATGTTTACTATTTCTAACATCTATTATTCTCTGGAGTTTGTCCCAGTAGGGTAAACGCTTTTCATCCGTTTTTTACACAGCACCAATCCACCTTTCTGAGAAAGTAAAAATGCTCCTTGGGTTTTAAGTCTCCCGTAAAAGACAACTCCAGACAGATACAGGGCTCAGAAAAAGGGTCCACTTGGGCAGCAATAAACCTTCCTAACAGTTACTTCCACAGTTACAGCCACAGGGAAAAAAATACAAATAATCACTGTGTGAACATTAGTCATGGATGGAAAAATCCCGAAATCCAAGTTAAGGCCCGAGAGCTGTCTGCTGCTACCACAGCCCATAGTAATCTGGGGAGATTTTCCTATTGGAAATCTCCATCCAAACCCTTACAGAATTCCCAATTCCATACATGGAAAGATCATTCTGGACCGAAAGACAAATCCTTTCACAATGCAGCTCAACAAGCAGAGCTGTTAAACTGCTTTTAATATACTCATTTCCAATCAATTGTTTTGGGGGCCTTAATAACTACAAATGGTGAAAGAAGCCAAGCTGTTTTGCACTTCCCTGCGAACATCTCATTCATCTAGCCCTCCTTATTTTTCTTTTCACTTAAAGCAAGTTCCTCAAATATAGGTTGCCTGCACACATGCACTCTTGTTTTCATAGAAACAGGCATCATTACACCTCCTGCCAACACGGGGCACTCCAGCCTTTTCTCAACCCTTCTGTCTCTGTTCCTCCAGCTCTTCCTAACACATCTCACTTCCACATCTACACATTGCTGCACAAACCTGTGTGTCAAACTTCACACCAAACCAATTCTCTGCTGCCTTCCCCCTCAGCTGTGTGCAAGCCTTCAGGAACATGACCTTGCTATGTAATATGTGCAATGAAGGGATTATCTGTATTACAGCCTCTGATGAGTTGTGGCACATTGTAGTTAATATAAGGCAAAGCAAGTGGAATATCAACTTGGAAATACTGCAGGGAGCCTAGAAGTGGTGATGGTAGCTCTACCAGGAACTATTTAAAAATAAAATCCTCCATATTACATTGGATCAGTATCCTATGTTGAGAACCACCTCTTCAAATACCCAGGCAAGTCTAACAGAGCACCTGTGTAGCAGTACACCCCCATAAAATCATTTCACAGACTGCACTTATCTGGGGCTGTGAGAGTCTGCATGCAGAAACTGATGTCTTTGTATTTTATATACCATCAATAATTTTTCTTCCACGAGTTTTTCCAGGCACAATAACATCCCATGGCAAGGACTTCCATGACTTTAATTGCCATCATATTTCTTTTTGATTGTTCTGAAGCTTGCCCTGCCTTTGTCTTTTGATGCCACTTTCTCCCTATAATTGAAAAGAAACTGAAAGTACACTACGATTTCTCTCCCATAACACACATGATGCTATGCCCCACTGTCATATCCTTTTTCCATCAGTTCAGTTACAAAGAGCCTATGGTCTGTATTGACAGTTCCTGTATAGAAGTATGTCTCATGACCTTTGATGATCTTTGTGGCTCTTCTCCCCATCCTGAGGATAAAATGACAGGATGAAAGTATCCAGCGTGGTTTTATTTAATGACATCATTACATTTTCTGTTTTGTTCTTATTCCATTCCTAGAAATGCATAATATTAGATGTGCTTACTTGCCCAATATTGACCACTGAGCAAATATTTTTAAATAATTATTTAATAAAACATCAGAATCAACTCAAAGTCCATCATTGCATATGCTTAATTGGGATTATTTTCCCTCCCAATATATATACCTCAATTTGCGTTTACATACATTTAATTTAATCTGCCATTTATTTGTCCAGACATTCAGCATTACTAGGTTATCCTCTGCAGTTCTGCTGACAATCCTCACCTGAATACTGTCATTTTCTCAGCTAAATGTATGCATTCTCCAACCACATCCCTTTCCACTCATAATTCCACTAATGAATCTTCAGACCTCAGAAGGAAGGATATCAGAAGTCTTCTCTGCCAGGGCCCTCCCATGATAACTATTTAGTCCTGCATTCTGTTTTTTACCTTCAAACCAGTTCTTCTCTGCCCAGACCTTCTTTCTTTGCCATTGCTTTTTCTGTTCTTGAAGAGCCATTTGGTTGGACACATCACTGAAAGACTTTTGAAAGGTAGACTACATTTAGCAAAACTCTCCTGTCCATGCACTTATTGAGGCCTCAATAAAACCAAGGAAGCTCCTGGCTGTCATAGTTCAAATATAATGCCAGTACTACTCTTAGGTCCTTGGCACCACCATCAAAGCTTGTCTGCTGCACTCCAAAGAAGTGGAGTCTGGAATGGTTTAAGGGGAGTATTGCCACCTAGCTGATTTGTTAGACTTGCCTGGGTTTTTGAGAAGGCAGTTTTCAGATCTAGGCCTTTGATACAGCTCCTCACAACATCCTTCTCTCTAAATTAGAGAAATATGGATTTGATGGATGGACTGTTCTGTGGATGAGGAATTGGTTGCATGCAGAGGGCTGCAGTCAATGGCTCAATGCCCAAATGGAGATCAGTGACAAGTGGTGTCCCTCAAGGGTCTGTAGTGGGACTGATCTTCATCAATGACATAGACAGTGTCATCGAGTGCACCTTCAGTAAGTTTGCAGATAACACCAAGCTGAGTGGTGCAGCTGACACACCCTAAAGAACGGGATGCCATCCAGAGGGACCTGCCACAAGCTCAAGAATTGGGCCCATGGGAACCTCATGACATTTAACGAGGCAAATTGAAAGGCCCCGGAGCAAGTGCTGAGGAAGGCCAAAAAGATGGTCAGACAGCAGAAACACCTCTCCTGTGAGGATGGGCTGCGAGAGTTGGAATTGTTCAGTCTCAGGAAGAGAAGGCTCTGCAGAAACTTCATTGCAGCCTTTCGGTACTTAAAGAGAGCTTATAAGAAAGATGGGGACAAATTTTTTGCAGGGCTTGTTGCAAAAGGACAAGCTCTAATGGTTTTAAACTTGAAAAGGACAAATTTAGGCTAGACGTAAGGAAGAAATATTTGATGATGAGGGTGGTAAGGGACTGGCACAGGTTTCCCAGAGAGGTGGTAGGTGCTCCATTCCTCTAAACATTCAAAGTCAGCCTGGATGAGGTTCTGAGCAGCCTGATCTAGTAAAAGACGTCTGCTCATTGGAGGGCGGGTTGGACTAGATGACCTGTAAGGGTCTCTTCCACCCCAAACAATTCAGTGACTCTTACCAAAAGGTGTCCTCATACATACCAAGTCATTCCTTTAAACTTCAGTTGCAAAACCGAAGGGGACACCAACATTTAATTACCCTCCTCTGCTGGATGCACAGGCAAATCCAGCCTCCAGGAGAAATGTGGAAACAGCCAGAATCAAGTTTTTAAAAACCATCTGTGGTTTTCACACAGACCCAAGACTCCTAAGAGGGGATAGAAGTGATTTAGAAAATGCACTCAATGTCAAAGCTGTCCTTTGAATTATTAATGCATAACTTTGTGTGAAGCTCACAATGAGATGAAAGTTATTAACCTAATAAGTTACATGCATAATTAATTTCTCCTATGATATATGATTTGTGAAGTTCTAACAAAATGCATCACAGAGGTTGTAAACATGAAAACTAGCCTGAAGCCAGAAGAGCTAAGCATATGCTAATTAGAGAACATATGAGAAATACATAGTAAGAAAAAAACTAAGAAGAGAGAGGAAGTGACAACACTGCATATCCATGTGGTGTACAAGTGTCAGTTATGAATAATAGGAACCAGGCTCAGACAAGGAGAGAAAAGCAAGCACACAAAACTAAAGGAGAATGGAGGCTTTCAGTGTTCTTGTTATCTCATATGAAGGCTACTTTAAGACAAATCAGCCCTATAATATAAACCAGGGAAATGGAGGAAAGTGCTCAGCTGAAAACTTACCTTGTTAGCTGAACAGTGAAGCTGCAAAGGGAGACCCCATTCTCAAATATGAGAACACTATATACGTTTTTTTGAGCTTTGCTTTGTAACCAATTTTAATATTGCAATTGACTGTTTAACCATTATCTGGGCAGAATAAATAAACCGGACATCCCCAGTGACAGCTTCTACTTGAGAGAGGTAACAAACACAACAGCCTTGTCCTTTAGAAGTGACAAGTCATCACAAGGATCCTGGTTTATCAAACTCTTGAGAAAGCTTTTCCCTTTGCTATATGTTGTTTCTTTACAGTTCTTTACACCTTTGAGCAGGGTGATACGGCAGTCCCTCTCCTTTGGGAGGCTACAACCAACATTCCATTTAGTCAGTCACCGTAAGGGGTTATATAGGGCAGCTGCAGAAATACACACACGCTCACATCATCAGCACTAGGAGAACAGACTTCACTTTAGCATCTCACTGGTCTTTTTAAGAAGAACTGCAGTTTTGAAGACAGCCATAAGACAAGTAATAAAGTGTGAGCTGACCTTCTTAGTTAACTATCTGATTTGTTGAGAAGGTGTCCTAGCATCACTGAAGTTGAAATGTAGACTTGAAACCCATATCAGAGGTGTGAGAGAACTGGCCTCTACATGACCAGAATAACCACCTCCTCTACCCACTCAGATAAYAGCCATATTGAGCTCATATTAGCTACAAACCTCCAAGTACCAAACCTCTCAGGATCTGCTGCACTTTTAAGTCAGTAATTAACAATATGAGGGAAACCCTTTGCTTCCCCATTTTGCTGCCCATGCAGTAATCTTGCCAGAGATTGGGAAAAATTTTGTCATCAGAGCCTGGTCCAGATTGTTCCAGTGGTTTGTCCAATCCAGCTGCAAACATGAAAACAGCCATTCTGCCCTCTTCGCATTTCACAGCAATGTTTGAGTCACCTCAAATGTTTTGAATTCCACAGCCAGATCTTTTCTCTGACAAAAGTTCAGAAAGCCTTAGCACACTTCACATCTGTTCAGGGCTTGAAACTGACTGGAACAGTTCACAAATGAAATCAAACTGGAAAAGGAACACTGGAAGGCAGCTGAGAAGCAGGATCAGAATGGTATGGCCTTGATCAGCCTTCTGAAAAATCACTGGCTTCATTCCCTGTTACTGCTGCCTCATGTTGGCAAGTGCATGCAAAAGCAGATTGTCCGCCTACGTCCTGCCCCAATCAGGGGAACATCTTGCCTTTGGCTGGTATCTCACTGCATTCAGCTGTAGCAAAAAAGGGAAATCTCAAGGACAACCAATCCAGCCAGAATGTTCTGCCAAGGTTGCTGTTCCTAGCTGAGGAAATGGTCCTCTCCATTTTTCTCAGCTAGAAAGAGAGAATGTGCACACACACCCCCACCCCCATTATCCTAAAGCCCGCAGGTGCCAGCAATCCAAATAAACGTAGAGCAATTAACAGAATTAACACAGCTTTAAATAGCTTGGTGCACCAGATGCGGACTCCTAGCAGGGTTCTATAAAATGTAAAGTTATTACAGATAAAACCATTAATCATCTGTTCAGAGACTTGTTCTAGATGCAAAACCCATTTCACTTAAAATGGCTAATAATCAGAAAGAAAGGCACAGATTTAACAGGAATGATTATGCCATTTTCAAGCCCCATTTCCAAATGCCATTTTTCATCTCTGCCACCATTCCCAAATCTCTATGTTCCCTCTGCTTGCTAATGCTGATACAGTAAGAAAGCTTTGCAGGCATCACTCACAATTACCTCTYGGGGTGCTAGAAACGAGACACCACCTTTCAATCTCTTCCATTGTGGATAGAGGAGCTTAGTGACTTGCACACTATGCATTACTGCTTTCCTGGATTCACTTGTGTGCCATCAGGCCCGTGCAGCTCACAGATAACTGATGCTCACCCTGATGAATTGTGTTCAAGTTCTATGATTTGTGCTTAGGAAATAGGAGCATTTGAGTTTTCCCCCTTCCAGCAATGTGAAGTCACCAGTAGCCACCGTATGCAATATAGCAATCCTCCTGCTGTTCCCCCAAGACCCATTAAAATAACCCCCATTTACTACATCTATGTCCAGATAGCTACAACAAGCAGGGGTGGGGGCAGACCCTAACTTGTCTTTGAGCTCTGATGTTACCATTTCTAACACTTCCATTTATGGAACTGTAGCTCAAAGAGTATTAAACCTTTTGAATAGGAATTCAGGGATTAAAATGCATCTTTCCATATATCTATATTAATCCCATGGATTTGCTTAGGAATCTGGATAAGTACACTGTTAATTCTAACTAAAAGAATTCCGCTTGTGCAGTTTGAAGGAAGGAGGGAGATAAAGCAATCCCAAAGAACAAATATTCAGTACAACAAACAACATCAACAGAGGTAGACCAAAGCCAGAGAGCAGCAATGACAAAGAATTAGAACAGAAGGAGTATCAGCCACAATAAAAAATCTGGTTGTATTATATCAAGCCTGCTGCCTTTCCCATGCAGCTCGAGTAACAAATGCTGCCCATTAGCAGCCTGCCCACTCCTGCACTCCTTACACTTGACAGATAGCTGGCTCACTGCTACAGAGGAGTGGTGGACCTGGGAGGAGTCGTCCAGCCCACTCACTCAACATTCAAACCTCATCATCCTTCCCTGCCTGCGTTCCAGGCACAGCTGAGCAGCCTGGCTTTTTGTGGTGCGTAACAGCAGCTCAGTCTTTCCCCATTGTCCACAATACATATGCACATTTCATAGCAATAGTCCAACTTTCAGGGTCAGTCTGCTCCACCCAAAGAGATGACACTTGTCAAGCAGCTGAAAGTGCTTGTTTTATATGCATGTATAAAAGAGAACACCTCTCTCTCATGTAATTGTATTAATATTAGCATATGGCAGGTCCTGACTCTCCAAAACTACTCTCATCTGTATTTCTGTCTGACAATATATGACTGATCCTTAGCAATCTTTAGTGCAACATAAGAAGAAAAAATAAAAACATATCTCCTATTTCTTCTCAGTATTCATCCAGAACAAGAGTTTACTAAGCCCAGTGAACTACAAAGCCAAGTAAAGCAAGAGAAGCTCATTTACTTTCAATTTAAGTTGAGAAGATCAGACTTTGGACAGCTGAAGTTAAGATCACAGCATCCATTAGGATGGGCCCACATTTGGCTAACAGCATATGAAAAAGACAGCCAGAAATCTTTGCCAGAGTAATTGCCGTGAGTATCACCACTGCTCCGCTGATGACTTTGGACACAGCTATGTTTGCCTATCAATGTATCCTGTCTTAGTTTGCTCAGTCTTGAATGGGTATGGATTAGACCACACATTTCTGTAAGGATTTTTGCTTTAAAATTGAATTTGTTACCAACTAACTTTATTGTATGTACCAAAGACAGGCTCTATTGGTCCAATCTCCATTACATTTTCTGAATTTGTAGGTATAAATATAGTTCTACACCTGTAAACACTGTCATTTTCTGAACCACAGCACATGGCACATCCCTTGCAGCCGCAGAAGCTCAGCAGGAGTTAGGTTCATTATACAGGAAACAAAAGCCTGCTCCTGATGATCCTACTGCAAAGCAAGCACAGATGGCCACAACACCAGCACTGAGAGTCACACATGGACAGCTCAGTCGGAGTTCAGTGGAGAGTTCCCTTACTGTTGTGACATACCAGCCCACTGGCTACTGCCCAGTGGTGATACCAACCTCTGCTGCTTGTTTCCTCCCTGGATACCTGTTCCAGTGGCAGCTGAAGAGGGTTAAATTGGGTTAGACCCCACTTTGTTCTAGCTCCCGAGATTCTCTTTAGCTTATAAGTATGGTAGCAGTACATAGTTCAAACAGCCCTGCAAAAAGAAACCTCTTACACTTCATGCATAGAAAGTTTCAGTTTCTATGTTTGCTCATCAATGCTTGCTTTAGAAGGTATGCTCAATCTACATACATACTCTATTAATCAGACTTCTGCTATTAATTACTTTTGTAAAATTTCTAGTAGTGCAGTAACTTCAGGAGTTCAATGCCACTGAACTGTTTATATGTGAATTATCCTTTAAATTAATCTCCCAGAAAATGTGTGCACTCAGGCTGACCTAGAATGCCTACAAGATGCTGTCTGCAACTGATAAGAGTTCCAGAGAACAAGATACAACATTGTAATAAATGTGATCTTAACTAGAACCTAGATTCGTTTAATTTGAGGATAGCGCTATGAAAAAAAACCACAGTTTTTACTTATAGATTCATTATGGCTGTAGGATTCTACAGCCTTTGCTATATGAATTGCATTAAAGAAATAATTTTAGGAGCCTAGATTTTTTTTCAGTACATAGTTGATAAAATAACATCTCCTTCATCTCCTGTCCCAAAGTCAACTAAAAACTCAGTTCCTGTCTTTGGATCTCCATGTTTTACTAACTGAAAAATAATTCTAGTGCTTCGTTTTCATACTCCATTTACTAAAGGTTAATTTCATGAGGCAATTTAAAATTGTTGTCCTGCTTAACAGGAATACTTTCCATGGATATTTGAGATCATGAGTAAACTTTCTACAGACATATCACGAGTACTTTACTCTTCCACTTTTCCATGTGTCCAGAAGCAATTGATGAAAGAGATTGATCAATAACTGAGGTTAGCTTATGTTATTTTGCAAAAAACTCTCATCTAATATCATTTTGCCAGCAAAACTCTTGTTACGGACACATATAAGCCAAAGCGACCAAGTTCTTTGCTGTGTCGTGCATGAAGCAAGGCAGTAACGCYAGAAATGCAGAAACCTCACTTCTGTAGAGTAGGCAAGGGCTAAGCAACATAAGGAGCAGAGGCTTTGAATAACTCCCTAGGTAAAGCAAAGCTGCAGCACTGGCAGCACACAAATACACCTGACAAGACTACTGACTGTAGTTCCTGTGGGCCAGGCCATTAATCCTTACTTAAAATGTGAGAACATGAGAAAATGAAATATCAACCTCTGAAACATTCAGAGCAACATGTACTTCATTAAAGAGTCTCTCCAAATCTGGTACAACTTTAAGCTTTAACTGATTATGTAACTGGAAGGTCATTTTCCATTCTGGTCACACATGGAAGAAATCTCCCAAGACACACTGCTTTTATGATGCAATTCCTAATATCTTGAACTGAAATMCAACAGAAAGAGCACAAAGCAGAGAAATGCCCATCAGACCCTGCTCACTTTCAAAAATGAGCTGCAACACCATTTGTCAGGACTGATCTTTATTTGAACAGTCCCCAGCCTCAACCTTGATTGCTTGGAAGTAGGGTCTGTTCTGGACTTCKCCTTCATTTCTTCACCTGAGTTGACTCTTAAGAGCAAGTAGGGGGCCATTTCATACCCATTCAGCTGCCAAGATACACTTTTGATGTAATGTATATATGCCCCTTGCAACATTGTGAAGTTTTGCAAACTCATCCCCTTGCCAGCTTGATAGGAATGTATAAAGAAATCAAGGAGAAAACAAGAAGAAATTGGTTTATATAACTGGTAAAGAAGAAAGCCCCCAAAGACACAAGGTTGCATTAAATCCAGAAAGTTCTAGTATTCCCCAGTAAGAACATCAAGGAGTTGTGACTCTGTACTGAAGACATAGGCTATCCCTGCCAGGAGGAAGAGGAACAAAAAAAGCAATAGGTAGGATGTCCCTCTTTTATCTATTGTTCTACCAATGGCAAGCTCTATGATGTTGACCAAGACACATCATACCTGTGCCTCAGTTGCATTTGAAGGAAGAGCATAACAACAGTTACTCCCTTTGGAACTGTATTTTAACAGATGGTTTGAGAGAAGACAAAATCTCTTTTGGTTGCTTTGATAAAACTACCTACTGAACTCTTCATCTGAAGGGTCATATCAGCTAATACTAATAATATTAATATTATTTCATCATCCTGAATTTTACTTTTAGTACATGTATCTTCTAAGTATAGGGTCACAGTGTATCAAACTCTGTACCACTGGATTTTCTGTGTGAGATCTTTGTCATTCATGAGAATAATGATTTAGGAAAAAAAAGTTAGACATTATGCAAATACACTCCAAAACCAAAGACATTCACTTATCATGTCAAACTGACTGGGGCATTCTTCTGGGAGCTATTAGTCTGGGATATTCTACTTTCTTGGTGTTTAGGAAGTGAGGAAAGTTAAGGAAATTCACTCAAAAGAGTATTAAATAGGAAAAAGCTCAAAGACTACAGAGATAGCTAGGTTTGTTCCTCAATGCCTAGACTCCTTCAGATGAATTAATGGTCAAAAGTTGACATTGTGTTACTGTACCATGGGATGCTTTCCTTTCTGCATGCTTACCTTTGACCTTTCATCTCCCATGACTCATGGATACTGCATAGAAATCAGCATCCTCTCTCTTCCTTTCTCCCTGGCTCACAGTGTGAGCATAGAGTTTCTGTGTTGGAAGAACTGACAAACACATTCTTCTTTTCTCCCATCCTTGCTAAATGATTCCCTAAAAATCCTACTACCAAAATCAGCTGAATCAAGTGCCTTCTCCAGAGAGGCTGAAATTCATCACTCTGCTAAATGTTAGCATTGAGACCATGTGCCACAGAAGACTTACTTAATGTATGCCTGGTTTGACAGAAGTAGTATTATACATTTTCTCCTATTTTACTSTAGTAGCTACTCTCATGAAAAGAGGCTAGCACATCCAATCTTTTGTGGTTATAGGATGGTGTGCATATGTAAACCTACAGGCGAGCAAAACAAGGGAATCACAATGTCACTCCTTCTGGCAGCACGGCAGAGGTCTGGCAGGGCAACCATATGTTCCACTAGTAAGATTAAAAAGTTTAGGTTTAAATAATCCTCCTCAAAATGTTGCTTCTTTCTCAGTGCTGTCCAAGTCCAGAGACAGGTGTTTCAGCTTTCAGCTGCTCGATTCAGAGTGCCTCTTGCTCACCTTTGCTGCCTGTCATGTCCCATACTCATATCAGAAAGCAAAAGCTATTTTTCACTGTGTACAGCAAAGTCCTTCAGGATTTTTACGCAAGCATCCAATATGTGTTGGCAGCCAGCAGGTAACCTGGGATATGTTCAATTGACCAAACATATATCCCTTCTGACCCTGAGCTAATATAGAACTACCAAATGCAAACCAGCCCAGGACCTAAGCTTATAAGCCTTACTCAATGAGAAAACACTATCATATTTCCCTCCCCTTCTATTGGCCTACTCAGAATTCTTTCAGCATCTTGCCTCACCTATTGCTCTTAGTTTCCAAATGCCTCCATTCCCATCTCCAAATTAAATCTTTCCAGAAATAAGTTGGGGTTTTTTCTCTTACCAGCTTAAGAATGTCATCAGCAGCTGCTCAAAATGTTGGCCAGCACCTCCATTGTTTTATGTTGCTAAAACAGTGGCTCTCAAAAACCTGATGAAAGCCTTGTGTTGGATGCTCAGCAAATGCACAGAGAAAATGACAGACATTCTTGGCTCCCAAGACACAGTGTACAGCTGCAACAGGAGGCTGACCTGCCACAGCAGCAGTAATGCAATTGGAAGTTTGAGAGTGAAAGGCAACAAAAAATCTGACAGACCTCTGGGTATGGAAGGTTAGGAATCAGGGTCATAATCATCATCCAGTCTATTTGGAATGTTCTGGCTGAGAATAGTAATGAGACCAGGATTAAGAAGAAGTAACATTTTGAGCAGAGGAATCATCTGGCCATGCTTTGTCTGCTTCTACACAGCCCCTCCCTTTCTTTTTCAAATATTAAATTCACTAAGTAATACAGATAGGAAATAGACAAGCCCAAACACAATAAGACAGCTGGAGCAGCAGTACTGGATTAACATGTGTGGGCAATTAGTGCCATTCATGTGGTAACTTCCTCCACATTACCTCAGTGCAATTCCCCACACTGTTGATTCCTGACTCTCCTCTTATGCATTTCTCGGGCTCTGTTAAATCCCTGCTGTGAAAGGGGATCTTGGACACCCAAAAGCTTTTGGGCTTAGGGAGTGGCTCTTACAACTATAACTTTCTCTATCTGCCTGTTCACATTCAGTCTGTTTTACTCTGCCTCCAGTTTTAGGCTGCCTCCCATCTGCACCTTTAGCCTCCTCCCAAGTGTGACACTCCGGTCAGAAAAACTCATCCCCAAACAGAACCCACATCATCACTACACATCAAATAGTCCTGAAAAAGATCTGGCTTGCAGATAGCATCTGAGATACACATGCAGCAACTGGGCACTCTTGTGAACCATTTTGAAATCTGGCTCCTAGAAGTTAAATTGCAGACAGAAATGATCTAAGCTTTCACAGCTTTCTCCCATCACAGCCAGATGGTGCCTGACCCCTGTAATAATTTCTGCCATATTCCACCAATATGCAAGCCTCACTGCTTCCATCAAGCTGTTAGTACCAATCAACATTTTTCAGAATTGAGATTTTAATAAAGCATTGATAGAAAAATGTGAAGATTTCATAAATTCTCTCATGAATATCCATTCTCCTGGGACCACCTTAGGCTCTTCTAAAGCACCTCCATCTGTACCATTTAAGTCCTGCTCCAAGTAAATCAAATCTGAATGACTGGCTCCCTAATCCTAGGAAATATTCTGATTCTCGCCCTTCCCTACCAATTGGATATTGAAATACCATTTTCCCCTCTTTGCCCCTCCAGCTAAATTTCCCACCCTGCCACTTTCCATCTGCATCCTCGATTACTGGAACCTCCTCCCTGAGGCCCTTCCATACATGCAAAACACATGTTTTTTTCTGTTTCTTGTTACCTTTCTTGTCCTACCTCTTTCTGGTCATAGAGGTGTCATTAAAACCATTAATGGATCCTTTTCCCTTTCCACCTTCAGTCAGTGCTTCTCCCTGTTAAACAATCACTATCTGTTAAAGCACCGTCACACCTTCCCTGACACCCATTAAAAATATTTCTGCTCAATTGTCTCAAGGTGTATCTTCTCCTATCCCATCTCTATATTTGTTTTTGTTCATGATAGGAAATATACCAGCTTCCCCCCAGATTTCCTCTAGAATGATTCATCTTAAGAATGAAGGTCTAAAAAGCCTTAGATTCTGCGCAACTACAATGCAATGTCCATGCTTCATGTCTGTGTACTACCCTATTTGCATATTCTGTCTTTTAAAGTTTTCATGGAAAAAGTTACTTCTATTTTCCAGTCTTGTTCCCTCATTACAGTGTTAGGTACACTGCAACAGTGCCAGGATGGCTATGGAGAAATGCAAACCAAACATGGTTTACCACACGTGGGGAAACCTTTAAATCTGAAGAAAACAGAGGAAAAATCCCAACACATTCAGTACTTGTATTTATCAGTTAGGTATATTACTGCTAGCAACTCAGTGGAATCTGTTCAGTCAAAATCTGTAGCCACAAGGGAAAGAAGAAACATGAGGATCTATTCTATGGTGAAAGAAGGTACCATTAGGTCAGAAATTGTCGGACCTAAAAAAAACCCCATTTTCTAGACAATTAGATGTTTTGATGAATTTTAGGAAATAGCATACAGATAGTACAGCAGAGGAGCCCCGGGACCCTTAGTTCCCTGTCGGGAACACACTCTTATACACTCCAATTCCTCCTAGGCAAGGCTTAAACTCTGACCACATGAAGTATCTACCATGCCAGAGCTGCTTCCCTGCCTTCTCCCACAAATCCCTGCTGAGTGGGGAAGTCCCTTCCTGCTGCAAAGGGGCAGAGACAGTTATTAGACACTCTCCTCCCTCCCCGCCACTTCAGCACCTGCATGTCATCTCACAGGAAGTGGGAAGGCAATGCTCCACTCAAAGAGCCCTCTTAGCCCCCAGGTGTGCAAACTGGTTGGTGTACTCTCACACCGATGCAGTCTAGATGAAATACAAGAGATTACGTGGGAAAGGCTGAAAGTTTCACCTCAAAGTCTGCATAAATTGCTTTGCCTTCCTGGGAAAGTGACACATCCTTAGAGGCAATCTTGAATGAATGCAGAGGAGTAGGAACAGACTTTTCTGCTTTAAAACCTTCAAGAGATCAGTACAGGGCTTGGCAGGATGTTCTTCACCATTACAAACAGTGCAATCCACTCAAGGCTGTGCTATGTCTCTGCTAACAGGCAATTACAAAACTAGGACTTTAGTATGAAAGAAAAGCATTGCTCTACTAGAAAGCATAAACTGAAAGGAACAATATTTGCTATTAGTCTATCCTACTCCTTCATCTAACTTTCTTAACCAAGAATATTTTTCTTAAAAACCCAAGCTTCTCCAGTACAGGCTAATGAGAGACTGAGCACCCTTTTTGGCCACAGAGAAAAAACATAAGCTTAAAACATAAGCTGTAGGGACCGATTTATGAAATATGTTGCCAAGCTATGCAGAAAGCCAAGTAAAGTTCTCTGTAGCTGGTTCTGGAACCTAACACATTGTAAGCACACAAGCACTGCACTAACCCAGTTCTGCCTCTTCAAGGACCTAAGCTGGCTGAAAGCATTACTGGACTACTACTATAAGTAGATTGCTTTTAAGCAGACTATAGCTCTAAAGCAGCCAACAAGACGAGACATATACTCATATGCATCTCCTGCCACTGCCTAGTCAAGTGAAGATTACAAAGCACATTCTGATTATCTGTTTTCTTCCTCTCATTTTTAAGTGGTTGCTTGGGTTTTTCTTCTCACAGAGCATTATGAGCCTGGGATGACTATGTTGGCTGCTCTTAGCACATTGTGCAAGCTAATAGAATACAAATGATTGCATAAATAATAAAGCTGCTGAAGATTTTCTTGTCACTGCTTTCTTTGCTCCATTGGCTTGACTTAGAGCACACATAAAAATGGCCTCTGCTAAGTGTTATGTTCGTAGCATCCATAAATAAAATTAAGATCCTGATTTAAAGAGACATGAAGAAGCTGTATCTCCTCTTGATTTCAATCAAACTGGGATGCTCAGTGCCTAGGAAAATCAGGCCCAAGGCTCTATAGATGTAACCAGAAGGATACGACCTCTGTATGACAGTTCGTATTCAAGCAGGGAAGTTTCATTTCCTATATAAGATGCTCATACGTGCTTCTCTAGCATGTGTGCATCCCTTTAATCCAGAGGTAAGGCAGAAGAGCAAACTCTGACAACTATTTGTCACTTCAGAGGACTGGCACATAACATACAAACCCTGACACCATGGGTCGAGCATCAGTAGGATGATGACTTGTGTCAAGGCAGTTACAGCCAGAGAACTGAGATATAAATCTATAGCTCAGCATTGCTGCTTCCATGACTCCTATATGAAACTTCAGCTCCACCTTCCCTCTAGTATTAAATGTTCATATAAAGAGGACATTGTGACAACGCTCTGAGTTGCAAATGAAATTATATCCACCCAGCTACACCCTATGAAAAACAGCATTACTGCAGAATCACAACCTAAGGAGAACACTCTTGCAAGAAACTTATTCCAGGCTAGCTAGGAAGCCAACTGACAGAAAACTTAGGCTTGTTTTTCAGTAAGCTTTTTATAACACATTGTGGAGACATCAATATCTCTGTCCCCGTTAATCACAGTGATAATCACAAATTATATTAAAAGAGAGAGGAGAGAAGACAAAAGATGACTGCAAGGCAGCACCTAAACTGTAAAATGTTTGGGACTTGGACTGAGAACTCATCTTTTTTTTTAACTGTTTTGTTTTGTTTTTTTTTCCCAAGGATCACTATTCTGGTTCCTGCTGCTAGCCAGGCAGTCCAGTCTCTATTAACCATGTCCGAATTTTCTCAAAGTTGTGGATTAACCATGTGTCAAGTGCAGCCAGCCAGAGTAAGACAACACAGTTTTCAGAACCAGCTAGCTCTTCCTGACCAATGCAGCCACTCAAATGCACAGACTTACCAACACAGTGTAAGGACTTAAAGATCACAGTTGCCTGTCTCAAACACCGTTAAGGCCACAAAAGGACTTTGCCATGAGATGAGCACAGAACGGAGTGACAGGATGGCACTAACTCCAGGCTAAGGTGAGATCTGGTTAGCACATCCTGGGTAATGCATCCAGACAAAAATTTCCACAAACTTTGTAAAGAAACTACTTCTCGTACATATCATAGGTCAAACAAAGATCACCCCAAGTTATGGGACAGATGGCATCTGTGACCACCAAGGGCCGCCCCCCCATCTCCTTCCCTAAATATGCCTCCATGGATACCTGGACCTTGGACTGTAAATTACACCACCATGACCTAGAACTTGAAGTAAGATAGAGGTGGTACTACTGCCCAARTGTTATCTCAAGCCTAGGGCGAGGTAAACAAAGCTGTGAGAGAAGAATGTATCACAGATAATGGACGTAAAGATTGCAGAATTTATGGGCCCCAAGGAAAGCAACTGTGCGGAAACCAGCTCAGACTAGGTAAAAGATAATTCCATCAGGAGGAGATCACAACCACCGACTCACAACCCACTGACTCAAGAAACCCACTGACTCAAAAGAAGAGAAAGACTGAGCACGGGACTAATTAGCGTTAGAAGTGAGGGAATCATTTAACCAATAGAATAAAAGTGTGTAAGCAATGACCATTAATTCCTTTGTTTGCAAAGATATACAAATAGTGAAAAGTTTTGAATGACCTCAGGACCCCCACCACTGAGAAGCCCAGGGTGAAGAAGGACCAGTGGGATGCCCCTAGATCCATGGGTGGTGACTATCTTCTGCTTAATCTGTCTCTTTTCTCTCTTTTCTACTTTTTTCTATCTTTCTACCTCCCATTTTATTGTTAAATAAAATCCATACTATTGACTTCAGCATATGGTCTCGTTTGCACTTTAACTGGGGCAGAAGCATTTCTCAATAATGGGATCACAACACACGGTACACTTCATGTCCACATACCACATTATTGCCACACCTCCATTACACCCTCATGATGCATTCTCTTTGCAAAATTTACACTTTTTATGCTACCTTCAACTTTCATTTTTTCATTTTATTCTAGTTCTGTATCTTCCTGGAAAATTTGGAACTAACTATACTCCCAGGTGAAATCCAGGACCTTAAAAAATATCCCAAATAGGCTTCTGATTATGATTTTTTCATCTCAAAATGCTACTTAGTAATCAAAGGCCATTTATCTTTTTATAATGGCTATTGCCTCAGTGCCTAGAAGATCGTAATGCTTTCTTCTGAACAGCTAACAGCTTAGAGAAGACACCTCTCCTACTACGATGACCATTTTTCCTGTAATCCAAGCACTAGAAGCCTGATTCTGCCCTTAAGATCATGAATTTTCCAGCCTTCTGTCCAGCTGAATGACAAGTTTATCCTTACAGAGCTGTTGCAGTATCAGTACAAGATTAAGCATCAGGGAAAGAATTGATTGTGTAAGGCAGGAAAGAGTGATGACTTCAACAAATCAAGAGCACAGAAACAAGAATTAATTAGAAATAGTTACCTCTTTGAGGCAGCCCATGAAGTTATTGCTTACTGGAGAACCAGGTAAATCAGCAGTACTGGGACTCCCTCCCACGTAAAAGAAGTCATCCGAGCCCAGCATGGTGTAGTCCTCCTGTGTGTAGCCCGTGGTGGTAAGGATGCCATCCACAGAGATTGTCACCTGTTTGAGGGACACAATGGACAAAGAAAATCCCAGCAATGACCTTACAATCCTGAACAGAACAACTTACCTCCCCTATAATTTTATGCCAGTTTTATTAAGGATTTTGTGAGATTTGGTATGTGTTTTTTTTTTTAGTTCAGTCAAGCTCTATTTTCTGGTCTGATTTTCCCGCAAAGAAATGCTTCAGCATCTGCTTCTCCCTTTTCTGGTGCACCAGCACTCTCAGGCTTACCCAGCAGCCTATCCATCCAGATGCTTTCCATCTATTCAGGCCAGAAAATATAACTGTCCTTGAAAGAGATTTCTCATATTAGCTGATATTATGATTAATTAGAATTTGTTTTAATGATTACAGTTAGTTATGGTTGTTAGTAAAAAAAAAAAACACTAATGAAGACGAGGTTGGTATTTTTTATTTTTTAAGTTTCTTTTGCTCACGGCACACTGACGATCATGCATTCAGGAATGGGGGGAGAAGGATCTCACTTTCAATACATTATGAATGTGCATGCCATGTATCTGGAGAGACACACGCCCACCACCCACCACAAACAAAAAAAAAAGGAAAAAAATTTACAAACTAACCCATAACCAAAATATAAGCAGAAAATAAATCAAAATAAAATAAATCAAAATAAATCAACCGCACACCAACAAATGTGACAGCAGCAGAGATGAGAGAAAAAGAAAGAGAGAAGACACGAAGCGTGCACACACTGCACTTTGACATGTCATGCCAATATATCGGAGGCCCAGAAAGATGACAGGAAAAAAGCAAAAAGAGAGAGAAGGAGAAGAAAAAGGGAGAGAAAACCATTTCACACTCACATGCAATCAAAAATAAAAATACCAAACAAACTCCATAATAATAAAAAAAACTCAAAACCAAACAGAAATGTCCCCAAAATCTCTAACCACAAACACATGGCGGGTGAAGGGTGACAGGAGAGGATGGGAGAGGAGGAAGTGAATTTTATGTGTTTTGCTTAGATGTTGTTAGTGGTTTCAAGGGAAGATGGAGGAAAATAGATTGAGGCCAGGAGGAGATGGGCGAGTCACCAGACGTGGACATGCCATGCAGAGTGTGTACTGAAACAAACAACCGGCTGAGCTCCTGTTGGCCACGCAGGTAGAGGTCAGAGAGAGAGAAAGTGAGAGAGAGAGCAAGAGGGAGAAGGAGGAGAGAAAGCAGAGGGAGGGAAGTGGGGGAAAATCAGGAGAAAGAGGACAACTCTGGCCAGTTTGCCTGTAATAGCCATTGCCACAACAAAAGGGTGAGAGAAAAAGAGAGCCTTCACCACCATGGACTAGAGGCCCTGCAATGGTTCTGATCTAGAAACCTTCAGAGTTAAAAAAAAAAACAAAAACAAACCAAAAGCCAAGGAAAAAAGCCAAATGAAAACAAAAGCAAAAGAAAGAAATCTAAACTCAAAAACAAGGGACAAAATACCCCAACAATTTATCACCAGAAAGGAAAATAAAAACTAAAGACAGAGGTGAAGAAAACAATGAAAGAAATGTCCAAACCCCATTTCCAGAAGAGTTGTGTTAGTTGCTTTTGATGCTCGTTTTTCTATTCAAAAAGAAGAAAGAAAAAAAAAGAAAACAAGAAAAACGAAGGGGGGGAAAAGTGTTTTCAATGAAATTAGAATAAAATTAAAGGTAGCAGTAAGTATAAAGGAGGGGGGAAAAAGAGCAGGTAGGGGGAGGAAAAGGCAGGTAACACACGGCAAACCCAAAAAAAGAGACAATAAGAATGATATCTACCAGACAATGTAGTTTGTTTACCATAGCGTGTCCAATGCCTGAGTGCTTTGCGGAAAAGGGGGAAGAAAGGAAATTAAAAAATCGTGAACAGAACGATTGTTAATTAAAATAACTAAAAGCAAAGATGAGTCGTTAGGGTGTTAGTACATTAGTTGGTTAGTAAAAATGACACATTGCATGAATGGTCTAGTGTTAGTTTTTCAAAAAAAGGTGTGGGGCACCTGAGACACACAAAGTGAGAAAGAGGACAATATGACCAGGACTCTATGGGGAACCATGCCATCTAGACTGTAAAGAAAGAGGGAGCTGCCCACTCTTCCCACCCTGGTATTAGTCAGTAACTTCAACCCTCAGACACATTATCCAGGCCTGAAGCAAAGTTAAAACAGTCTGATACTTACTCTTCAAATGCCCATCAAGGTGCTTCCCTCAAACAAGAACCTTAGTCTCAGAGATGTACACACACAGTACACAGTTTGCCCCTTCAGCACAAACCCAACCATAAATCCCTTCTTCCACCCACCACCATCCACCTACATGCCTACTCCTCTTCCAAGCCTCACTACCCTGAAGTGTTGCAGAGTATCACAAGCAGGCCAATATTTCCTTTGGCTGGAGGATGCAGATGAAGATGAGTCCAAGACTCTGTGTCTTCCTTCCAAGTTTCCCAATCTGCAGATATCTTTATAGCAGCTGAGTTTGTGACTTTCAGGAGGAGCACATAACAGTGCCTGTGCTTGGCTGTTTGCCTGTAGCTCACTTCTGTCATCCAAGATATAGGAATTGAACCTCTCCTACTGTAAGGAGAAATGTGTCGAGGAGTTGTGTTGCTTGTGTCCAGGTTGAAGACAGAAGATTGACAAGATTTAGCATCCCTCCTCTTACACTGCAACTCTATTACAGAGGAGCTAGGAGAATTTACCAGTCATTTGGGTTTAGCAGAGCTTTGCAGATGCTTTTTTAACCCATCCCAAGGAACGCAGATGCCAACTGTTTGAACTTACTGCTTCTTGTTTGCTTTTTAGCAGTTGAGGAACTAAAGATCTTCACATGAAATTTGGCATTGTGACTAGCTTCAATGTTAATGGGGAAGGGCAGCCTGTGGAGGCTCCAAGTCTTTGTTCCAGTGTGATTGAAGCTGACAAGAACTATCCTAAATTACACAAGCAACATCTACACTGCCTCATGTAAAACTCATGTGCTTGAAGGCTTCAGAGCTGTGCATTAACTAGGGAAGTAAGTTTGTGAAGACTCTGTGGCATTGAGCACAAATTCCCAAGGTTATTTGCCAATGGGAATGAAATAATAATAATAATAATACTCTGTACTTGGGTATAATGAGCACAAACTCCTGAATTCTTCACCAAGGAAGTCTTACTCACAGCAAAACGTTGTGTTAGTAAATTCATTTTTACAAACAAGGGAGTTGAAGTATGGGACAGGGAGAAGAGCATGCTAAAAATGAGATGGAGTGTCAGCCGCAGACCTGAAGACAGACACGGGAAATCTGACCTTCAGTCTCCTCTGCTCCTCCTCCCACCAGATCACACTGTACCAAACATGCTTTGAAAGCCCTGGTAAAATGCAGCCATGATCCTGTTTCTAAGTAAAGGTTTCTCACAAGGCAGAAAGAGGGCTTAGTTTTAACTGAAATAATAAGATAAATAAACAAGGAGATTTGCTTTGACATTAACAATCACTACTCAAGGGAATCTGTGGATTCACTTGGCTTGTCTCTAAGGAGATTAACTGCTGTGATAGTCATTCGATCTAAAAAAAAGCAGCGCTTCGTACTCTCCTAGCTTAGCTACAAAACATTTAACAATTCCAAAAAGTACTGGGCAAAAGTCCAACTATTTAAAGTTCGACTCTAATTCTAGAAACAGCCAAAAAATTACGCAAATCCTCCTCCCCTTTCTCTTTGTCCCCAAAAAAGCAGAGGAAAAGACTAGATGGCATCCTGAAGCTGCTGATAGTCCATTTAGCTGGAATTGCTTAGATTTAGGTAATWTTATTGGAATTTTTAAATTATTGCTCTTTAAAGTTCATTTTAAAGAGAAATATGTTTATCTCCAGTGCAATATTTTCAACCAATTACAAGGAGGCTACTGATTTTCTTATAAACCTTTCAGAGGCAATGTTGGCAATTTGGGGGGGTTTTTTGTTTGGTTCTGGAGTGGTTTTTTTGAGGAAACATGAGCACAGCTGGAAACAAGGCTTCCAAGTGAACTATATTATGCTGCAACATTACAGGTGAATTTTTGTCAGGAAAGACATAGAGCTGATAATCTTTTACACGCAAAATTATTTAGGTTATACAAAATTATATTGGATGACAACTTTCAGGACTCTCATGATTGCTTTGCCTCAAGGCCTCATCAATTCCAATCTCTGGGCAGCTTTAAGTTCTGGGTCAATGTCTTAATTTTGAGACAGATCAAAAGTTAAAATGCAAGTATCCAGGGAAAAGATTACTAAAAAAAAAGTCCAGCCTTATYGATATTTACTGGTTGAACTGTATTCTGTCATGTTTAACTATAGAAATGGACCCCAAATAACCTCTGCTAATTAAAAACAATTTGATCTGAAGACTGGCCTTTCTTTGGAAAGAGAACATCCATCTCATTAAAACATCCTCTCTCTTGCCCAGTCAAGTTGGACCCTTTAAGAATTCCAGATCACAGTGAATAGATYAGGAGGATTAAAAATTTATGGTGCAGCTTAATTGGTGAGGGACTCACCTGCTTTCTAAAAATTGCCTAAGTACTGCCCTGGTCTTGTCAAATATGAAAAGGCATAGACACATTTCCATTTTCTTGGTCCATTTCTGTGGACACTAGCTAAAACATTAAGAAAAGAATGTGACAGCTTCCTATCCACAGTTTTGTTTGTCACACTTCACTTTCTGTTTCTTCACGATCCAAACCAACCCTGCCACGAAGCAAGGATTCATTTTGCTTCTGGCACATTTTGCCACTGAAATTGTTTTCCAATGAAAAATAAAAAGTATGATTAACTAAAATGGCCAATAAGCTCTACTGAGATATTCAGAGACCAGCTGTTCTGAAACTACCTAAAAATAAAGAAAAACCCCACATCAAATAAAGCCGTGTATTCTGACCCTTCCAGAGTGACAAACCTAGACCAGTTGGTGCATCTCCCTCTACTGTACTGATGGGAAAGCTTGAACAAAATAGGATCATTAAGAGCCATCCACTGCATAAGCAATTAAATTTGCATCTGCATATAAACTATTGAAAACAGATTGATTTTTTCCACAGGTGAGAATTCTGTAGTCTCATGAAAGTTTGATGACAGATTTTTCATCAGACCCAGACATCCTAAGAATGTAGAAATACAGGGATTTACATGGGAAAGACAAATAAAAATATTCAGCCCCAAAACCCAAATATTGAAAAGAAAAACATCAAATCCTGATAACAGAAAAATTATCCCCTAACATCTACTAGTAGAGACTGTTTCTGATCCCTGGCACTGATTATCCTATACTCACAGGCACATTTGATCTTAGCTACCGTAAAATGTTACCACAAATTACATTGTATAAACTTATATAAAGCTATTAAAGGTTGTGCTAATATTCACATTAATGATAAAATAAACAGGCCACATTGTATTCAAAAATTGATTTTAAAATCTTAGTTTACAAGCTATTTCTGCTCCTCTACCAATCAGCAAGACACCAAATAGCTCCTATTCACAGTGTAAACCTCATTTATCATGCAGCGGATGGGCCTTAGTAATTTGATATATTTACCAGCTTTCAGAGCAAGGTTATTTAATTTTATCTATTTATGTCTGAATTTATATTTCATGAGAAAGACTTCAGGATTTTAAGACTAGCCTTCTACCAAATACATCACCTGGTAAAGTTGTCTGCTTGGAAAAGCAGCATGTAGATGTGCAAAATTACAGTGGTAAAATCAAAAAAACTTTTCCAAAGTGGAATTGTAGGGTGCTGGATTGATCTGACTTTGCTTGGGGTTTTTTGATCCTTCCACTTTTCCAGTCCTCACAGCCAACAGAGGAGTCTCACAGGCAGAGACAAGAAATAAAGTAGAATTTCAATATAGAAAGAAGGGGGAAAAAATAAAAAAGAAGAAAAGAAGAACAGAGAATCAAGAAGATTCAGAGAGACTCCAGCCAATTAATTCCAAAGCTATAAAGTTAAAATAATTACACGCATACCCACCAGCCTGCATACCTGCGCACTCATATGCACACACAAAAGAAAAGAAAAACAAAAGACTTTCAGAATTAGAATTGTGACATCATGGCAATGGTTAAACCAATTAACAAAACTGAAAGAGAAAGGAGAGAGGTGTAGAGCGTTGGCTGTTGGAAATAGGCTCTGTTCCCACAGTAATTAAATGCAACAAGAATATTACTGATAAGATTGAATCATAATTAAGGAAATAATAAAATAAAAAAGGGAGAACAGAAAAAGAAAAAAAGGAAAAGGGAGATGAAAGTAAAGTTATGTCACAAGTTTTTGTTATTAAATCAAACAGAGAAAAAGACAGAAAATTATTAAAGTGGAAATGAAGATATTGCAGCAGGGGTAAATTCCCATCAACTAATGTTTTTCACTGTCCTTTAGGCACCAAGATCCAGAATAGGTGGAGAAACTCTACCAATACCACTGAGCTTCCCCATTTCTCCCTTACTCTCTCCCATCCGCCTGTCCCAATAAAACAAAGCAAAATTCTCCCCAGCGTTTTCTCCCCTTCACCATTACCTGCCGCAGGTTGCGTGTCACCTTAACGTCGTGCCACGCGTTGTCATTGAACTTGCCATTGACCGGCTCCACAATGGCCTCAAAGGCCCCAGACCCCAGGTTAATGACCAAGGAGACCGCACCGTCTTTCAGGGCCAGGTTGACATAATCTGCTGACTTGCCGGTGTGCAGGATGAGCCCGTTGCGCTGCCATGTCTTGAAGGAGAGAGTGATCTCATCGCTGCTGCTCTGGATGGGGTTTTGCGACAGGTCATAGCAAAGGTATTCGGAACCACGGAAAGTGGCCATGTTCTCATCTCGCGCTGGAAAGGAAGGGAAACAAAAGAAGTATTCAGCAGGCAGCCAACAAGAGATTTAAGGTTGTCGTGAAATTTAAGCAATCCCACAGCACTGTTAACTATAGAGCTAAATATCAAGGCATGCTATTAACTGTAGAGCTCCTTTTGTAACATGGCTACCAATAGAATTAACTGCRGGGTCCTTGGTACCAATGAATTTCAATGCTGTGTTTTTAGTTTCACTGCAGCACTGTCACCATAGGGACCATTCAACAGTATGCAGAGGAGTCCAGGAAAAGCACATTTAAGGACTGTTATAAGGCACTTCACACCCTTTTTAGGAGAATGATGGAAAGCTCTACTATTTGCAACACGACCACCACATAGGTGTCGATTAAGAAAACCCCAACATTTCACAAAGGTCAGAATTTAGATTCAGCACTAATGCCATCCAAATTTATCTTAACCTATCTGACAGGCAATTTAAGAGAGACATCAGAATATAATCCTAACAGACCTTCCTCTTTCTTTCAACTGAAAGAGAGACCAAGCAGACAAGAGAGACACATGAAGGGTCCTACAAATTCCTTCTCTGAGAGCATGGGGGAAGTCCACATAAAACATTTTGTCCACAGATAAAAATAATATTCCTAGTAAACAGATCTGAGAACTTTGCCTGTCTGATCACCTTATCCAGGAAATCTGTACTAGATAAGCACATCTTTTTCAAAAAGCAAAAATTAACACAGAATTATTCACAGCACATGACATCTAATATTTCCTCAGGAAGAAAAAAATCTCTTATGTACAATTTAAAAAGCCACCGCACTAATTTCTTAGCAACTGGAAGCAGCATTTGAATACCATAAAAATCCTTTGTGTGAGCTACAGGTCTGCTTCCCAGTACCTGGGGTTCCACTCACTCAAAGCCCGTTCTGCTGCCATACTGTGCYTATGTGACTTGAGCCAGCTGCATACCCTGATTTTATCCAGTGGAAGAAATACAGGACAGTAACAGGAAATCTTGCAGGAAGGCTGTCTGTAGCCCGTTCTTACCAGTGCCATCTGGGGGAAAACAGTACTTGCAATGGAGTCTGTACAGATCCCACGCTCCACTCCATATTGCAGCACCTTTCTGACTCCCAGCTGTGAAAGCCGGGCTGAGCAGTAGATAGTACAAGCAGTCAGGCTATCATTGCTTACAAGTCACTGCATAATGCAAGTGCTGGCACTATTTCCGTCGACATTAATAGTACTTTTCTGCTTCATTTCGTCTTATTTAGTAATCCTAATAAAGATTAGCCAGAATTATTAGTACAAGACTGAAGGGAAAATACTTGTTGTCATTGCCACTCTTGGAAAATAACTACATGGTAAAATCTGTGTCCTCACAGCATAAAACAATGGTGACAAAACAGCACAGTATTGCAACCTGTACATCTATCATTCTCAAGTGATAGGTCTGCTGTAAGAGGAGACTCTTGCAGCAGCAATGTGTGTTTGTACTTAAGYAAGCGAGCCATGTGTCCATATACTCCTGCAAGCAAACAGCCACCCAAATTACTCCATGCACCAGTACACATTGGGAGCCAACTGGCTTAAAAGCAGCTTTTCAGAAGGAGACCTGTGGTCCCAGTGGACAAGCTGAGCACAAGTCAACAGTGCCTGCTCTTTCAGCAAAGGCCAGCTGCATCCTTGGCTATATCAGCAAGAATGCAGCCAGCAGGCCAAGGGAAGTGATTCTTCCCCTAATGGACACTTGTGAGATCACATCAGGAGTGCTCTGTCCAGTATTGAGCTCCCTCATATAAGAATGACTTCAACATACTGGAGGGAGTCCAGCAAAGAGCTACTGCCATACTCAAGGTGCTGGGGTAGGTGATGTGTATGGAGAAGGTGAGAGAATTGGGTTTGTTCTGCCTCAAGTAGAGACAACTCAAGGGAAATCCTACTGATCTCTGCAATGACTTAATGGGAGAGCACAGACAAGACAGGGCCAAATTCTTCTCAGAGTTCTGCAGAAGAAGGATGAGAGGCAACACATACAGTTGAATGCAAAAAATTCTCAGTCTATACAAGAAAATGTTTCATCTTGAGGATGGTCAAACACTAGGAAGGGCTCAGAGAGACTGAAATCTCCATCCTGAGAAATACTAAAAACTTGATTAGGACCTTCTCTGAGCTAGTGGTTGGGTTAACAGCCGTTCGAGGTCCCTTCCAAATTATTTGATTCTTTGATCTTATTCTGAATACATTTAACTACCACCAAGTGTTTATGCTTGTGTCATGTGTTAAACCAGCCTAAGCTCAGAGGGCTGCTATTGACCGCAGTTCTGGAAGTCAAAGCCAAGCACTTAACAACCCTCTCCCCACACTGATAATTCCCCTGCCTAGTCACTCCTGATCCATAGGAAGAGAATTTGTTACAATCAAGTTACACACATGCTCCATGTACCTGCAGGTAATTCCCATCAAATAGCCAGTGTCTGAGGGTAGGAGTCAAACACAATCATTGTGAATGAGCCTTTTCCCCACAGCTCAAGATGTGCAAAGCACTGAATACACATTTGTGAAAGGGGACACGGGTGGGTTGATTGTTCACTGGGTACAAGACATACTAACAGGGCTCATTTACACTTTCTCAACCACTTAGATGAAATCTCACTCGTCTACTCAGTACAAAGGAGAAGTCAAAGAGTAGATTAGAAATTTGAACAGTAATTAAAAGCAATGACTGCAGATTCATCAAAACAGAGCAGAGAAAATTCAGAGATATTACTCCTACTTGTACCACTGGTTTTAATATAAGGTGCTATCAACCCACCTCTGCATGCATTTATGTCATCTGCCTGTTTCCTCCAGTCTGCTGCTGACCCTTGTCGCAGATGGGATTCTGTACTTTATCCATCTTTGTACCCCTCCCGTTCTTGGGAGAATGTCAGCTATTTCTGTTTCGTATGTTGTTATGGGGTTTTTTCTTCCTCCTGTGGCTGCTCTGGACAGACATTCAAATTTGCAGATCACCACACACTAAAATCTCTCTGAGGTTCACTGTGAAATCAAAATTCATGCCTGTCCATGCCGTGTCTCATAAGCACAACTCTCAAGGTCAACACACTCTCTAAAGACTGTATTCTCCAAATCACTGATTCCTCAACAGTTTACCAGTGGCCATGTGGATGACTGCTTTAGCAGTCTCATGAAAGGCTTCAGCAGTCAGAGCCTAATCTCTGCACTGAAGAGCTTGACTGCTTATTCCTCTAAGCTACAACACAGTAGTCTCTGTCAGGCCACATGAAAGGCTTTTTACTAAGCATAGCCTTCCGTTACTCTCCCAGCTGTTAGGATGCTCTGACATACACAATAGCTGTGAACAAAAAGCACCTGAAAATTACCAGAGAGCATGGACAGGGAAAGGGATATAGGTTGTTTCCACAATGAATGAGGAGCAGAAGCCCTGAGTAGGCTACAGGTCTCACAGTATTTCTTTATGCTTTCAGGTACAGTCTGGTGACATCTGGAAGACCAGAGAGCGGCGAACCACTTGTTATTTGTTAGCTCATGACCCTTGTGCTGTACATTTTTGAAGGTTCCACAAATTGCACTGTGATATTTAAGACTTCTATATTCTTTAAACAGTGATAGTGTACCAAGGAGCTTCTGTACAGCAACACAGCTAACCTGGAAGAGCTAAACTTAAGACCCAACCCAAAGTCAACCAGAATCCTTTGTTTATGTTACATAAAGCAATAGATCAAACCCTGATTTTTCTGGGATGTGAAATCCTATATATAGTCAGTGATGTTTAATTGAATTGATGATCTAGTTGTTGAAGTGTGACAATGCAACTGCATAAAATAACATTTACTTAAAACAGCATTTAGGATATGTTTGAAACCTATTGATTTTTATATGATTTGCAGGATTTAATTTTTAACTCAGTTAATACTAAATAGATTTACAAAAATCAGAATCTGAAAACAGGTTAGCACATATAAACAATCAAATCTTCCATTTCACTTGTTAATATTAATCTAAACCCATTATTTGCTTCCTAATTCATTCGCATAACTAAATTCTCTGCAGTAGCTGGGATTTTCAAAGATCCAAGACCTGTACAAAATTCCACATTCAGACTTAAACCCTTAACATATTCAAGACACACAGAAATCACCTGAATAGAAGCAAAACTCAGAATCTTCGAACTAACACAGACCTTTTCCTTGAATGAATGGAGTCACCCATCCCTTTCAATAGAAAATGTTACCCTTTTCTGACCAATCACTAGCAGACACAGCCAGCACATTAAGCAGTTACCATCACCACCTCACTGCAAAGCCAGTTTTGCAAGTTTCAGGCTTATACCTTTTTAAAACCCAAACCAGCCATCAGCATATATTGCAGGCTGAGCGCAGGAACAGAAACAAAAGCACAGCAAACAAGTACCTAAGCCAAGTTCCTGSCTCTTCTCATCCCTGAAGAAACCCCAGAGCTTGCTGAGTCTCGGGTCCCCAGGAGAGGTAAAGACCCCAGGATCTTTCCATACAGATTATAGCTATACTGCCTGTTCAGGAAAGCCAGATGGCAATTTTAGCTTCAGGGTTTTTTGTGCAACGCTGTTGCTATGTGTTCCTGTCAAAGCTCTTTCTACAAAGGMGAATATTCAGAGTTCCCAGCATCACTAAGAGGTAGAAAACTTTGGCATTTTGATTTATGTATGAGGAAACCAATGCACAGAYATTTTAATGGTTTTACTCATGGCCACCAAGAAAATCAATAATAGACAAAGCATTTGAGTTCAAGAGCTCCTATCTCTCCATCCTGGGCTCAATCCAGAGGTTCTCATACACTTGTGGAGGCAAACCAAGCTCCCATTTTTCTGCAGTCCTGTCAGGACGTCACCCCTGCTAAGGCAAAGCAGTCTCCAAAGTTTTGGACGATGCCTGAAAATAAATACTTCATAACTGCAAAGCTGAAAACAGCAAACCCTAAAAGCACTCATTCTGCTCAGGGGCATGAAGTTTAATACTCAACAAAAGCAGCATCTCATGTAACAGGAATTTTGGCCCCAGACAAAATTAAGAAATATTTAGAACAATATAAAATGGGCACTGACTTTCCAGAAGTCTCCTGAAGAAAACCTCAAGTAGCTCTCTTAAAACCAAGGGTCAGCTGCTCACCCCCCTCACCTTCACTGCATTACAGGCGTACTCTGAGGCAGTCCCTGTCTTACTGGGGTTTGGTTTACAGTCAACATCAGAGCATGTCTTCCGTTAGTGAAAAAAACAAACTCTCTGCACTGCTTCAAAATTAATAATCATTCCATTGTTTGGTGAGATTTACCTTACCTGAGTGGTTTGCTGTGCTTTGCACAGAAGAGCTAGTGCTGTCTGATAATCTAGGAATGGTCTAACACTGTCATGCATCAGGCTTCTGCCAAAGCAGTGTGCATTAGCAATGGAGACAGCYGAACAGCCAAGTACTCCCCTAACCTGCCAAACAGCAGTCAACAAGGAAAATCATATGTACAGGAACCTTTTCTCCCTACCATTTAACAGGTCTCTAACTTTGGAGAATCCTACAGATTATGCAACTTGTCTTAAGAAAAAGCTGCTTCCAAAGTTAGCCACTAACCACAGAATTTTTATCCAAATAGAGGACTACCACTGACCATGGCAAAAGGAAAAGAGAACAAAAACAACCATTAAAAATTAACTTCACCACAAATCCAGAACATCTACAGAAAAGTAGATCAGAAAAGATACAGACACAGAAAAGTATCAATGTACTCAAAAGGTATTGTGGATAATTAAGTTAGTGCATTGAAAGATAAAACATTGTTATAAGATACRTGTATGCAGAAGGTCTAATTGCACAGAGGCAAAAAAAAGCCAGAAGTTGGCAGTAGTCCTGCTGCTTGAATGATGGGCCCTCCTCACCCAAGGACATACTCATGGAATCAGTAGAGTATTACAGCAAAGCTGTGAACTTACTGTGGCTTTCAACTTACTGCACTGGGGCATCAACTGTGCTTTCAGTAGCATAATATTTAACTCAGGAAAATTAAGTTATTTCTGATGGTGTGACTGGCTAACATCATGATCCTAGCAACTACAATTGAAGTGTGTGCTTCTGGGGAGAAATGTTGTGCCAATCTTCCTATACTGCTGAAATAACAGCTATTCCTGCTTGGTAACCATATAGCTGGGTATGGACCTGACTAGAYGTCCTTGTGCCAGCATGTATATCTTTGCCTCCTTTCTACACTAATTCTTACACCATAAAAAAATAGATCTAAAGTTTTAAAATTCTAACTGAGCTGCTGGAAATTTTTTGACCCAAGTCATAATGAAGTCTGGAAAGAATCAATTTTACATATGAACCACATGAACATAAGGAGAAAATAGACTTAGAAGCTGTTCTAGACAATGAGCTGCAAAAGATCAAGGCATCACTTCCCAAAGGATGAGGCAGAATTCCAGGCTGGGCAAACTCCCATGAACTCTACTAGGAGGTAATTCTGTTCTGGGCAGAAGGGTTGTCCTGAGAGTCAACAACTAACAATTTATGTTTCAAGTCACTTTCACATGTATCTGATACTCCCTCAGAGGTTAGGGGAGGAGAAACTCTATGTCAGCTATCACAGAAAATATGTCAGCCAACACTTTTGAAGGATAAAAAAGTGAACAATTTTCATTACTTTCCAAGAAAATTGTCCAGTGACTGAATGCTGAAACCTTAATGAAAGTCCTCAGAAGCAGACAAAGCAGATTGCCCAGATTCATGTCATTAAAACAAACCTGGATAGTTTAGTAATAATAAGGCTGATATTTTAAAGAGATGGTGACAGATTAATGGTGACAGTAACAGCTAAACAGCAGAGTACTGCATCCTCCATTAATCCTTTTGCTGCATTCCTCCTTTCTAGCCTTTGAACAGGAAAAATAATACATCCAAATAATTGGGTTTTTCTAGTCCAACTATTCTTCACACCAACTGATTGAATCAGTAACATTGCTCATCAAACTCTTTCATAAGGTCCCACACTTTCTCCCTCACAAGCACACTTTTGTGGTCTCAATAGTCAAAAGCAAATCCTGGCTTAAAAATACTTACAGAGCTTATTTAATTATTTAAATACATTAGAATTAGTGTGCAATACATTCTTCAGTGCTTGAAGCATCTTCCAAGCATCACCAACAGTGATACTGACATGTGGAAGCTCTAAGAGCCATATTGTATCCTGCATTTATACTCTACAAACTGTAAAGTAAGAACATGTAAGTCATAATGTCATAATGAGATGACTGAACTAATTGTACTGATAAAACATTAGAAAAAGAATACTACTTCTAATCTCAGGGAAATTATAGGAATAAATTTTCAGAAGAAAAAGAATTTTTGCCGTTTGAAAAAAAAATTCTCTGTGAAATCACAGAAAGATGATATAATGGAGAAAATTAAGCGATGAACTAGACTCCCACAGTAAAAATAGTCTCTCAAATGCTTACGAATGTTAAACCATTCTAGGCAATGTTACATTTTTCAGAAACAGTGTCATTTACTKTTTCCTCAGGTCTCTCATTCTCACTTACTACATCTACATAACTTGTAAATTGGAAGCAGAGAGGAATCAGCTGAACAACATCAGAAACAGTGTGGGGAAGAATCAATGCAGGACAATATTTCCCATCATGTTTAAGAGATGTGAAGAGCAATGTTAGCCCAGGAACCCACAGCAAAGGTGGGACGCACTCAACAGCCAGTGCCCTTTCAGTGCCAAATTTTGCATGTAGTGTAGCATCTCTGATCTTATGCAAAAAGCTCTTTCACCTCACCAGTAAGAGCAAAGGAAGCATTAATGTTTCACCAGAGAACATCAAGTGCCTAGCATGAATCATGCCCTCTCCTCCCTTATCTGCTACTTTACCCATTACTCGTTGAGTCTAAAGCAGAATGCTTGTTAAAAGGTCCTCAAACTTAAGCCCAGAAGAGATCAAGGAGACTTGGCAATACAATGAATGTTCAGGTTGTTTTGTCAAACCTGACTAATCTATATTTCCCTGTGCAGCAAAGCTGTTAATGAAAACACAAGCAAGAGCTGCTTTATCTGAAGATACTGCATGAGAGCTCTGGAGCCGCAGGTTCCACCACTGCTTTTGTCTGCCTGTGTCCTTGGACGATGCTCTTTGGGCTGGCTCCAACAGAGAGGATGCTCTGACCCGTGGGACTGGAAACCATGCCTAAGAGGTCCAGAACCAGCCCTGCACAGTGACTTACTTCACCCGATGAATTTGGACCACTGCACAGCAAAGACTGAGAGCAAAGGGAAGGAAGAGAAATGACAGTGCCTGAATCTTTAGCCCAAAGAAAGGAGAAATTTCCCCTAGGCTCCTGATCCTCAAAATAGTTGACATGTACTAAACATATAAAGCAGTTTCCATATATCACTTTCATAAAAGCTATCACAAAATAGTTTTTCATGTGTGTGACTATTTATTTGTTTAGAAGCACAGCTGCCTTAAATTTCTGAAGTATGAGTATGTGCCTATTAAATATACAGTTAAAGATCATATCACCTAAACAAATAAATAGTCACACACATGAAAAGCTATTTTGCTTRTCAACGCTGGGAATCTCCTCTTAACTCAACAGTATATTGCGGTCATTTAACAAAATCTCTTCTGAGAGGAAAAAAAGTAAATCAGTTATATCACACAAAATCTGCTAGTTAGTCCACATATTCAGCATAGACAGAGATTATTTAAACCTAGTTTTGCCAATAATATGATCTACAGGTTCCCTACTGACTCTCTAAACCATGGATTCTGTCTTTTTCTGAAGGGAAGCAGAAAACAGAAGTGTCTAAAGAATTTCCTTCAACACCACACAAAGTAGCTGAAAAACACAGCCATAAAAACTTTTTCATTAAAATATTTTAATTACACAAGTATTAACATTATAATGATGAAAATGAATAAATAAGATGACATGTCTACAAAATATTATAACATATGGCTAGTAACATCATTTTTTAAATTGCTCATCAAAATTGATCTTATTAGCAAACTAGAGGTGTGGAAGTCAGAACCCCAGCATTTTATCCTCAACTTTGCCACTGATTCACTGTGCAACCTGAGGCACTTAATTAACCTCGACTGTCTCCATCTGTACCACAAAGATAACAAAAATATAGGTTAAGTCCTTGACACCTATGGGAAAATAACACTCTGAGTTTTATTAAACTCTGAAAACCAAGAAATTTTCTATATCTGTGGGGAGAAGCCAAGTACAACCCAGTGTATGTGCACCGTACTAAGTGTCCTGAGCATCCTCTTCTCCACCTATTTTCTGTTGTTTGCTAAATACAGATGACTGTACTGGTATCAGTGTRTGATGCTGCATTCTCTGCCAAAGAAACAATAAACTCCAGGTATTGGTCTGACCGTGGCACTACGTACTTAGAGCTGTGCTTGCTCTTTATGGTCTGATCAACTGACCAAAGGGACTAAAAAAACAATCCTGTGACAATGTCTTCCTTAACCCAAGATGAAATTTAACAATTTTGGTTTACACTTCCCYAAAAATACATTTCTTAAAAAAACCTAGAGCTCCATTTTAAAATGGAAGCATGAAACATGTTTGTTTTGAAATGAATGATGCTGAATAAATCAATTTTAAAAATAATTTGCTTGAAAGGATTTGATATAGTCATATAAATTCACAATTTGTTTTGGTTGAACAAAGTATACTTTTTCTTTTCATTTCCCTGAACAATTTTGCTACTCTCACTCCCAGCTCCAGAAGGTAGAAAAAAAGCAAGGTATTGCTACTAATTTTGTCAAGAGATATCATGATGATTTCCTGAGCATAAGACCTCCTCTAGATTCCTCACTGCTAAGCATGGATGAAGACAATTCCCATTGCTGCTATATTTACTTTTTCCTATGTTTTTATTTCACTCTGCAATTTTTATAGTTTTCTTATTTTCCTGGTGTACCATTCTAAAACATAAGGATGCCAGTCACCGAACATATCACCCAGTAGAAACGTTTCCTTACAGGCTGAACATTCAGCAAAGTCCAAACTGATGAGAGAGAACATCACAGCATCACGAACGTGAAACTCAAGATCTAACATATTCACCAGCCCCACTCTCATAGAGGCGTCTCTACTGCTGGGCTGCTACCTGGCCCACCTACCCCTCTGTGTAGAGCACACAACAGTACAGTAGGGTAAGAGTGTCCAAGCTAAGCTCTTAATTCACCAGTTTTTTAGCTACGTATTCTTGACCAAAAGTTCTGTTGCTTTATACAGACCATTAAAAAAAAAAATCAAACTGAAGCAACTTGCAGGACAACAAGCAACATTATATTCACCCCTAAGAGATATTTACTATCCTTCAGCCGCAGTCTGTATCCCAGTTGCAATTCCCAATTTCACACTACCCTTCTAACTCTTCTAGATTATTAAAAATCAGAAGTCAAACACCAAATAGTCATCTTGATTCTAAGCATTTAGACCTGTTTATTACTGGGTGCAGATTCCAGAGCACTAACATTCAGCTGTTAAAACAGCGTGCACTTGGGGCATTTTTGTTCCTTACCATACTGAAGACAAAGTATTATCTGACCTTAATAAAAAGCCATTCCATTAGAGAGAAGAAAATTAGGTAGCTATAACAGTCTTCCCTACATGTGGGGTGTGATTAGTCCTGCTTGGGGAAAAAAACATGGGGACTGCTCGGGGGAGTCTTCCAAGACTGGAGCAGGAACGAACAAAATGATTTACACCAACAGTGAAAGCTGAAAAGTGCATTCAGAACAAAAGCACATGTAAGGAGCCCAAGAGGAGAAATTCCTGCTTCTGTTGAACAGCACTATTTTAGAGAACTCCTGGAAGTGCACAAAGAAAGGGGCAGAAGGGAGAGAGGCAGCACTGCCAGAGGTGAGCGTGTGCTGCTGTGTGCCCACGGGTCTGTGCTGGCAGCAGCCTTCCAGCGAGTGTCGCGCTTGCTGCTGAGCAAGGAGCCCCTTGGGCATCCTTCCAGCGGGAAGTGGGAGTAGAAAAATAGTTACCGCTAATCACTGTAATAACACAATAATGATCCACAAAATTATCCTTTTCAATACCAGTGAGCGGTATTGAAAGCCATGCCCATGGGAAAGGGGAGATGCGAAGGAAGGTGAAAAGCAAAATGAAGTGGAAGAGAGATGAGAGCGGGGCAGAGCAGCACGAGTGGTATCACAGAGACTGCGGTAACGCCAGCTCCCCACAGCTTCTGTGTTACCGGAGAGCATGTATACGTGGAACCCCAGTACTGCTAGGATATCAAAATATGCTGCCAAACACTACTGCTGCCCTTCATTTATGCTCGTTGTGAGACATCATTAAGACCATTTATGGAAGTAGCAGTATCCAAACCCAATTTGAGGCAGAACGATTCTTCCCAAACAAAGCCACAGGCAAGAGACTGTTACAAGCTGGCAGAGCAGCTTTGACCAGTAATTACTTAGGGGCAAAAATGTGTGCATTTGTATGCAACGAGAAACATGCTAGGCTTCTGCTATGTGTATACAGCAGCAAGTTCCATGTGTGTTTACCAAGGCAGTGGACATGTATATGCAGTATAGGCAGGATAGTAACCTACAAAGCATATTTTTGTGGAAATGCAAACAAAGTGCATCTGAACAAACACAATATATACACATAAAGAGGAGGTGTGCCCTTTGTTACAGCATGAAAGGAGGCTACATTAATGTGAAGAGATTTACAAGAGAAAAAAACACACAAAACCAGGCTGGAGCGGATGCACTTGCATACATGTAGAATGTGGGAGAATTAACATCCTTATACAACTTACAGTGCACATCTGAGGGCAGGAATGAAACTGGAAAGAAACTTACATCTCCCCCATGTAAGTTCAGGACACGCACCACACATGAGGACTCACACGCACATGTATGTACACAGGAAAAATGAATGTGTGTCTTGCCCAGGTGTAAATACTGGAGTGAATGCACACAATCTCAGGGCATAAGCATAGATGTCCACGGTGCATGAGGATGCAAGGGTGGTGGAAGTGCACAGAACTCCAGCACTGTGCATGGGGGTGAGAGGGAGGGTGTGCCAGTGCTTTTGGCGCATGCTCCATCTTCATCCTGGGCTTTTTCTCTTCCTGATTTAGGTTTTTTTCTGCGGCAGAGCAGACTCCATGTCTAGAGGGAAGGTGCTTAATGAGTCAAATCCAATCTCTCGAATGCCTTATCAGTTGTGGACAGGCCTGTTTCTCACAGCTGACCTTTCTCACTGCACGCTGCTGAAAAACCCATACACCACAAACAATTAACACAATGCTGAAAACACAAAGCTGAAGGAAGACTCTAGATCACTATAGACAGCACTGCATCAGAAGGAAGAGAGTGATGCACATAAAAATGACAGAAAGCATCTATACAGCGGTTTCATTCCACCCTATTTTGCCACGCACACCCTTTATTACTGTCTTTACAGCTTGGCTATAGCAAAGTTATGTGCCAAAACAAGGGTCATGTAAAACAAGAAAGGAAAGCGTAGGGAACAGGGAATATTTTTGTGAGGTATATAATGACATTAAGCCCAAGCCCAAATAAATACATGTCTGAAAAAATATATGCAAAACTGATACAAAGAGCAAAGTTCCTTACTAGAAAACAAAAGCACACAAAGCAGGGGAGGTGAAGACAAGTATCAGCCCTTCTATACCTCTGCTGTTGTAGAACTAGCTCCTAAGAAAACAGATTAACACATTTACCAAAAAATCTGAACTGAAAATTTCCTGAGTTAGAAACATCAAAAATAATAAAACTATCAAATAGTCCCTTCTAATAATGACAAGGGGGCTCATTCCACAAAGAGTGCAATTCCAGTTCCAGGTAAGCAGGAAGTTTTTTCCCTGGGGAGGCACAAACACCTAAACATGAAGTGGATTGTCTAGCCAGTTAATTAAGGACTTTGCTGCTCAGGAAAGGGTCAGAGAAAATCTGCATGTTTTCAGCTCTGCTGCCAGCTCAGCACGAGACCTGGGCACATTGCGTTTTCTGAAATCTCTCTTCACTACCACGATTTTCTGCAATAGGTACATGGCACCAACATGCTTGAAGATCAAGACTAATGTATCTCAAATTTCAAGAGCAGAATTCACATCCTAATTTGAAAAAGTAGACATCTATCTTTTGTGCAATAGTCTCCCTGTGCATGCAAAAGAGCACAGCCCACCATTATCACGTTTTGGTTTTTTACTATTATTTCATTGCAATAGCATAGACTCCAAAAGGAACATGCTCTTTCATTTTAACAACTCCTTACATGTTCAAAATAGGAGCTAGATGACACTGAGGAAAGTTCACAGAAAAAAAGTTTGCTAGAAGCTCCAGAGAAGTCGTCTGGACACAGCACCTAATTCATCTAGACACTTGTGGAAAACTAAGCATGCTTTTGAAGATTTTGCATGCAACCCAGACAAGACTGTGACACAGGAGTGGGTTAAAAGGTACAGAAAGTCATCTAAGGTCAGAGAGTGGGGGAAGCTCAACAGCAGTGCAATAAATGTTTCAGTTTAGCATCTCTCTCTGCTAGTGATGCTGATGAACAGAAAAGGTATTTTGGCAAAAGTATTCCAGCTAATCACTGGAAGCATATAAGATCTCTTCAAACCTCAACAAATCAAAAAAGATTTTAAGAATAAATATTTCATTATAGTAGAGGGTTTTTGCATTCAAGTGAAAAAATTATGTCATTACTGTAATTCTTTCTTAGCTATTCTCATGTGGTCTTTTGATATATACATATTATATGCATTTATTTCAATGCRGCAAAAATTGATGCTTAGTATATACTGTAATTATCTTTAAATACTTATCAGCTCATCTGTTTTCATAAATTTCTGAAATTATCTATGCTATTTGGAATAATAGATAACAGCTATTCTATCAGCTAATTCAAAATTAGTAACTTCATATCATCAATGAAATGACTTTTATATCTTGATGTGACAGCACCAAAAATGAGCCCAGCTGCTTTCATTAGCTCAAGCTACTGGGTAGCACAATCTTATTAAAGCCTTGTACACATTATCAAGATTGGATATCAACTAAAAACAATAAAAAACAACAGCCAAACCAGAGCTTCTCAAGCCAAACTCTGAACTCACTGGCCTTGATAAAAATAAGGAGCAATTTTACAGCAATCAGTGAAGGTATACTGCTGGATGTAAGACAGCAATCATGCTGGTATCTGTGTTCATGTTATTTTTCCTAAGCCTGTTGCTAGAAGGTCAGAACTGATGTAATTCTTACTCTTACAAGAAAAGCCCAACTGCTATAAAAATTACTTTTCAAATCTCTCTGCAGGAGATGTGACACTGCCCTTGTGCTACAAGTACCGTTGAAAAACMTGTGTTTCTCTTTCAGTTCAGAAAGGTGCTGCCATTATTTTCCTCGAGATGAGTTCACCCTAGAGGGTCTTTCTTTCTGTGGTTTTGGACTTGGTTTCTTTTTTTAATAGCAAAGACTCTCATTCTCATCTAAACACCAGGGATATTTGTATATTTTATAAATATTTTCCAATTCCTGTTTTACTGAAGTGTTGTTCCCCTTCTTCCCCACACATTAACAACTCCATTAACCTACCAACACCATGGTCTTGTCATTTTGGAACTGAAAGCTGGTCAGAAATCTTGGGAAGTAGGGATGGCAGTTTTGGTCACAACCCACAGACCAAATTCTTGTGTATCCTTGTATGTGCCCAGTGTGAATGATGATTGAAGCCCTTGCTATGTGAAAAACACTGCTGTGTTTAAAATACAAGACAATTCTGAAAATGGACTCTGCCAATTTTCATGGGACTGATGAAAAAGGATTTTGGCAAAATTTGGCCTTGACATTGTAATTTTAAGAGCTTTTCTGTTAAAGTATATGTCAGATCAAGGTATAACTTATTTTCTCACAATTCTGTTGGCTCTGCAGAGCTAAAAAAATAAGAGACATAAAATCATGTATCATTATATTAATTTATATAGTTGATCTATCTAAATATACCTATATATGCAGCTTTATTATTACACTCAGATAACTGGACTCAAAAAACTAAAGAAACTTCATTAAATTTTTTTTCCCAATTTTACACAATTTTTTCTTGCTTGCCACTATACATCAATCCCACAAAGGCACCGAACTGAAGAAAACTGCATGACTTAACTAGTCTGGGAGGATGAAGGAGGAAGAGAACTCACTGCACTTAGTACATACCAATACTGAAAACTTTTGTACAGTTACCTGACAATTTACAACATTAAGCTTTACCATCTGCAGCCCACAGAGGATCACAGTTGTTCCTGCTTTTGCCCATACACTTTTTTGGAGCATCACTTTCCTGTTTCTCTTTCCTACAGATGAGTTACTAGATTTGGGACCTCTGCAATCTGCTTGGCTTGACCATACCATGGTTTATAAATCATAAGACATCGCTGGTGCCCTCCTTACCCAACAATGTCTCCTTAAATGGCCTTCACAATGAACGCTAGTTAAAAAAAGTTCTCAAGCTGCAGAGATACCAGCAGACAAACATTAGTGCTGACCTGAATATTTCATAGCATTTAGCAAAACAAGCTTGTTAGACCCTAAGATTCTGTTGCTTAGTGGAGGTAAGTTAAGAACTCATTTTCAAGCTCTTACAAGAACTGTAGCAACTCCATAAAGTTCCTCTGGTTGTGGGTTGTTCTAGTGTGATTTATACATGTGTGCTAAAACTGCTTTATCTGGCAGAACTGAGGCTGTTCAGCCCCAAAAGACAGAAATTATCCTTGACAGGAATGGCAATTGTCCACCAGCTACAATTTCTGATAGTCATGAAAGCACCAGTCAGAACAGGCAGGGGCCAGTCTGCGATAACTTTAAGCTGTCACAGCCCTGCAGGCCTATGAACCTCCAGACTCCACCTGTGCCTGCTTTTTCACCTCTATAAAATAGAGCTCTGTCGATTGGTAGTAGCAATTACTCTTTCTAGAGCAGAATGTATCTTGTGTGCACAGCTCTGCATCAGCATTTCATAACCACTGAAGACTAAAAAAACACAGCTGGGACATGATCTTTCCTAGCTGCAAGGGAAGTTTTAAAGAGGCAGAAAGACATTACAGCAATGGGAGACTTGGCTTCTGCGCATCAAGGAGTAACCCTGACTGAGGCTGGACACTCATGGCTCTGTGCACCAGGAAAGCATGTGGAATACATCACATCAACTACTTCATGGCAGCTGTCTACACGCATCACCTTACCCTTCAGTAAATGCAAGGCAGCTCACACCTCAATGTGAAAACGCTAGCTTAGCTTGCTTTCACTTAGAATTAAAAGTGTACACATATTTGGTTTTTAATAGGTAAATTCACAGTCTAGCTTGCTTCTAAATGATTTCTTATTGTTATGGTAATAATCTAAGTCAGCTATCTTCCTTCCAGCATCGCCCACCTGGTATTATTTTAAAATCTTTCAGCATTTGGGTTTTTCATTAAACCGTTCTCGGACTCTTCCCAAGCTCCCTGAATAGTGCTAGAGACAAATGCACCATTTCCTGGGTTGAACTTCAAATGTCAATGGCTCCAGCCCTCCTTCACCTCCCTGGTTGCATCTTCTGTGAATCACTAACTCATAAACACAATCCATAACCTGTAACATCTGAGTTTATCAGTTATTTCCCCACTGCTGCATCTGCCTGCCTGAGGTGTTAAGCTTCCATCGGGATCAACATACACCTTTGATAAAGGAATGTTTGTTTGCTAACTGCTTCATATTGATGTGTTTACACTGAACACTAGCACAGAGGGAGAGGGAATAACAGACTAGGGACCAGTTCAAGCAGATTATTTTTATAACACTTATAATATGCATGTGGTTACAAACAGATTTCATGGCTTTATTTCAATGGGCAGAATTACAATGAGAATAACTTTTCTTATCAACTGGCATCACACCATAGCAATCAGCTTTAAAGGCAGATACATTGGAACATCATACTTGATGTTCCTGCTAGCTTCTAAATAAGTAAAAATGCCCTTATACAGTGGTGAATAAAAGCTCAGATTATGAAATCAACAGATAACCACAAGAAAACATGTCCAGTTAGTATTAGAGCATCAACCTCACCGCATATTTTGCCAAACAATTTGTCAGCTCTTACTAACAATCTGCTGGAGGTCTCTAACTCGGCCTTCTGCTGACTAGTGTTTCTGTGGCTCACTTCTGTGGCCCATTGCCCACCAGTGCAATGGGTTGCTTGCTTTGAGGTAGCCACATGGCTATGTGGCAGCTCATCACTGGATGGGCAAGTTATAAATGGTCCATTCGTGATAAATGTGTATAGCAAAACAATCAATGTAACCCAGCCACTGATTGCCTTAGCAGAAGACAGCAATTGAATCAACTAAGGAAATTAAATTTCTCTCCAGAGCAACTTTTTGAACCAGGCAAAGCTCTGATGTATGCCCATTAGCCATCTGTATGGCATTTCACAGGATCACACAGGATCACAGAAAAAGCTGAGTTGGAAGGGACCCACCAGGATCACGAAGTCAAACTCCTGGCCCTGTACAGACAGCCCAACAATCCCACCCTGGCCTGAGAGCATTCTCCAAATGCTCCTGGAGCTCTGGCAGCCTTGGGGCCGTGATGGCTCTCTTAGCTTCACACACATCTCCAGCATCTAAGTGTTTTCTGTTTAGGCATGAAAAACATGAGGGGGGCATGAAAAACAAAAGGAGAAAGGGACAGGAGAACACGGTAGTGATGGAAAACAGTTTAAAAGCCACAACCGAGCCTGCCTTGTCCTCCTAAAGCTAAAGCCAGAGGGAGGGCTCCCTGTGGAARACAGAGTCTCTGTTGTTTCACTCGTGCATATGCAACTTCACATGTGCAAGCACACACGCAGCTGGAGCCTCCTCTCTGTGGCGGAGCACACGGAGCCTCCAGGGCAGCTCTCATTAAACYGCCATTACTGCCACGCTGCATGTGGGCACACAGTGTGTTCAGCAAAGCAGGCATCCAGACATGCAGCATCCTACGTGCATGCAGGTACATTCACAGTGCGTGCAAAAGTTGGGTTTGCAGCTGCACACATGGCCTGTCTGCACATGCAGATTCATGCACAATGACACACGTGTGCTCTGGTTGCACGAGTGCTTTTGTATGTGCATGCGCACACAGGGGACGTGTATTTGCATGGGCTGAGCAGGGTTCCCTTCTCCCTCTCTCTCTTTTCTTCATTGAATGGGAAAAGGCTGTCAGCAATTTCCTTCTGTCAACAGCTGGGAGACACTTTTCTGCAGTTAGCCGCAATTTGTTTCAATTATGTGCATTAATCATAGCCTTCTCCTGATGGTATTCTTCATAAAGGAAAAAAAAATTTAAAAATCAGAGCTTTTCTTTTTGACAAGCTGATTCCTTTCTCATGACAGCATTTACTGACTGCAGCAGGTTTGTTGGGAGAGTGGGGGAAAAAAGAAAAAGAAAAAAAAAGGAAAAAAAAAAAAAACAAGACACTTCCACATTTGCTTATTTCATTAATAAGCACCACGGCTCAAGAAGCTGATAGGGCATGCAATTAAAATGGGGGYTAGTTCACTGTCATTTCAATTGTGGAGAGAGAGCTCTGAACAGCCTTTATATCTAAAAATCTCCTAGCTTCAGAGAAGTGGATGGAATTACATCAATTAAGGATTGTTGTACTCCAACTTGCTTTCTTTGAAACCTAAAGCAGAAATCAGTTTCCTACTGTTTTAATATCTTACAGCAGGGATTAATTTTAAAGACACTGGAAAAAATAGTGAAAAAGTGGGAAACCCATAACTGCCTAAGAGCTGCTCCCAAAGTCTACTAGAACATAACCAAAGTATCAGTGAGGATGAATGTCATTTTACCACTCAACTGCACATCAAGCTGTGGTGTCTCAAAGTTGCCTCTTTCACGTGTGAGTCTTAAGAGGACTTCTGAGGAAGATGCTCTACATTTTCAGTGAAGTGGTAAATAAAATCAGGTACTTAGGATGTATGCTGATATTTTGGAAATATTGTTCTTAAATAAGCTCCTCTGCAGAGATATGATGGTCTACCAGGACATAAGCCAAAAGGATCTTTCCTTCTTTCTCATTATCTGCTTTMCCCAGCACTTATTATCTTACCTGCTATTGTATTAAAGATTCCTCCCGCCCTGATATGTCACGAATCACAGCAAGAGCTGACAAGCTTGGAAAACTTAGGAGTCATTGTACAGATTTTACTCAGAGGTTTAAATATTTCTGGGAAACTGCTAAGATTCAAGCAATGGACACTTACTCCACAGCCCTGGAATTTTAAACCAAAAATTATCCAAGTACCAAAAATTTAGATGATTTGTAAGACATGATCAATGTATTTTATCAAAGACTAGGTTAGAACAACAAGGCTGTGCTAGAATAACAAGGGAGTCTGTAAGATTGGTACTGCTTAAAACTGTTGCATTGAGTCCTTGCAAAATTTGCTTTCTAAGAATCTGCTTAGCTAGATTTGTTCACTCCATCACACTTAGGGAAAAGAAGAATGATCCTATTCTAGGTCCATGTGGCACAATGTGTATAATAAATCACTTAGAGAATTTAGGCCTACTCTTACCTTAAGATTTAATGGCACAGACACCAACTGGGTGTACAAAAAAATCCATCCAATATATCCCCTGTGATCATTATATCAACAAAGACAAAATCACGAGTGAAGATGTTGTTACACTGGCAGAAAGCACAGCTTTACTAGTATGGATTTTTTTTCATAAGGGTCCAGGCACATTAACAAAAGAATTTATAAGGGATATCTGTATTCAAATGAGCTCTTTCCTTACCTAGGTTAATAAAGTCATAGGTACAAGCAAGGTCTCAAACAGGTTCTGCATCAGGCATGTTTTCCAGGGCACCAAAATCAGACAGGGATGATGTGATGTGATCCTGGACATAGCTACAACGTTAGCCACAGTAAGCAGGGACTGGGCAGCTGCCAGAGCTCTGCCACATCATGTGATTAGGAACTCATACTGCACAGATGGTGTACATTTTGTGGGAGATGATAGCCCCTCTACCCATCAAATGCATGTCTAGACACTAATGATCAGTGAGGGTCACTCCCATGGATGCAGCTACAGCCAAATGACTATGTCTATGAGGATTTCATAGTTCTTTGCAAGAAAACATGGAGGAGGTAGTCTGTACTGAAAAGAGCACGCCTTTGCCTGCATGAACTGCACCCACAGACAGCCCTTTCCTGATGTCAGAGCAGCCTCTGAGTCAAAGTAATGAGTTTCACAGGTCTTGATTTCTTCCAGCTAAAAGGTAGGTACCTGGAAGTTTATTGCTTAGCTCAAAGCTTTATCTGCAGAGGAACACATCTTAAAATCCTGAGAGTGGATCTCTTGCTATCATCAACACCCCTTGTTCTGTGACATTTCAGATTTGCACAAGCAGGACATTTAGAGAAACTAACCCCAGAGCAGTTACTAAGTGAAACTAACCCTGAATAATTAAGATGTGAAAGAGTCACAACATTAGGAATCAGTTAGAAACTAATGTGATCTGCTACCTTGATGCAAACTACCCAACCTCTGGGCATTCTGTGGTCACAAACTCTGGCACCACAAGAAGCAGTACATCCCTTCCACCAGCACTTTCATTTACATTTCCATCAAAACCTTTCATTACATTGTGTTCTATTTGCCAAATTAAAACACAGCCCACAGAAATATGTTGGTAGAAGGCTCATCCAGAAACCTTCATCCTTACTRGAGTTATACTGACGTACGCACAGACAAAAGGGAGAAGAACTAGGAAGAACATGGGAAGTCTGAGAGCTGCAAAAAGCTTGGAGCTTCACAGAGCTCTTGGGCTTCAGACACAGCACTTTTCAACACAAGGAACAATAAAGCCAGAGTAACATAAAAGTCAGAGAACATAATAGAGAAAGCAAGAGGGAAAAGAGGTGGGGAAAGGAGAAAAACAGGAAGAAGAAAAAGAAAGCAACAGTGGAAAGCAAAAAGGACAAGTGGAGAAAACAGAAAAAGGAAAGAAGGAGAAAAAGAAGAGGAAATGAAAGAAAGTGATAGACAGAAAGGGAGAGGAATCTCTGCTGGTACAGTAACAAATAAATCCCTGCAGCATGACAGGCGTCTGCTGAAGCATTTCATTTCCCCGCAGCATAATGGTGTGTTATTGCCCATTATCTGTTCTGTCAGTGCCAGAGTCGATATTAAATGAGGGGCAGCTGCATTTAGCTGCCATTTTTCAGCTGTCTCCCTGTTACCATGGAGACGCACTTGTTTTTTGATGAACCTGGCTGCGAGCAGAGGGGTGCATGCGCACGAGGGGGAGGCAGGAGCGCCGCAGAGCAGTGGGAGCGAAGGACCAAGACAAACAGTGGAGGAACACAAGCAAGGGGAGGGCAGGTCCTTTGCACCCAAGCACTAGAGACAGCCATTTCAAACACCCTGTTAATATGCAGAGGGGCCGACGGCCAAGCGTACGCACAGTGCTCTGACTTTCATGGATTCCAGCAACTGCTCCTTCATCCCTCTGCCCTTCTTCTTTCCCTACACCCTCTGTCCCGTAAGGATAGCAATCCTCCCCTTCTCTCTAATACCTCTGCAGCAGCATCTCTAAGACTATTAGAAGCAATGATTAACTAAGCCTCTCAAAGACCATGTAGCAGGTTGATGAGCATTAATATTGCTAAAATACTAATCAGGAACATGAAGCACAATGAGATTGGGTTTGTCCCTCTTTCCCATCAAGATTTATGCAGCAAACTGCTGCCACACACGGGTGCTGAAATCTAGAAAACTTTACTCACCATTTCCCTGCTTTAAATATAAGGATGTTCCCTACAGGGAAGTGAATGGGAGACAGATACATAGCAAACCGGAATCAAATGAAAGAGATCTCATTTCCTTTCCTTAACTTCTTAACACAAGTCCTCCTTAGAGGAAAGACGCTCTGGGGTTTCCCTGCACCATTTACTTAATGGTGGCAACTTCAAATCTCCCATCTAGCAGACTCTAGATTTGATCTCTAACACTGTTGGCTTTAGACCCACGAGCAGCATACCTGCAGTGGCTGGGAGAGCCCATCTCCTATTCTCCAGTGTCATCTCAATCACACCAGTATGAGAAACGTTGTCTGCTTCAAGTGTTGACCACACACAGCACCAGAACTAAGCAGTCCAGTTCCGACAGCATTTTCAGTTTACTTACATTTGCTATAAGCTATTTATCTTTGCTTGAGGGCCTTGTTTCTCTAAATGGCTTGTAAAGGGTTTTAGAAACACTGGAGAGACTGACATGGTGAAAGTCGAACTAATAGACTATACCTACATTAACAAATAAAATGGAGCCTGGGTGCACTCCTAGACTTTGAAACATGGTAATTGGTAGTTTGGAATGTTAAACTATCAGAACAGTCTCTGATATGATTTTTCTCATTTAACTAGCAGTCTTCCAAATAATTCTGAGCACAGCATAGGGGTTAGGATATGCCCACAAGCATTCCCAATGCCCAATTTGCATGGAACCATCTTGTTCTGCATGTTTATGAGCACGGACAGACCATCCTGCAATGGCCAGCCTCCATGCCAGGAAACATTTCCAAACATGCTCAGTTGATTAGTAGAGACAACCAGGCAATCCAGCTTGGAGACAGCCAGGACAGTAGTTTGTGCAGTCCCAAACTACAAGGATAAAGGTCTTGCTGACATATCCTCACTCTGTCCACCCTAACTCTCTGTCAAAGGGCTGACTTGCACAACTCTGCTTATCATTCAGCTTAGATGTGCACACAGAACAATGGAGCCACAGCTTCTCTGCAAGCCACTGAATACTCAAGCCATAGGTCTGCTGAGATATATCCTCCTAAACAGATAAATAGGAAAAGAAGACTAATAATCCCACTCAAGCTGACAAGGATAATGGGATGCCTAAGAAGAAAATCACAGCCTTAAGATACATACCAAGAGCACTTCTGGGGTCTCAAAATTCCCTAGCACTAAATGGGAATATTCTACTGCTACACTCTGAGCTTGCAGAAAGCCTCACCTCTACATCAACTATCATGATACCAAAACAGAATTGTTCGGTGCGCAATGTTTATGATCAAGGCTAAAGAAGCCCAAAGGACATTTACTCCTCAAAGATGCATTTATGATGCAGATATGTTGTCAGGCACTGAGAGCAGTCAGCTTTTCACAAAGCAGCTTGCTCTTTAGGTGATACCTACTTTTGCCTTGAATTCTAATTTACAGCCTTCCAGTCCATGCTTGGATCATGTTTCTCAAAGTGCAAACCTTATACCTCAGTCCTGTGCCTTTGCCCCAAACCCCCAGATTGCCCAGCAACAAAGTCAAACATCTTTGCTAGGAAGTTGGGAGCAGAAGATACAAAGCTGCCCAGGCGCAACTCTGGTTTGCAGTGGAGTGTCCCATCTCTTGCTATTTAATAATCTCAGTGCAGGTGAAACTGAAGTAACATATACTCATACAAAAGTAATACCAAGAAACAGCAACACTGAGTATTCTTAACTTTTAAAACAGTACTTTGCTGCTTCTCAGCTTAGAGCACTCTCTTTTCCATACCCTCTGGTTTCCCAATGCTTTTCTTTGAATCTTTGTTGTTATAAATAAAAATAATAATAATAATAATAATAATCATCATCATCATCATCATCATCATCATCATCATCGTCATCCTCTTGGATGGGTTTTAGGGTCTTGCAGTCTTCCTGAAAGCGTGGCATTTGTCCGGCGGTGCCGTGACGCGTTCCGCGGCGCGCGCACACACACACACAAACGCATACTTAGTTGAGGCAAAGAGTCGGAGGGGTTCTCCTTATGTGTTCCATGAAATAAGTTTATTCCATGAACCGTCAGGGAAGGAGAGAACACAGAACAATGGAGGGGTCAGGGTTTTATTCCAGGGGTAGTGGGGGCAGAGAGACAACAGGGGCCAATGGTTTGAGGGTTTGGGGGCAGAGAGAAGGCAGGGTAATACAACTTCAACCAATAGGGGTAAACGAGGGGAGGAGTGGGGTACAGGAATAAATGGGATGCTGAGTAAGGCAGAACACCCTAGAACTGAACCTTATAAGGGAACAAGGAATAATGGGCTGCTTGGTCACTCCTGCAGCTGGCTCAAACACTGCAGCACTCTCTGCTGCAGGTTCAGCTACCTCTACAAATCTTCTCATTTATTTGTTCATGCTGTCCAGCATCACCTATCAAATAAACTTCACAAAACTCAAACACTCAACTAGGAAACTACTGTTTTAATAATTGTAAAAACTGCAGTACCTTCCAATGATCCACTGCACTGTCTTCCAGTGACCTACTAGTGCAGACAATTTCAGTGCCTGACTGTGAAGTAGTCTTCTTCCTTTATTCAATATATTTACTTTTTAGAATCCATTTAAAAGTCACTGTTTCTCAAGACCTGCCTGACCCTTCCCATTCCATGCTAAGAGACAGTGAAAACAAAGGGTCGAAGTGCCTCATTTTATTTATACTTAAGTCCTCATCTTCTAGTTGAAACATATCCATACCTTGTCATTTTTTCATCAGAGCCTCTTACTCTGATGTTTTTCCACTTTGGGCCTTCTGAAACTTGACAAAACTTTTAAAAGTAGATTCTAAAGAAACTCAAGTGACATTTAATCGGACAATGCTGATGATCTTTCCCATGAATGACATCTGTTGCCCTTCCTTATGGTAGTTACCCAGAACAGCTCTTCATGTATCTTTTCTTACCTTGCTGACCACTGGTTTCTTTAAAATTTCTGATTGACCCATGTTGAGGAAAAAAGTTCTACCTGAATTGCTTACATGCTATTCTTTCCTTGAGCTCCTACCACTCTCATAACCTTTTGCTTTTGAATATGGAACTATCTCAAGCACCACATTGAGTACCAGACTGCCATCGGACTTACAGGATCTTTTTTCTCTGGGGATGCCTCAGTTCAGAGTGTCTGATCAAAGTCATCTTTGTAGTCCAAGGGAATTTTGCAAACAGTAGTGGAAACAAACCGCTGATATACATGATTGAAAATATGAACACTAAAGAACTGTTTAATCTGTTAGGTCAATGACACTAGTTTTGGGTTCAATGAGTCAGGGAAGCTGAAGGGAAGAAAGAAATATGCTCTAATATTAAGAGATTTTGTTTCAATGTAATCTCTGGTCAGCAAAGAGTATGACAAGAGCATTGACAGAGCAGTTTTTGAGACTACTGGGAAAGCAAGAGGGAAATTATCCTGCAGAGGTCTCACAAACAGCTCTGTGGTCATTTCAAGGAGTTTCTGGAATTGTGCTGACTGCGATTAGAATTAGTTTATACAGTACAGACAAATTGGTTCCAGAACCTGGTAAACTGACCTGTGTGAGTTAAGAAATACATTAAGAAGAGCAAGGGAATTTGCAATTAATTCCTTTGACCACATTCCCCATACCCAACAAGTCCATTGGGCTGACAAACAAAACAAGACAACAAAGATGTAAAAGAAACCTAACTGCTAGATGCTATAGACAGATCACATTTATTCAGGAACAGTTTTTAATCAAAAGTATTGATTTCTAACTCTGGGATGCTTGTGGAAAGCTTTCTGGCAGACAAAACTAGCACTCAAATTTTAGGGAAAGAAAGAAAGATATATCTACCTTTGTATGTCTTTGCATCTTTATTTTCCCCACTGTCTCTTTTCAAAGAACAATAGCTATCAGCTATAGCTATAACAAGCCTACTGTCTTGATCCAGTCAGTGAAAAATAGGTGTGTCATCTTTAGTTCTACTTATCTGCATTCAGGTAGTACAAAGCAACATAGCTGAGGATCAAATCTCCAGTGGCACAAAAGCTGCCACAAAGCTGCCCCTTTAGCTCTGGCACTAAGGTGCTAGTGTTCCTGCAGAAGGTATTCCTAAATCTGATTTCTACTACTGGTGGAGGAATGGTATGCATCACTCTTCCAACAGCAGGTCTGCTTTTCTGAGCGTCAAAGCAGGATCCAACTTTGAGTATTTCAATATTCCAACAGAAGCTGGGGCAACTCAGTTAATAAGAATGCAGGTCCAAGGGACAGAAATGTGAGGGCAGAGCCCAGTATCACAGACAGCTTTCTATAAAAATGTGGCTTCACTTTCGACAATTCAGGAACAGATTTCAAACCTCAGCATCCCTGGTGCTGAGCACTCCTCATGCCTTGCGTGTTTGTAGTCAAGTCATTCAACTGCAGAGCCGAGAAAGAAGGTTGAATCCTCGAGATGCAACGTCTTGGCACTGAAGCTTCTCCTTTCCTATCCTTTTCTACTCCATAATGCCCTAGGAAGGGATATTATGTTTTGCAGAGTACTAAAACACAGTCATGAGGAAGTATAAGCAATGAAGTGCATTTTCATGTCACAACAGACTTTATTAGCATAATTCCTAATTGTGACTGTTTAGAAGCCCCATAAGAGCAAGAATAATTATGTTTAACAGGCAGCATGATAAAGAGACAAGATTAGTCAATTCTCCATTCCCCTCCCAGTTGCTACAAAATCCTTTTCCTTTCCTCTGCTGTTGGGAAACAAGTACAAGGGAATGTATTCTACAGAAAAAAATGGCCATTTCTAGTGTGCCCAGGAATCTTCTACTTGTGACATCCTAACCCTAGTTTCCTTGAGCAGGACCTTATACATACTTGTGAGTGGCAGCATAAAACAAAGACAAAATTTGGAACCCCACTAGAACATAGCCTATAAGAAAAGGCAAGATGCAACTAAGCAGAGGGATGGGGAAACCTGGAAGTATTACAATACATTCCAGAACTGCACAGTGTGAAAAGAACCCATTATTTAGATACAAGTTTGCAATACATTTCCACCATGTTTAGTACAAACACAGAAGACAAAGCGTTTAGTGTCTTATCACAAAGCATCACTTCCTAACCTGCCCCATGGATCTGAAGCACACACCAAGCAACATTGAGCCCCTGCGGTGCAAAACTGATCACAGGATGATCTGGTGGGTGCTGCAGAGACTGGAGCACAAAGCATTTCTTCTGTTGTGGTGGGACAGGACAGGCTTGCAATGGAGACTTGCAAAAAGTGCAGTTCCATGAAGGCTTATGGACAGAGGGAGCTCATCTTTGCAGAATCCAATTCAAATATTATGAAGATAGTGGCCCTACAACAGCAGCTCTTTTTGGGTACAGTGTCTTATCTTGGATATTAGTGACTTACAAAAATGCACAGGAGACTCAGTGAAGTGASTCTGTCTTGGTAAGAGAAGAATTTCTAACAAAGACCAATCAGGGTCCCAAGTACAAAATACATTGGGCTGGACTCTGCCCGCTCCCTCCCTGCTCTCTCCCCAGCCTGCACAGCTCTCTCTCCGGTGCCAGTGGGACGTGCCCTGGCTGACAAGGACCCTGCCCAGTCAGCCCAATGGCTCACGGTCCCCAGCAAGCTGTCAGCCCCCATGGTGACCTGACACAGCATAAGTTCTTTAGATGCCAACTGGTACCATCCACAGCAAATAAAGACCTGCTGTCCCAACAAACATGAAATGATGCCACTATTCCAGCTAACAGCTTTCAAATATCCTTTTAATATGCACTAGTCACATTCATTACAGTCCGGGGATAGCTGAACCATTTTACCCCTCTCCTCCTGTCCTTTAGCTCCTCCAGTTCTTGAAAGAACATTTGTTTTCAAGCTGACTTGTCAATTAACTTCATCCACTCCAACAACTGTCTGTAGTTGCAGATTCAGATCATGTCCAGAACTGTCACTACAACACAAGGAAAAGCTCTTCTCCCCATTTAAACTGCATTTTACATAACCAGGATATTAGAGCAGCCAGGGGCTCTGGGGTTTAATTCAAACTTAGACTCTCAGGTGTGATTCTGTTTTGCTGCAGGTATTTTAATTTTCATTAGAGAGAGAAGAGGAACAGAATCGTACATGGTTTCATATACATTTGTTTTGATTTTTATAGTTGGCAAAAGAACTATATTAATAGCACAGCAGGGGCTGCACTGAAACCAAAGACCTGGAAAATAAAATATTCTCAGTATTCATTATTTCAGTACTTGCAAATTCCAACAAGATGAGACTTCTATATGCTTATCATGAAAGAGAAAAAAATAGACATGGATTAAAATAGATTTTAAAAACCCCACTATTTATTTACAGTACATAAAGCAAATATACTTGCAAATTGTAAAAAGCATTACCCTTGGAGTCCTCGGAGAGTCTAATGTATCGGAACAAAAAGTAGGCATACCCAAATTAAATGCTGAAAGAAAAACTGGGCAAGACACTTTCAATCTGATATGCAACTGCTGAAGACAGACCAACCTGACACTGAGAGCAGAGCTCTGAAGGCCTGATTCATGAATCCAAATCTCAGACATCTGAGTTTTCACAAGATGTCTGTCATGTCTCACCTTAAATCTGGCACAAACCTGATGTATAGACATGGTTAAATCACTTGATAATCTCTTTCTTCATATTAAGACTCTGATATTGAGCCATTTAAAAGTGTTGTGAGATAAATTGCCCATAGCACTGCAAAGCAATAATATTGCCACTTAGTTTTGCTCAGTATTAAACAAAAACTCTTCAGAAAGCACACACATTTGTTGACGTCTTAATTCCAGAAAGAAGAGCAAGAGTCAAACACAGCCAGAACAATTAGTGTCTTCAGTACCCCTATCCCATTCCAGTCTTGACTCTGAGTAAATGAGCCTCATCTGAGCTAATTACAAAAAAAGATAAAAAAGGAGTCCTTCAAACAACTAACCAAGACAGCATCAGAGAAACACGGAGGAAAAAGAGGTCCTTGAAGAAAAAATGAAAGGCACAAACGCTGAATAATAAAGGACTTGTCACATTCAGTATGATGAGCCCCTGCTGACCTTATAGACACAAATTTGGGATGGCAGGTATGTAGGGCTTCACTGATGATGTTCTTCACCACCATGCAGAGCTATGCACTCTCTACAGGTGCATGTGTGGTGGAGGGGGCTGAGTCCCCTGCTCAGGACACTGCCACATGGCTGACCCCTCACTCTGCTCCTGTAGCTGCAGCGAACACACCCACAGGCTTTGCAAGTCATCTAGTGCAAAAGAACAAGGGTCTGAACGGCACCTCTGGGGGCTGAAATTTCTCTGCAGCTCTAGGAAAGGTGTTGTCAGGACAGGAATAGATCATGACTCCCCAAGTAGTCCCCCATGTGTGCTGAAGAGGTGGGAAGGAACCCTACCCCCACAGTCAGTCTGCACTCCATGTGTTGGAAGAGACCAGTATCCAAGCACTGAACCAAGACAAAAGTTTTGGTAAAGGCTTGAGCCCTTCAAAACTAGTCTGACACCCCCCAACACGCTTCACACAAGTTCTAATTTCATAGAGAACCTGCTATTTAAATGTGAAATGTGGCAGTAAGTCTAGGACTGTGGGCAGAAGTATGTGTTTAGTCTGGCACAGGAAAAGGTACATCCTCTACTGATGCCTTGTAGCTGCAGTAAGTTTAGTTCCTATATGAACCAAACACAGGGGTAATAATGGCTAATCCTGCTATGCAACCATAAGCAAGTAAATATGATGCCCAGTAACAAGCATAGGTTTTCATAAGTTTATACTACCAGCTGGCTGAGAAATCACTGTCTCAGACTTCTCTACCAGACAACTGGTTAGTGATACAAGGTTATTTGACTCGTAGCACAAGATAAACTATGCATTAACACTTTGCCCTGATGATATAGGAATCTAAAGGGCAAGAAATACACTGCAAGCATCTCCTTGTATAAGGTTTCTCTTCAGCACTATTCTGCTGAGGGTTAATAAAATAAGTATTTGGGGGGAAAATATTCAAAAATTAAATATTAATGAAGACCAACTCAAACGGCTAATCAACAATGAAAACTGTTCTTTTACAATGGCTCCCTTTCAACTCTTGGTGAAACACAGCTCTGCACTGTGGTGGGCTTTTTCATTCAACAATTAAAGATTCCACCATGAAAAGAGAACCATTTCTCTACTTTTTAATTGTTTTTACACAAAAACATACCCAGTTCTCTAATAGCAGCATAAATCCTGTGTATTTCTGATGACCTGTTTACAAACCAAGCTTTATTCATCAAAAGAGATTCATCAATAATTTCAAATTAATAAATGTCAATAACATTATAATTAATTTGCCAGCAGAAAAATGTAGAGGGAAAATGTAGTGAACAAAGCATTCAGTTTTCCCATTCCCTCTGCTCCAGATGGAGTGGCTTGAAGCTAATGGAGAGATCACCAAGATCAAGAGGGAACGGTTCCCTGATGGGGTCTGTGAACCAGACCCTTCTCCCTTAGTCCCTGCCCTTCAGACAGATTACAGATTTTGCCATGGACAAATCATTTCAGCTGTTAATTTAGCCTCTCCTTTTGTAAAATAGGTCTAATAGTACTCACTTATGTACTTCACTAGGATGCTTCAAGGATTAAAACTGATGTGTCCCTGCTGAAGTAATGTGCTATAATTACCTTGTTAATGTGCCCTCTCTCGGATAGAATGAAAATTGCTTAGCTGCATGTCAGTCCCACACCGCCAGCGACTTGGGCCCTGGGCAAGCTCAGGCAATTGGATGACATTCCCTCAAGCTGATTTCTCTTGTGCGCTGGAGAGAAAGGAAGATGGCAGCCCTGCAGCCAAGGGCTGCAGCAAGTACACTGTACTTGAGAAAGCAGACTCAAAGTCACTAATTATGCAAAGAGTGCTCCTTTACAGATCCATGGGAGGCAAGGACTACATTTTCTGCCTACATGTGGGTAACAAAAAAAAAATCCAAAGCCTGTTGACATCTTCCTTTATGGTGAACTAGATCCTTTCCTGATGAAAGCAGTGAAGCAATTGTTCCCTTTTTTAAACCCGTCTGCAACACACAAGTCCCCACCTGTGCTCTGATCACTTTTCCCCTCCTGTATGATTCTTCCCAGCTAAGTGCCCCTTCCTCCTCAGCTGCTCCAACTTCTAAAAATGAGAATAATGCTTGGAAATGATGCAACACTAAGAGGGAAGCTCTAAAGTTTTATTTCTTTCAGAGAAAAGTAGCCAGAAGCATCTTTATTACAGATGCACCCTGGCAACTGCAAGTCTGTCTCTACTACCCAGAGATGTGCATAGCCCCATCCATTCCTGCAGACAAAAGCCAGTGAGGCTCACAGACTGGATACATCCTCATCCCTGCATCTCCATGTGCACTGCATCGCATTACCTCACTCCCAGCCAATCCAGCCATCTCATGCCTCAACACTCTCCTCTCGCCCAGTGCACACCCCCCGCCAGAGCAGCTGATTGGCATGGGAAACATGGGGCAGTCCAGAAAATTAGATACAGACAGCAGTTGGCATTTGTGGAAACGCAAAAAAAACCAGCACAACTTAATAAAGGGTAGGCAAGAGCCTGTCATGAGTATCTTCGGCCTCCAAAATTTAAAGAAACACAGAGCAACATTCACACACTGAATAACATAAAGTTATGTCCAGATAAATAGGTTTTCCTGATTTTACAGCCTTGTTACAATAAACCAGAATAAGCTGACCCTCCTGTCTCAGGAGAAGCATTTCAGGGTAGCAATCCGAAACAGCAGCACGAATAACAATGTTTCAGACAGGTTGAGTCCTCCTAATTCACTACACAAGTGGGTACAAAGCCAAGATTGCAAGAAACAAACCCCACTCCTTTGCCCTTGGAAATCTCAAACATCCTGCCTCATACATGAGAATCCTTCCTAATCAACCCTATTTCAGAGATAGCCAAGTATTATCACTGCATGAGTCTTAGAGGGTCTGCATTTCTCATAGATGTTATTTTACCCAAAGGATTTTCTGCTGAAGTTACAGTGAATATTTCTATTGTACTCCTTTAGAAAATAAAGAAGCCATTATAAAACTTMATAAAGTATTCAACACACAGCAATCCCTAAGCAATGATGACTCCACACATTTGCAGTGCGCACATATTATTTAAAGTACTGCAGACATCTAAGACTGGTTTTCCTGCTGTTTTTAAGGTGGTCAGAAAATGCAAGCAATATCATTGAGATGAAAGATGCACGATGTTTTAGAATCATAGCTGTGCTGGAAACCAGTGAGGCCCCAAGACTGAACTCTGCAAAGAACAACTTTTTGCTGAAACGAGCTCTGAAATGGCCASAGGAAAGCTCAGCTGACAAAACTGCTGTGACTCTGTCTATCACAAAATCTGGGTTTTAACTAAAACATCATATGGCACTGATCTGCAAACTCAGTGCAGCATCCAGGTGTTCACATGGTCATCTCTGCCTCAGGAGAAACTGTTCTGATGGGCAGCCTGTGCTGCAAGAGAGAACAAGATTTCCATGCAGTTTCACATAGGATTATTAATCACCCCGAAGATTTTACTCATAACTCACACTGTCTGTGTTGTGACATATGGCTGCTTTGCTGCTTCTGCTAGTAAATCTGGTACATTACAACATTCCCTGTGTGCCAAGTGTTTAGCAAACACACATGTTGGCAGCCAGAGTGTTCCTGGAAAGGACATGTGTCTTGAAATGAAGCTGTGCCAACTGCTGCTCTGTGTCATAACAGAGAAAGTGCCCTAATATCCGAGTTCAGCAGTGCTGGCACAAAGAATGACTGTCATCCAAAAAGCAGAGCTGGAAAAGTGCCATGGAAAACAYAGTCAAATTAACAAATATGTGGTTTGAGTAAATCTGCTTCAGAAGTATCTTCTGCTCTTYTCTTAATTCACTTAAGAGATTTCCATTAACAGATACCTTGGAAATGGTTGGCCAGAGGTTAAAGGGATAACAAAGCAAGCGTAACAAGGCAAAGAACGTCAAGTAATTTGTATAAAAATATTCAATTGCTGCCCTAAAGCCATGAATACAGGTATCAGAGCTTCACACAGATCAGTGAYGAGTATGGCATGTGCACCTCTATTATACATAGATACCTAAATATTAATACAAGCTTAAGAAGCTGATTTCTAAGAGAACTTAGAAAAACAAAAGTGGTGAGGATAGAGAAAGCATTTATGAAATCCAGAAAAATTAATAAATGGATATTTGGACTGCAAAGCCCAGTCAAATATTAACATGATGCATGCTATAGAAACAAAATAATCCCAAATAAGTCCAAATCTCAGCATTTGTCCATCTGATTTTTCTGGACTCTCTTGGTTCAAGGATCTATTTCTGGGATAATCAGTTCRTATCCTCCCTTGTGAAGGTTGACTCCCGGTATTTTCCAAGTATTCTGAGAAAAGTATATACTAACAAAATTACAGTTGCTAAAGAGTTCATCATTCAAATTCGTGTGTATTTCATCAACACTACACACTGTGAGCATTTGGAAAATGTTTGTAAATAATATCCACAGGCTCAAAAAGGACAATTCTCTGACAGTGCTTACAAAAAAGGAGATCTCCCTAATAATCAGCAGCACTGGGATTGTGGACATGTAACTATTTGCAGTTCTACTCCATCAGAAACAACAGTGAAACACAACCATCAGCTAAGACTTTGCAGTTTTATAGCACTAACTATTGATATTGTTAAAGAAATGGAAAGAGAAAGCTGTTATGTAGGGCTTTTCTGCATGAGGTGAAGTGCAGCAGAAGTTATGTGCACACTGTGGATAATTTTTTTGTTAAAGGGTAGAAGATACTTTCTCTCCTCACCTAAATTATGTTATTCTCTCCAGACGTTTTCAGTGAGTTGAATTAAGTAGCTGATAACAAGTTAAATGCTGCAAAAAACATCTATGTGCAATTTCTGCCTGCCATTACTGAGTGACTGACAGGCACTGTTTCCTGCATTTCAGCACACATAGCTGCTGCTGAGTTTTAATTGAGGCATTTATTTTGAAAAGCTGAGTGATAACATTATCCAGAAGGAAATACTCCAGAAACAGTGAGAGAAGGGGAGTTTAAAAGATGGTAAACAGTGCTTATCCAAACCATCTTTATCTCAGGCACAAAGTCATTTTCTGAATCTTCTGCCTCCAAAAAGGGCTATCATGGTGTTTTTCCTTTCCAGCTGCCACAGGCAGCAAACATCCATCCATACTGCCCATTTCCATATCTGTTATGACCTCTAAGATTCCCTTTTAATTACAACCACTGAAAGTTTTCATCAGAACTTTTAACCCAGCCTGCATACTTGTTCAGAACTCAGAAGTCTCTACTGCCCAAGTTCGCACAGTTTGCCAGAAGCCTGTACCTGATGCATGTGGCATCATAATACAATCAAAATTTCATGTCAGATTGAAACATWCATGCAAAACCCACTAGAATTACGTTTTTCTAACAAAAAGAAGAAATTGCCTGATGGATGAATTCACCACTAATACAAAAAGCCTCCTGCTGGCATCATCTTTACACAGTGCGTTGTAGGATACCACCTATTTTACCACCTAAATTGCACCCTGTCCCTCCTCCTTAAATAAAGGCCAGTAAATCTTACCAGAGAAATACAGAAATACAGCACAAATTAATCATTTGTGCTTTCCTATCCTTTCCACTATATATGCAAGTTGACTTCTCCTGATGTTTTGATTGCCAGAGAAAGATCCATAGTTTCAAATATTCCTCAAGACCTAAGAAATATTCCTCTAGCCCTAAGAGAACACTTAGAGCATGAAAATTTTTCTAAAAAAAAAAAAAAGGCACCTTTAGAGGAGTAGAAAAGGAATAAGATACCTAAGCTCACACGATATTATAGGGCTGAAAGTGAACTCATTTTTTCTCTGAAGGTGCCTGCCTTTCAACAGCACCTTCCAACTGGAATATTGCATGTACTTTAAAATATTTTTTAATCTAGTTTCATACAATTTAGACCACCTGTGGGCTATTGAAGGTCAGTAAAAGTATCCACACATGAAGCAAAAGGAATATACAGAGATATTGATTTGTCCAAAATTTTAAGCAGACTGTTTCAACATAGCCAGAAAAAGTCACTATCTTCAGTGCCTTAACCACTGTCCTTACTTGCAGCTTGGTCCTTCACAGGAAGGATTAAATAATAATATCGTGTCTTCTGTATTAAGTATCCTTCACTTCAACGGAAATTCATTGCACATACATCTGTCGGTAGAGGCGCGTTATAAATAATTAATAYGATTACATGCAATACATATCAAGCCTGAAACAGATTATGTATGCCAGTCTCATATTACATCTGCTGGCATAGTGTAATGTGATTTAGCAGATAAAACACACTTATTATTTAAGAGGGTTATCAAATTTTGAAGCTACCTTAAATTATACATTGAGTCAWTGTGTTTGTGGGGGTGTATGTACTCCTATAGTTTCTGTGTACAAATCAGTCATGTTGTCTGTTAATCCCCTACATGTGCATAACCCAGAGCACAAGACTGCAAGGAGTCAAAGTCCAATACAGCACAAAAATAAATGGGTTTTAACACGCACTCTAAGCTTGGCTCTAAAGGCAGTATAGACATACTGTGGACATTGTCTAGGAAGGAATACACAATTCAGGAATGCATTATACCCCAAATCTGTACTGCTTGATTGCAAACTGAAACAGCATCTCAGCATGCATGTGCGCACGTGCATGCAAACAATCTGAGATCGCACCCGTTTCTGCTGCAGACATACAACATCCCCTTGGGAACACCAGGGGCTTGGTCGTCACTGAGCTGTTTGGCTGCCTCTCCATTGTGGAAGCAACACGTCAATGACCACTCAGGAAAGAGTAAGTGCTTCAGACAAAAAAAAAATAAAAGAAAAAAAAGAGCCCCCTCTCTTTGTGTTTCCTATTTGTGGTATTTCTGATCCATCTCACTTAATAAGGCCAGGTGAAGGCTTCTTTCACACAGTTCTGCCCATGCTCTGCAGTCATAACCTCCACGACAGTGCTACTTTCTCTAACATAAAGTCTGTGAGGAAAGGTCTGACAGGTTTTCTAACATGTGCCACCTGGGACCCAGCAACCTCTTTTCTTTTTTTCCCTCACAAACAAGAGATGTTCTGGATACTCAGGTCTTCTGATAATAAAATATCTGTGTCTTTGTGATACTTCATCTTTTATGCATCTGGTTGAATAAATTAATATCAATCTAGTCCATTCACATTGTCGATACAAGAAAACATGAAGGCTTTCACCCTGAAGTGTTGAAAATCCTTCATTCAGGACAAAGGTCCTATGTACATCCAGTGCAACATACACACACAGGCATCCCTACCATAATCCCATTAACTCACAGAACAGTTTTCTTCAGAGTATGTTTGTATGTGATCACTCAATTTAAGGAGGCATCAGCAGAAACAGAAAGGATACTTAGGAGCATGGGGTGGGAGGGAGGTGTAGGAGCAGGGAAGGAATAAAAATTATGAGACAGAAGAGATTACTTTCATGCAGAAAATCCTTGATTTATCCAATTAAATTATAAGGTAGCAGCATGAGAAACAATGAAGCATTATATAGCACATATCTGTCACACCTTCACATAGCAGGAACAAGAAAACTGGGATGTTTTCACACAATGCATAATAACCTGTGGAACTCACCACGACAGAGTAACACTGAAGCCCAGAGGCCCAGCAGTACATAAAATGAAGCCAGGCACTTAGGCTGATAACAGAAACTGTTGCAGTCACAGCATGTTCTTATTAAATTGTGTTCACACATTTCTAGAAAATACACATTAAATCTCTAAAACATATGGAGAAGTACTAAGTAAKAAAAGACAACTGTCAATGGAGTTGTCTGTCAACGGCTGACTGGAGTAAGAGCAGCCATCTTCAACTCCCCTTTTATGTGTCAATTGTAGCAGCCTTGCTCATATACTCATTTTGATAGCAGTCTGAGAAGCGTCACATCTGGTGGTCTTCACACCAAATTGAAAACTGACATTTTTCCTTCATGAACGTTACCTTTGCTACTGGCATTTATTCTGTATTCCTCCATACAACAAATGAGAATGTCAGGTCACAGCAGCGCACCTGTTTTGGCTCCCTGTTACTTCTGGGCTTAAAGAGAAGGCTCTCCCAGTTAATTACTTTGCAAAGTGAGAACRCAGACAGATAACGAAAAGTAGCACAGAAGTTAATATATTTGGCTTTTTTGCTGCACTGGGAAGGTCTGAACTACCACTAACCTGTTTTGCACTTGAGCTCGTCTCCACCATTCCCCATGCCAGATCTCTCTCCCTTTCTCTGCAAGAGCCTTGCCTGTATCTTCACRGCTTTTCCTACAACATCACTACTTACTTAGAAGGAAAATGTGAATAGAATTTACCTGATAATTTCTCGAGTGACTAACTAATCCCTAAAAAGAATCATAATCTCATAGAAGATCTCAYGGGCCAGGATCTCCACATTCTGTTATCCACCTACATTGACTGGGRAGGGCTGCTCTCACCAATGCAGGCAGGACCCGGCGAGCAGAGAGGATGATACACCATTTCTTTTCCTAGTTCTGCCACTAATCACTCCACCTCCCCTTAAAAACATTTATACATGTGTAGAAAACCTCAAACAGTTCCTCCTCAGCATAAATCCCAGCAGAAATCCTGAAGTCCTAATTACCATTTTCTGTTTGATGACAGAATATATATGAGTTCAATCTATCACCCAGCAGAAATCAGCACAGAGAAACAGCAACTCCACTCAAAGGCACTGATTCATCAATGCCCTATATAGTCAAAGGTGAGTGAATTTTAGATTTGATTAGGGACTTTTGGGGGACAGGGGGCRCAGGGGGGCTCGGGGGTCAGTTGGTTTTGTTTGGGAGTTTTGGGTTGTTGAGTTTTTCTGTTTCAGGAGGTTTAGGGGTGTTTTGTTGTTTTTGGGGTTTTTTGTTACTTTTAATGGTGGTGGTGGTTTGGTTTAGGGGTTTTCTGTGATTTTTTTTAGGCTTTCTGTATCCCCTTCATAATTTGCAGAAACCATCCACTCCTGTCTCCCCAGTTGGATCAAATCTCTATAAGCTTGGCTCACCAGTAATCTATATCCACATAAAGTAGTGTCAGACAGCACTATGGACCACACCAAGCAAGTCCTATATAACCACATCTCTTCAGATTAATATCCTTAACCATCCCTGAAAAGTAATTTTCACAGTTTCACATTCACTCAGTGGTCAATTATCTTGCAGAAATAGTAGATGGAGTTTGAGAATACATAAAAGCAGCTGAAGTTTTGTGGATTTAGAATAATACCTTAATGTTGCACATACGGCCCGTCAGAAAATAGAATTTTTAAGCTTCAGAAAATGACTTTTTGGCAAAAATTATAATACTGAYGTATCTTTATTACCGATTGTTACCAGAGAAAATCGCTGGAAATCAGACCCTTAGAAACTCAGTCTTAACAGTGGACTTCCAAAGTGTTTATTTTGTGATACATCACAGTCTGTCCTCCAGGTTGGAGAGAGGCAGTGCAGACTGGGAGTCTCTGGCCATGGGGCATCAGAGATGGATGGAGTCTGGCTGCCAGTCAGAGAGTGCTAAGATAGGAAGCCACTGAATAGCTGCTGCTCTAGAGGCACTATCATGCCATGTCTACATTGCTGTAACTACATTATTAGTCAAAATATATATACTTATGAAGGAATTAATTCACATTTTCTATGAAAAATTGTTTTTGAGGCTTTTTCAACCAAAAAAACCATCTTGAGTCAACAGGGAATATTTTTACATTTTTTCCATCACCAAATAAGTTTCTCTGAAATCTCAAATGTCACTTGCTCAAGTTCATTAAATCTTCCTTTTTATGATGCTACTACAGCTTTGCCCCATATTGAACAGCTGTTAGGTGTGAGCTTTTGATATGCTGAAAGAAGCTGACAGATCATTCAGCACCATCTCTGGGTTCTATCCTGCTCTTTGGTTCATTTGTGAGCTTGCACTTGGACAGGCAGAAAAGTTAATTTGGTGAAAACGATGAGCAGTTTCCTTCAGAAGGTTCTAGGAGCACTACTTCTCAAGACACTAGGAATGAATTGAACAAATACAAGGAACAGAGGCAAAAAAAATTATAACAGGTGATCTTGATAACTCTGGCACATGTTTGTAACTCCATGGTACTTGTACTCCCCTGCTCTTCACAGTCATGCTCCTTCCCCTGCCCTGTGCATGGACAGTCCTTGCATCTCTGTCAAACAATATTGCAATGCCTCACACTGGACACTGTACCTTTTCCTTTCAAATTACAGGAAAGGGCATGGATCTTCCATGCTGCTGAAGCCAGGCTACCAGTCTCTTTCAGGAGCAAAACCACATATCTCTAAAGGTGGTCAGTAACTTCTGCATCTCTTAGAAATATTATATGCAGCTATTTTGGCCATCATACAGAACCTCRATCTAAAGCACAATCCACTGAGGTAGGTAGTCCTTCTAATTCTATGGTTTTCTACTAAATACAAAATGAGTTTCCTGCTTACTCACAGTAATGTTATTTCCATGTTTGTAGAGATACGCAGTAGGAATTAAGGGACTTGAGCATCACCGAGGAGGAGTCTGGCTACAGACCTTTCAAGTTGTGTGGACAAGGATTAAGTGTCCTAATTCCTGTACTAGGATGAACAAACCTAGGAAAACCAGCAAGAAAAATAATAAAATCCCATCAAAGGAATTATACAATGCTGTTTCCTTCACAGTAATCTAACTGAAGACATTTTAACTATTCAGTAATGGACTTAACCCTCAGAGATTTGTCCAAAACCAAGCTAACCTCTGGAAATGCTTGTTTTAACCCAGAGTGCCTCTCTTACGCCTTTATTTTCTACTTTATAACTTAGTCACACACTTTCTGCTACATCCCCTTAGCTGAAACATTGCCCACTACTGCAGAAATGCTATGCAAGGTCCTGTGGGTCAGTTGCTCAACACTGAGGGACATGAGGGAAGAAGAATCCAAATTCTCTTGAAACAATGGCAATTTAAAGAGTTAGAAAAGCTTTATTGAAAATTTAAGCTGGTGCAGGGTGCTGGACATTTTATTTCTGCTTTTACAAAAAGCTATGGAGGACTTCTACTGATCAAATTTAAGCATGAACATATTGCACATCTTTTCCAATCTTGAACTTTTTTAACACATAATCACAAACTCTGATTAATTATCTCACTTTGAGTCATTMAATATTATTTTTGAAGCCTAGAAAGGGAAAGTAGTTTCCCTATAATAATCCCAGAGGCCCGTGGCAGCACCTGAACCAYTCCCTATGTGTTCTAAAGCCTTGACAGAGAGATAACTTTATTTTTCTTCACAGCAAGTGGTCGGAATTTGGGTTTGCTCAGTAATGCTGTGGCATTTGCTCTTGCAATGCTGCAAAAGGTGCAGGTTAAGGCTAGAGAGTTCAATAATCACACTGCACAGCATGCTGGCATTTCATTGGAAATCTGGAGAAGCATTTACTGTGCCAGTAGATGCTGGCCTAATAGATTGGACACGACCAGTGTCTTCAGGAAGATGAGAGAAAGACCACAAACAGTACCTGCTATGAGTACAAAAGGTTTCCATCTGGAAACCAGAAAAGAAATTCATACATAAATTTGAAAAGCTATGCAATAAAGTGATCCACCTTCAGTGGAGTTTAGCAAGTACAGCTCCGTGTCAGGAGAAATGGCAGATATGAAGTGTAATTACCTTTTTTTCCCCTTCCAAACTCTGAGTTTTACAAACTAGGGCTGACATATGAACAAAGAGACTGGAAAAAAGCAGGTTCTATCAACACTGCTTGTTTGAAAACCCAGCCTACAACTAGCTGGAAAATGCAGGGGCTGCTAGACTATGAAGCAGATCTGAATTAGAAGTTAAGATACTCTGCACAGCCAGTTTATGTGCTCTTTGCAAAAAGCTTATATGCTGCTTGCAAGAAATAGACGTGTCCATGGAAACAAAATTGTCTGCACTATTCTGCATCCAAAGGCCTCATGGCATTTTACAAAAGAAAGGAGCACCAGTAACTTCCATTTTACAAAGGAAAAAACCTAAAGCATAAAGATTAATCTCAGAGCCGCAGTAGCAGAATTTAGATCATGCAGCCCTTGCCCATGCAGTTGTTCTCAAATCTATCTCTTTTTCAAGYATGAACAAAAACTATTTCTTCAAGGCTTCAGTGGATCTGACYAAGAGATAAATGCTATTTAACCTGAAGAGGGCAGGACATAAGATCTAGAGAAGCCAAACAGATTAATCCAGAGCATTGCCAGCAAGTCGCGAGACGTGATCCTTCCCCTCCACTCAGCCCTGGTGAGGCCACATCTGGAGTTCTGGGTTCCTCAGTACAAGAGAGACACGGAGCTCCTAGAATAGGTCCAGTGGAGGGCTACAAAGATAATTAAGGGACTGGAGCATCACTCTTATGAGGAAAGGCTAAGGGAACTGGACCTCTTTGGCCTCAAAAAGAGACAACTGAGAGGGGACCTCACCAATGTACACAAGTATCTGAAGGGAGGGTGACTAGAGAATAGATCCAGGCTCTTGTCAGTGGTGCCAAGCAATAGAATAAGAGGCAACAGGCAGAAACCAATGCATGGGAAATTCCACCCAAACCTGAAGAAGAATTTCCTTTACTGTGCAGGTGACTATGCACCAGAACAGGTTGCCCAGAGAGGTTGTGAAGTCTCCCTCACTGAAGATACTCGAGAACTCTCTGGACACAATCCTGTGCCATGTGCTCTAAGATGACCCTGCTTGAGCAGAGAGGTTGAACCAGATGACCTCACTGCTGTCCATTCCAACCTTACCCATTATGTGATTTTTTTGAAACAACCACAGGAGTCATCAATGCAGGATTTACGTGTAATTTAAATAACTGTTTAATATATCTCAGGAAATTATAAAACAGTCTTTGTGTAAACAAAAATCATTCATTGGGAAACCTATATTATTGACACCTCCTTAAAAATATGCATTTAATATGGCATTGAAGATGTTATCCACATTATCTGATCAGGATGGTGAAAAGACAATGTAAGTGGCACAAATGTACGTCTTTTGTGTTCAGAGAGAGTACCACCACAGACCACACAGCTCTGCCCTGTTTTCTCCCTCTCTCCTTGCCTAATTTGGACTTAACTAGAAAGTTTGAGAGTTGCCAAACTCTCAGCTCTCACACACTGAGCTGCTATTACCATACATCAGTTTCTGTTCACCCCCTGTAGCTCGGCTTTACCATGCTGCAAATCATGAGCTCCCCACTTTCCTCTACAAGTCCAAATAGCAGCTCAGGAAGGCAAAGGAATTATCAGCTCTCCAGGACTATGGTTGCCCAATCCCTCACTAAGAGAAGCTACTCTCAGTCATTTCTCAGTTTGCCAAGCTATAAAAACAGAACTTGGCAGGTTCTGCAGTTTTCTGTGAGGAAGCTCCAGGATTTTCATGCTTTGAAACGAGAACTTGAATTTAGCAGATGCACAGCACGGGTACTCAGGACGCATCTTGTAGGCCAAGTTCTTGTATTAGAAAAAACTTCTTGGCAAGTATTACAAGTATAATGCTATTAACGCTCAGTAGCTGTGCTCTAGGGTAGAACTCTCACAGACTTGCCCTTGGCAAAATTATTTAATAGCTTCTTAACCAGACAGAAAAATTAAGATAGTGTTTCATGCACACTGTTGCCAAAAGTTACTCCTTGTAGATTTGACCATAAATCTCCACCTTCTACCTCTGCAGAGGATCTGGCAGCTACAAGGCTGCCATAAACTAATTAAACTTAGGATCCTGTTTAATGCAACATCAAATCGTGCCATAAAATTTGAATTCAAATGCTTAGGATGCTAATTCAGTACAGTAAGGATTGAGGCCAAATCCCTTCCCTAAACCATGCAAGATTTCAATGCTCTCTATGAGCATTACAATGTAATTTGCTTTTTTGAGGTGTACAGCTTACGTCTGTCTCTCACTACTACAGGTAAGCATGTCTGCTTGTCTCTCACTTCCCCTGAAACATTATATGAATTCTTTCCTTTACAACAACGCTAAATAGGAATGTTTCTGAAATTTCAACAATTTTAATGGAACAATAATCTTGCTTCCCACTTAGTTGTCTGCAGAATTTACAATAGATAATCTGTGGAAGCAACTGACAGTGCCAGCCGGACAACAAAAAAAGAAAAAACCTAGGATGACAATACCTTGGAGAGCATCTTGGGTTTGCATATCTTTTTCTAGGTAATTAACTGCCCAAACCCACCATCACCTTCCTGCACCTTCATACCCTGGCTCCTAGGTGCCCAAAAATTCAGTACCCCCATCTCTGTTTAACTCCATTACAGAGTAGCCTCTGTACAAAACTGGAAATATATATTGACATTTACCTTGAGTTTTTCACGGCAGTGTAATGGAGTGTCTGAGTGAAGAGATGAGAGAACCATAGACTCATAAAATGGCTTGGGTTGGAAGGGATATTAAAGATCATCTAGTTCCAATCCATGGGCAGGGACACCTTTGACTAGACCAGGTTGCTCAGAGCCCCATCYCACCTGGCCTTAAACATCCCCAGGGATGGGGCATCCACAACTTCTCTGGGCAACCTGTTCCAGTGCCTCGCCACCTTCATAGTAAAGAATTTCTTTCTAATATCCAACCTCAACCTACGTTCTTTCATTTTTAAACCATTCCCCCTTGTCTTGTCACTACCTGCCCTTGTAAAAAGTCCCTCCTCGTCTTTCTTGCAGGCTCCCTTCAGGTACTCAAAGGCCACAATAAGGTCTTCCCAGAAGCTTCTATTCTCCAGGGTGAACAACCCCAGCTTTCAGCCTTTCCTCATAGGAGAGGTGCCCCATCCCTCTGACCATCTTGGTGGCCTCCTCTGGACTCATTCCAACAGGTCCATGTCCTTCCTGTACTGGGGACCGCAGAACTGGATGCAGCTCTCCAGGTGGGGTTTCACCAGAGGGGAGTAGAGGGGTAGAATCTCCTCTCCAGACCTGCTGGTCAGGCTTCTTTTGATGTAGCCCAGGACACATTTGGCTTTCTGGGCTCCAAGTGCACATTGCTGGGTCATGTCCAGCCTCTCACCCACCAGCACCCCCAAGTCCTTCTCAGCAGGGCTCCTCTCGATCTGTTCACCCCCAGCCTGTGTTGATACCAGGGGCTGCCCCAACCCGGGTACAGCACCTTGCACTTGGTCTTGTAAAAACTCATGAGATTCCTMTGGGCCCATTTCTCAAGCTTGTCCAGGGTGCTCTGGATGCCATCCCGTCCTTCAGGGTGTGGCAATCACACCACTTAGCTTGGTGTCTTCTGCAAACCTGATGAGGGTGCACTCAATCTCTTTGCCTGTGTCATTAATGAAGATACTAAGTAACACTGGTGCCAATACAGATCCCTGAGGGACACCACTCCTCACTGATGTCCATCAGGACTCTGAACGATTGACCACTACCTTCTGGACGCGATTGTTCAAACATGCTGTGATCTACCAAACAGTCCACCCACTGACTCTGGTTAACTCACTTATAGAAGCTCTTCTTATTATTCTTTGAGTCCCTTGCCAGGTTCAGTTCCAGCTTTGCTTTGGCCTTCCTCACCCCATCCCTACACAACTGAACTTCATGTCTTTCCAGGTTACCTGTCCTTGTCTCCACTGTCTGTGCATTTGCTTCTTTCCCTTTAGTTTGACCAGCAGTTCCCTACTCAGCCATGCTAGTCTCTCACCCTTCTTGCCCAATTTTGTGCTCTTGGGAATTGCTAGCTCCTGCACTCTATGGAAGACTTTCTTAAAGATCTGTCATTTCTGTTCTACTCCCTCCCCTGAGGGCAGTCTCCCAAGGGATGCCACTGACTATCTCCCTGAAGAGCTGGAAGCTCACTTTCCTAAAGTTCAGGGGCCTAACTTTATTCCTTACCTGACCCATACCCCTCAGGACTGCGAACTCCATCAATGCATGATCACTGCAGCATTAATAGATGTCAAAGCTAAACTAAAGCACAGGAAGAGAAAACCTCTTCATTAAAATTACCTMGCTGTCAGTGCTGGCCCAAGAGTTCTTTTCTCTATTATTACTATTAAATTATTATTTTTAATAATGCAATTCTTATTAAGGGAGCAACTGCCATTCACTTGGTTTAAAAAAAAAAATAACAAAAAAAAGGCAGGGAGTATTTAAAATTCTGCAGCAACAGTAAATATCACCTCTGGCATATTTGTCCTGGAAGAACAGAGCATGATTTGGAATACCTAATTGAAATGTGCTACAGGAGATAAGGCTGACTGCAGAGACTGACATTTAAAAGCGGGAGACACCAAACAAGACATGAAATATCACTATTGCTGCCTCAAAGCAGAAAGCCACTTTCACAGAACTGAAGCTTTCTCCTCCTCACCCCTCACCCCTCCCCAGCTGACAAACACAGCAAGCAATTAACCCCTTCCCTGATGTCACAGTAATACCACCCCCACAAAAATATGACAGTTGCGACAATTTCATGTAGTTATTCCCTCCTGCAAATCACACAGCCCTGCACAAAGCAGCACGTCTTCCCTCTTCCCATTCCTTCTGTGCAAAATCTTGTTTCTTCCCTGACAGATCAACATGTCAAATTCCAGGACACAAGATGCTGGAAACCAGGCTCTCCTCCTGCCTAACCCTGCATGGCAGCACATGCACCCTGAGCCTACTGGCCTCTGAGTAGAAGAGCTGGTAAACTCCTCCTCAACTGGAAGGGAATCTAGGGATAGTTACAGAATCCAGAGCTGAGGAAAAAAACCTTGGCACACAAGGGATATTATGACATGTTTGGCTGCTCAAGCTTTTGCTGCCTTAGTCAGAAGGAGCCCTGGTGCCTTTGAGTCATCTGATCCAGTGTTGTGGACAAGCAGCAAGGGACATAAATCCAGCAGATTCCACAAATGAACAGTTTGCATCAACAACACTTCAAGCAAGGACTTAATTAGAAAGTTACAGTTCCTTAAAAGAGCACCAATTAGCTTTTTCAACTACATATTTTTTTCTATGACAGGATAGCAAAGCAAAGATTGGGATGCATGTAAGAACCAAGCACCTTGTGCTGCTCAGTGAATCCAGTGTTGCTGAAGGAACAGCCATGGTTAAAAGGCTGGGTTTGAAATAGATTTTAGAAAATATGCTGTGAAGTTTCTGAGCCATTAGACTGTTCATGCCAATAGACTGATCACTGGTCTCGAGCAAAACGGGAAATCCTAGCCCAAGAGAAGCTATTTTTAGATTTAAGATTCAGATTTTTTTATTTCAGTTTATCAACCAACACCTGCTTTCATAGAGCTTCAGTTGGTATCTCCTTGCTTCCCTGAAATAGGATGGGCCAAAGAAGGAGGTTCCTTTTTGTCGAACAATACACCATGTGGAAAGGTGCGCGGCATAGCCGAAGAGACTCAACAGACCTGTCTTCCTGGAGCTATTCCAGTCACTCCTGATAGTATATGGGGAGGGGGGTGTCTTTACAAACAGACTATGAAACAACCAATCTGGTTCTAGAAGAACATCAAGCCACGTAAGTTTGTGACAGAACCCAGCACAATCTAAACTTCTGAACTTTAGGAAAGAGTGTGCAGGCTTAATAGGCTTATGAGTATTAACTTGTCCTTCCAGGGGCAACATAAAGCTAGAATTAAAGATCATACAATGTGTGATACAAGGACGGGTACATGTTAAAGGGGTAATATGTAGTAGGTAGGTGGGGAAGGCTGTACTTTCTTAGTACCTCAGTCAATGGAGAAAGGAAGAGGGCAACATGTGGTCAGGAGTTTAGAATAAAAGGGAGGCTACATTCTCCAATGGCTCGAGAGACCCCACAGGGGAATGCCCCAGTGGATTCGCCCTTCATTCAAACAGATTTGATTTTTGCAGGGCTCCTCTATATCCTTTGTGGACACTGCCCTTTGGCAGAGTGATTTTCTGCACTCTCCTGAACAGGCACAGGGGCACTGCACAGCACATACTGCCAACTGCGAGGGTTCTGCTTTACCTTATAATTATGAACTTTAAACAGCTGTGCCTTTACCCTAAACCAGTTTGGAGATCAGCTTGTGGCATATATTCTACTCTTCCTTAATGGCTTTCAGTTGCAGGAGGGAAAAAAAACAACCAAACACCAAACCCACAACYCTGTGTAGGTTTGTAGGTTTAATGAACAGATTTCTCTCGATCTATATGGTCATCACTGAGCCTAGGCTCTTTGGGGTAAGCTCTTTACATCATTCTGTGTACAGAGCAAAGCACAAGGGACAGACCACGTGACTGGAGCCAATAAGAAATAGAGYGATAGAAATAAAGCATAAAAATAACAACGAATTTCAGAAATGTAATCAAATGGTGAGATTTCAGATCCACCTCATTGAGAGGAATGACAGGAGCATGGAGAAGTGCAACTGAAAACACATAGTCAAAGTTAACACAGGTAACAACAGAAGACCCCTGCCCTCAAGCTAATCATTCCTCAAACAATATTTTCTCTGTGTTCTTAAAAAAAAAAATCAGAAAATTTCTGAATGCCTCATTTCACAGTTAGGACTTTCAAAGGGGCTTTGCTGGAGTGCATGTTGCTTTGCTTCCCAGGGTCTTAGAAGAGCAACGACTGATCTATTCTGAAGAAAAGGTGCAAAAACTGCACTGCAGGCCGAGTACAGTAACAATACAGCAAAGAGAACATCCATTCAGCTGACTGCTTACAGCACCAGTTGGAAGGACAGTACTGCCATCTTGCTCAGCTCTGAGAGATCTGTCATAGCACAAGTCCATCTACTCTAGTATTCCTGATGCCACAGTCAGCCATAAATGAATGTCTAAGGAAGAGTAAGAACAGGGTAAACAAACAATAGTTCTATTCTCTCTCTGTTTTCACCTCAGACTTGCTGTGCAGGGTGTCATTCCTTTGCATGTTGTAGCACACACTGTATTTCTCTTCCATTAAACCCCTTTGCCGGATTCTGGAGCAATTTTATCAATAAAACCCAATACACAGAATTAGTGAACTCTGGACGCTTGAGTAGTGCTTCCAGGTAGAAAGCTTGATGCACAACGTTACACAGAAGTGAAATGCTCAGAAGGCTCATCAATTCTTTTATCACAGCATTTCAAACAAACATGATAGAAATATTGCTTATATGATAGAAATGTCTCCTATGACGCACCCTTGCCTCACTCAGTAATCTCCCAAATAAAAGGAGGTTTTTCTTGAGAATGCCTTAACTGTATCCCAAGAAGATACGCAAGACAACTACATGCAGACCAGACTGCAATGTCAGATATTCCAGGCGTGCAATTTTTTTCATAAGCACTTACCTGGTCACTTAAGGATTTGTACTAGCAAACAAGCGCACAACATTTTGTTTTCTTAGACCTCAGTGACATGGGTCACAAGTTTCCATTAGAAGCTGACATTCAGAGCAGGTGGCCAGCTTATCCGTATGAAGCCCAGCACTACCAGAATCCCTGCTCTTCTCCTGCCCTCCTTCACCCTGCAGACTGAAGTACTCCTGAAACAAAAAAAATAAGCTAACAAATACATAAAAAAATCAGTCTGTCCTCTGTGGTTCACAGCATTTAAATGTGTTGCCAGCACACAGCAGGCTACTTGAAAATCAGGAAAGGAGGCTGAGGGCAGGGGTGCTCCACATGTCACAGTATAATATTATGATGTTTGATATTCCTGTTAGATACCTTGCCAACACTAGCACTCCTTCAGTACTAATTTCTGCCACCAGAAACTGACACCACGTGGAACACGCCACAAGACTGGAAAATCTCTCTCCAGAGACATTCAGCTCAAAATCCAACTGCAGAAATTACACTGATTACACAGGAAATCTGACACAGAGAACAGAAACAAAATGAGTGCGGTGACATCAGCCAAGTCAGGAGAGAAAATACTTCTCAAGTCATTTGCCTGGGCTGGTTCACCTAGACTAGCAAAAGTACTGAGAAGTACACACTGAGAAATGTGTTAGAAATCTGACCTCCAAGTGTAGTTACACAACTGGAAAACAAGGAAGGGATGAGGCTGGGGTTCAGATACATTAGCAGATTCACAAAATCCTAAATTGACTCCAGAGTAGTCATCCATCAGGAACAAGGTACAGTGATATACCAGGTTACACAGGAGCCCAAGAAATGGTGAGAGAGTTGGGGTAAAGCATATGAGCATATGCCTGAGCATGACAGCTTGCCTATGCTTTCCCAAATTTGCAGCTACTATTTCCAAGCTCTTCACTTCTCCAAGCACTTAACTCATCCCATTTGAATTTGAAAAGCCTCTAGTTCAAYAGTGAGATATCATTGAAATTGCTGCTGGAGCTTTACTGAGGCACAAGTTCAGGTCCTCAGCACCCCAGTCCGTGTTCTTGGACATCCTATAAACATGGATTTAAGTAACACCACACCTTATTCTCTTCAATCTCCTCTATTCATCTCTTTCAATTTTTTTCTATTTTAAATAAATAAAAAGCCCCCTTGCCAGCTCACTAAAATTTCTGTTATTTTAAGAATGGTTTTGAAARTGTCCACAAACATGTCCTTCCACAGAATCATGAAGAAAAAATACATGTTTTAGGTACCAATTTGAAATACAACTTGCTCTTTTTGCAGCCCCTACTTGATGCTGCATCTTGTAAGATCAGTTCAAACTAGGGTGATCTGAGCACCTGTTTCAGGCTCACACTTCAGTGAGTTTGGTGAGAGAAATACCTCCTAGTTTTAATCATAAAATGGTTTGGGTCAGAAGGGACCTCAAAGATCACCCAGTTCCAGTCCCCTGCCATGGGCAGGGAACCTTCCACTAGACCAGGTTGCTCAGAGCCCCATCCCACCTGGCCTTAAACATCCCCAGGGATGGGGCATCCACAACTTCTCTGGGCAACCTGTTCCAGTGCCTCGCCACCTTCACACTAAAGAACTTCTTTCTAATATCCAACCTCAACCTACYTTCTTTCAGTTTGAAGCCCTTCCCCCTTGTCTTGTCACTACCTGCCCTTGTAAAAAGTCCCTCTCCAGCTCTCTTGCAGGCTCCCTTCAGGTACTCAAAGGCCACAATAAAGTCTTCCCAGAAGCTTCTGTTCTCCAGGGTGAACAATCCCAGCTCTCTCAGCCTTTCCTCATAGGAGAGGTGCCCCATCCCTCTGATCATCTTGGTGGCCTCCTTTGGACTCGCTCCAACAGGTCCATGTCCTTCCTGTGCTGGGGACCCTAGAGCTGCATGCAGCACTCCAGGTGGGGTTTCACCAGAGGGGAGTAGAGGGGTAGAATCTCCTCTCCAGACCTSCRGGTCAGGCTTCTTCTGATGCAGTCCAGGATATAATTGGTTTTCTGGGCTCCAAGTGCACATTGCCGGCTCATGTTGAGATTCTCGCCAACCAACATCCCAGAACTTTTTTTCATCTGGGCTGCTCTCAATCCATTYTTTACCCAGCCTTTGTGCTTGGGCTCCTGACCCACATGCAAGATCTTGCACTTGGTCTTGTTGAACTCCATCTCTCTGCTAATCATCTCAACTTCTAATCTCTCTGCTAATTGTGTAGGGAAATAGTGGAAGGTTGTGAGGGGCAGACATGCAAACATGCACTGTGCAGTGTAAATTTGTCCACCTTATTTTTCAGTAGCTTCCAGCAGTTCTTCCCTTTTTTTGGAAGTGCTAAYGGATGTTGGCAAAAAAGGAAGGCAAAGGGAGGTAAAAGAGAATTAATCACAGTTATGTACTTTTTTTTTTCCTCTTATTAACTGAAATCCTCCCCAGTGACTCCATTTTAGACTACTGTGGCTCTAGAAATAGGCTGGACAATTAAAACGATCTCTCCAGAGCGCTTTGAAGAAAGCAGCCTTCCTGCAGCTTCCTCTTGCTTCCAAACTTGCATCTCGTTGAAGAAGTGACCATCCCTCTATATAGACAGCCTAAACCAACAGGGGATTAGCTTCCATTACCCATGAATCGTCCCTGTTTCCCACATCTCTCTAGTGTACTCCCTAATCGTTTTTAAAGAGACTTTTTCCAGTGTGTTTGACTAATATCAGCTTTTTCATTGCCTTCCTGGGATGTTGGAGATTCTCCCAGCTGTGCAGAGCCATTTTAGGTCTACACGAAGCACATTGCAGCAAATTAACTTTTAGTGTATTCAGTGAATTGCTATGGGAGACCACTAATAGAAACAKTGGAACAGAGGAAGGGAAACTAGGGAACTACCAGGCATGACACAAGCATGGAAGTCCCATATCATCGGACAGAATGAACCACGGGAGGCCTCAAGGTGACACTGAGAAACAATTGACAAGACTAGTGAGATTCTGTTGGGTTTTTTTGGTTGGTTGGTTTAGTTGTTTTTAAATTTTTTTAATAATATAGTATAAGATTCAAAGCAAGCACATTACTGTGTGAACCAGCCTCCCCATTAAAATATATGGAATGTCCATCTCTCACAGCCAGAAGCTCAAAAAATAACTGGTATTCAGAAGTTAGCACCACTATGAGGTTGAACCACATTGTTATTTAAGGGACAAAGCAGTTGGATTGGCTTTTCAGTCTCTCCCACTGAAAGGCTAAGCATCAAGACAGAATCAACAGTTCTGAGATGGACATGGCATTAAGTCTCTTCTAGCATGASATGACCTTTCAGAAAAACACATTGGAAACACTGATAGTCACTGAACACAAATGCAATTACATTGTGCTGCCGGTCAGAACAAATTACACTGTATTGTGGCCGCTGTGGCAGGTGAGGCAGAACAGACCCAGCCCAGGACACCAGGCCTTAACCAGCAACTTCAGAACTTCTGCTGTTATCCAGGCTTTTCTTCCACTCCAGGTGACTTAGTGCAAGTTTTCTGATATTCTACAGATGTTCCTGTCCTCACCTTTAAGCTGGACTTTTTTATTGTTGGGTGTCTTTTTTGCCTATGGGTTTGCTTTTGCATACCGAGCTGTGCCTGTTAGCATAGTATCACACTAAGACTCAGGAATGCCTTAGCTGCTTTCTGGAGATGGGGAGAATATGTTTGAGGACAGAAAGAGTGATGAAACAAATGCCCAGTTTTTGCTTTCTTTTACCCTCTTTAATATATAGTCATCGTTGTGGTGTCTGCAACATCCAGTTTGGCCTGGTCCTAAAAGTAAACCCAGGCAGAACCTGCCTTTCACCAGGAGGCAGAAGCAGCAGCAGGTAAAACAATACAAGGACACCAACGGCCCAAGGTGCTTCCCTACATCTCCATCTACATAGAGCTGCTAAGTAAACACCAGCTCATGCAGTCATGACTGCCAAGCTTAGCAGGTTTTTCTTCCTCCTCCCTCAGCAGCCTCCTTCCCATTATTCTCCTACAGGAAGGATAATATCCTCCATAGGAAGAAGATTTGCAAGTGAACTTTTGATCACTCATCATGTATCATTCTCCCACACCTCACACTTCTTTGCGAAGTCTGTGGCCAAACAGGGTCCTCCTCCTCTTGCCCTTTGCCTCTCTCCATCTTTCCTACCTCACAATCACCTTTTTCACCTGCATTCTAATCTCAGCAGTGTCTGTCAGTGTGCCAAAGCTTGCTGAAATGAGTGAACAGTTGAGATCAGTTAAAAAAATTAAGAGATTCTTTAAAAGAAGAGAGTCACGTCATGTGATCAATATGGCACACTACTGTCCCAAAGGATGTCTGATAAGTAGTTTGTACAACCAGGGTCTTCCCCTAAAGCCCAGGACTGGGTACTAGGAAATGTGATTTCTMTTCCTGGCTTGTCTAAAGACAGATATGATGACAGACAAGCCATTTAGCATCTCCCTGTTTGTTTTCCTGCCTAAATAACAAAGAAAAAAATAAAAAAGTGATCAGCTATGACTCTGTGACTCAGCTCTGTCTAGAAGACAGAGGTTCATGGGAGCAGTGGGCACAGAAGGCCAGTCCTTAGCCTTATTGCTGGATGAAATACAGTGATTGATATATGGTCAGACAGCCTCTCCCTAAGTCACCAATGTCTTTACAGTGCCCCAAACAGCTGCAGTTGGAAGACAACTAATAACTCTACTGTGGGCCATTATAGGGTTTCCAATCCCATTTCCTCCCAACAGATCTTTCTTAGGTCTGTAAGGGTCTAATGAACACTGTCAAACTGAGCTGTACGAGGTGAGCTATGAGCAGTGCAGCTGGACAGACTGGATCAAATGGCTTCCAGTAATGAGTATACTGGCCATCAGGGGACAAGGTCTCCACCTAAAGTTAGAAACTTCAGAGAAACCCTGAGGTGAATGTTCAAGCCTGCCCCTGGGTAACATCATACAACAAGTGCCAGAACTGCTAAGAAATGACACATTTCTTTGGAGCCTCTTCTGAAAGGCCAAAAAACTTGTGCGGCAGTGTGAACACACATCATCACTTCCCTCTGGGAAGGCAGTGCCGCATTTTGTTGTTTTGTTTCAGGTTTTGCTGAATTCACTGCCTGGAATAATAAGCCAGATGGAAGGTCTGATTTTATAGGATGAGAGCAGTGTGTGAAAGTTAACAGTGGAGACAAAGTACTGTGACAGTGAAGGGAGATAACTCATGGGGTGATGTTAAAAGGAGGACTCCAGGCTGAATAGAAGGAAGAGTTGTCAGAATCTGTGGGATAGGGGAATGCGCAGTATGTAATGAAGACTGCAAGATATCCGAGCACAACACAAGAAAGAGGACAATAAAATGAAGAAAAATCTCCTTCTGCAAGGACAGTACCTTTCAGACTTAAGTACTTATGGTCTGCTTAAAAGAAAGACTATTCACATCCATTCAAGCAGCTACAACTCTTTCCAGGACTGAACACACGTTTGCTCATGGCGTGACTCCAGCTGGGTCTGGGTGCCCAGGGCAGCACCCAAAGCAGGCCTCAGCAGGAAGGTGAGAAATTATTTTTCAGGTCTCTCCTCTATAATTAGCATTTCATAATCTTCTTAGGAAGAAGAAAAAGGTAGATTAATTTCTAATACTTTTTCGTAATACATGGAGTTCAAGTGGTGAGTAAAAGCCCAGCCTTTTCAATCAGCAGTATACCAACAAAAATTCTTTGCAGTTCTAATCAAGAAGATCAGAGCACCTGCCAGTTAGGGCTATGCAATTACTATATTTGCATTTTATAGAGAGGGTATTATAAAGTGACATTACAGAGGAACAGGCATAGTACAAATATTTTTAAAGACTGAGTGCCCGAACTCAGAAATCTATACAATTTTCAAAGGTCATCAATAAGCAAAGCTCCAGATGCTCCTACACTCTGAAAATGCAGCTATCATCACAACTGCCTGCTTACAAAATAGCAGCGCCTCCTAACCTCATCTAACTCACCCCCACATCCCTTAAAAATATTAACAATTGGAATGTCTACAGGATACTTAACTTCAAAGAGGCTGAGATAGTACATAGGACTCATTTAGTCTATGTAAGAGGGAGGAAAGAAGTTACTTTTCAATTAAATGATAAGACAAACATTGCAAGGAATTGAGTCTTTTCCTTAAATTATAGTCCTAATTCAGTCATTACACATAATTATTAAATTTGCGCAAAATTATTAGATAGGCTTTACTTACAAAAGAGAAATAAATGGAACTGCCAACGTTTGCATTAAAATAAAGACCAAAAGTCCTCCTTGGTGTGCAAGCCTGTTTGTGGGTGCATGTGCACCAATACCCATTTCAGACAGGTCCATTTTTCAATACACTGAATAGCTAATGGAAGATGCAATCTATATTCACCTTAGGGTTTTTGATGGGTGCTATTTACAAGGAACATCTTGGGTGATGTAGTATATATATTTGTGTTTAATTAAAAAAAAAAAACACAACAAACAAGCAGAATTTGGAACAATAGTTATTTTCAACAGGAAAGATCAGCAATGCTGCAAGCAATGCAACAGCACAGTAAAATTCTCTGGATAGAAAAGACTACAGGCAGATTTCCAGAACTGATCAAAACTCTGACCTATCAATAAAAATAGACAGTAAAAACATCTTCCATTATGTAGTTGGTCACGAGGTTGTATGCAGTAACATATATATTCGCCTTATTGGAAACTATTTGCTTCACTAGTGGTAACAACTGTCACATTTGAAAGGTGTAATCTTAAGCATGTCAGAAATTTTATTCTCAATTATCAGGAAAAATAAATCTACTTCAAAATTCAGTTTTTCCTCTACCTCTACTCCTCTCACTATGATGTACTTAAATGTGAAATATGATGTACTTTAACAAGATTTTATAAAAGAAATAAAAAGAACAGCTGAAGAAGGATACTTGCTGTGCAGAACAGCAAGCTTTCTAGGTCTTACAAAACCAGACTCTTACATATTCACTGGTGCACTTATCATAAGCATTTATGACTAGATAGAGGGAGGCTTCTAGGTACTTCTATAGATCTCAAAGCAAACATTAAAAGCTGCATAGCCCCCCTGTAAAGCAATGGTTATTGCTGTTTTCAGAGAAGCACAGAAGGTTGAAGCGACAGAAACTGTACAAGAGGCTGCAGCTGTGCTGGGGATGGACAGGGCAGGAAGACTGACAGCCACTGCAGCTGGCAGCAGGGCTGTCTGGCTGCCAGAGGAGGTGGCTGGCCTGGCATTTTGAGTCCCCAACACCAATGTGCACCAAATTAAGCAAACTATTCACCGGCTGCAAAACTGCAGAGGTTGCTGAAAACCCAGTGTGATAATCCTTGTTTATTCAGCAAGGCCACTTAAGTGGAATGGGTAACACACCAAGGGCTCACCACAATTAATTGACACATTAATTGACAAACCATTGCCTCTGGCTTGCTTGATGCCAGATGCCAACAGTCTTTGTGGACTCCTTGGTTGCCTACTACCCATGGACACATCCTGCTGTAGCTCACAGGTTGTCCTGGGGACACAAGCGCTCTTGCAGGAAGATTCACCAGAGAACCTGCTTATGTAACTTAACTGTTTCAGCCTGTCTGTCACCAAATATCACCTTTAGCCCAAGATTTCTGCAAAGGGAAAGCAGCAGGCTCCATTTGGAGCTCTTGGAAGGCAAAATGGAGGTTCTACGGCAGATAGGGAGCAAGGGAGAATATTAAACACTTCATGCCTAATCGAGCATCTTTTCAAATTAGCCTGACTGCCTTATTTGCTCTATTCAGACAGAACAAAGAGCTGAAATGTTACAAAGCATCTGCAGCACCGAGCCCCACAGGCACCCTCCCCCTCCTGCTGTGCTGGGCCATCTCTCTAATATTTGTGCAGAAAGTAAATGTGGGCAGACTGGGGTGAGAACCCCTCTCTGCTCATCTTTCCCTACACGGTGATAGTGATATCCTTCGCCACATGTCAGTTTGCAGCAGAACCTCCCCCACCTGAACACCTTTTGGTGGCTACGATCCCTTATATATAAAACTTTCAATTAAAAAAAAAGGCTTCCCTTTTTAATCAAGAACTAGTAAGGAGTATCTCATCCGATAAACCACCTCTAACCATTTTAAGACACACAAGCCTCATTTTCAAATCAAAATGTGAATAAATGTATTAAATGCACAGGGGTGGTTTGACTCAATTCAAGGATAAGCCTGTAAAAATCTATAGCTCATGATATATATAAAGGGCTAGAATGATCTCATAGGCCCTTTGCAGTTGTTAATTAAAAATTTTATAAAACATGATTTCTATGAAACATTGCCTCTCCAACCTACATCCACACTCCTCACCCCACATAGTCAACTGCACCCAAGCCAAACCATGGAAACTACTGATCGAAAAGAATGCATGAACAGCACTCCCCATCTCTGTGCCTGTTCCTCCCAGCCCCAGCTGGGTCACCAAAACATCACCACTGGAACTTACAGGCATCCAGTATAMACTGAAGCTAGAGCTTTCCACAGAGCAGCCTAAAGAACTTTTTTTGCAAACAGGGCAGGAAAGTGTAATGAGTTCAGAGCAAGCACTGTTTAATTAGGGCAGTATGAGCCGTTGTAGCTTCTTCAACACCCCGATCATTGCAAAAGTCCCCTGCAGAGCAGCCAGGCTTGCAGCAGACATCCTCTCACCTGTGGAATGTTTTGCAACAAGAAAGGAAAGACTCTTCTGTTTCTCTTTGTGCCTGTTTCTACCAAGTGCATGTGGTAGAAAGACCCAAGGTGAAAGGAAGGAAAGACTCCTTTGGAATACCAGACCAAATTTGGAAAGGTAACAGTGATTTTCAAATCAGCGCAACCTTTCCCCCACCTAAATATAACCTAGAAAGCAGGTCATTAGCCTCAGCTATTRACTTGATACCAAAAGTAATGCATTTCAGCAGCGAGCAGAAAAACAGCACTGGAATCAGTGATCAATTCATTAAAGGATGTGACCTCTAATTTTTGGTTCAACTGAGTTCTAAAGAAATCCATTTAAGAAATGCCTGCTGGTAAGCTCACCAAGAGACACACAGACAGCAAGCCAAGGTGTGACTCTGATGTGCTTCTCTATTATCTGCACCACTGCTCCCTCACCACACCAACATGCTCCAAACTTCCCTTCCCTTCTATCCCACCATCTTCCCCGTACTTCTTTGAAAATTTTTTGCATTAATTTGCTTCAATGAAGCAAACCCCACTCCTGCTGCAAAAAGAAAAGCAGGACGCACTGTGAATGTCTGCCTAATTTAGAAAAGCTAATGTTGATTTAGACAACATTAGGTGCATAAGGCAGACCTGTTTGTTTACATCCTGCACGCTGCTTGTTACTCATCTTAACAGCATCCCACCTTACTGCCTGCACTGCAACAGCCGCAAAATCTTTACAGCGTATCGACTCTTTATCTTAAGAGTTGCCATATGCTTTCTCTAACTGTTAGAATAATAATTTAAGATCTGACACTGATCTGTTCACAGCTTTTGTTCAGTCACCTCAAAAACAGCTGCTGCATAAGAGCTGTCGTGGTTTACTTGCAACAAAAGCACTTACTTTTAGTTTTTCTCTTAAAAAAATAGAATAAATATCTTATATAAAACAATCATGGAAAACTACACATTTTGAAAGATAAAGTTTTGGTGAATGCTGTTAGTTGATGCATTCAGAAATAGTCTTTCAAAGCCACGTTTGGAAACACGATTCATGAAGGAACTGGGGCAAGATATCTTCTGCTGAAGAATCTTTGAGGCCACCAGACACCAATGTCTCAGCTTTCTGTGTTTGCAGTAACAGTTGTCTGTCTTCTCAGAGGAACAGGTTGAGGGCTAAAATTACTTATTTTTGAGTGGTTATTCATATGAAATGAAAATTTCCATTTTAGAAATAGGTAAGAGAGATGACCATACGACCTAAGCAACGTTTTCAAGAAATAAAGGCTTTGACAGTTTCACATCATGAAGTATATGCTAAGAAGAGCTCTCGATCTTATTTCAAGTTAATCTAAGGTATAATTTTCAGAGAAGAATGCCAGTTTGAAATAACGTCCAGCATTAAATCTTGGTAAATCTGATATAACATGAAGCTAACATAATAGTTAACAACACATAAAGTAAATGGTTGTTGTTGCTACAATATGAAATTTTGCATCTGTAAAATTGCTCTGGAGTCTTAGTAGACAGAAAAACATCTAGAAAAAATAATCTCATCCTCTCCTGTTTGTCTACTGCTAACCTATGTCTGAAGCTCTTCTAGGCTCTTCCTCAGTTTCGCATAAAGCAAGGGAGAGTGAAAATATAGCAGAACACATTTCCAAAAAAGAAAATCCTATAATAAGTTTTGAATCCTCTGTTATTCACATCAACTTATCCGCTCAGCAGTAAGACAGTATTCAGCTCCCACTGATCTGAGCTACAGTCTTTCCCATTCATAATGGGTAGCTCTTCACTGTTTGAATAAAAGACCTACTAAAACTGATTCATCCTATACTGCCTTCTGTTGGGTTAGTTATGGTGCCATTAGGTTTGTTACAAGAAATACCTCAAGCCACTTCCGTAATTCAAACATGCACAAGACTGTCAAAAGAGACTGTGTCTCTTTGTGTCATCAAACCCATCAAYGTATTAGTTACAGCAACAAGTCCCAGCAGCTTTTGTAAGAATCAAATCATATAGCAGGTCACAAAGACTGGTTCAGACTTCTCATAGGCTTCACAATATTATCAGTTGACATAGAGCTATAAATCAGTTTGAGCAGTCTCTGTATTTTCAAAGCTGTAAGATAGATAACCAAGGGTGACTGAGTTCACAAGGCAGAAACAAATAGCCTTTCTTTAGCTCATCAACCTTCCTAGGTACTCTTGCCCCAGAGTACCCAGCCCAAATACCAGTATTCTGAGCTGAACCCTCCCTTGTTCACCACCTAAAATCATCCGTCTCCGAGCTTCCACCACTGCCATATGCACACCCCCACGTGCTAAGCAGCTCTGCAAACATAAGAGTTAATTCCCACATGTAAGACACAGATTGAAGGAAGTCCTCAAGCTGGTCCCTGGAGATCCAAGTTCACTCCTGGGACCAGTGTTTCAGCTTTCATGGCTGACTTCTACAAAACAGCCTCTGTTCATGGGTTTTTCCTGCTCCTGACACAGTTATATCACATGCTAGAGGCAACTAAGACTTTAACAATATACAGATAGTGTTCATGTTTTGTCTCTCATTTTTGGCCCTTGAGAAGAATCTCTTGGACAGAAACACCACAATGGGCTGTAAGAAAAGTGCTCTTTCCTTTCCTTAGCAAATTGCCAGAGCCTTTAGAAGAACAAGCACAAAAGAAAATAGGTTCTCCTGATATCACATCCCCCGGACTCTACTGTGCTGAAGGAGGTGGTCAATATAAGACCTCTCCCCTCCAGCGCTTGGCCGGAGGCTGGGAGAGTGTTGGACAGAAATTATTATAGAACATGTAATACAGTGTGCCTTGTTTTTATACTCTCCCACAGACACCCACGTTTGGATGCTGTTGGAGAACAGAAACTTGCTCTGAGTCATTATGGCCACTTATGTTCATCTCATGATTGGCAGCTGCCATCAACTTTTCTCCTGTTTGAGGAAAGCCTGATGCAATTCCTCAACTGAAGCAGGAAGCACAAATGGGAGCACTGCAACTGTCTTTGTCCTGACCTGGGCCAGTGAAATGACTGAAACATTGATCTTGACTTTTATAGTAAACTGCGACAGGAACATTACAACACGAGGTCTGTAGGAGCCTGTGGCTGAAAACAGACAATGACTTCAGTATTGCAGGAAAATCCAGAAAGCGACTGGGATCATCTTCAGTTCCAATCAGCTCAGTGTGGGACACTGTACCATTTGTCATGTTGAAGCAAACAATGCTCCTGTAACTAGGCAGGCAGCACTTCCTCATTCCCTTAGCCTCAAAGCAACAGAGATCTTTGCTATTTAATGCAGATAGAAAGCAGAGAGCTGGAGAGCATTTCAAGGTGGGTGGTCTTGTTTGAGCCATTCTCATTAAGCTGTATAAATACTCAGTCTGGCCAACCACTGTTTTCATGGCTGTACCAGCTGGTCACAAAAATTAACATACAAAAGCAAACCAAAAGAAGTTCTTTCCTGTCTGTGTAGGAATGCAAGCTTATGGATAAACCACAAATGCATGAAATAACATCCCTCTAAGTGTCCTATCATAAGCATATGTATCTATGTGTGCTGACAAATACATTTTTCCACAAACAGCTGCACAGTCACATGAACTTATCAGAAAATCACCAAATCCCATATTGACAGGTTTACTCTCACATTTCCACGAAACTTCACTTCAACATAGTATCACAAACTCCAACTCACCAATTTACACAAGCTGTGATGTAGACATGCCCTCGAACACTAATTCTGCCACTTTCCCTTCTCTTTTTCCTCACCAAACCAGCAGAGGCACAGTTACAGGCATATACAATTCCCATGTGCATCTCTAAAGGCCCTTCTGAGCTACAGCCACTGTGCAAATTTCAGCCACTCTCTGTATGTCCTGAAATGAACTAAAAGGCAATGCCAAACCCTGAGAAAGCAATGAGCATAGCTGTTAAAAAGATATTCAAATACATGTATTCTCTTATAATCATAGTCATTCCTAGTTAAATCAAAAAAGACAGAAATTTGCAGAAGAACCAATGCTAAGTAGGAACCTTGTTAAAACAGTGACGACAACAGACTGGCTTGCAGGAGAGCTCTTGGGTTGGAAGGAATCTGCAAGAACATTGCTCAGGATTCAGTTTTAGACCACATCTCACTTAATACTCACATTAATCTGCCTAGGCACAGGACAGAAATATGCTAAACTAATTTACTGACATTCAGGTAGGAGGTTCTGTTAATACAAAGGAGGACCAGAATATCACAAGGATGGGATGGATCATCTTCGGGACTGGAAAAACAGAAACGGTATGGGATGTAATACTGTGCTTGTTTTTGACAATGAAATGCCATAGCCATATCCCTCCTATAGACTGTATCAGCAGCAACGAAAGCTCTTCAGATAAGCCTGGCGGGCTGGATCGTCTCCACAGCCACTGTCCTCTAGGCACTAAAGCCTTGGTCATCAGTGAGGATGGCTGCCACTGGAGTATCTCTAGGCTTTCCAACATGCTAAAATTGGCAGTTTCTGTGGCAACTTCCCTCCAAAACCTCTAGTTTTGTCTTGCCTTCATAGCTGAAAACATAACTATGCCAAAGAAGAAATAAAAGCCAAGCAAGTTTCCATTTACACATAAATCTCATTAATGTACCACAGTGAACCTGGATTACATTATGGATGGAAAAGCCCAGATAGTTCCCCAGTTATGCTGGATGATCCCCAAATCATGACTACTCCCATCTCCATCAATTTGTTTCTACACTCTCTCTGCAGATCAGGATGCTGGAGCCCATGGCCTTTGATCAAGTGATCGGGTGTCAACTCCAGAGCAGGCAAAATGACAGGCGCCTGCTGAGCGAACTGGAGAGCCTGGTGACATACAGGGACAGAAGGACCAGAGGAGTTCAATGCTGTGGGCTGTTTGGCAAGTCTTGGGCTGGGGAACCCGTGGATATCTACAACAACAATCTTTCAGGAACCACCCCAACCCAAGCAGGTATGGCATAGCATCGAGGAGACAACCCAGAATCGAGGGTGCTTCGCAGAAAAGTTAATCTTTGTCTACACACCACTGAATTCAAACTCTCCAGTCCGAAGAGCAGGCACCATGAGCTGCTGTCACCATGTTTACCTGGGGAAACTGAGGCAATGGTCCAACAAGTGATCAGTGAGGGAAAAAAAGGCATCAGAACAGAAACAGCCCCTTCTCTTGCTCTGACCATCCACAGCACTGCTTTAGTCAGAAATCTCTCTTAAACAGATTATTTTTCATACAGTAACTCCCAATAATTTCTCTGGTATCTGGCCTGTATTTATTTTTTGCCCACGCCTCCTCACTAGCACGTCCTTCTTTGTTCCTRTACCTCATTCCTCTGGCCTGTGTCTGAAGACCTTCCCGTCATACCTCTGTGTGCCATCCACAGGCAAAGGTATTCCTTCTTCTCTAAGCAGCTCCAAGCAGCACTTTGCTCATCCTACATGCAGTCCTGCACCAAGGTGGTTCTCACCAGCATCAGGATTCAAAAATAGCAGAATGGGAAGAGGCATTCTTGGAACCACAGAGACAGTCCCCATTTCATATCATAAGAGAGGGCCTAAGAGAAATTAATTTAGGAAGAGAGTAGGCACAAAAGCAAAAATCCATGAGTCTTCCATTTGATTACATTTCAGAAACAAGGTTTGCTTTGTTTTCCTTTTTACTTCCCCTCTATCTCATATAGAAGAGCAAAAAGGATAATCTGGAGCTGGGAACTATTTGAAAACCAAAGGAACTTCAGAAGAAATTAAAATGAGTTAAATATTTATGCAGCAYGGCTCTAATTAAATTAATAGGGCTGCAGATGTGCTAGGAAGATCAGCAAACTACCTCATTCACCTTAACCCTCTTATTCTGTTATTACTGCAAAATTTTTAGCTAATTACTGACACAACTGAAGCTAACTTTGGAAAGAAAAAGGTAAATCAGAACAAAAAAAATCAAAACAAATAAAAATAATAATACCTTGCAAAGAACAGAAGAATTGAACCATCCTTCTTAGCACAGGTGTCATGACATAAATATTTAAGAGCAGCATACATCTTTCCATATAAAGCCCCTCAAGTTCCTACTCTCCTTGAGAACTTCTGAAACAGGATCACTGAGCAATCTCTGATAAATCAGACATAGAGTTACATTCAGTATGTGTAACCAAATCTGTAACCATCCTGCCAAACAATCAGTGCTATCCCCAAGAAGGAGTGATAGATCTGAACAACTCTGTGCGTCAAACCCTCACTCTTCACCGYCCTGCCATCTACTAGAAACTGCAGCTCTGAGTTAGACACTAACCCTTTCATGGACATACAGAGTTGAGTGTGAAAGAGTGAATCTGCTGCATTCAGACATTAATAGATTCCTCCCTGTGCAGAGAAAAACAGGTTCCCGGGTCCTGCCCAGTAAGTATCCTAAACACTAAACTGTATAGCCATGTTTATGCTTGTATGCTTGCTTGCTCCTACTCTGCTCTCAAACATCACGACTATTCAAGCAGAGAAGAGAGTCTTCAGAAACAGGCAGAAAGAGTTATACCTTGCACTGCAAAATTATCTGCTGGCTACAGCAGCCTGAGAAATGCTACATAATCAGTGGCTTCCACAGGCAGGATACGTGCTGCAGCTACTGGGATGCCAGACGAAAAGGGTGGCTCCCATCATTTCCGTGAGCAGGCTGGTAATGTACTCCTGAGAACAATTAGTGCCAAGATTACAGGTCCCAACAGACACAAGCTAAACAGTGGTGCTGAGCAGCACTGTCAAGAGAAATAACCCTGCACATAGTTTTAGGCACTTCAGGAAATAGAAAACAGCAGCCTAATGACCTCCAGCACCAGACAATAGTGGCGGAAAACAAAAACAAAAGGACTTAGAAGATCTGTTGAGGATTTGAGCACCTGAGAGGCAGGTCGATGGCACCAGGTCACATCATTTTCTTTTGTGGATATAGTTCAAAGTCTTATTTGCTGATGTTTATCACAAAGCTCCCAAATCATTTTATATGATTTCACAGGAATTCCAGGATATATCTCCAAACAGAGGGGTGCACACACCCAAGATTCTAAACACCCTTTAATAACAAGCAAAACATGTACAGATTGGGTCAATGCCCAAGTTCTCCAGAGTACAATGCACTACACCTTCCAGTGTCTCACTTACTCTCACCCTGGGGTTGAGAGAAGAACAACAAAAGTTGTTCCTTGATACAGCATTACAGGGAATTTCCAGAACAGCCCTTTGTGTAAGGCTAACCTGCAACAGAGATTCTCTCTCCTTATCCGCAGCTGAGATTAAATGAAGCTATATGCTCAAATTCAAATAGACAGTTACAGGCAAAAACAGAAATACAGATAATAGCTTTCGACTCCTATTCTGGCCATCAGAGACAATCTCTTCTTGCATCTTCCTGCCTGCSTCTTTCTGACCTAAAATACCTAAGTCCATCTTGAGTGCAAAAAGTATCTGGATACCCTACTTACCATAGATATTGATGTGCCACAAGTAACACAACCCTATGGTTTTAATTCACGAAGGTACAAAGCTACCTTGTAGAGAGAAGAGGAGAAACAAGAAAGCCTAGCAAATTTTTACTTACAATACCAATTACCTCAGATCTTCCCCTTCTAGTTCCACCTCTAAAGCTTGCCACTATTTCCATGGCTCTAGCAAATAATGCAACACATCAGACCTCAAAAGGCCATTTGGATCACACCACATGCCTCTGTGCTGTACATGAGGGTAGAGAAGAAATTTTCCAATACCACTATCCTCAAAAAGAAAACCAAGATGCAAGAAGGATACAAAAGACAAGCAAGGGACTTCAAGCACAAGTAATAAGAATATTGGGGGAATAAATTCAGAGAGAAGAAYAAAGTTCAGCATTTCCACTGTCCACATATCAGGAAGCAAAATATAGTCTTTTTATCAGCTTCAAACTAAACTAGCTACACTCCACTCCCCACAAAGTATAACTAGCGCTGGTTACCAAAGCCACCTTCCACTGTCCATAAGACCTAAAATGTCCAGAATACCATGCATTACTTGGAAAAATACCAAACAGCACAATCATTGATAAAAAGAGAAGAAACAAAAAAAGGAATGGATCCAAGAGAAAATGAAATGAGGAAAAGCCCTCAGGCATAATTTGAAGAAAGTAGAGGCCAAAGGTAGAAAGCGAAAAACAAACAACCAGAGACCCTCTACAACAGGACAGCTGAGCGAGACTGCTTTCTGCCTTCCTCATAAAGGCTCCCAGCCCATCTCTTTGCTCATCTCTCCCTTCTTGTTTTGACTGCTGCTTTTCAACAAAGATCTTGTTTTCCTTCTTGTCATCATTGTGGGCTTTTTCCCCCTTTCTCCCTCAGAGCAGCTGCCACATTTACTCCAGTCTCATGAACTGCTGTGCTGTGGGTGCGTGTGATTAATTATATCGTTAGCCTTCATTAAGTCAGTGGATTGGCACTCCGGCAGAGAGACAGCAGGACTAGAAGGAAAAGCTATTGAGAGCCAGCAGGATCTGTGTCCCACAGTTTGTGTGTATGTTGGGTGTGTGAGACTATTGTCCTCAAAAATAGCAATATCTGAGTGGGTTTTGTACACTTTGACAAACCACCAAGCTTCTGCCTCACTGCATGTGAGGCTCAGCTTCTGTAGCCTACTTGGTTTTTTGCAGCAGAAACTGAATAAGATTAGTGTACTGATCATGCCTTTGATCCGCATGCTACTCTCAAAAGTTAAACCAGAACTCCCAGAAGGGACAGACTGCTTTCCTTTAGGATCACCAAATACAGCTAAAATGCTTCCGTACCATACTTCCCAGAAATAGTGCTTGGTCTTTCAACAGCCCTGGGAACAGAGCATTATGGAAGGCAAAAGAAACTCCATTTTGTTTGTTGCATGGAATTAGCTTCTCCCACACAAGGGCACTGGACATGTTCTCTGATGCTCAAACTCTGTTTCTATTCAAAGTGCACATATTCAACTCATCTATTTCTACCTGGCTTGAGCTTAAGGAATAACAGAGACCTAGTTTTAAATACTTTATAGGATATCATAATTGTAGCCTAAAATCTTCATAATTGTGCTAATAACTCTTCACTCTGCACAACYGAAAAGCATACAGTTCCTAAAAGTTATGACATGTCCCTGTTTTCTTTGGAAGGGTTCACTACAGATGTTGTTGGAATTTCTTCTCAAAAGCTCTCCAGCTCAAAACACAGAAAATCAGTTTTTGACATAATGATATTGAGTTTCACTAGTCATTGATGAACACTCTCTGCAAGAGACAATTTAGGAAATAGGGTATTTTGACCACTCTAGTTATATCATGTGGTTTAATAAACAGAGAAGCCTAAAATGAACCAATTTTCTCCAAATTTTATTCTTGTTTTAGTTACCACTGAAAAAAAAATCCTAAATGAAAACACAGCTCATTCTTTGCAATTTCAAATCTCAAAAATTTGGTTTACAACAAATGTAAATTTTGTTATGTAGAAGAGAACTAGCACTGCCASAGTCCCCACAGCTGCACCAAATCCAGATGACTGAAAGTAGTAGCCAAATCATGTCTTAAATTACTTCAGACTAGTCTCAAGGACCCCAGAATAAGCAGAATCCATTGACTCTATTTGAGCAAGAGGACACCAAAATGTCTCTCTGGGGAAGGGGCAAAAGTGACTCAACATGGGGAGCTTTGACAGATTGTTCGAGAGACAGAGAGATCAGATAAAAGTCTGATAGAGCAGATGCTGTAAGAGGATTAGAGCAAGCGGATTAGAAGCCTTGAGAATACAAAGATCATCAGACTCACGATTCCTCTTTAAMCATAATCACGAACAAGTATCCCAACTTCCCCTCCCTACTAACAATACTCCACGTCCTTATTTGCTCTCTCCCTCCTCTTCTCCTTCCCAATCTTTCAAACATTTTATGTTCCCAAGAGGTTATTTACATCATGTGATGGACCTGCATTAAGTCAAGTAGAAGTTTGCAGAAATGTGGCAGGATCCTCTTAGGCTAGAAGTAGCAGGAGGACTATGGAGCTGGCCAAGGACATACCAAAAACCTCAGGTCCTGATAAAAGCTGATCTTATGTGGGTAGCAAGCAGGAATGCCAGATACCAGGGAGGTCCTAGATGGATGAGGCCAAGAACATAACTGTTTCTCCAAACATGCTGCTCTCCAAAAACCTGCTGTTCACATGACAGCATCACCTGTTTGTTACACTACATTCAGCTCTCTTTCAGTAATTTATTTATGGTTGAAGAGCCCACCAGCATCCACTGAATAACCTTCATCAAGTTATACAATACTCCTCTTTACTCCTCTACTTGGAATCTGTGCAGTTTGGGCTGTACTGAAAGCATTTATCCACAGGATTTTTCCAATTATCTTCTAAGTGGGTTTACAGCTCTAAGTGTCGGGAAAAGATCGCTATGTACTGAGGACCAGCACTAGGAAGCAATGAAATGTATCCACGTTTGACATTTGCTTAACTTGTCAATATAAACCCCCAGGCATCCAAAATCACAGCTAATATCATACTAATTCACAGGACCAGCCACACTGTGAAAAGCAAGAGTTTAAGTAAACAACTGTGCACATGCTATAGGCCAAAATAAACAATCTTTTCCAAACAATTATGAATCACCTCATAACAAAGTTTGAATGTAATTCATGTGCTGTAAAAACATCTGACTTAATCAAATAATTTGAAGCTCTATGTAACAATCCACCCAATTCCACTCAAAGTAAATCATGTCACCATCGGTTTTACAGGGCCTACAAAAAAAACAAACAGTCTAGAAGCACTCACTGTTGAAATGAATCATGAAGTCAACCTACACTGACTTCATGAACATAAATATGCACATGCATATGGCAAACACCTCTAGCTAATGTCACAGGTGGCAAATCTTCTACATACTAAGCCATAGACTCTGGAATGGGAGGTTTCCATCTTCTAGTGATCACTTGCATTTTGACACACCATACTTGGCTCTGGGTTTTGCCTCTGAACTCCTTATGACCTCTCCTTATGCTTTCCAAACTGATCTGCAGTTCAGGTCACATAGAGTCCTCCCCATGGTGTATCCTCCAGACCACTGTCTATCCACCTGCTGTCCTAAAGCCTCGCTTTTTGTGCTTTGTGTTTGTAAGCAAATATGAGCAGATCTTTAATTCCATGTTCAGCAGAAGTCATAAATCACCACCAACTCTTTTTCTAGGGAGAACTTTGGTGCCAAATGCAAAAAGTGGTAAAACATACATCAGGAGGTCTCTGCAATCAGCAGGTTTGGCCCAAGCCCATCCCTTATCAGAAGGAATTCAACTGTTTACCACAATGATTGAAAACACATATATGTCACCTCATCTTCGCACATCACCTCTGCTTACTCACCTCTTCACTACAGTTCCTGATCTTTGGCCTTCCCCCACAGAACAAAGAATAACCACGTACCATGGTTTTCCTCGATCAGCCTCACTGGCACGTTGGGTTTTCTTTTCAGTCCCAGCAGTGGGGTTTGTGTGGCTGCATGCCTGCAAACCCTGGCTAGCTTCCCCCTCCAATTCTTCACACCAGCCTTCAGTGAATTTGCCATGACAGGCTTGATACCTGTCTCGGGGCAGGAGAAATCCTGCCCATTACAAAGAGAGCCCTCAGCCAGACACATACTTCTCTTCCAACGTGCTGAGAGAAGAGAAAACCCAATCCCTGCTACTGGTGTCCATGTGTCCCCACTCCAGTATGACCCAAGTTTCCTCACTAGCCATGGTACTACCATGCACAACAGAAACATCCATCTAGCACTCCAAGGGCTGGACAAAACAGCGGTGTTACTGCCACAAATCAGAGGCTGACAATAGGGAAGATTCCTCTTCTCTAACTCTTCCAGCAACTGAATGAAGAGGATTCAACTAGCCACTGCAGCCATGTCCCAGTCTCTCATTCTGATGAAAAAAGTACAAAACAGGGAAATAAGGAGAAACAAAGACAGCAGCAAATAATCAAGTAGAAACTGATAGAGCAGCAAAACCAGCCGGATGCAGTGGAAGTAAATTCAGCTGTCTTGCAGAGGTATAAAATAGTTCCCCCTAACTACCCAAAAAGTTATTTCTTCCAATGCAAAAATATAAATTAGGGGATTTTTCCTTTAAGATGAGCTCTGTGTTAAAACCAGAGGCCAACAGCAGTGTTTTACAATGCAGGAATGCCATGATGATCTCAACATAAAATTACAATAGTCAGTGTAAGCAGAATTTCTAAAGATATGTCTTCCTAGGGCAGCTGATGAGCGACCAATTAGAGGAAAGTAACTGAGATCAGGCCAGCAAAAGGCCATTTCATTTTGAACTTAGAACTCTGGAAGCTGCTTTGCCAATGTACCCAAACCTGACCCACTCTTTGAGCCTTTGATAATTAAGCTGTCCCCTACATCCCTCAATCTTGAACTTAACCATCCCTGCTATTAGAGCAGTTCAGACACCTGAAACATCCACCACCTGCTGAACTACATAGCAATGTGTAAAACATTGCAAGTGTGAGCTTGCATTTAAGGAACTAATATTTGACTGTGAAGTCCAGCACATCAGAGATGAAGTAGTGCATTATCTTACCTACATCCCTGCTGATAATTRCTTTATATTCTTCAGGAAGCATTTCTTTTTCTGGATGCAGTGGGAGGTAAAATAAAAATTAAAAAAACAAACAAACAACAATCCACATAGAAAAAAAAATTTAAAAAGAAAATAGGAAAGAAAAAACTAAGGAAAAATAAAATAGAACAATGTATTTGACAGAGCAATATAACTCCTGAACTTAACTAATGTAGAAGAGAGAATAAGACCATAACTGGCAAACAATAAGAACATCGTCTCTAATGACCTGCCATGATGAAAGGGAAGTAAGTATCCCTGAGACCCATCTGAACTCATCTGCTTTTAAGCACTGTGGCAGGTGCTGTGCTGACAGACTCCCATCTGCTGGTAGATCAGATACTACAAAATACACATTAAAAAAACCCATATTAGGATAAAGTTATATATGTGGATATATATATACAATCTCATCTAAGGCTGGCAAGCATGCTAGAGATTCCCCAGGACATTTTCACCTGTCCCCAGTACTATTACTTTGCAGTTGTCAGATGGTGGGCTTATTTACAGCTCAAGGGGAGCACTTCAATGAACAGCTCTAAATAACTTAGTGAACCATAAACCATTCTCCTGATGCAAGACCCTCAGAATCTATCCTGAAACCTAGACCATAATAATAACTGAATTTTCCTACAAAAATTTTTTGTTGTTCCATTACTCTCAGGGGAGTGAAATGGCTGCAGCTTCATCACCCTGTTGCTAAACTGTCCTTCCATAAGCAGTTCTTATCTACAGAGTCTCTCTACCCTCAGCAGTTAAGTCTCTTACTACCCTGCAGCCTTCATTCACATCAGTCAGGTTAATAAACCTCTTCCCAGTACAGCCCCAAGTCTTGTTTGATAGCTCCCTCTGAGGCATGATGCACATATAAACTCGAAAGATTTTCCACGGGAGACAATGATGGGAGATAGGCTTGCAGAGAGTGAAGGATTCTTTATTGCCCCGTTAAAGACAGAAATCTGTGGCTGCAATTTACTGAACAGTAAGACATGCAAGAAATAAAATTTGTCCAAACACAACAAACAGCAAACGACCCAATCTGGGCACCTATCAAGGGAAAAAAATGCTTCAGCTCAACAGCTGTCACGGCAGGACAGGAGTTATTACTGACGATGAAAAGCAACCAGATCCTAATAAAATAATACTTCCTATGCAGAGGGAACAGAAGACAGAGAGGACATAATAAGCACATAGGGACCAGTATTCCTTTGGCATGGGGAAAGACAGACCTGTAACAGGCTGCAAATTACAGGGTAATCATGTACGAGAACAGGATCTTACAACTAAAACCTTTGACAAAATCCCAACCAGATCCCACAATCTGTTATCACTCTGCTTGGTAGTTTGTACTGAACTGAAGCAGCAGAATTCAGTCTATAGGACACAGAATGATAAAACAGAAACTCCAGTCTGTTTCTGCAGATCTGCTGGTAGATCTGGCTAAGCCAATTCCTCTTCTCGTGCCTGGGCATCACTGTACAGAGAGCAGGTTCACAACACATTTTTATGCAGCATTTTCCATCATAGGAAAGTTTCTTATTCCTTAAAAAGTTAAGAAGTATGACACTTCCAGGTTTTCATATCACATGATGCACTATTCAGCCCTTTTATTACCTAGTCTGTGAGCAGCAAAAGCAGAATAAATGCAGCGAACACTTGGCTTGCCCCCTTTATACAGAAGGACAAAAAAAAAACCCCTTGCAATTTATGAAAATTCTCTCTTAATCAAGACGATCTATCATCTTTCCTGGGATTTTGTCGTTCTGTGGTAGAGTCACCTGGCAACAGTCAGAGAAAGCAGGAGCTGAGATTTTTCACAAGCTGTGGCTCAGCATGGTTGTGCTTTGAAGGAAGCACTGGAGAGGTCAGGCAGTTGTGAACAAACCTGGTCTTATCCGGGAGGGGGCACTGATAACACACATTACCCAAATCTTCAGGCTACCAAGCAACCAAAATGACAGAAAACTAATATTAATTTAGAATAATAAAGTACATTGTCTTGATGTTCTAGCAATTTGATGATTTGTAAAATTAAATGCTGCATTCTCCTAAACTAATACAGGTAAGCCTTCTGCACTTTTGTAGAACTGAGCATATTGCCTAGGAAGGGATCTGTAAAAGCTACCAGGTACCAGTATTTGGCCAGCAGGGAGCAGATAGAGAGTTTACTAAACATAGATATCATGGATGCTGCCTACAGAGGCGCTCCAACAAACTCTGTACAGGTTCCTTGCACAGACACCAGCATGCAGTGATGCAAAACTTTTCCATACCACCTTCTGTTCCCAAACCAAACAGCCTGAACAAGACATCACTCTGAGTTCTGAAACTGCTAAAAYTGAAACATCAGAAAAAGAAACTTGGACACAGCAAGTACAGTCACTGAGGAACCATGATGAGATTTCACCTCGTAGAGCAATGTATGTCAAGGTGTTTCCAAGGAATACACTGAGCCTGTGGCTTTTTCTCTGGACTCCTCCCTTGCTCCTCATCCCTTACAGCTATGGGCTGTAACAATGCAAAGCAAAGTAAGGCATGAGGCCCAGTGAACACCTACAAGGCAAACTTCTAAGAGAAAGTACAAAACATGCATGTTTACAAAAATTTATGACCTAGAATTTGGGAACACAGACTTCTACCTGCCAGTTGTTATTCTTGGACACCTTTCTAGATTGAACTCCAAAGTTTATGCTCCCCTGTGTCTCCTTTCTTTCTTTTCTTCATGCCTGAAGCCCCTCAGGCCAGAACCAGTTTGTTTTCTCCCACTGCAGACTAGGTTTGGCTTGCATGCAAAAATGGCTTATTCCAGTGCTAGACATGTAGGGATTTTTTTCAGATCTTACACTATGTTAGTGGCGACTTAGAAGTAATCATCCAAGCAGCAACTCAAGTTTAAGCTAAATAAGCCCAGTGTTAGTTCTTCCAAGACATTGCAACATCTCAATCTAAAGTACCTGACAAGGTCCCAAAAGCAAGGCTGCTGTAGAAGATAACATTCAGGAGACTCATTGGTTTGCACTGCTCTCGGCAGCCCTTAAACTTGGCCACTGAGGGCCTGTTTCATCCCAAGCCTCTGACTCAGCCTGAGCAGTCCCACTAGCCAAATCTCACACCAAGCAGCTCCAAGTTTCTCTCTTCACTGCACAGGGGAATGTTACCCTTGAGACTAAGTACAACTCCTCAAGTGGCCTGAGCTACAAACACTCAGGAAAAGTGTTGGTTGTACACCAAAAAACAAGCTGCCTTTCAGGAGCTCACATCTGGATACCCTGGCCAGTCATCCTGCCTGTCAAAAGTAGGGATAGCTGCTCTGTCAGCCCAAGGCCCCAAAGAGGAGGGAAAGAAGATGACGCGTTATCTGCCAGCAACGTCAGGCTCGCAACACAGGTGGGCAGTTTTGATTTCCTCCAGTAGAGGGCAATACTAACATAGGAAAGAAAAAGTAAATCGCAATGTCTTGCGCTAAAATAAAGCAAAGGAATTAAAGACTCTGACCTTGCAGCACTGAACACAGAACAAAGCGCTCGGATAGTCCATGTGTTCATTCCAGCAAAAATGCTTTTTCAGTCTGGCCCCATTTAGTGGAAAATTGCCCTGCACAAAATTTTCAGATGTTTGTTTCGGGTAAGAATTTTTTACTGTTCTGTTTAAAACAGACAAGATGGTCTGTGTTGGTCGTAGCAGAAATACAAACAAACCTTTGTTGCTGTTTATTAATAAAGAAACTCTTCTATGCCACACAACTTTAGTCTGCATATATTATAAGGCCCAAAAGATCAATGCTTCATCATTCTCCCCAAACTAGCCAGTTTTGACACGGACCATTTCTTACAGACAAAGAGATAAAATGTACCAGCATTCAAWCATATTTGTAATGGAATTGCCTCATGCTTGTTAGGACCTGAAATTAACTTTCTATGACCAAAACTTCCACACACATACTCATCACACATTTCTAAAGTCTGTGACAGTAGTGTCCCAAATTGTGCTCTGATAGCATCCTTCCACAATAAGTTTCAGAAGTTTACTCCATGTACTTTTTTAAACATCTTTTCCCTCTTTTATAAATAAAAATCTCTGCTTCTATAACCTTTCTGTCCTATAACTTCAAAATAATTTAGAAACATAAGGGAATTTAAGGTCTCCCCTAGGTCATACATCTATCTGCAATGGAACAAGGTGAGAACTTTTTCCCTAGCTCCAGTCTTGTATTTTAAACATTTACCCAAAGTGCAAATCATGCTTACTGGTACAAGATACTTTTCTTTCTTCTCTGAAGTCTATTGTCCTCAGATGATGGAACTGACAGATGGAGAGAAACTGTTTTCGTATTTACTGTGTTCTGCGATTATGTTTATTTGCTTATAAACAAGACATTTTCTACTCTTTAATTCCTTTTATTTACTCTTCCTTTCTACTAAACAAAAACCACCCAGTACTATATTCCCAAACTTTTTTAAAAATCAAATAATTTCCTTCATAAGTATTTGACAAGCCAAGTCACATAATGACTGATCTCAATATTAAAAAATAGCATATTACACACAGCTCAGCACTAGCCAAGACTAATGTACAGAAATCAGTGCATAAAGTGCTGTTAAAACCAGAAAGAAACACAACTTTTGCACCTAGGGAAATGTACTAGTGAATTTGCAGATCTTGGCCCAAATTTCTATATAGATGCTTAGGTGCCCAGCTTTCTTGGACCTCTTTGGGAGTTCCAACACGTGGCAGCAGTCAGATGACACACTTCTTTGTGGATATGAGGCTTACTTCTTTCTCACTCTCCCTTGCAGTCAGGGAGGGCCAATTCCACACAGCTCCTTCAGAGCTCTGAACTCTCTCAGTCTATCTACTCTATGCAATGGTGACCTCTTAAAATCATGACCATGTTTATGGTCACAGCTTTTTCTATGGCAGAAAAGAGCAATTGATTCAGGCATAGGGTTAGGTATAGTCATGCACCGGAAAGAACACACAGTCATGACAAATCCTGTTTTACACAGACACAGTGCTCCTCCCAGTCACGAAACAGTGACAGCCTATTTACCACTACTCTCTGCATCAAGACTGAAAAAGCACAATTTCATCACCTGTTGCCATGGATGATTTTTACGTTATTATCACAAAAGCACAAAAACAAAGGATCTTAAATGACTAGGAACAAGGAGGTCTGGATTGTGTCCCATGTCTTACAGCTACCCCAAAATGCCTGCCTTGACTTGTCACCTTGACTTCAACGTCAGGATAATGACATAACCTCTTGCACTAGCAGTGACACTCTGACTCTGATATACTCCAGTTTATTACTGCTGATGTAACATTATGGAACTATGACATAACATTAAGGAAACTCAGTGCCATGGTCTAGTTGACAAGGTGGTGTTAGGTCATAGGTTGGATTGGATCTTAGAGGTCTTTTCTGACCTAAKTGATTCTGTGATTATGTTATCAGAAAGCAGCAAGGACAGGATGTATAGCTGTCAGTCAGAAGTGACCATTAAGCCAGTTAGACCATCTTCTTTTAAGGTTTGACAGAAGATATATCAGGGCATAGTCACTTAAAATGCTAGAAAATTTTTTGACTGCTAATAGCCCTGAATCTTGCCACCCTATCCCTGTGATCAACACTTTGACTCTAAAAGGTAATTAGAGCAGGGATTTAGTGATAGCATTGCTTGTTTGAGTGTGACAGGTTTGTTTATAACAAAAATAGTTACTTATTTAAATAAGGTATTTCCCTCCTACCACATAAAAGAGAATCAACTTGTAGCATCAGCACTTTCCCTGCCAGCAAATTAAAGTTCCCTTTAAAAGGCTGTAAGGGTGGAGCAATTGTGTTGTCTTAGGAGAGGCTGTGAGACAGCAGTGGTCTGTGCGCTGCTGAAGGAGGGCAGGGCCCTGGGCTGGAGAGAGAGGAACAGCTCTGTGTCCCCACGACCCTCTCCAAGCTGACATGCTTGTTCACTGTCATGTGAGATGGTGCCCAAATGGGATTATCCCATTGTCATCCTCCTGCAGCATAAAGCTGTTAATTGACAACGAAATAGCTGTAAGTTGGAAAAGAGGCTCAGACTGAGACCTGGAAAACATCACACAGTGTATAGCTTCCATGTCACCCACAAAAGCAAGCAGCTCCTAAAGCTAAGTAAGGTGATTGCAGATAACAAGCACTCAGGATACTTTCTGCATGCACTTCTGCAAATGCACCTTAATTCAAATACAGAGTCCACCAACCCCATGCAGGATATAGGCACCCCTCCTTCACATGGCATGGATCCTAGAAATGAAGCAGTCACTCACCACCCCAGAGCTGCAACCCCACACACTCCAGACACCCTGATAGTCTGGGAGCCTTCCCGTCCCTGCTGCCCCCACCCCAGCCCAGCCAGCACACCTCAGCCGACACACGAGTGATCTCTCCAGTGACCTGACCACTGCGCAGCACCCCATGCCCACTCCCTAAGGGCCATAACACCTTGGCCAAGGCAGCCCAAGCCAACCTTCCATCCAGCACGTCCACCAGCAACAGAGACTTCACTAGAGACATCTGCCACAGCAGGGAAATTTGGGGGCTCTATTACATACATTTCTATGAATAACTCACATATTCTGCATGATCTTCTTTTCATTTGGACTTTTTTTTCCTCCTCTCTGTAAAAGACATTTTCTTACAAATCCATTAAAATTTCCTAAACAAACACTACCATGTTTTTAAGCCAAATCAGTTTCCAGTTCTTTTATCTCCCTAAACATAGTGAGGCCTTTCTCTACATAATATATGCATGTTTAATAACTAGCTTGAAAACTGCTCTAAACTTCATTGCTTCAAGACAGATCATGCAATTTGTGTCCTACATGTGCAAAACCTACTGCAAAGACTGACTTAATCAAACTCACATTTCAGAAGGTCAAATTCACAAATTGCCAGGGCTTACCAGGGCTACCTAATGCTAACTATAAATATTAGAAAGCCACGTTCTGAGTTTCAAGTGTAGAATACATCTAAAATCATGGAAGTATCTCATTCTTTGAGCTTCTCTGAGTTTGTATTAAAGAAACAACTATGTTTACACACATACACAGATATAAAAAATTTAAGTGCTGGATCTATTGCCTTAACTTTCAATGCTAAGGCAAAACAATATCTTGAAATACTACAGCAAATAGATCAACAAAGGAATGAACCTGGAACAAAGGACAGGTGTCCACAGCTAATAAAATACAGATCTTACACAAATATTGTGAAAGGCTCTTTGTGTAGCTTTTGTATTTTAGTGTTTCTCTTTAAATTGTCTGTAAGGCCAAGAGGGACAAATGGCAGGGTATATTTAAGAAGCATGATTTATCTCCCTTTTAATTTTTAATTTCCCAGTAAAAGTGACAGTGTTATTGCTAGAAACTCACTTGCTCAGGGGCATTTTTGTAGTCTCAGGCTTGGCATGAATTCTCCCTAGAGATCTCAAGTTCCCCTGACTCTCATCTAGTAAACATCTGACTAAACTGCCTATTAGACAATAATGCCCTCCAGCAAGAGGGGAAAACATAGCTCTGTTCCTCTGCAGTCTTCTCCTTCCACCCTCCCCAGTCCCCAACACAGTATAGACAAGATTGCAACAGCCTCCTGTTTTGGGGGAAAAGGTGACAGGATGAAGCCTACTTAAATAGGAATTTCACAACGGTTTCCTAATGTTTTAGGCTAGTGTTTTTCCTTCCTCTCTGACTAGCAAAGGACAACCCAGACCACTGCAGGGTTAACCATTTAGCTCCTGTAGCCCACCACGCACTCTACAAACTGGCAAATTCAAAGCCCTCTGAAAGGGGCTGGAGATGACACAGCAGGAGACAAATATCAAACATGCCCCGAAAACAAAGAAACCAGCCTTGCATTCCCAGCATTAATTGTTCTCTGGCAAACCCAGCCCCACACACAAAAAGGTTCCTGCTGGCCTCTCATCTGCCAGGGCTTATGTATCAGCACAAGAACCCAGCAGGAAAGAGTCAGAGGTCTCTCCCCATCTTTTACCCTCTTGCAAAAATAATACTTCTCCAACGGACTGAATATTTTCAAGAGGAGGGAAAACCCCTGCAGAAGTGAGGACTACAGAAATGACTTTTCCACAGCTCTGTAGCAGTGCGTGGGGATTTACCTGCCAGCAATTCAAGCATTTGCATCCCAAACCACACTTCCCATCACCATTCCTGAGCAATTTGGTGTTGGGTGCCTTCCCTCCCTGTGCAGTATGCACTTTCCTTTACATTCCTGAAGAGAACTGCTCCCCCCCATGAAGCCTCAAGCAGAAAGCTTTAGAATTCAGGATTTTTTTTTTCTCTGCCCTACCTTGTTGGAGACCATCCGGGATTTATAGTTGTGGGGCTGAATTCTTCTCTCTAAAGTAACAGCAGTGAGGGTAAAGGAGAAAGACCCACGAAAATGAGCTCAGAATCTAGCAACTAGCTTTCTGTGCCCTGGATCAGCCAGGGACACAAATGCTGCATGGAGAGTCACTTTGCTCAACGGAGAGAAAAGAGTGTGCTTCATGCAGCAGGAGCATCTCCGGCTGGTAGTCTCCAAAACAAACAGTACTGGGGATGAAAGAACCATGCCCTTTACACTGCTCTTGCAGTACACATTTGCCATAATCTTCCCAATACACACTTCTACTAAGCTCCACAGAAAGAAAAGCACTTAAGACATTTCAAACTCAACAAAGCTATATGCATATGCATTACAGTGCAGCAATGGGGAACTGAACTGGCAGTGAAACAGACTTACTGGATCAGTTATTTTATATCTGATTTCAATTATTCTGCTATGCAAGGAGGTGAAGGTCACAGAACAATTTAGTGCCAGGGCTGCATATCACTCCCAGGTGACTGACAACTAAGCCCTCCTCCCTTCCAGCCCTGGCCAATCTCTGAACTACCAAAGAGCACAGGAGTCTCTTATCAGCAAATGACAGATGCAAGTGGGTCCCTGGGATGGGGAAAAAAAGAGAAGAAGAGGGTCCCCCAGCTTCTGGGGAGGATGAGAGGTTGTTGGGGATATCACTCTTCACTATCTACTATTCTTATTTTTCATTAGATTACACAGACCAAACATACTTGGCTATTAAGCAGAAAGGCCCCAAGGGACCTAAAAAAGACAAATTAATTCCTGATTTATGAACAGAAAATGCAATAACCATAAGGGGAAATCAGCATATTGCTCATGTACTAAATGATAATTTCATAGACAACTGGGAATAAATCCAAGAATAAAGAATAAAAGCAGAAAGGCTGTGGTTATAGTGTTGGGGGTCTAATCTACAAAGGAATATTAAGGAGAGCACTATTAATTCATTCACCTGGAGGAATAACAGTATCACTAGAAAACAGAGTATTTCGACTCACTGTATAGCAGGCCTATCCTAGGCCCAAGATTTTCATAATCTCAATATCAACAAGAATTTTCTATGTATTGTACATATACTTAAGCATGAGTGCATAATGTGCATAATGCTTTTAACTTCCCACAGCATCTTCAGCTTCTCGAGTCCTCAGCCTCTCACACCTCCACTGGTGAACCAGAATCCTGTTTACAACCATCCGTTATTCCATGCTGAATTTTATGCAGATCTACCACAGGGACCCTGCAATGCTACACCAAGTACTGAGCTACGGCAAACTTAACTGTGATCTAACTAGATAGAACTAAGTGCAACGTAAGATGCACAGGGATCTGGGAAAAGCACTTAGCTCTTACAGCTGAAGGACTGAACGGGAAAGAACTCAGGGCTGAGGAAACAGGAACTACAGCAGTCTGACTTGTGTCAGCCACGGAAAGGTTGTCACACAGTAAGAATACTGAACAGTACCAGTCCCAGTACAGACCCCCAAGGAACACCACTTCTTACTGATCTGCATTTGTAAGATCTTGACTGCAACTCTTTGGATGCAATCATCCAGCGAGTTCCATATCTATTGAATAGTCCGCCCATCAAATCCACATTTGCCACTTCAATCACTAAAAACCTTTTAAATTTAACACAAGAAAAAAGGCAATTAAAAATAGTCTCTCTCTTTTCTGTCCATTGAGCAAAACTCTGATTATTTTCTCATATTTGAAAATAATTTAGAACTGGCATAGCCCAGCAGGCAAGATTCATTTGGGCCACATCTGCAATGATCTCACCTCCTTCTCTTTCTTAGAAAGATATTAAAACTACAGTGTCACATAGTGTCAAGGGAARTCCACCCGGATATCAACTCCACCTCTGCTCTCTTTCCTCTACATCCTTTCACTAGCCCTTAATCCCCCATCCAAGATCCACAACCTGTCCTCAGACCACAGTTCCAGCCATGCTGAATACAATTACCGTAATTGATGTGCTGCTTTTGTTAAAACCACAGTATCAATAAACGGGAGTAAAACAAGCTGCTATAGAAGATGCAGGAAATTTATTAGAATGAATGTATGCAGTGGCTGGCATAATAACTGTTGATGGCCAATTCATAAATCACAGCTGGATTCTTTGGGAGACTTGTAACTCCCAGGCGGCTTCTCTCATAAAATAACAACAGTATGAGGAAACAAATGACAGACTGCTGTTAAAGCCAGTGAAAAACCTTTGCTATTCCAGTCGCAGCCTCAAAAGCTAGCAAAAATCCATTAGCCTAAGTTACCAGGCTAAAAAGAATCAGCTAAAAAACCATCAGGAAATGTCAGACAACAAGCTCTCTAACTTTCTTTTCCAGACAAGCGCCAGTCACACTCTCTGATCTCTCAAGGACTGAAGTTTTAAGAGAGTCCAGCGACCCAGAAAGCAATCCATTACCTATCAAAGGTCACCCAGCACTTCAGAAACACCCAGTCCCTGCAACAATACAACACACCCAGCCAGCACATTAAGACTGCTGCAGCCAACGCAGCAATCCAGGGCCACTAAGGGAGTTATCACAGTGTGTGGCAGCCCTGCCAGTCCCGGGGTCAATGTGACTGCATGCAGGCTGTGGCAAATGACCCCTAAGTACAGCGATGGGGCCGAGCAATCCAACCAGGCAAATATCATCCTGTTCTCAAGGTAGGAGGCTCACTCAGAAGCAGGTCTTCATCTTCTCCTATGCTAACCTTGCAGCTTGGCTGGCACAGTCTTTGCAGTAGCGCAGAAGCAGAAATGCCACGCTGTTTTGGCTTCCCCATGTTCTCCCCAGGGCACAATGGTCTTGTTACCCGTCTCTGTCCCCACTACACTCTAAAATGGAAACATTATGSTGGTGATTTCCTGGCCTGTTCCCTCTGGCTTACACAAACCACCAGGACCTGCAGGGTCCCTGATTACAAGATTCTGGTAACTAACTATCCCATGTCTATCCCATGTCAATCCCATGAATGAACTGGCAAACTAGGGCATAGTTTGGGCTCCTGTCTTAATTCCTGGAGTCCTCACCTGTTCTGCATCCCCTTTCTCCCGCATCCTTATCTGTGGTGTCTGATCCATGTCAGTGGTGGTAAGAGAGTAAGGAGAAGGCCAGAAAGGGGCTTACAGATAACTGTTCCATGTAAATTTATAATGGTAATAAATGTGTTTTATTTTTATGATGATTTATTAATGTGCTTACAAATGTATAGACCGGCCTGAGGCATCATTCCATTGTATTAGGGGTTGTTGCTTCTTGCAGCTGGGGTTGATAAATAGCACTTCCTATGCAACAGACTAAGGAGACCTCATTATGCAGTTTACCCTTTAGGGTACTGCACTGCTTTAGGACCAAGTCCATGCACTGCAGCCTTACAAGCTGTAACTGCTACATCCCACTTTCAAGCCTTCTTCCTCTCCCTCGGGTACTGACAGAAATCTCTCTAGGCTTATGCTGCATGTTGAGGCTATCATGGCCAAATCTGTAGTCACAAACCAGTCTCCTTCTTGAGGGGTCCATCTCACACATTACCAGTCTGATTGGCTGGCTCCATGAGGGCCATGCAAGTGTTTCCAACTGTGCAACACTGTTCACCATACCACAAAATATTGGCTTATCCAGCAAGATGTGAACTCATTTAGAGCTGCCTGTTTCTCCAGCAGGTGTTACAATAACACTACGGTTTTGGTACTTAAACTACGGTTCTAATTTAGGAACCTCATAATGCTTTCTAGCAGCATCATTATCCTCACTTTCCTTTCTTCATGTGAGGAAACAATTCACATAAATCCAAAAAAAGAAAAGGTCTAACTCACAAAATAGGAATGGTAAAAATTTTCTTCAGTTGATCCACAGTCAGGATCAACTAGATTATCTTTCAGTATATCTCACAGCCAAGTCGGACGTAGAGGTCAAGGTGCATACTCTGAAGATCTCATGGCACTTAAACACCATTAGCTTAATCCAGTCTTATAAACCATTATTCATGAAACTGAGGCACAAAACTGGCAACTCACTTGGCTAAGATCCTACAACTATTTAGTGTCATCATTTAGTTTGAAAACACCCCGAGAAAGATAAATAACACCATTGTTGTATTCGCTGTTACCAACAAAAAATGCCAGCTAATAATGAAAAGATCAGGAACTAACTGTGTAATTTTTGTTAAATAGATAAGCAATGAGACCATACATCTCATACCACATGCCTGATAAAAGGGCCTTTTGTTATTTTGGGAGTTTTTTTAAGTCATTTTGGTTCAGAGATCCAAGGTATGCAGGCCACTTTATCAAGAAATTTACACTTTTTATTCAGGCAAGAGCAATAGGGAACAGTTGCAACAGAAAAATCATAAAAGAAGGACACAGTAAATAAAGATGCCTATATATCGACAGAAAAAAAGAGGTGTGGATGCCACAGGCTCCCTCCCAGGTGGTTAGTTCCTGACAACATTTGCACACTGAGCACACAGTGTACACTCCTGACATACAGTGTGTAACTCTGGCCTAAAAGCCGAGGTTCCAGAGGCAATGTGCACATCATACAGCCCCAAAGATGCAATGAGTACTCAGTCAACAATAAATAACTAATAGATTTGACCAGGTTTCAAGGTGCTCACTCTTTAAAACCATGCCCATTTAACTTGAACTCTAATCCCTCTGGTTTGTTTTTGCCTTTCCTTCCATGATGCTTGCTTTGATGTCAAAACTGAAGGAATAAGGGCTTCCAGTACCCCTGTCATCAAGGTATCAGATGTGATAGACTCAGGCTTACCACTGACTAGATTATTGATTAAAATTTGTCAGAAGATGGTTTGGAAAGGCTGCAAGAGGCTTCCAGGGGGAGGGCAGGGAGAGAAAGTAAAATGTATTTCACTCCCAGAAGTGTATTTCAAATGACTGAAGGTCAATTATCCCAGCAATTTACAGCCAGTCTGAACAATTTGGCTTGATTAGAGACTATAATACGATAGGGGAGTTCTCACCACTCAATCTCCCCACCTTCCCTTCTTTTGCAGCAGGTTTGAGTGTCAGAAACAGCAGAAGCACAGGGCATGTATATTGTGGAATAAAGCATCAAACAAGCATTTGTCAGTGGATCTTGGCAAGTTCAGACTTCGAAAACATGCTAACTAGAAAGCATTGCAGAAGGGTTTAAAAGCTTGAAAGACTGGGTTGGTGACAAATCAGCAAACAGGAGATAGATGCTTTAATCATCAAGATCATTTGATTGGTGGAGATTAACAGTTATTGGAGGAAGATAACAGAGATTTGTCAGCTGGAAAGTAGGTACGTACAGAAAAACTGATAATTTTGCACGATCCATTCTTCCCTCACCTTCTGCACTGGCCTGCCAGAGCCATGATCTTGGCCTCCCCCAAGCCATGCCACCGTTGCCAGAAAGCAGAGCTTTGTCATTTTTCCATCCCCACCATGCAGTGCCACACACCCAGCCTGATGCCATCTCAGCCACCAGTATCAGATCTTTTCCAAATTTTCCAACTGATTGTTTTAACTACTCTCAAGGCAGGTAGAACAGTGGGTAACACATTCTGGATGGGTAAAGCAAGGCTGCCAAGCAATTCTCAGCAGCAGCCAGATACACTGAAAGATTGTAAGTTGCCGTATTATTTGTATGCAAGGTCACTCTAAGTGGGTTGGTACCTCCCTGCTGCCCAAGCAAAGCATTCTCATACACCCATGTCAACCTTAAAAAGCCCAAAACATGCCTACTGCCTTGTCTACTGATTACTGCAAAATGCACATGCATGATGCCTTTCAAACTGATAGGATTATAAACCTGTTAGCGGTGCCTCTGCCTGCCCCTGTGCTAATGGGGTGATGAGTATTTTCTGTTCACTCCTTCGGCTCAGGTTATCAGCTCCTTACTTCACTGCTTCTCAGTGCAAACAAGAACTACAAAGTCTTTCTCACCCAGAGCACACCAGTGTTTGATTTCAAATTGTTTCCAGCTTCTGTTCCCCCAAATGCACAAAGCTGTCTTCCTCCCACAGGGGAGCAGAAGGGTTAAAAGCCCATCCTCATTCTCCTTGATGGAGGCCATTCAGCCATGACCCTGGTTGAGTGGCAGACACATAGGAAGTGGATTATCAATAACTCTTTTTTTCTACCTTCTTTCACCCTCTCTATACAACGTCAATGAGCTGGAAAATGAAAGGAATAATGCAGGTTTAAGAGGCCAATAATTAGGTCACAGCTGATCTCTGCTCAGATCAGCTGACAGCTGGTGCCTATCCTGCCTGAGCGAGCAGGGGGGCCTTTTGGGGCTTGCAAGTTTAGGTCAACCTCCCCTTCTCCCTTCACTCTACTTCTTTGTTCCCAGACTCCTGAAAAGCAAAAATTGACAAATGTGATGCAAATATTCTAGGTTTCCATCCACTGGAGTTTACAGGGAGAAATTACTTTGCTTGCTTTTGTCCTAAATTACCTTAAATCCTCTTCCCTGCTGCCTCACCACCACTATRTCAGACCAGCACCACAGCCTGAGTTACTGCTCCTGTGTTGTCCCCTTCCTCCTGCAACTCCATCCTGCCCACCCCCTAACGTAATCTCAATGTTTGCTTGTTTTAGCTTCCATAATCCTGTTGTCTTGCAAATCTCCTCACCATAATCCTGCTTTTGTCTGTCAATACAATTTGTTTGCTGTGGGGAGGAAGGGAGGTGAAATGTTGCTTGGAACACAGAAAGCTTTTGCTGATGTATTTCAAGGCTCTACCCGTTTTCAAACACACCCTGAGAGATTTGGCATCGCTGTCCACTCAGCATTTGAGAGGGGTGTCACAGCTTCCAAGATGAACAGTTTGCTGGGTCAAACCAGTGGCTACTACAGAATTAATAGCATAAGAGCAAGGATGTGCTGTTGTATGTACCTGTACACACTGAAGAGAGAGCAGGCAAGAAAAACGAAGTAGAGAAGAAGCTCCACTTTGCCTTGTCAATTCTACCGGGGCAAAGCAGTGGCAGAAGCTGCAGAGTGAGGCACTGCTGTAGGCAGTGGCACACAAGGGATGGAAGAACAAAGCCTGTACCACTGGCACACTAACACAGTGGTGATGGGCAGGCACATAAACTGGTAATTGATTGGTAGGAGCTGTGGCAATTTTGTGTGTTTGCATGAATAAAGAATCAGCTTAATCAGACTAATTCCTTACAGTCAAAACACAACATGGGCTCCAGCACTCACAGCAAAGCTCTGCTGCACCAGCCAAGTTTCACACCAGAACAAAGCAGCTAAGAATTTCACCCAATTTGGATGCAAAACTGAGTCAGGCCAAGTGCCCAGAAAACACTTCTGAATTCAGACAACAATCAGCTRAAAAAGAACAACAAATCATGAAACTAGGAGATGATCATATGATTTGGGGATTGTTTGCAAACATTTCAAAAAGAGATATAGTACCTGAGCAAGTTGCTTCTCAGGAACTGCTGAAGTGGATGAGAAAAGAGGTGAATGCATGTCATTCCAAGAGTGAAAGAAAACCATAAGCAATGCTTTCAGGAGATTAAGAAAAGTATCATTAACACCCCTTTCCTTATGTCAGTTCTCTACCTCAGGTCTCCCACTAGAAAAGAAAGTATTAAAGCACTGCATCCAGAATATCCCTCCTCCAGGGGAAGCCTGACTCAAGCTCTTTGCCGAGAAAAAGGATTTTTGGATTTACACTGAGCTAAGCTTGACACTCAAGCACTTGGGATTCTCAAAGCATATCCAGGTCAAGTTGCAGACACTGTTCATCCTGCACTTCCCATTGCAGGCCTTACTCTACAAAAAGTTTTTGTTCTTTTTTTTTCCCCCAAAGTGCATCATCTGGAAAAGTACATTCTGTGTAGAAGCACTCAAGTTAGTTTTCACTATTATCTATGTAACATTTAGAGTTCTGTCTGTAAGGTTTATTTGGAATATTAAGGTTTAAGTCAAATAAGTATAAAGTTCCATTTATTGCAGATTTTAAGGCAGAAGAAATACTCAGAACCCATAAATCAAATAGACCATCAAAAACCAGCATTGCTACTAAACTTCTGCATGCTTAATGCAACAGGGAGGGGCTTCCCAGACTAAACGTTGCTACTGCTGAAAGAAACTAGGCAAGGCAGTAAAGACTCTAGGAAAGGTATTTTATGAAGATGAAGATGTTTACAAACTCACACGAGCACAGTACAAGAGTATATTCATGCTATAGGATGAGCCAAAACCAATGCTGCATAACCACTTCTTTCCCAAAGGGGATGGGACTTTGAGGAAGGAATTATGTGCAGAGCTTGAGACAGCAGCTGGAACACTAAGAAATTCCAGTACAGCAGGAGTGGTCCCTTCCCATACTACTGTCAAGTACATCAAGAACCTGTTATCCACCAGTTTATTCCAGAATATGCTGTGGTTTAGCTTCCTTTAAGTGGGAGAGCTCCTTCTTTAGCTCCAGTTAAAGATTAATATATTTGCTCATACTCGTCCAATAACCTCCCCCATCAAGGCTTCCAGACACAACTTTTATCAGCGACTTTATCCCATTTTCATGCACCTGTCCTCACCTACCCAGAAATTCATGGCATTTATCATCTCGCAGCAGCGTATCACACTCCATTTAATTTCTGAGCAGTCATGATCTAAAGATATGCAGCTCGATGTCGTGTATCTTGAATCAAATGGAGTATTTCCGGACAAGTCACAATATTTCACACTTATTTGCTTCAAAATCTGGTATAGATTCTTCCACCTCCTGTGGCAGGCCAGCCAGTACTATTATGCCCATGACAGAGATGCAGAAGCTTGGGTCACAGAGCAGAGGAGCAGCTCTTCCTCTAGCTGTAGCAGAGCTAGTAACCAGGTGATAAGTAACTACCTGATCCTGGTTAGTGATTTCTATTGCCACCTACAATACTCCCTCTGCACTTGGGGATATAGACAAAATCTCCTTTGGAGCTTGCTGTTTTAAACAGTGTCACATAGAAGGAACTTTTTCCTCAAAGGTAACATGCTTAAATGACAAAAAATACCACCCCCTCTTCACCATGGKAGATTAATCACCAATGCCCCACACTTCACACATCCAGAGCAGCCTTGCCGTCTCATCCAGACAATTGGTGTGCAGAGGCAGCAGTGACATGAAAAAACACCTGCTGAAGCCAGGGCTCCCTGTCATGGATGGCACAAATTATAGTGTAAAAGACTGTAAGAGACTGCAAGAGATCAGGACTAAGTGGCTTGTTTTTAAAAGGGAACAGGTCTTAATCTAAAATTTACTTAATATTTAGGTTGCTAATACTGGCTTACTAAAAGGCATCTGTCCTGGTTCTGTCCAGGACAGAGTTCACTGTTGCAGTAGCTGTGAGTAGGAGGAACCTGAAGCCATGTGGGCGTGGCGAGGAATTTACTCTATACCACCTCACATCAATTGCCAGGGACAGAGTTAGGGGACTCTCTGGTGTGGTTTTTCCGGTGGGGAACCCGTACACTATTGTTCATGGTCTTGGGCTCATTTTTGCATGTGAATCACTCTCTTTTTTGTACACTTTTGTTATTAATATTGTTGCTGTTACTGTTCATTTTCTTATCTCACTGCCATTTCCAGTAAATTGTTCCTATCTCAACCCATGATCACTGCCTTTTGTGCCTCCCATTCAGGGGCTTTGTGGTCTTTTTAGTGGGAGTACTAAATTGGGGAATATCATTCTAAACCACAGGAGCATCCTATTCACAGAAGATCTGTAAGCCTGCATAACCAGTCTCCTCCCTCCTCACACTTTACAACCCTAAGTTCCACCATCTGGGATTCCAAAACAAGAAATGTATCCAGTTTGGAAGTTTGAGGAAGCTCAGCTTCTCTCCTCCACATCTTCTCCCATGACACCCACACCTCCCTTACATTTTCCAATAGCAGAAGCTTGTGTGTTTCAGGGGTTCAGGCATAATTTCCCCCACATGATCAGAAGCAATGTCAAAATAAAGTCATAAGACAGTGACTGTTTCGAGGAACTTGCCATTCCCTCCCTTCTGCCCCAAAATCTGTTCATAAAAGAAGATGGTGAAGTTTGAGTGCAAGATCATCCTGCGGGCACTTGATGAGGACTCTTTAGCTCTTAGAGCCCAGGCACGGACTACTGAACTGTAGCTGTGAATAGTACATTCTGCTTAATCTAAACACAGACACTGAGCAAAAAGGATAACATACTTCTACAACTCCTTCTACTCTGGTGTATTCTGAGGCATTTTGAAATTGATGTAAAGCTTCGATATCACCAAATACAACCTTTTCCCCCTACCTTGAGAGAAGGTAGCTGATCAGCTACAATATGCAAGAGCTCAGAGCACAGTAGAGAAGGGTTCTGCATAGAGTGGAGAGCAACAGCAGAGAAGCAATAAAGGTGTAGAAATGGCCAGGACAAAAAACCTAATAATCACTATTAACACTGTAGTGATATTTAAGCCAAAGAGCTCAGTTTTACATCCAGGCTGAAAGCATTTATCTGAGGACTTCCTGCCTCCAATACCTTATTGGATGTTGTACATAAAAGTTGGTTTCGCCTTGACTTTTGGCAAATGCATTTTTCAAGACTCAGTAACAGCAAAACACTCAATTCTGAAATATCAAAATTTATGATCAGAACAGGGTCTGACCTTAAGTTACCCAAAATCCAAGAGGTACACCAGAATTTTGTCACATTGTTTTAACAATCCACATATCCAAGTTTAGTTGTGTGCCTGTTTTACAACTGCTGACACCTTTGACTAAAACAATCCCCCCTGGATCAGTGTAGCTCATGACTTTTCAGTTCAGAAGACATGGTGCTGAAACCCTGTGAATGCATCAGCAGAAGCTGCTTCAGGTTCACTGCTGCATTAGACTGGATATAACTTGCTCTGTAATCCACTTAACTGGGACATGCTTCCCCAAGGAAGTATGTTTACCTACTAGATGCCACAAGGAATTGATATAAGCCAGCAATACTTAATGGCAATAACTGCAGTTTAACAGAGACATTAATTCTGCTCATTGGGGACAAAATGCATCTGTTAAGGAAATTTTACTAAGACCTGCCAATGCATAATGTTTACTCAAGATCTCAGCAGTCTTACATAAGTTAAGCATCTTCCAAACTGGGACAAACAGTCGCTCCAGGTGCAACACTCAAGGCCTCAGTTGTGCTAAGACTATATGACTTACATTAAAGTAGACAAGGATTTCAGGTGGTCCATAGCTGCCAAGCAGCTCTCAGAAATGAACTCTAATAATCTTTACCCCATTAGCACCCCTTCTACTGCTCTGAAATCAGCAGCAGCAGCTCAGACATTGGCTCCAACACGAGGAAGCTAAGCTTTTAGTGTTCTGCATTTAACTCCCTCTCTCTTTTGAGACAGAAGAGGGTTTTGACACAGAAAAGGTTTCAGTAAGTCTATGTTACAATAATAATGCCATCAACATTGCTGGGAATTTATATTTTCTGCACAGCTGTGAAGCTGAGCATGTACCTCAAATTCTCTATCAAGCCATTTATGTTGGGGCATCTCTCACCCAGCTGGGAAACTGTCAGTGGAAACAGCAATGATGATCTGGACTGTGATGCCCTATCTTATGAATCCCAAGGGGAGCATAGAAGAAATACAAGTGTAATTAAGAGACCTTCAATATACCCAAGAAAGTAGGTTTGGGTGTGGGGGAACATTAACAAGCCAGTAACTAGCTCCAATCCAAATACAGTGTTCCACTATTTGCTTTTCCACTGTGTTTTCTGCACTAATTCACAGCCACTGTAACATCAAGACAAGCTTCCACATGCTTCATTTACTGACAGTAATTAATTTCAGCCTCTCCCCACATACACATACACATTCATTTTATGTGACAAGCAAGTCATGAAAAAAAGTCCATTCTCACAAAAATACAGGGCAGCTACCAGAGGTTGCCTTTCTTCTTAGCAAAAAAATCTAATTGGTGCATCTGCTAAGCCACAGTGCTTTTCTCACCCTCCACTCTTCACTTTGCACCCCCTGCCCAAGCTCAGTTCTGTTGCTTCTCCCAGGCTGCGCCCTATACCAGAAAATGTTTTTTAATGAAACACTTTCTTCCAGATGAAATAGGAATAACTGGCTAGAGAAACGTCTGGGCACCTATCTCCCTGTCAAAACAGTGAATCCATTAATGATCATGAGGAAAGGAATAAACGCTTTAAGAGGCTTAGCAAATCACTCAGAGAAGCACAGGCTCTACCCTTCTGCTCCCCCTTACTCACTAACAGTTTAACCCACAGCAGCAGTGCCAGTAAATTGGAAAAAAAAAAAAAAAGGAAGATAAAAGGAAATACTGGGTAATTGATCCCACTTTAAAATATTCCTTTATTAGGAAGAAGAGTATTTTTACTCTGAAATCCACTTTTTGCTAACTTGCTCTCATGCCTTATGCAAGCTGCTACTCTGTTATTATTCTGTGCCTGTATTATTTATGGTCTGTTCTCTAAGTCAGTATTCTTTTATTAAATTTGGTAACTGTATTTTTAATTCTCCAGTATGTCTCAGTATTGAGGTGGATGAGAGAAGTAACCATGTGATGCTGACAGAAGATAACACAACTAAGTCAACAGTTGAAATCCAGACAGAGCTACCTCAGAGCTGAAGTCACCATTACCTAAGAAAAGTTCATCTTCACAAAAAAGCCGAAGTGCAACTTGTATATCATACAAATTTGACAAGAAAAAAAAGACAAATATAATATATACTTTAAAAATTGTTAACCCAATTTTCACTATACCATCAAGCACTGTTGCTCCATGTAGAATCACACAGGCAAAAAAATACAGGTGCAAAAAGTCCCAAGAAAACACAGTGATACCTTGATTGTCTGGAGATGAGACACCTAACTAAAAAAATAATAAATACTTGAATTCACGATTAACACAGCAAAAAACCACAGACTTATTGACATGTACTTTCTTCTGCTATTCCAAATGAGTGAAAAAACAGACATGCATATGAAGAAGTACCTTGAGTTCCAAATTCACTGTACCAACAGAGAAAACAGGAACCAAATCTAGTCTCCACCACCTATCAGGCACTWGTTTGCACATGGCCCTTTCTGATGGGGGGAGACATGGTAGTGCTTGAATTTTTTTTAGACATACTATTTTTCACTTGCTTGACCTTTCTATAACAGCAAATCTATGCCGTTTTCACTCTTTGATGATATTTTGAAGTGTCACTGCCATCTTGCAAGAGTAAAGCCTTTTCTGCCCTCCACGAGCCACATCCAGATTTCTTCTCACACCAAACATGCCCAGTTGTAACAGCAAACAGCTACATCTATGCCAATCTACCTACTCTTCTTACGACATCTGAAAAACAATTAATTCAGCTGAAGAGTCATTCCTATCACCAAACAGATAAGAAAACCAAGCACAGAGCACGTTCAATCAAATTTTCCCATGTATTGCTTACTTTAGGTGCTTTCTTTTAGAGCTGTCCAATATAAGACAGCTGGAACTCAAGTTTTAACAACATTCTCAACATATTAAAAAGAAGAACTAAAGCCATGCAGGAAACAAAGATCAAGCCCAAACTTAATAGCCAAAGTCACTGACTACTTCTAGCCTGAGATCTGACAGGAAGATGGTGGAGAAACTGGGAACAAAGTTCAAGAGTGCTGAAGCCCTCATTAATGACTTATCTACCAAAAACATCCGTTTTCTTGATACTCCTACAAATTTGCTGCACTCTGCTCAACACTTTGAATTAACACAACAATGTCTATGGGATTTAACCTGTAGAAATGACATTGTACATGTGAACTTATTCTCTAATTCATATTTATGAAGAAATAGAATTCATCAGTCAACAGTTTAAGATATGATAATCCATCTTCTCATGAGTGCAGCAGTAGGGAAGTGAGAATCAGAACCTAAGTAGTTGTTCATGCAAAACGGGAGCATAAAGGTTAAACATGTCCAGCTGAGCCATGCACATAGAAATTCAAAGCCAGTTGTCTAGCACATGATATTTGAGAAAATTTATGCCCCTTTTCTTGGGGACATCGCACAAAATAGCTGACCTGTGTGCACTGATCTGCCATTTTTCTGCTACAAGATGCACAAGATGAAAATGCTTTTAGCTGACCATTTCTTAGCTCCACAGGCCAGTACTAAGGAAAATGTACTTCTTGTCTGTAAAGTAAATGGTGATAATACAAGGACTAAAGGCAAGAGCTGGCTTAAGATAGAATTCCCTGACCCCTCCAAGATAATACCCATCAAGGAAAGGCTGAACCATGATGACAGAAAATTGCCMCACTTTTCCCACTTAGTCAAATCAGGGCATCAGTCATGGACTCCTGTAACTGGGTCTTCTTGCAGTCATTAAGTTTTCTGCAGAACATACTATACTGCAAGAGCAGATCATGTTGGTAAGACTTCTCAAGCAGCTGCTAGTGTGGATTTATCCCAGGTTTGCAGGATCAAAAGGGCAGTTTTGCAATACAGGAGAGGAAAAGGGCCACTGGACAAATGGGACAACAGCACATTTCATAGCTGTTGCAAGAGGTCTTGAAAATTTCCTCCGTCCTTGTCTCACAAAAAGGAGATGATGGTCCCTTTCATTCCTATTTTCTCCACCTTTTCTCTGCCTTTCCACTCTATCTCAATTTCACCTTCTCTGCCCATTCTATATTTTTCCCATCTGTCCCTCTCCCTCTCATCAAGCAATTGCCCTTGTTTTTCTCCTTTATTTACTTTCTGGCAAGTGAACAGCAGCAGTGGTGCCTGCTTTGCAAGCTGYGACTTCACTCCCCGTCTTCATTTTCCTCCCAGCTCAGGCTTAGCAGTTCCACCTCAGTGCTGCTCTCCCAAGACTCCCACAGCAAGGAGTAGGCTCGGCTCTCACCTCTCAAGCCTCAGTAGGTTAAGGAAGATCACAGAAGGGAGGCAAGCAGACACTGGAAGGGGAGAAATATGTCATACCCACTGCAGTCAGCCATTTTGAAGGTCATAGCAGAGAATCCTCCCCTCCGCCTGCCAACTTGGAGCTGTCACTGGTGAAAGCCTCTGAATGAGGGACTGATGTTCCCTGCAAGCCACTACTTCCTTAAAATAGGACCAAGAGAATGAGTAAGCTCAGCAAGGAGAAAAAAATAAGGTTAGAGGAACTGTCAGGCTCTCAGTGAGCATGTGCTGACAATGAGAATGAAACATGGGAACAGCAGACCAACCACACGCTAAATGTTTCACTTAAATGCCTCATATCCCTAAAGAAAGAGTATGATAAGAAAGGGCCCTGTCAGCTCAGATCTTCCCCCTCCCAAAGCCTTTATCCCATTATGAAGGAAAGAACTGAGCACACTGTAGTTAGTGCCAATAGACACCTGGCTGTGTCCGTGGTGGCAGGGCACACTCAGACACATTTCCTATTTTTGACATTACCAGGACACACAGCTATAATCCAGGCATTGCACAAACAACATATAAAGAGAGTGCTTGTCCCAAAGAACGTGTAATCAAAATATAAAGCAGGATTGCTACAGAAATACAGAGAGGATGGTGCATACCAGACTGAYGCATTTTCTGCACAGTGGCTTGTTTTCCCTTCATTATTTCATCCCCATTATGGACAGTAATCAACTGGAATAACGATAAAACTCACTAGCAATGTGATTACCTCCTCTACTCATAGATTTATTCTTAAAATGATCCTCCTTTGCAAATGGCTTACACAGCTCCTCCATGTAGCATATCTACTGTTGTCAGGTATATTCCTACTCTCAGGCAATTTCTAATGCCAATTTGTTGTGTTCTGTCTTGGCTTTCATGACAACTTCTCGTGCTCAATACATTGGGGAGGGGGGAGGGAGGTGTATGCAGGGAACAGTGTCAAGCATATCTTAAGATGAAGGCCAGAAACACAACACGCCCAAACAGAATCAGTGACTGCTACTGGAAACAGTGCCCAAGTGACCTGCTCACAGCTTCAAACCAATAGTAGAACCAGTGCCACGATACACAAGTTCAGTCTCAGCTGCACCTTTACTGTCCATGCTGTCTCTGACAAAATATAACAGGCTCTACACTTCAGTGAAACTTTCACATTTCATCACTTTGTCAACTTCAAAAGAATGTTCTGGAGCTCACAAGGTGTGAGCTATAACATAAACCTCAGTGATTTCTCACACATAGCAGAACAAGTCCAGAATCATTAACTCCCAAAACTATCCCCGATTTCTAGCAAATTTATGAAGTAACTCAAACCAGTCTCCTGAATCACTGTCATCATCATCCCTTATTAGAGGTTCCCTATCCACCTGCTGACCAAAAATGCATTGCTACTCATCACAAATACCTGAAAAGTTCCCAAGAGCAAACCATATACTGGCTAAGTTCATGGCCAGCACCAGTTTCAACTAGTTGAGCAGCTCTCCCAGGAAAATTTTCTTCTCAAATTCAGCACTGGAATCACTTTATCTGCAGGAAATTAATGCAAGAAAGAGATGAAAATGTAAGAAAAGGGGAGAGAAACAAACGAACAGGGCAGCCAGAGCTTGCAAATTATCATGGACAAAGGACAGTCTCAAACAAGGAGTAATTCAACCGTGTCGAACACCTTTTCTCCTAATCGGACAAGAACACCCTCATCAGCTGGGGAGAAGGCACACAGCCAAAAACAACTCAGAGACAGCAGAAGGTTAAGACACCAAAGCAGTCCAAACAGCTGCAGATATTTGAACATTTTTGGCCAAGTCACTACATATTATAGAAAGGTGGCCTTAACAGAACCACAAATCCTCTCTCCATCACTTTGAAAYAGTGAATTCCCTTCACACTTATCACTAACTTGTCAAAAAAGTGAACTTGAAAATGCAAGTCTCAAGTACTTTGCCTATGTCCTTTCATACTGGTTGGGTAAAATCCCAAAACTAGTGAATTCACATTATTTTTTATTATTGAGGTCAGTGGACCAAAGATTTTACTCCTAGCACCTTTAGAAGTTTCTTACTATCCTGGCTATTATCACATCCCCAGAATCTGTGTGTTTCTCCACCTTCTGTTATCTGTCTATAACTGACATTACCTGTGTAACTGACATATACCTGTATTTCATTCTCCTTTCGCTATTGCATAGCACTGACAAGCATCAGCGAGCTCTGTGGGCCCCGCACACTAGGACAGAAAGGAAATGCTCAGGGTTGTGTCACACTAGCAGAAACACATATACCATTGAACTCAAAACATCAAGAGGAGTTATAAAGACTGACATATGTTGATTGAGATGCAAATAATTGGATTTGCAGAAGCTGTACCTGGCCCATGGCAGATACTAAATAAATTTTCATCAAGAATTCACCAACATCTCCTAGACATTAAGAACAAAAGGATGAGGGAAACATGTCATTTATCACACTTTTAGGCCCGTATCCTGTCAGGCTAGGCACCAGACAGAGTGGGACAAAAAGATGGTCTTTTCTCCAGACAGCTTTTGTCTCTCGGTAATGTTTTGGGACACATGGCCTATTTCTGATAATAGGCATAGAAAGACTGACCAATCTCTCTGAGACCCATGGAGAGCGGTAACAAGAACCAACCTAARTCTTCCTCCCACTACAGAGACATCAGAAAGTCGACGGAGTTGAGCAGTTCYGGCCCATGGGGAGAAGGGAAAGAATGAAGAGATAGGGACAAGCCCCGCAAAACCAGCCTGCTTTTTTCATGGCTGCCAGACACACAGGAGCAGATGCTGAGGAGCCCATGACTGCTGGCAAGGGCCACTCTGTTGTGGCAGTATCTCCCTTAGTCTCTCCATATGCACTGAATTCCACCCCAGCAGTGGCAGCCTGGCTTTATCAGGCACTGCCAGGGCACACAGAACTGCTGTGCTGCCTCCCAGCACCCTCGCCCCACAGAGTCTGACACTGGCTATGCTCAGTCCTACTCTGTGGTCACAAATGCAGCAGCCCTTCAGGACACAGAAAGCTCTCCATACCCAGTCACGAGTTTCACACTCACGCAATGCACTCATTAAGTAGATGCCAATTAGGTAATGTGACATCAAAAGCTAGGGTTCAGAAATGAGCAATATGAAGGATGAATAAGCTGAAGGGACTGATTTATGGAAACATTATCATGAGGTGGTTTTTTTGCTTCTTGCTTAAATTTATCTTGCAAAATAGGCAATAACAATATAGAGTACGACTCTGATTTTCATGTCTGAAATCAGACCCAAACTTTTCAAGGTTGCCCCCCAAAAATTATTACAGCTCTGCGTGCAAGAGACAGTTGAATAACTCAGAAGTGACTTGTGCTAGCAATTGTCATGACTACTAGGAGGAACTACTTGCCCAGACTGTACATGAAAAAATTTGAATATTAACATAAAAATGTTCAGTCATTTTATTCCAAAATAGCTGCACCCAATTATTTAGTTACAAGAAGAGCCTTCATTAAACGTGCTAAAAAGAATAAAATATTAGAATATATAATTCTGTGTTGTAAACTCAACCTCCTTTTAATCCACTTCTCCATATTGCGTTGAGCAAACTGCAATTTTTCCAAGGTTTTTTCATGGGGTTTTAGATTTGTATCAGGTTAAAAAAAAAAAAAAATTAACAACAGATAGTATTTCATTTGTCAAGACAAATATTTATCCCTCATTCTCCAAATTTCAGCACAACTAGTTGGGGTTTTTTAATAGAAAACATTCTGTAGAAATTGATCAGGGAACCTTTTTTGCTTTTCAAATTTATCATTGGTTTGAAGAAATAGCAAATATAACAGCATTTGTGTTAGACAATGATTTACATTTTCTGAGCCGTGTCTTCATCTGTATGTGCTCAATGAAATGAATGACACTGATTTACACAGTGGAGTCTTTGGTCTACAGGTTTGATTACCAACAGTAGTTGATCCTGTATTGCCATAGAGTAAACTACAGAGAAAAGAGGTGATCTGTTGTTAACCCAAGACCCTACAGAGATATGAATTACTGACACTGCTTAAAATCAAGCCATTCAATTGCCTCTGGTGTATTTGCTCTTTCATATTCAACACCTCATGTGACAATTCACGGATCTATGAAACATGGGGCTGCTCGATTTGCTCCTTGCACCTCACTGAGCTAAGAACTAAAACTATGGACGTAGTCCGGGTTGCACTGGTGTAAATGCTCTCTTGGGAGAAGCAGGGCCTTGTGGTTCTCTCCTCTTTCACCTTGCAGCATGCTAAATTGATCCAGAAAGCAGTTCATCTGAAAAAAATACCTACCGACAATTTGTTTTAAACAAACACTTGCAGCCAGATCCCCCATCTCCATTGGCATGCAATTGTCTCAAATCACAAAAGGCAGGGAAACCAAAATTGAAAATTGATCTCTCTGTGGCCATGAAGATGGGAGGAGTGATTTCCTAGCTGTGATTTTAAATGACTCTTTCTTCTTTCCCCTCTCCCTCCTCCCCATATACATTTACATTTCTTCTTCTGTATTCTCCATCTTTTGTCAAACAGGAACAAAGACTTCCACCATCTTGCTCTCTTTCCCCAGCTTTCTCATCAATATTCTATTATCAAACAAGGCTTTAGCTCCTTTTTTCTCTTTAAATCAATAAGAAGCAAAGCAATAAGAGGGAAAAAATTAAAATCACCAGCAGATAAAGGGTCTTTAAAAAAAGTTAATCACTGCTGAACACTGACAGCTCACTGGAGTGTCGTACACAGCCCCTGCAACATTCTGTTTGGTCCCACGCTCTCATAAAGCTAAGCTACCTGAGCCTGCCTGCCAAAGACAACTGAGACTGGAGAGAAAACAAAGGAAAATAAAACTTTCAGAATTGGTCTTCATATGGATTGTTATCACCTTAAATCTGGAAGAGCAAGAGTCTGTAATGCCTAACCTCTCAGTGAAGGCAGCACTGAGGAAGCCCCACGAGTCCCAGTCACTGAGACCTACCTCAGCTCCCAGCTGGAAGCAGGGGCAGCCAAGCTACCCTTATACCTTTTCTGATATTGAAGTGCTCCTGCTTCTCTCCTAGGCCTAACCCTTTCCCCCTCCCAAAACATCCACCCATGATGCAGGCAGGTTTTAGCTGTGCTCCTATACCTATAGATGTAGATGCATATACATATATATACATACATATGCACACATACATACATGTGTATGCATATACACATGCACATCAAAATTATGTGTATGGGATATTCCATACCTAACATCTTCATATGTTTTGTCATACACATTACCAAAAACACCCTGAAATTTTTTAGGGCAACAGCACAAGAGGGCAAAGCCAATGCAAAAGATAAGGAGAGACAGAGGAAGCAATCTGGGTGCGTCTGATGCAAGACTGATGACAAGAAACAGCATTTTTGTTAAGTCATATCCCTGTACTGTTATTGCTAGTGCTTCTTTGTGATCAAAGGACCTTTCATGAGACACAGCTAGACAAAGATACTCCATGGCAGTGGCAGGAAACAGCAGAAAACAGTCCCACTGGAGTCAGCAGTTCATTTTTTTCAGGAATAGCATTTAGAACTAGAAAGTACAGTCAATTTAAAAATAAAGCAAAGGGAATAGGAAACCACTCCATTTTGACTCAAACCAGTTTTACATCTTTGGGCAGCATACATTGTACCTCTTCTGCCTGCTAACAAACTCAAGTTACAGCTCTAAGCTCACTCACCTGCCCCAGCACAGATGACACCTCCATGCTCTGTCCCAGTGCCCCGCTGTACTGGACAGCACTTGGCTGCACAGGTTCTGTCAGAGAGGCGATAAAAGAAACCACCTGACTTCCCACAGAGTGAAGTATAAAACAACCCGTAAAGGGCTTCCCATATTCCTTTCCAACCTTCACCTATCCCTGTGACAGTCATACAGGATTGCTAAGGTTCTGCATTCTTATCACACCAGAAAACACATGCCTACACTGTGGCAGTGAGGAACAAGCTAAATGGAGAAGTTGCCTATTCCAGACAACCAGAGAGGAGAAAAAGAAGCAACAATGCAACTGGGGGAAGCTCGACATGACAGTCTGTCCATCCTCAGGAAGATGACCATGAGACAAATCTGCTTGCTTATACTAGAATTGATTCCATCATCATTTCCAATCACCAAAAACAAATTATAAGCATCCTTAATATTAGAAGGACCATATTTTATAATTACCTTTTAACTGAGTAAAATTATTCAGGTGCCAAAACAGTGAGTCCTCTAAAGATAACAGGACAAGACTCAGATGACTCAGGAGAGAGCACATCTCCTGAGAAGATGCCACCAATCACCTCCACACCATGCTAGAAAGCATTGTGATGTTACAGGAGATGGATTCTGCATTTCTGTTTAAGCACAGAAGGTCCTCAAGCATTCACAATGAACAAAAGCTTCTTTTCCCTCTGTACTGCTGTAGCGCACAGTGTGTTCTTTCCACTTGGTGGTGACATGTTCTTTCAGGTATGAAGAGACGAATCCTGCATAAATGCCTTGTAAAACACTTTGGATCTATGTGTGCCATAGAGGAAAATCTTGAATTCTTGCTTTAAAATATGCAGTTACTTTGATATGTTTACCTGGAACAAGGAGACAAGAAGGGGCACAAGAACTTGGGGAAAATGTAGTTACCTCACTCAGTGATTCTAAGTAAAATCACCAAAACCAGAAAAGTAATCAGTTTGAAATCTTGCTCCATCCCTGTAATGAAGAAATACCCTCATCTTTTCTAATCTCTTTTATTTTCCCCAAAACTTCACAGCTACCTGTGATGCCAAAGCTAGGGTTCTTCCTCTAAAGCTGCCCCTTTCTCCTGCTTTCACTCTCCCCTTTGCTTTCCTGTACAGCTAGCACAAAACAGGGACTTTCCTTTTCTCTCCTGGCAGCATATGGCAACAGAAATTCCCCATAAACCTTTCAGAAGCATCTGTACTAACTTCTATGTTTAGCAGCTATATTAATCAGAAGGGCAAACTAGGACTCAGGAACCAAAGACTTTTGCTACATTGTGAATTAATGGGTAAAGAAAGTAAAAAAAGAAATTATTTGATAAATCTCAGTACAGAAAACAAAATGCAAGCTGAAAAAAAGCCAGGCAATATTTACCAATGGTGAACTAGAGAACAGTGTTCTCAGTTAATGCATCCCTCTCCCCTAGGGTTTGGCATGCTGTTTCAGCAGCTCCACCAGCAGTCATAATCAAGCACACCCTCACTCCAACTCGGGACTGCTGTCTTGACAACTGCCGATGGCCTTCACGAAAGCTGTCTGCATCCATGCTGACGCCTAGGAGGCTCTTGGGAAGACACACTGGGCGTCTGCTCAAAAAACTGCTTTCTTTCAGAGCACGCAAGTTTGGTTTCAAGAGCAGCTTTGAGCTCACATTTAGGAGAGTTAGAACATATTCAGAAATGGCTCTCCCCAAAATACACTGTATGGAACAGTGAGGTGTGGACAGAGTGTATGAACAGGGAAGGAGATATGCTAGGCCAAATACTCCTGGATCCACAATAATAGAAATACAACCCATAAGACGCAGCTCAGCACACAAAACGATCTTACACGCTTGCAGATTAGTAAGCAGTGGGCAGCCAACCCAACACCTCCGAAAATACAAATCTGGGAGCAGTATGCATGACCCAGCCTATGCAGGAGAATAGAAATAGGAGTCCTAGGAGTCACAAGCTGCAACAGGAATCCCAAGCTGACAGGCTAGCACCATGTGCACAGCCCTAAAAGCAAAACAGCAAAGAGCACTCAAAGATTGTAAATAACATGCAGGAAATAAATGAACTGACACTTTCAGAAGGAAAAAAAATGGTAGCAGAAACCAAATTTCACATTACAACTCCCAAATAGGAAATCATAGAATCATAGAATGGTTTGGGATGGAAGGGACCCTACTAGTTCTAACCCATCCAGTTCTAACCCCCATGCCAAGGATAAGGATAGCTTCCACTAGATAGCAGGTTGCTCAGAGCTACAACTAGAGTGGCCTTGAACACATCCTTCCAGGGATGGGACATCCTCCACTTCTTTGAGCAACCTGTTCCAATGTCTCACCACCCTTGAAATAAATAATTTCTTCCTAATATCTAATCTAAACKTATCTTCTTTCAGTTAAAGTCATTCCCCCTTGTCCTATCACTACATGTCCTTGTAAAAATTTCTCCGCAGTTTCCTTGTAGGTCCCCTTTCAGGTACTGGAAACTGCTGTAAGGTCACCCTGTATCCTTTTCCAGGCTGAACAATCTCAGCTCTCTCAGCCCTTTCTCACAGGAGAGGTGCTCCAGTTTTTTGATCATTTTTGTGGCCTCCTCTGGACTCATTCCAATAGGGCCATGTCCCTTCTATGCTGGGAACCCCAGAGCTGGATGCAATACTCCAGGAGGTGCTATCCAAGAGCAGAGTAGAGGGGGAGAATCATCTCCCTCAACCTGCTGACCRCACTTATTTTGATGCAGCCCAGGATACAGTTGATAATGCAGGGGAAGAAAACTTGTCTAAAGGAGGAGGGCTGAAAGGAGCCAAAGACCTCAACGGTTCCTTTGTTTCACACAATTATTTTTTTTTTTTAATTTCTCTTTTGTGAAGCCAAAATAAAGTATCTCCCTGTTCCACTGAAAGAAAAACAGATTTAGATGCCCTTGTCTGTGACTGGGTGGAAGCTGCCAAGCAAGGATGTATTGTCTGTATTTTTCCTGCTGAACAAGGATCCATCAAACAAATAAGATGAAAGAGGGTGTCCAAAGGACCAGAAACTGAATGCAGATAGATGAAAGGCCCAGAATTTGTCACTTACCTCCCTTAGTCTCCCAGCCTCATGGGAAAGTAAGAGGAAAAAGGAGGCCAGTAACCATGGGTAACCACTCTCAGGTTAATCTCAGATAGGGAGGAGAAAATGCTTCTCAAGATTAATAGCTAAAGTACTCAGGGATTAGAGATTAGGAGGAGAATCCTGTTTGCTAGGATTAAAAGGGCTGCGTTCACATGAAAACCTCAACCAGTGAATCGCCTCCAGCAAAACAGTGGGTTTTATTATTATAATTATTATTTTATTCTCCTCCAATAAATGAAAAACATCAGCAGGAGGGCAGCAAAATCCATCAAAGGTTTAGAAAATAAAATCTGTGAGGAAAGGTTAAGGGAATGCAGTCAAGATAGAAATCAGATATTAAAACCAAAAATCAGCCCATGTTATTAGTGGCACAGAAGATTATAAAGAAGGAGAGATTTAAAAAAATAAAATCAACTTCACTTCCCAGAATCCATGCCRTGTAGTCTATTTCTGTTCCCGTGGCTTAGCTGGAGGCAGGTGAGCCACAAGAATGGCAAAACTTACTCAGTTTGCACATGAGGAAGTACAGTTCAAACATCCAATGGCTGGTATTTTCTGGAGTGCTAACTAAGAGCTTCATTTTGACATTTGCTCTTAGTTACTTGTCAATGACACATGATTAAGGTGCTTACTGAAAGTGTACAGGAGGGAACAGAAAAAAAATGGGATGATGCTCTATCAGATGGAGTTAATAGAGAGGGGAAAGACATTAATCCAAATTATCAAAGTAATCATTCCAAAATTTAGTTAAGCAGATGYTCTGAAACAATTTTCAGTGAAGGAACCAGGAACAAACCTGGATCCACCACAACAAAATTGTCTGAACTAGACTCTACTTCACTTGAGTAGATCCTTGTACAAGTAAGAATATGCAGTCTGGATCAGGTCAACAGACCTGCAAGCCAGCACAGAGAGGCAAGGCCGAAACACTGCCCTGTAAGTAAGGACCCCACTACTGAGTGACATGCTGCTGCAAAGCACATTCCTCCCTCGCAGCCCAGTGCCACAGGCCCTCCACAAAACCAGATTCTCTCTGTAGTCCTGTGTCAAAAATGTCTTGTCGGGAGACTTGGCATCAGTCTTCTCAAGCACTGAGGGAGAATTGGGAAATCTGATTACTCCAGCACATTTGGCCTTTCAGGTTCACAAGCACTGCAAAATTGCCATATCACTGCACAAAAGAAAGCGCAGAAGGTTGCTGGTAATAATGCCATTCCCAACAAAAGCCATAGAGAGACAAGGATTGAAACACGAAGGAAAATAAAGAAGGTATACTTAAACACATGTGCTTGGCTATTTGCAAGTAACATTTAGCTGCAGTACAGACTAGGATGTCCTCAGCCTGCCTTAACAGGGAGCTGCAAAACCATCTGCATACCTGTCCCTCAAATCACATGCACAGGCATAGAGGAAAAAGTGGCTCCACCTTTTACTGGGCAAGATATCAAGGAGGAAGCTTTTTCTGTTGCAGGTTATTTGGAAATTTTATTAAACTACATGTGTAAAAAAAAAAAAAAAATCATAATTTATGAACCCAACCCTTGCTTTGTCTGATGCCAGATGGTGTCACTGCCAGACTTCTGAGCACAACTGGCAAAGGATTCCCAAGGGACCAAAGCTCAGGAGGCCGGGGCACCATGCAGGACAAGAAATCACAGAGTTTCCTATCATTTATTCCTCTGAATGAACCCTGGTCCTTTGGGGCTCCCAAGGCCAATACAGCAGCAGGTGGAGATCAAGTTGATTCATGAGGAAAGGAAAGTGCAAGCACAGCACAGACCGATACGCAGATAAAACTACTCACAAACTGGAAGCACCACTGCCTTCTCCCACCTCACCTGCATCTGCGTCTCTTCTCTTTTTAACCTGCTATTTTTGGAAACTAGATGACTCACTGTTCTGATGAAGCCAGGTCTAGCTGGCTCTGGGCCCTGACACTTTTTTGTACAGAAAAGACCAGGGAATTTGCTTGAATCTTTCCCTCTACACTTGGGTAAGCCAGCCATGTCCGCACAGGATGATGGCAATGCCACTTTCCTAGCACCAGCAGCATTTCTGCATGAGCAAGGAATGCTAACGCTGAACTTCAGAGAGGCTGTGTATCAGTTCCGTCTATGTGCTTTCTTTCCACTGAATATCAGACACTCTAAGGTAACACAAGGTCTACGAGGGAGCAAAGTGAAGAGGAATCTGTAGAGAAATAAAGTAGAAAGTAAAAGCCAATGTGTGATGCATACATAAATGACCAAGGCACACAAAAGCCCCTCCCAGTATCGATCTATGGCAAGTCCTGTCTCAAACACTTTAATTCAGGATACTGCAACTTAGGGGGTAAGAAAGAAAAATACTGGAAAAGATCAGGAAATCACAGGAATAAGGAATTAATAAGTATTAAGAATCAGCTAGCTTAAAAAAAAGCAAACCAAAAAAAGCAAACAGTGAAGATGAGGAGATATGGCAGATGTGTATATTTCCAGGGAAAAAGAACATTGAACCAGAAAGGGTATGCTCCATTGCTAAAGGGAGAAACATGACAATTAGTTACTTAAAAACTTCAGTTTACCAACATCGTGATACTCCCCTGCAAATAACCTCTCACTCTCCTCCTCTTTGGACTGCTTTCACAACTATTTCTGTACTATCCCTACAGGCATTGCCTCTCCACTGCCACACACAGCCATTGAGTCATGTTTCACTTACCCCATAAAGCAATACTCAGTCCTACCTGTGCCCCTTCCTTTCCTTCACATACTCATTCTCCTCTTTCCTTGCAATACTGATTTCTAGTACAGCTTAGAAACTAAGTTCTCCATTACAAGATACTATATTTCCCATAAAAGTAGTATTTTTAAAAGCCAAAACTGACCATGCTCTACTGTACAGGTTCTGACTGCAGAAGCAGCTCTGTTCCCCTTCAGCCACTACAACAGGGAGAACACAGGACAGCTTTCCAATGCAGGCTGAAGATCCACTCTTGGAGACTAATGGCTTCAAAGACAAAAACACATCAACTACTGGTGCTGGTTCTTCAGTAGGGAATATGGGTTTTAGTATAAAGATTTGCTAGGGCTGAAGATTTTTGCTAGGATAGAAGAGCCATCTCACAGCTCAGATTAAATTGAAAAACTGATGATGGACAGTGGTGTGAATGGTGTTATGTTCACAGTTAATAACACAAGCACACATTGCTACAATGCCTTCACTCACTGGCTTGAAGATGCTAATCACAACCAAAGCCTGTGTGCTGTCATTGCCCACTGGCACGGTTGTGACAGACAAAGCACCAGCACATCAGAGGGCAGCAGCAAAGGTACATTCCCTGGCAAAGGTACATCAGTTCTAATATAGCCTTGTGCTATAAAAACACACAAATTTTACTGTAAATGGAGAGCTGCCCTGTCCACCATAATCACATCATTTGGCAAGAGCAAGACAGCTGGGAGAATGAGAATCAGGTCCTGACAAAAATAAACAAAGCATTAAAAAAAAGGAGGGGGGAAAAAAAAACCAACTAAAAAAACTCCCCACCTCCTTTCAATGGAAATCATCTAAAGAGAAAAAGCAGTAGACAGCAGAGCTCAATGTGTTTGGCTGAGAAGAAAGTTATTTACAGCAAGGTCTGGCCTCTCACTGCCACCATGTAATTCCAGGCAATTGCACTTTCAAATAGATCTTTTTGGAGAAAATCAACAGTGGCTTTGCTTTCAATCTACTCGAAAATGAAGTCCTGCAAATGTGTTACATAAAGCTGCAGCAGAAAGAGCGATGTGCACAGGGGCACATGCTCCCAGGTGGAGGTTGGTGGGCTTAAGTACTCAACTGTGCCCAGCCCTCTCCACGTTTCCCAGCTCTCACATCACACTCTTGATTTCCTGTAACTAATGATGCCAGTCAGATACTGTGGCAGTGACAAGTTTCCATAGGCTGGGTCTTACTGCCTGTATCAGTCCTGTCTCTCCAGGTCCAAAAAGAAGTGCCATCTCCAAAGCTCAGCAAAGCTATAAGCCCTCTGAACAAGGCCCTCAGCCATGAAATATGCAGTTTTGTGAGGCAAAGGATCATCCTAACATTCACCACTGATTACACCCCACAGAATTATGCCTCACTGTCACCTTCATTTAACATCAATGTATGCTCAAGTGTCTACCATGCAGTTTCCCAAGCCTGCAGTGACCAGTACTGCCCTGATCGGTGTATGTGCAGCTCTTTACTCCTACAGAGATCCTGGCCCACAATTGCCTTGTCATTCAAAAGCAACAGACACTAGGTTTTGAATATTTTATGTCATTGACAGCATAGAGAATATTGTAGAAAATAATCTCTGACAGTTAACCCAAATATTCAACCTCAGAAAAACTTCAGAAGGGTGACTATTGAAAGCAAAATGTATGTCTTCATGCAGAGAGGGCTGAGGGCTGCATCATAATCAAAGGTCAACAACATGGGAACACAAGGGTAGCACAGCCAGACTCCACATGTCCTGTCACCACGAGCTGTTACTGTGTGTCACCCTCTCCCACAAGCCCATGCATACACACACAAATGTGTGTACACACACATACAGTGCCAGCCCCAGCATCCATTTCAGACAAAGGCCAAGGAAAAATATAATGTCTGGGCAAGTCAGAGGGATGGAAAATAGAATGTAAAGCTAGGCTTTGAACTATCTCAGACTAGCTCGGATACCACTGCCTTGTGAACACAGCAAAAGAAAAAGGTTAAATTCCCATTGTACATTACATCAGGCATAATTTTTAACTAACATTTTCCTTCTTTCAATACATCAAATTGAAAGATTACATGAGACAAAGCTGGAACTAGTAACTCTAAAACAAGCTAATCTTAAGACAAACGTGAACAATCCTTCTTGTTTTAGGAATACTGGAGCATAGGTTTGGAAACTTTCACCTACATCGAGTAGGTTCTGCAACACATCCAAACATACATTTCAGTAAGCGTGTAGCTCAAGCTTCCCAGCACGCCTATTTCGCTCATGCCCAAGCATCCCAGGCCACAGAACACCTTCAACACCTTAGAGAAAACTACTTCCAAAAAACTAAACCTTGTCACTATAATATGGAAGATCGGTGGAGATTCAGGACTGCCCCCCAGCCAAGGCCCCTGCCTCTCTCACACAGAAACTATATGAAAGAGAAGCCTGCTATAATCTTCTGAAACAAACCATGCCTGTTTCCACAGCGGAAGGTGATAAAAAAAAAAAAAACAAAGCCTGACAATCTGACCAGAAGAAATTGAATTTTCTCTCCCCGAATCTGGTCGTTGCTTTAATCCTGACATCATGAAGGGGACATGAAATCAGGCATCTGGGATAATGCAGTAACAATGGGAGTGCTGAGAGGCTTGGTGCAGCCTGCAGGCTATCTCTAACTGAATCTAATCTGCACTGCTCCAGAGAAAGATGGAAAAATTATCAGTCACAAGCCTATTTGCACAAAGGTGGAAAACATTCCCTGTCCTTTTTAGACAACTGGTCCAGTAAAGCTCCTTTATAGGATCAAGCTGACTGCAAAGCACCAGAAACCCTTTTCATTTCTAAGTGCTGACACCCATGCAGAGCACCCACAGGCAGCAATGCCTGTCCACTTGTTATTCCTGCTGCAGTGTAGAAAAACAAAAGAATTCAATACAATGGAGTAAACGTAAAAGGAGTTTCTAGAGGCAGCAAATATTGTAGCTTTTTCTAAGGAAGTAGAGATTAAATAAAAAAAATATATAGCAGCAGCAATTGCACCATGAGACTCGCTGGCTGTTTCAGTGCCACATAACACAGTGAGTTAAGACTTCACAGAAACAGCAGGGAAGAGAATTCAGGATCTTCTCCAAAAGTATCCGCCTCTGCCACCCACACATCAGAGGAAGCACTACTACTTTTTTTTGTTTGTTTTCTTTTTTTAGCTCTGTAAGAGACGACTTGATGCACATAGCCCASCTTTTCTGAGAGCCTCCACTAGAGGACTTCTCTTCCCAGGAGCCATTAGTCAGATTACAAAGCAATAGGTGTTTCAAAGGAAATCCTCTTCCACACTGAGCCTCCTGCAGGCGGAAACGCTACCAAAACAAATAGTGATACACCCTACACAAGCAGTAATCCTCCCCTGAACACAAAAGGCTTTAGTTCATTAATTGACACACACCCTGCATTTTGTGTGATTTACCAAAACCACCAGCAGCGTAAAAGAGGGAACTTGCCACTATATCACGAATGAGACGTGAGCCCTTTCTGGAACAGCACTGGGAAAGAGTGCCGGGCCCCTCAGACAGCAAGAGCTCTTCCTCTGAACAAGCACTCGCTTGTTCAGATTTCTGATCCATTCCTGCGCCCTCCCCTTGCCCTCCTCCTGCTGCCCGCAGAGCACTGCCTGGTGCCTCGCTGTCAGGCTCTTAACCCCCAGCACTCTGAAACAAGGGAGCCGGAACAACGTGGGCCTTGGGGAATAGCTGACAGCTTTATCTCCTGAGCCACACCACCTCATGAAGCCTGTGCACAAATGAGATAATATCCTCCTGCATCTGAAGGGTTCCTCTTTTAATCTTATGACTAAATATCCTCAAAAACATTATTCAGAGAAAGCATTTTAAGATAAATTAATTTGAAACACAATTTATGGCCATAGACTGAACCACTATGTCACTGGGCACACAGGGAAGCGCTATTCCATTTGTTGCCCTCCTAAACAAAGACACAGAGACGATCTTCACACAGAAACATGCTTTTCAGCACACTGGGCACAGCTTTTCTACAAGTAAAGGGTATAGACCTGTAATTAAGTATCTAATGCATCATCACAGACAGAGCACTAAACCTGTGTCCTAGACAGTGATAAAGCCATGACATTTACAGCATTCAGAAAATCCAAACAATCAATTGGTACACCAAGCTACATAAGCCTGCAATAACATAAACCAAAACTGAGCAAGAGTAGCAATGAAGAGATTACTATTTTTTAAGAAGTTTCTGCAATGTGGGTTCAGAAAGGCATGACATTCAAGGCTACAAATCAAAGCTCAAGCACCATCCTTGCATCTCCCTCTCTAAAGGARACATTCAGCAGCACTGCCCGGATGTTACATTTGCATTTTATTCAGTGTCCAGATCCAACTGCCAGATAATCACTGTATTTAGYGTTTTTACAGAAAGGTTAAAACCTTAATGGCCTGAATCATCAGAGCATTACTTCAGTCTGATTCTAGTGTAAGTCTAATGCCTTTAGCAGTTGCACTGGGGGAAAAAAAATCAGTGACGTGATTGCAAAACCGAATGGCCTAAGCATCTTATACAACAGTTATCTCTGTTCTAGGGAAAGTGATACAGAAACAGAAAGATGCAGGAAAAGCTTGTCTCAAGATGCACAGCAAGCTAGTTATAGAGATGCGAACAAACCCCACTAGTCTTCGGACTCCAAGTCACATCTACTGGATCAATTAAAAAAAAAATYCCGTTACTTGAAATTACCCAAAGTAAAAACCCAAAGTGATTGCTTCTTTTCCTTTTCCTGCTACTATTGCTACCACCTGACCCATCTGGACAGCAGCCTCTCACTGACTCAACACTGGCAGCCACTTTGTGTATCTCTGATTCATATGGAAGACAAAAATCCCTGGCACAACAACAACAAAAAAAATCTCTGCACCCTACACTATCAGTGCAGCTAAGACCCAGCTGCTGAGCTGCATCAAACCCTGCTGCGTCTGTTGTTGTAAGACACCTGGGTATGTAGTATGCTCTTTTGTACCCAAATCAACAACTAAATAAGGTCCAGACTCCCAGTAAACTATGGTCATAGCACTACATAAGCAGCATTTCTGCTGAAGCTATTTGCCTAGTTTCTGGCTGGGCATATCCCTAAGTCCTGGCCATAACAGAAAGTCATGGTGGCAGACATTTGCTTTTCACATTTTCATTTCTTCAGGATGTAGGCTAGAAAGCATTTTGTGCGATGGTTAAGCCTGCCAGTGTGGTGAGGATAAGGAAGGGTCATTTCACTTGACAAGAATAGTTCTGGATCCTGTAAGTCTGCCAGATAACACATGGACAGGAGAAAGAGAGACTCTCAAATAAGCATTTAGATCAAAAGGTACAGAAACAGCCATGGAAAAGCTTACTCAGCTCTAGTTTCCAAGCAGAGGACTCCATCCTCACAAATATTTGCTCTACTAATGCCTTGTCAAGGCTCGCTTTAGAAAGCAATAGTAATGGGATTTCTCTCTCTTCCCTTGGAAAAGTTTATTAAAGTGCAAAAAAAATTCTGGGAAAGTGGAAAATTTTCTTTCAAGTTCTTCTCTTCATAATTTCACTCAGGAATGGATGCAGAATCCCTCTAAATGCTCCGCAGAAATGAAATAATAGCTAGTGTAGATAAGTTTCTATTTTTCATACACTTCACGCTCTCTAGGAAAAAATTGCTTTTGAGTAATCATCCAACATGACTTTTATGTATAAAATGGGTGAAAACATTTTTGGATGCTTTTTTAACGCAAAAATGAGGCACAACTCAAAAACAGAATCCATGTACCTACAGATATTTACAAAATATATGCCACCCCTGCATGTAGCCACTAGACTGTTCTTATGTCAGGTTGTCTTGAGCTCATGTTACCTTTGATAACACTGAATCCCTCACTGTTTCAAAAGCCCCAGCCTGAAACAGTCATATAGTACATCCACCTTCTCATACAAAAAACCATGAGATAAAGGCAGAGAAGTGGAGTTGGGAGAATTTACTATTCACATATCCAAAACTTTTATCAGAAGTGAGAACAAGCAGCTTAAAAATGCATGAACCCAGTTTCCTCTAAATCAAAGTACAAAGGAAAACGGGGCGAAAAGAGCACCAACACAAAGTTAATTATTGTCAACATTTTAATCACGCCCAAGCAAAGGATTTTGAAATTATTACTCTTCCTGTAACCACATCTTGATCTCAATGCTAAGATATTCTTTCTTTCACAACATTGTTGGGTTTATTTTCAATATATCATCCTATTCTCATTTTTTATCTTATTTACATTTATTCCTTCTGCAGAATAAATATCATCCTGGAAATAAAGTGCAGTGTTTCTTTATGGCTGAAATAGCTGTTTTCAAGGAGGAGAAGAAGATTTTTCTCATCTGTGGAAAAGTTTCAACAACAGAGAGACTAACCAACCTATTTCTCTAAATGGCAAATGACTGGTAATGTTCCCTACCCTCAACAAATGCTTTCAGAAATTAATTTCTTTCAGAAACAAATCAAAGCAATAAYCAAAGGACTTTTCTAACTTTATTTGCAAATTCCTTAGGATTCTCCAATTTGGGGTTGAAAGTAAGATGGAGTTTTTTCGGTCAAAAGTTGTCTTAGAACATGGCCAGATTAGATGGCCACAGAGCAGATAGTCAAGAATACAGAAAACATCCATCATTKGAGCTTATCAAAATCATGATGTGTCTCAGTGCTTTAAGTTAACAGACAAAAAAAACCACCAAAACAAGGTCATTTTTTGCTCACACATAATATTTTTCATAACCAACAGATTAGAAGAACCCMCAGAAGAGCTATTGCCTATTTATAAAATCCTAAATAAACTCTGGTTTTGTAACCACATTTCAGTTCAAATAATAATGGTTTAGCTACAACAGATTTTTCTATACATGTCCAATATATGCTTCTTTTCTCTGTTATTATGTGTACTGAACTACATAAAATTAATCTGAAACTCATACATGCAACTGATTACACCAATTTCTCTATACAGACCATAAGGTTTATTGAGTACTTTGAATAGGTAGATGAGATGCAAGCAATTGTTTGTTAATACAGCCATGTTTTTCACTATTATGATGGCCCTATTTYCTTTCAGACTGCTCTGCGTACTACATTTCACTAGACCTTGCTACATATTTGTTAAACAGAAGATGACCAGAGCTGGCAAGTCTTTAAGGCCACTTTTCTTAGAGTGCAATAGCTCTTCATCCCAATGCATAAGAAATTGGGCAAGGCGGGCCAGAAACTGGCATGGCTGAACAAGTATCTGCTCATCAAACTGAGGAGTAAGAAGAAAATGCGCAGGCAGTGGAAGCAGGGACAGGTGATCTGAGGAGAGTACAGGGGTGCGGTTTGGATGTGTTAGGGATGGGATCAGAAAATCTTCGGGACTTGGCAAGGGATGTGAAGAATAAGAAGAAGGGATTCTATAAATACATAGGTCAGAAAAGAAAGGCCAAGGAGAGTGTGCCAAGGTAAATCAGAAGGAAGAACCGGTGACATGAGATATGGAGAAGGCTGAGGTACTCAATGAGTTCTCTGCCTCAGTCTTCACTGGCCATCAGGCTTCCCACATCTCTCAAGTCCCTGAATATCTGCGTAGGGTTTGGGATAGCACAGTCCCTCCCACTGTAAGCAAAGAGCAGGTTCAAGACCACGTGATCAACGTGAATAGCCACATGTCTATGGGATGTGATGTCATGCATCCCAGAGTCCTGAGCTACTTGATGTTGTTGCCAAGCCACTCCCTATCCTATTTGAAAAGTTATGAAGGTCAGGTGAAGTCCGCAATGACCAGAAAAAGGGAAACAACACTGCTATTTTTAAAACGAGCAGAAAGGAAGACGCAGGGAACTACAGATCAATGAGCCTCACCTCTGTGCCCGGGAAGATCATGGAGCAGATCTTCATGGAAACAATATTGAGGCACATACAAGATAAGGAGGTGATCCAAGACAGCCAGCACAGCTTTATTAAAGGCAAATCATGCCTGACCAATCTTGTGGCCTTCTATGGTGAAAGTGACTGCAACAGTCAACAAGGGAAGACCGACAAATATCAYCTACATAGACTTCTGTAAGGTCTTGTACAACATCATTATCTCCAAACTGGGGAGACATTAATTTCAAGGCTGGACTATTCAGCGGATAAGAAACTGGCTGGATGGATGCAGTCAGAGAATTGTGGTYAATGGCTCAATGTCCAGATGGAGGCTGGCGACAAGTGGGGTCCCTCGGAGCTCTGTCTTGGGATCAGCGCTCTTTAGAATCTTTATCAGTGGCACAGACAGTGAGATCGAGTGCAGCCTCAGCAAGTTTGCAGATGACACCAAGCTGAGTGATGCAGTTGACACAACAGAAGGATGGGACAGCATCCAGACGGACTTGGACAAAGTTGAGAAGTGGGCCCACAAGAACCTCATGAAGTTCAACGAGTCTAAGTGCAAGGGCTGCACTTGGGTTAGGGCAATCCTAGACATGAGCAAAGACTAGCAGATGAACTCATTGAGAGCAGCCCTACAGAGGAGGACATGGRAGTCCCTTTGGATCAAAAGCTGGACATGAGCCAGCAATGTACACTTGCAGCCAAGAATCACAGAACCAATTAGGCTGGAAAAGAGCTCTGAAATCGAGTCCAACCTGTGACTAAACCACCCCATGTCAACTAGACCATGGCACTAAGTGCCACATTCAGTCTTTCCTTAAACACCTCTAGGGACGGTGACTCCACCACCTCCCTGGGGAGCTCATTCCAATGTTTAATCAGCCTTTCTGTGATGAAATTCCTCCTAATGTCCAACCTGAACCTCCCCTGGCACAGCTGGAGACTATGTCCTCTTATCCTGTCACTGGTTGCCTGAGAGGAGAGACTGATCCCCACCTGGCGACAGCCTCCTTTCAGGTGGTTGTAGAGAGTGATAAAGTCCCCCTGGAGCCTCCTTTTCTCTGGGCTAGACAACCCCAGCTCCCTTAGCCACTCCTCATATGACTTACCCTCTAGACCCTTCATCAGGTCTGTTGTCCTTCTCCAGACTCACTCGTGTCCTTCCTGAATTGAGAGATCCAGAACTGGACACAGTACATTGTCCAGTATGGTGTCCATGAGTTGCAGCCTCACCAGTGCTGAGCACAGAGGAACAATCACTGCCCTGGTTCTGCTGGCCACGCTATTTCTGTTATAGGCCAGGATTCCATTGGCCCTCTTGGCCACCTGGGCACACACCGGCTCATGTTCAGCAGCTGTCGACCAGCACCCCTAGCTCCTTTTCTGCTGGGCTGTTTTCCAACTCCTCTGCACAACCACATCCTGAGCTGCATCAAAAGCAATGTGGCCAGCAAGTCAAGGGAGGYGACTCTGCCCCTCTACTCCGCTCCGATGAGACCCCACCTGGAGTACTGCATCCAGCTCTGGAGTCCCCAGCATAAGAAGGATGTGGACCTCTTAGAGAAATTCCAGGAGGGCCACAAAGATGATCCAAGGGCTAGAGCACCTTCAGCTTAGAGAAGTCCCAGGGAGCCTTCCAGTACATAAAAGGGTCTTATAAAAAAGAGGGAGAGCAAATTTTTACACTGGCAAATAGTGATAGGACAAGCCGWTATGGTTTTAAACAAAAATAGGAGAGATTCAGGGATTTAGGTTAGATGTTAGGAAGAAATTCTTTACTCAGAATGTACTGAAGCACTGGAACACGTTGCTCAGGGAAGTTGTGGATGCCCCACCCCTAGAAGGGTTCAAGGACAGGTTGGATGGGGCTTTGGGTAACCTGGTGCAATGGAAGCTATCCCTATCACAAGTCAGAGAGAACAGAGTGGCTTCAAACAGGGACCCTTGCCACCATAAATCAATCATTCTCCCCTCAAGCTTCAGCAGTAAATTTCAGCAGCACTAAAGTGGTGCCAAATAACTAACAAATCTATCCTCATAAACAACTGATCAGTGGGAAACTCTCCCTCCAAAGATCATCCTCATCAGATCTGTCTACCAACTACCATACTTGCCAGATTTGWGTGCAACAAATGCTACCTTGTTTTGGTGTTCTAGGTTTCCTTTTTGGCTGAATTTCGACGCAGATTATTTCTCCCATTCACATTATATTTAAATGGAATATAAGATAATACTTACAATAGGAAAACATCTTGCTTCACCCAATTCCCTCTCAAAACAGTGTTGGAAGTATAGGCTAGACCTACAGACATTAATGTTATTCTGGGATAGGTAACCTCCAGAGCTCAGGTTGATGCAGAAAGAATTGAAAGTTTCTAGAAGCATTTGCCTTTTAATCTGTAATAATCTAATACTTTTGCATGGAAATACCCTGCTGCAGTAAGGACACAGGGCAATATGGTATCAGTTCTCTAACCTTAAGCTATGTTGATAGTAATTACAAGAGGCTGCAGCATCCCTGGAGAGGACATACCTGAAACAGACAAAAAGTGAGGGCTTTCCCAACATGTTTTTTAAAGATCTCATGCGCAACAAAGTTAGTTAAGATATCTTGGCTGCTTTCCAACATTAGTAATTATCTCCTTTGAAGTACAATCAGATGGGAAATTTGTCTTCATTCCTGTATTTAACTACACAAGTTGAATTAGTGTGCTGTTAAATGACAAACATCAGTTGCAAGCTAAATAAATCCTCCTATCTACACAATTCTGAAAGTACTTTGGGATCCTTCAAGATGAAAGATGCTTAAGAACAATTGTGGTATGTCCATTAAGGCATAGTTGCAATGAGCACTGCAATCTTTTCATTTATTCAATAATAAATTGATTTCTTCCCTGGAGCTGATTTTTCCCTTGTGCCAGTCTCCAATTTCCCTCCTTGATGTAGCAGTAAAAGATTAAATTGCTCCTGGTGCTAAGCCCCCAGGAACACAAGTTCTCTAAGGATCAGACTTTACTACTTTATCATTTGGTTCAATGGTTGATCTTGGTAATGTTTGTTCAACTGGTGGAGTCCTGAGACTGCACTCCTCTTGTTCAGCTCTAGAAGTAACTTGTTACTTCCTTTAACATCTCAGGGCTCCATGATGAATTCTTAGGTCTCCACTGGTGAGTGGGGGTTAGTCTAATAGCTATGATACACTGATAAATTGCTAACCAACATACACAAAAGAAAACAGCATTATCACATCTACCTTATTTCAACACCAGAAAGAACTCTGAAGCATAAAGGAACTCAAATACAGCAGTGGAAGGAATTTTTCTCCCTCCTTGACTCTGCACAATAGCAACCTCCTTTCCATCCCTTCCTGAGAACTTCAAAATATGGTAGTTTTTCCTGGGCTTTCTTCCCTCCTAGTCCTTACCCTCAGATTCCCAGAAATGGCTGTTTCACAGGGAATACTCTCTTATTCTGGGTGAAACTGTCAGCATGCACCCTTGCACAGGAGATGCACAGARACCCAGGAGAGTCCTTCAGGAAGCAAGAGGCAGGTCCTGGACACAGCTTGCAGCTGTTAAAGGAGTCACTCGTATTTATATTAGACGAGGTGCTCTGTTCTCCAATACAGCCTGTTGTGCAGGCTGTAAGACATTTAACAAAACCATGTATGTGAGATCCAGCTGCCACGTGGAGCAATGGCCAGTCACCTGCTGCAGGATGGACTGCACACTTCACACAGATGCACCAGGGCTGTGCCCCACCTCAGCAGTGCCACTCCACTCTGCAAGCGTCTGGTCTAAAGGGCACTGAACACTAGGAAAGAAAGTTACATTGAGTACAAGGGAATGACACTTGAAGCTCAAGACCAGCACTTAGAAATATGGGCAATCCAACCATCATCGATACTGTGACAAGCACTGCTGCATGGAAGAGTAGCTCGTTTGGGCTGGCTTTCTCCCCCACCACCAGCCCCTTCTCTTTACTGGTCTCATTCATCCTCTTCTGTCTCACTGAATATAGCATCCCTTTCCTTCAAAAAAGTCCTCTCTGTCCATCAAAACTTTGCCAGAKATAGGAAAACTGCTGGCATCTTGTGTATACAAGGCAGCCACAATACTATCCCTGCTTTTAAATGTGCAAGACACTTTAACCTTACAGAAAGCAGCACTGCCTCTTTTGGCCCTTGCAAAGCAGGCAAACAGTAGTAATGGCCTAACCACTACAGCATAAGCATCTCAAAAAAAAACCCAAACAACTAAGACCTGCAATGGTGCCCATTCACTCACAAATCGCAGGAGATCTGCTGGGATGCTCCAAACTTATGGGTTGTGCTCCTACAAAGCACATAGACAACAGCACATCTGCTTTCCCAATTCCCCMGTAGGCAATGTCCCTGCTTCCTGACAAGGAGTCTTGCCTGAAAGCTATGACAGATTAATTGGCTTTAGTGCCCTTGAAGTACCTGGTGGAATTCACACACCCACCCTCAGTCAATGCTTAACCAAGCCACACACACTTTACCATTTAAACTTCTCATCAGTTACTCCATCTGGTCCTCTAAGCAGTGTAATGAAAGGCTCCCATCTCAAGTTTATTTCTCAGGCATTGCACTGGCATGACTCCTCATTCTGGGAAACACAAGGCCAGCATGGACCTACAGGATGGTCACACCCATACAGCAGTCCCAGGCTTAGCAAGGCAACCAAAACCAAGGACATACATTAACGAGTACTAAGAAGAGGTACTTCATCAATAAAATACAACATTGTCACCTAAAATATCTATCAATAGTGATTTAAAAGAGTTGGAGTGTGACTCACCCTACTATTTGAATTTGACATACAGGGTAAATGGTGTTACTGGGGAAGTGGGGAAGAAGAGGGGCTAAATTATACCTTTTGACAGCTCCTGAAGAATGTGTTTTGGCTTGTTGAGCCATTGATGCCTTGGAAGGGGTCTAAACACCTCATTTCTCAACATTTAGCAAATTTCTCTAGCTGGCTACCATGAAAATAGTATCCTACTACTGCATATCCTAGAATACAATAGAGGACCCTAAATTATCTCTAAACAGAATGAGACTTTTGCATGGCACAACGTGACATCCTGTGGAGATACCAAACTGGGACTGGAAATAGACTGTGGCACTGCTGAAGTCTTCCACCTCAGCTAAATCTGTTTTGAATCCAGTTGGGCTGGCTCTTTGGAGGGGCAACGTTGTATGAGTGTGGCATATACTGCATTCAAGTCAACTACTTCATTCCCTGTTTGTTGCTCTATCTGACCCTTGCTTCTACACATTCACTGAGTCAACTGACAGTCTCAGCAGCACTCCTTTGCATCCTGTCATACCTGAGCACTGGAATCAACACTGTAAAATAAAAATGCTCTAAGTAATTCAGCGGAGCACTTCACACAACTCCCAGACCCATGCAAATAATTGGAGAAGACTTATTTGACCACTTATCTGATATGCTCTGTACCAGCCTCTGCAGCCTAATCCCATTGGTTTTGCCAGTTATTTCATCCCTGTTTCAGGTAGATTAAGCACCTGGCTCCTTAGTAACACAAAGGGTCTCAGAGCTTGCAAAGTGCTTTTTAGTATTTAAAGGTATACTACTATGCCAGTTTCCTATTATTACATCTCATTACATCCAAGCCTTCAGCAATTCTACTACTACATCTTTTTGAAGTGTTTAGAATTTCTTAAAGGTCTCTCAACAGACAGTCTCCTTTTTTGCCCACAGTATCTAACCGTTCCATATCCTCTGGTAATCTGGCAAAGGGAAACCAATTCCTGTAGGAGTGCAATACATACACTCTATTCATCTCTCTTCCTCTAGAAAGAGATGGCTCACTTATAAACTTCTGGGCTGAAATCCATTGGAAAACAGTCAAAACAAATTTTTCATTCTGTTGCCATTGTAAATAAGAAACTGGCAGTACCACATAAAGGTCTCAGAAGATGGAACTAATGATTCTGTCTTCTTCCCAGAGACCATGCTACTGGGAGACACACAAAAAGGAAAAGGCAACACATTTGGTCTCAGCCAGGTGATAATCCAATTTGTCTCGTGGGTGGTTGAAAAGAACCAGGTTCAGGTAGCCACAGAGGTGAACACTCCATTTCAAACCTCCATACCAGCTCTCTCTAAAATTCAGATTCTGCCTGGCTGTACAGAGCTTTCACATCCTTGCTGCTCAGAGATGGAGCAGCAGAGGAAGACTATTCCTCCTTATAGCAGGCGCCTCTTTGCATYAGCTGTAGCGGATTTCAGTCCCTACAGGAATACAGCTTCCTCCCTTCCCACTGGGAGGATTAACACTTGTGCTCTCTACAAGCAACTGCTTGTCTTGCAACTCCAAAATAAGCACCTTTGAGGCGCCTACAGGATACACATTGCCTCTGGTTCCCTGCACCCTTGTCAAGCTCTTGGGGTGATGCAAGCTGTCAGCCACATGATCCCACAGCAGAGAGTAACGCCAGTGCTATCCATGGACAGAGCAGGCTTGCTATAATTGCTTCTAAAAGCCAATTCCACTGGGCCCAGGGGAGGGCAGAGACTGGCACGTGCCTGTACATACTCACACAGAGGATCTCTTATTCCTTTCAGCTTCTACTGTGCAAGCTTACTGACCTCCTGCAGTATTAATGAATTCCTCTCACCTCCTTGCTCTGACATCTGCTCAGGAGAACGGATGAGTAAGCAGGTAATCCAATTGGGCAGGAGCAAAGCAATGAGCCAATTCTCCCACACAACTGTGCTACCCTACTGCTCTCTGGCACTGCCTGCCCCTACAGGCCCTGTATTCCAAGAAAAAGCTTTCAGGCTTCCTGCGCTGAGGATGGCTGAACAGACCTTCTCCACCTCCAGCTTATCTTATTGCTCCTGTAAGTATGACATAAAAGGCTGACTTCTCATTTCCAAGATTCCAACATTGACAAAGCAAAAATGAAACCTTGATTCCTCTTCATCTCCTCCTCGCTGTCTGTAAAGCAAGTTAGCAAAAACAACTGCTCCCCCATACACAACAAATTAGACCAGACAGATCAACAAAGCTTCTAGACAATAGAAAGAAATCAGATCCAAATCAAACACTTTCAGTAAAACAAGTTCTCAGGTAGCCTTCAGAAAGTTAAAACAGGTAATAGTACTAGACAGCTGGGAATTAAAGACAGAAAATGTCCATAAGGTTAATCCAGCTCATGTCAGGGCTAGGCTGATATAAATTGCCAACCAGCACTTTTCTCTAGGCCTGATTTCAGAGGCATCAAACAATTGAACTTTTATCTATTCTTTTCCAATATGCATTCAGATTCAATCAGTATAAATATTAAGACAATTCTCACTGATAGTCAGAGGAATTCTTCTTTGTCCAGGCACTTTTGCTACCAATACTTCACTTTCAGTGAAGTAAAATTTCACATAAAAAATTTCCTTCCCCAGTTCATGCATGTTTAGGATGCCTGTTTGCCTTTCCATGTTTCACAGTCTTTCAGTGGAGCACTTCATTCTAGGAAGAGCAAAGATCATCTCTCCCACCTCTGCCATCTCCCATTCATTTCTTACAACTAAAGGATCTGCTAAAAATCAAGGAAAAAAAACAAGAATGTAGACACTTTTTTCATTCACTATGGGAATGTGTTCATCTCTGCTTGGCTCAAAATAGTATCTGACAAGAGTGAATCACACGAGTTCTGAAAAATTCACAAGAAATAAGCAAAGAAATCTATAGCTGCCTTCCTCAATCTCACTCCCTGCCTGCCTTATTGACTTCTGCTGCCTGCATCGACCATTTGCAGCTACCTGTCTGCTTCCCCTTCCATTAAGGTAGCTACCCACAAAACATGAGAGGAGTGGGGAAAGGGGGAAGCACTGAATTACTGTGGTGATCTTCAGCACTGCCTCTTGATAAGAGGGATAAAGAGGGACCAGTGAGGAAATACACAGCACAAAAATGTTTTGCCTTCATGAGAAGCTGCTGAGCTAACTGAATACGAATAAAAATCATAGAACAGATTTTACTTGAGTTATATAAATGCCTATGACATCCCAAAATACCTTCATCCCAACCTGGGAAAAGTGAGAGGAGGAGACAACATTATATAGCCTGTATACCCAGGATGCCACTAACCTCCTGGGCTGGATATGGAATGAAGATAACATCTATATTCAGAGCAGATTAATCTCCATTCTTCCATTAACTTACACTTTCAACAACTTGTAATCCACTACATTTCTTGCTCCAGTCCTCCCTCCATTCCCCTAATGTAGGAACTGTTTTACACGTGACTGAATATGCCAGCCCAGAGACGAGGTAATATTTACATTTTTATGAAAAGGGGGTCCATTGACTGAAATCAATCAATAAGCCAAAATATGTTGGAAGCGCTATACCCATGTGATTCCAAGTCACAAAAGGACTGGTTTGTATTTGGCTTCCATTCCTCTTCGAGTCAAAGAGGAAAAATTATATATATGTATTTCTCCAAGAATTTGATTTCTTTTTCCTCTATGCTTTTCCTTCTCCTGACCCTTTCTATTTTCTGTTGCTTTAAGCTTCCCTCCTTGTGGACAATCCTGTGTTGTTAAAAAGCTGTACTTGATTTGAGAAGGAAAACAAAGAGAAAAACATCAGCTTTTGTGTGTATGTATATACATAAAGGTTAACAGTTGGACTCAATGATCTTAAAGGTCTTTTACAATCTAAACAATTCTATGAGTCTGTAGAGGTGTATTTATAGATACATACACACATATCTTTCTCCACACAAGTGCATAGATGAAAACCCACGATACTTGAGAACTAATCAAGAAATTACTATGCATTTACATGTACACACAAACAGCCCTAGTCCCTCACTGGAGCACTATATGCCTATGTGTTTTTGCTTGGTGGAAAGCAAAACGCATAGAGAAGGCTGCTCACCCTGGCCTCAGTCCAGCACACAGTCAGCAAGCACCTGTGGTCACATCCAGACCTGAAAACTGGAAAATGCCTCCAAGCTTACAGTTTAAATGTACCACAAGAGGTAAGGAGAAAAAATATGACAGCAAACATTAGAAATTATTAAAAAAGGATCTCTGCCAAAACAGAGAACATAATGCCTTTCAATGTATTTTTAAAGGAAAAAAGGTGGAATACAAACACTGAGTAATACTACAGTATTCTTTGATCACAGAAGAGTTTTAAATTCAGCCAATCTAGAACTACAATAGAAAAACAACCAACTGTAGCACTATAATGTTAAATTTGTTCAAATTTCCTAAGCATCAGAAGGAAGACTACAAGTAAAATTTCTCAGAGAGCACACTTGAAAGGCATTCAAAGTCTTCTAAAAGTTCTCAATTTCAAACATCTTGTTTGCATGTCATCATGTCTGACACGCACAAAAAACCCTCATGGAGGCTTAAAACATGCAGTTTGTTTGTCAATTGAAAATATAAGAGTTCACAGATTATTTTCTTAATATTACAGAGGATGTTTTTAAAGCTATATATATTTTTCAGTTACATGTCAAACATAGTGATTTTTTCAATACCATAATGGTCATTTTTAAACTTTGTTTTGTTACAAAGGTAGGTAAAGATTTACATGGTTCAAGCCACTGAAATCAGAACCAAACCTTCACACTTCCATTCTAAAATGAGTCTCCTTAAAAGCCAAAACAAACAGATTGTGTGCAGCTCTTCCACAAAACAAGGCTACATCAATTGGGGGACTTCCATGTTACTCACAACTAGTTTTTCTACATGCAGAGAGAAAAATGAATAAATAAATAAACAAATAACTACTTTAAAATAAGCATACCTTTGCTACAGAAAGACCTATTGCAATGGGAAGACATCCTACAGAACACAGTGGAAATTCCACTGCTGAGGGCCTGACACAGGATCAGCAAGCCCACATACAGACTAGGTATAAGTAGGTGAATGGCAAGTTCAGCCTTACTACGCCTTCTGTTTGCATCTACAGCAGTTTGAAGCATCTGTCTTCCCCCAAGCAGCACAGGAAAGGGAGGAATCCTTTTGCATAGAGCACCTTCTTGAGCAATACACAGTGGTCAAATTAAGTCAATGAGTCACACCAAAACACCAAGGAAAATCAGACGTGGTTACTTTTTCCTATTATGACCTTAATTCTATCCATGCAAAGCAAATGTTCCTAGAAAAGCTGAAAGCCCGGATATGAAGGAGGAAGGAACAAAAAAAAGGGAACAACTCATAGGATTTACTGGTTTGGTACACTGGCACACACCTGCACTCACCCAATCCTCCAGCAACCATCAATTCCATCTAAGGCCAGAACAAGGCACCAGTCTCATTCTGCAGACTAAAAGATTCGATGAGCATTTCCTTTGCTGTGCAGTTACAGCACACCCAAAGTGCATCCCTGCAGTCTCCACCACCCAGAGGCACTATTTAGTAAAACTGGTCTTACCTATCAGCAAGACAATTGCTTAAGAGAAATCTTAGTAGGAGGATCTTCTCACCTGTAAGGAAGCTTGAGATGAGATTAAGTTACTTGGAGGGAAACCCAAAGTAATTGAAACAAAAAAGGCAGTTTCTCATTTTTTTATGTGAGTGTAACAGCCATTAGGCTAATGCCAGAGCTTTGACAGGCTAAGACTAGTGCTTTGGAAAAGGGAATACCAGTGAGAGGATTCAGCAGCACCCAAAGAGGTGGCCAAACCAGCAAACAATTAACCAGTTATGAACAAGCTTCTAAACCAGTTACTTGATAGAACATACAACTATGAGAAGATTCAGTCCAAAAGTCCCAAGAGTCACCTAATTCACATGATGGATGTGAATGATGATACACTACCTCTTCCCAGTCCCACACTCTGCCCTGGATGGCAGTAACTTTCCTTTGAGCAATGTTTCTAGGTCAGTGCTGCTGGTCATCCTTAAATCTCATGGTCTCACCCAGATGTCAGCCTAGGGTCCAATACTGTGCAAAAACTCAGCACAGAGCCTGTAAAATAGCGAATAAATCCAAGAGCCCATTCAGAACCTACGTTCACACATATACACACAATCCATTTCTTACAAGTCAAAAAGCATTACATGATAATTTTGTGACCACAGAGCTGCTTTGGGCCTTGTTTGAAATTGGACTCTCTAAGAGCTTATAAACCATATTCTAATTCCTCACAGACAGCCAGGTGCTTAAACAAGGGTCAGGCTGGAATATAAATGTTGCATATCTCCACTGTCAATGCTTCAGAGCTGTTGAGCTCTCTCAGATGGGAGCTGGACTGAAGTGAATTTGAGTGAAGGGTCTTGCATCTGGTTCACAGATCTCGTTATTACAACCACACCACTTTCTCTTCCTTCTTTAAAGTATTTTATATGAAACATGGTCTCTACATCCCCTYCTTACAGTTTTTCCCCTCCTTTGATTTAGGCAGGATAAAATAGGATAATTATATTTTTATTCAAGATGAACAAAACCTCCATTCCTGATAAAGAATGACTCATCTAAAGAAAGGCAGATGGACAATGGTTGGAAAGCAAAATGGAAGGAGACAGAGATGGTGGTCATAACCCCATAAATCCACTACCACCATATTATGTTTGAGTCTCAGAATGGAATATTTGGCCTGAAAACTGCATTTTTTTTTCCCACTCTCTTTGTGCTTCTCCTCTATTTCTTGTAATTTTAGCATAGGGAAAGGGGAAAAAAAAATTAATTTTGTTTCCAAAGTTATTCCAAATTATTGATCTATCAGGTCTTCTGTTCTTCTCAAATAATGAGACCATACATGTGACCCAAATCCTGTACTTCCTTAAATTCTACATCTTTAAAGTATCTCTAGATCTGAAGATGCAATTTCTGGTCTGCATAACAAAAAGGCAGGAAGATAAACGACAGCTGATATCCAAAGAGATTTTCTTAGCACAAGGAAAGTTTGTGTGAAGCAGAAAAATAGTTCTAGATAAAACAGAGATCTTGTTTGGCTTTTGCTCACACAATGAGCAGATTTCATGAAAGCTCTGCAGCTGTTTTGCTAGTTAAAGAAAGCAATAGCTTTCTTCTATAGGTACATGCAACAGAAAGCATGTAACCCTAAAATGAATTATTGAAGGAATGGAAAGCCATGAAGCAATTTGCCAAAACACAGGTTTTGACTGTCTTTCTTGTTGTGCCAAAGAACACAAGTCCAAGTTCAGCAATATGCTGCAGGCTGAACTCATAGTGGTTATGGAAAAGCTGGTCCCAGACATCTGCACACTCAGAGGCTTGGCAAATCAAGCCTTGGCATCCCACCAGAGGCAGAAACTGCATTAATGTAGATAATGTAGCAGAAAAGGAAGGACCGATTTATATTAGTCACAGACTTTGTGGCAAAGATGGCAGCAACAAAATGTGAATGAAGGGGATAGGAAATTGCATGACATTACCTTTATTAGCATATTACCAAGAGCCAGCTGCCTATACCATACTGGCTTCTTTTCTGTTTCTCTTCATTTTTTTTCATTGACAAGCATGCAAAGCAGCAACCTCACTAGTCCATCACCAGTTAAAACGGGATTTGCTTCCTAACCAATTCCAAAAGAAAAAAGGTGTGTGGTTTCCATCAAAAAGGCAAAGACAAGAGAAGCACAGCCACACCCCCAATCAAATATCACACACCCCACCCCCAGGTTCTTCCTCTGTGTGTCAGGTTTATTTCTAATTCCCACTTTCTGCTCCTTATGGATTATCTCTTTCATTCTGGTTATGTGCAGCACCGAGCTCTCATCCATTACATGACACTGTCAGCTGCATTTGCAATATCAAATAATGTTTCATCTAAAATGCTTGGATCTTAAAAAAAAAAAGTTTCAAATTCTCCTGTTCTGAGACTAGTAGGAGCATGAGGGGCACAACAGTACCAACACAGTGGGCATTGGCTAGAAAAGCCAGAGGCAGCAAGGCAGCACAACCTTAGTGCTCATTGACATCAGCATTCTCACCATTAACAGTTGCTTTGTTTCAGGAATACATCTGACTCACTGACACAGGTAAAATAATCAATTCAATGGAGATAGCATTCATTCGTGAGGGAAAAAAAATAGGCATGCAATCTATCTGCTAAAAGCACTGTCTGATTATGAAAGGAATGCCCAAATTCAAAACAAGATTGGTAACAATTCTTGCAATTAAAAGTGTTTACCCTATCCCTAATGTTTTTGCTTATCAAAAAAAATTAACAAAAAAAAAAATACATGGTTCACATAGCATTTGGAAAACTACATAGATGATATACTGTATGGCCAAGTATTCTTGAAACATTTCAGCGGGCTGTTTGCATACCCTAAGATGGTCTTCAGACCAAGACAAACCAAAATTCAAGTCTCAGCTTGTAAAATACTTACATAAAAATGTTGCATAATAGAAAGTGCCAGATCAGTGAACCAACAAGCATAAGAAATCTGTAACACTGAGAATAACAGCACAGACTGTAAAAATTTACTCATAACATGCTGTGTTATTTACTGCTAAGGTGAGAAACAAGTCTCTGACCACTAATAGGTCAAAATAGGTCTTTGTTTGCTAATCTGGCCTGCTAGGTTATTTGTATACAGGAAGAAGTACAATAACTAAAGGCTTTTTTCTGTGTGTAATAAGAGCCCAGCCCAAAGCCAAGTCAAGTTAATGATGGTAATGGGCACTGAATTACATTCACTTTAACAATAAACAAGATGGTCTTAATCAAATCTTGCCTCATTCTTCACAATACTTCATTGCATTATGGTTTAAGATGTGCAAATTTAAATATATTTCTTTCTAAAGGAAATTAAATAAAAATTCAGATTAGTTATACTTACCTATAAACTTCAGAACAAAATTTAAAAGCTCAAGAAAACTTGAAAATAAACACACTGGTTCTGAGAATGGAAAATTCTAAATATCACTGCACTAAAAAGGTGATTTAACATGTCACAAAAGTTTTGAGAAAAAATTAATTTCTTTTGAATATAAAAAAGAGGAGACCACACATATAGATGACACAATGGCTGTTCTGTGCTATTTATTTTGATATAAAATCCACTCTTTTGTTATTCCAAATATTTTCCATGAGTCACAAACTTCTGAACTGACACTAAGCAAATCCATCAAAGAAAACGAGAGGGAGCCAACTATACTTTGGCAGCTGACAATAGCATCTTTTAACATTGAGGAGTCAGGGAGGCAACTTCAGATTGTGGGATACGCTTCTTCACAGCGGTTCTTTCTGCTACAATGGTCAGCAGTGGGAAGGCCAGCAGTGCTGACCTAAAATGAATAATTTTAAGTTCAACCACTGGTCATGTGAGACAGGCAGTCCCATTCTTCTGAAAACAGCCCCTTCAGCCAGGCTGCAGACACAGACAGGCATCATTTTGTTGGTTCTTTTCAGGTAGTGTTTGCAAGGTCAGCATCTCCAAAGAAGATCTAGAAAAACATCAGCTAATTCAGCTGGTGAAATCAAGGCAGACTGAGTTAAAACAATTCACATGAGACTGTGAGCAAGGCACTTTTACTAGTGCAAGAGCACAGATTCTGTATTCAAGGTACGAGACACAATGTCTAGACTGCTGTTCTTGTAATATGTTCTACTGCTCCACAGTGGTAACTGCCGTTCCAACCCAACAGCCAGCACATGAAGCTTTCAGTCTGGTCCAGCTGGCAGGAGGGCTAGAGGTCCTGCTCTCAGGCTCTAAACTCAAATCAGCAGAATTTCACAGTGGGATGAAATCCAAAAGTCACTCAGATTTAGGCAGTCACATTTTTACCCAGTTAGCCAAGACAAAGAGACATGGGTTTCCACAAAAGAGGTGGTTTCCCTCTGGCACAGTCACTTCCATCTGGGCAYAGAACCTACGCCCTCCATTTCCTAGGTTTTACATAAGCTGTGGGCTGCTAGGAACCTAATAACTGTGTATTTTCAGTTGTATTTGTTATTAATACTGATTAAATTTTCTGGTCATGGCTCAAAGTTCTTTAAAAGCATGTGAAGTTAAATATGCCACATCTCAGTGTGTTGTTAAGGCAACTGGAATATTCAAAGTTACCAGAAACAAAATATTTATTAGCTTACAGTGCTATTATTTTTCACCAGAATATGACTGTATTCTCTCCCACTCAACTAATTTTTCTTTTTGATTCCAAAAGGGCCAAGACAGGGGAGGGGGAAAGGGTTGTCTGCACACTTTACCACAAAAAACTGTACAAACTTTCCATGTCCAAGGACAATTAAGGAAGGGTTGTAGAYATACAAAGTCCACCACCGTCCCCCAATACCTGTTGCTTCCAAGACCTTCTCTATTGGAATAATGCAAGCAGATCAAAACACACGGAGAAGCCAAAGCAAAGCAAAAGGAGTTGGGATTTCTCTGCTCCAAACTCTACCATAGCTGGTTAGGACAACAGGCAAGTAGCTAAATGCAATATTTAAATTTTTACTGTTATCAAAATGGCTTAATGTTGTATTTCTGATTTGAACCACATTAGTCCTGAAGCTTAGAGGTATTAAACTATCCATGTAAACCAGCAACTGAGAGTGGAAGCATGACTGCTTGGTGACTGCACAAAAAAAAAAAAAAAAAAAGGCAAGCTCCAATGGTCACATGACAACAAAGATGCAAAGATGCAGGTTGGTAGTTACTTTTGACAGCTGTCTTTAATTGTCCTATGCTTTGGATTCCCACCTCCAGAAAGGCCAGTGACACACAAAGTCCTCATTGAACTCATCAAATTGCTTTTCCTTAAAGGAGTAGAAGATCCAAGAGTCTTTCTCTCCTGTTCATATACTAAATCATAATACAGGGCCAAGAGTATCTACTAGTTCAGAATAATTCTGACAAGGCCTATCACAAGACATTCTTCTAATTAAAGTGAATTAAACTATAACTATACACAATTGTACCATCATTCTGCTTTCCAGTTAGTAAATATACAAATACTCCTGCTTTTGTTTTACTTCTGGCCCTACTTAATTCTGACTTTTCTTTACTGCAAAACAATACAATACATCTCTCCATGTACTTGTTCTTGTGTCTTTTTTATTCTCTCACCACTTTATTTCTCTTTCTGTTCATTCATATTTCCTTCTTTCACTTCTAAATCTATCCCTAGCTACTTCACTAAGTCTCTCTTCATGACAACTCTTCCTACATGCTTATATCAGAGATTCACTCTACCATCATTCTCTGCAACCTCATGCTACATTCAGAGCCTGAGAAGTGTACCAAGACCTTATGTCTAGGAAATTAAATTTCAATTCAGTATGGTGATAGAAATCTAGGAATCTGGGCACGCTTCTTTACTTTTTAATCAGATGTTACAAGACACTTTCCAGAGAATCTGCCCACAAAGCTTTCAAACATAATTCTCAGGAAACTTCTATGCCCATTTTACTGGCCCAAGAACACCACACTTAAACATCAAGTTAAAAATCCCAAACCCTCTGAACTTCAGCCATGACTGAATTGCAAGTGGCTGGAAAAAGGCAGCTGCTCAGGGGTGTCCTTCCAGCTCTATAGTTACTGCTTCAAGTCTTCTCTAGCTGTAACCACTTTAAAGATTTTCACTGATTAATTCCATTTCATTCAGAAATAACAAAACAACCCAAAAAAAGCAAAACAGAACTTCTTTGAATGCAGGCAAATCTCAAAAATCTACTGAATTTTGTTAAGCTACAAACATTAAGCAACAAACATAATTCTGTCTCTGCAAGCTGTCAATCTTGATTCTATAAAGGACAGCTAGCTTGCTTTCTCTAGTTTCTCACACAGGCAATTCAATACAGGTGGGTAGTCCCTTCCTTTCTCTTATCGCTCCTATTCAGCCAGTTCTGCAATTGAGGACTATCTCATTTTCAGATTCCTGCACATTCTTTCTCACATTCTCTTGCACTGCAATTCTTTCAAAACTGGATTGTCAAATGAATAGTATTTATCTTGAGTGATCTTCCAAGAGGARACACAATGTAGGCTTCTTCTCCATTAAGTATTTTTGTTATCTTATTCTGTGCATTAAAAAGCAACCAAATCATTTTGTCCCCCTCTGAAAAAAATAATTTCACTGCTGAATTTTGTATTCAGGCAATATATAGTCTGCTTACATTGGCCATTCAGAGAGTCAACATTTCTAAAAAACATAAAAAGTAACTCCTTGTCTGCTTTCCATTCAAGCTGATTACCCACAACTACTGGACTTTGAATCCTCAATTACTACAAATCCCGCTCAGGAAACAAAGAAGGTTTTTTACTAGGACAAATTTTGCTGCTGTTTGTCCAAGATTGTGACTCATGTCAGTTCTAGAAAGACCACAGGATAGACTGGAGGGAAAGAATTAAAGAAATATAGGCAGAGATGAACAGAAACCAAGTATTCCTATAGTAACTGAACTATGTTCTGAGAATTTATGTATATAAGCTGTCTATAGTTACACAACGGTAATTTATACAACACTTTTTTAACACACTAAACACTCATCCATAATTCTGTCTAATAGCAGAGAATCACACAGGTTGTACAGTTACTGTGCTAGTAAACAAAGAGATAATAGTATGGAAGAAAAAATGAAAATTAACAAGAATTAGTAGGTGCACACCATATTAATTCCATTCAGTACACAAGTTCTATCTACACTTGTCTTTGTAGATGGGAGATCTGGGGACAAATTTGGGATTGCACCTTTCTGTTCCTCAAACAAGCCCTCTCGTCCATCAGTGTAGATAAGAAACAGACAAAGAGTGACTGCTGCCTCCCACTAAATGACCAAAGGCCAGTGAAACATTTAACGTSCTTCCAGCCTCCATAAGAGTAAACAGGATCTTCTCAATAGTTTCCCTAGGAGATTGCATATGTACAGATAGATGTTCAAGTACTGCTAACAGCACAAGGGCCAAACACCAATGTCAGGAAGGAAAATGTTGAAGCCGCTGTGGACAAGCCAAATTCAGTTTGTTTGTCCTCCTATCCCTAACTCTGTCCAGCTCAAACAGGTCTCTTCTGCTCCAGGTAGGTTCAAACAATAAGACAGATGCTCAAGTAAATAAGAAATTCAGTCTTTGGACTATCCAACTCAGCAGGCAGTTATGTTATTCTTATGCTTTTTATCACATAGTTTCCAATTCAAGTCTGGCCTCCACCCAGTATCATAAAATAAGTCTGTTTATTATAGTCAGATTCTTAGACAGCAGGTCTCCACAGCAATACAGCAGCAATTTTACCAGTTCCTTACTAGTACTTTATTTTTTTCTTACATATATCACAGTAACTTACAGCTGTCCACAATAATCTCCATCTCACTAGACAAAGACACAGTATAAAAACAACAGTGACACATCTACCATCCCTCTAGTTTGCTGTCTACAGACACGGAATTCACAAAAGTTTGAGATAAACAGCTTATAGTCAAATAGCAAACTGGTAGCCAAATAATAGCTATGCTTCAGTTCCCTAGTTTAATTACTTAGTACATAACTACAGCAGCAAGAAAAAAATTCAGGAGTCAAGATACCTCATCTTAGTTACACAGGATAGAAAATGTGAACATAATTGACCTAGCTAGTCTAACAACGCTTCCTGGCCTCAAGCTTGAATCCAGTATGGAATTTAAATCATTAAAATAAATAGCAGGGCAGATAGCCTGGCTGTGGACTTTTACACTCCTAATCTTTTCCTTAAGATTTGCCCTGGGGTCTCAAACTTARGAATACTCAGAGAATAAGCGCAGGCAACTGATTCTACCCTGAAACCCTTCAGACCAAAGTCTCCAAATATCCTGTACTGCCCTTTTGGAAAGGGAGCAGATAGSTCCTCCAGAGCACTTCCTCACTCTAGCCAGGGCATTACAACAGTCTGTAATGCTACTTGCAGCTTCAAAACCCTGCAGATTCACCACATTCTCTTAGCTCGGGAAAGCCTTATAGGTCTCAACCTAAATCCCACCTTCTATGAATCATAACTCCCACCTTATCCCAGGAAATCCTAAAAATAACAATTTTAACAGTAAACCAAGGATTCCTGCTGATTGTAACTCAGTGTTAGGGAACACTGCAGGACAGCCTTTCCTTCAGGCATGGGAACTGAGGGGACTAATGTGACCAGCAAGACCAGAGCTTTACTGGCCAGGGCCTATCCCAYGGTACGCAAGGAAAATAAACCTGGAGATGGCAGCCACATCCATTCAAGAGTCCAGATCTTATGGTAGTATCATAATTACAAGGCAGCCCAAAGACAAACTGGGAAGTCAATCCATATGTGAGAGATAAGATGAGGTCTTGCAATTGCCAGGAATAGCCGTGGTGATGAAGCTGGGCCAAAAATCAAACCAGGTAATCAAAGGCCACAAGCTGAGGTCCAGATCATAATATTCTATGGCTAGGCACCAGCATCGCTGCAGCTAACCAAAAACCAGTAACCCTTCTCCACCAGAGCTTGGGAAAAAATTGAAACCCCAGGCCTGTGCCTAAATAGAGTTCCTGGGCCCACAGGTGTGGGCCCCAGTTGAGGCTCGTCAGGGCTATTAAGGCCTATTAGTGTACTTAGAGCTCCAACACACCCGCAGTGTCCACCCTGAGGAAGTGTAAAAGACAAAATAGAACCCCAGTACCAGTGTACAACCCCAACAGGATCCTACAAGTTCCAAAACTCATGTTAAATCTGGGAGAACCCCTTGAATCCTGTGTAATCTTACCTAAGAGACCCCAACCTAACCTCCTACAAGTCCCAGCTATGGTTGCCCTCCCACACTACAAATCAGTCAAAAAGGAAGACAATCTCTTTTCATAGCTCCAGTAGCCCCCTTCAGAGGTGTGTGTGTGCCTGCTCCAGACAGTATAGACCCATCACCAGTGGTCTTCAGCCCTGTCTCGCAGCAAGAGCCAGTCTAAGTAGCACATGACTGATCTATTACACCATGTTTTTCAGGATGCTGGGACAAACAAATAWGAGTTGGGTCACTTGGCATTCTTAACCAGACCTCTATTCTTGACTCCCAATCCTTACCTAAGATACCTTCCACAGGTTTAAGTATAGGTACAGAAACCTGTGCAATGAACAGACCTTTGGCATCTAATGAGAACCTCCCCAGACTCCTCAGCTGAGTGTACCAGGGTGCAGCAGTTGTAATGACTGTAATGTACAGACCAACAGTTCCAGAAATTTTAGAAATCACTTGCAACAAATATGGTGAGTACATAGGGAAGGCAGGGGGAAACGACAAGATAGACTCACAGGCTGATATTTCATTTTCTCCAACAGTAAGCAGGGCATATGAAATATCTGTAGAATTCAGACATCAGCCTGCACTTTTAGCAATAGCAGTGGAACTTCTCCTCCTCACAGTGGGGAAAAGCAGTGGTCATCAGGGGATGGAGGCTACACTTCTGATCAGGTCTAGACAGATAGGCTCCAATCTATCTCCAGTTATGTTCATCACAGACCAGTTACCAGTGCTGAATTCATGTTCACATGAAAATAATAATAATAATAATGTAATTTTAAAAAAYGGTTGAACATCAAGGTCAGAGTAATGGTGGACAAGTTACAATGGTAAATGTCCCTTGACAGCATTACAACTGAGTGCTGTATCAATAGGCTCAACAGCTCAGGCAGGAGAAAATCTGCCTGTCTGCAAAAGTAATGCCTTTTTATTCACCCAGCCAGAGTCACGCCCTAAAAAGTTAACATTAGATTTTAAAAATCAAATCTCTCACCTTCCAGAAAACCTTGCACTTTCTCAACCCCCTGGAAGCTACGAGTTAAGTGTTGTTCAGTCATTCACCTCAGAAATAAAGACCCCATCCAGGGAGCTGAAATATGTGGGTTACGCACTGAGAAAATACATTAAAATCTTTATTGGCTGCTCCATCCAACTGAGTCTTTTCCCATAAAGACAACAGCCCCCGTGACACTAATTTCCCCCTTTGAGCTGACTGTTTTGTAAAAGTGTGTGGCTATCAAAGCAGACTGAAATGGAGCCACAGATGTGTGGAGCCAAGCTTGCCCCAGCCACACTGTCAGGGCAGGCAGGCCTCTGTGCCCATGCTGGGAGCCCTCACATGGCCCTGGCACCTCTGGCAGGACCTGCCTGCAATAGCCCCACTCCATCAAAGCCCACTTTCTGCCTCTCACCCAAAATAAGGCCATTCATCCCTCTCTTCTTTGAAAAAAATTAAAACACATTCTTCCATAGCAAGGTCTTACACCACAATGAACATCATGATAGCAGTTTATCAAATGTCCAGAACTGAAAACCTAATCTGAGTCAAGACAGACAAGGCCCCCTTAACCTGAGATTTAGAGGAGAGGTATGAGAGGCATTAATTGACAGCTTTTTCCAATTGGGAGCTTATTTTTACAGCTATTTTGTTCTAGGCTTTAGTTAAATAAGAAAGGAAGAGAAGGGAAAATGAAGGAGGCTGACAAGGAGATGAGGAGGATTGTGTCTCAGAAGCCAGAACCAAATGGATATATATGTATATTATAATGTAATATAAATATATGTAGATATATTTATATTACACTCCCACCAACACAGCATCAGTGCAAGCCCCCATTTTTCCACTGGGTGCTGTCCCACATTTATATCTTGTCCAGGACAAGAGAATACTTCTAACTATTCTTAAATTATATTCCTATAGTGCAACTATGAGAAAAGCTGCATTTTACAGTGCTGGTCCCTTTCAGAGTTGGTGTTTGTCTTGTAGCAATGAAAGTGGTGGCCCATGGGCAATCGTTTTCCCCAGACTTCTCACATTTCTTACATAGTTTTTAAAAAAAATCATCATCCACAGCAAAATCTGTTGTTTCCATCTCTCTGGTCTGGAATACAGGAATACAAAAATAGTGTGGTTGTACTCCAGGTTTATTGTATGAGGATCTCCCTTCACAAGAGTCACTGTCAGATTGACCTCACAGCGACTCCTATCAGGCCACAGACCACGAAATGCCTCTGACTCTATGAAGCCACCAGCTCAAAGTGCCTTGCATGGTTTTGCATCTAACCCCAAATAGCAGCTTAAAAACTGCTCTTGACCATCTGGGCTCTTAGCTTTCAGGGTTTCAAACTACGAGTAAAACCTAAAAATATCAGATTTTTTTCAATGGAAACAACCAAAACCAAAAAATCTGGCTTTTTCACATTTCCACATTTAAATACACCTACACTTTGAGTTTCACCATCCTTTCCTCCACCTCCCAAAACAASAAAAAGCTAGCATCCCACTCACACCCAAGTGAAAACAACAGCAGTCCATGGCTCATATTCTCAATGTCAGTTCAGGGTGTAAAACACTATCCAACTTTTTCACCTACATAATTTCATGTATATCTTAAGTAGTACTCTACTGTCAAACTTGTGAAGTAGATTTGTTTTAGGACTCCATGATGGAGTCATATTTGGAGCTTTCCAGTACAACGCTTTTAGTTAACAGGAGAATCATGACAGTCATTAAAACAATGTGGGAAATAATCAAGTGTCAGTTTTAAATTTCCCTGTTCTGAAATGAGACTGACACTTTTGAAGCAACAAAATAAGAGAGAAAAAGAGATAATTTTTTTCACTTGTTCAGCTGAAATCCTCYACACTGTGCAAAAATCAGGCTGGGAATTTCCTGAGAACAGTCCTTAATAAAACAGAGAGGAAATTCCCTGAACTTGCTGTGTCAATTCAATTAAAAAATACCACATGAAAAGCCTTTTTGGCTAGGATCCATGCATACAGAGACTGAGGATAATAGAATAAAAGCATTTATACTTTCCCAACCTTGAGACAAGTCTGAAGAAAATGTCAAACTAAGTTCTGATTTGGTTGTTCGTTCATTTTTCAGAACAACAGAATTTGTCATTCTTCCTGCAATAAGAGGCGAAAGATACCAAACACAAAACTTCCAGAGCAGGTGTAGCTATTAAGTTTTGCATGGCTCCCTACAGAATATTAGGGAATTTGCATTATATAAATGAAATAATTCTTTTGCTAACAAGCTCGATGTAATGATAAAATTTAAAAATATGGACTGATTCAGCCACATCAGTAAATTAAGTGGTATAGTAGCTACAAAGACAGTTTCATACACTTTCAATTCTCCCAAAAGTCTTTAAAATAGTAGCAGCAAACATGATTTAATTTCAGAAAAACATGAACAGTTCAGTATTTTCTCAGGTTCATCTTGGCTCTTCTGGCTTTGCCCAGCAGCCTGAAAAAGTTTTAATGAATTTGCAGCCCCAAAGTAAGAACTGAAAGCCTGCAAACTGACAACTAACCTAAAGGATGTCACCAAGCACTCATCAGCGAGAACCATCCTCTATTTCCTATTGAGCTAATCTGGATTGAAACAATTGCATGGAGATGAATGGCACCAAAACAAGTTAGCAATGTCCTGCAGACTCTGTTCTGTTAGATATGCCAACATCATGCACCTGGGGAATATGGCTGCTTGTTCAGAACGGTAAGTTTACCAAACCATGCTTCAACCTTTTTCGAGCTTAGGCATGTTGTTCTGCTCTCTAGGACTGAGACAAAATCTTCCTCATTCTTCAGGTCCTTCAAACTCCCTCTAACTAACTGCCTAACGCCATTCCATTAATGAAAAGAAATCCACTAAAAATGTAACTAAAAATAAGCATTTACACTAATCAAGAAGGAAACCGCTGATGCCTTAGGATTTTAGCTTTTATATTTTTCATGTATTTGTAAACCTGCAATTCTTACTGCGTAACTCTAAAGTCCATGTAGAGTGTTAGCTACTGCTTTCAGGCAAAACAATCCATCTTCAGGCCTGAAGCTCAAGGACACCTTACTGCCACAGGCCCGAGAACTGTAAACAACAGTTGGTAAGGGGGGAGCAAACTTGGGGTAAATTACTTCATTACCTGAAGCTCTAATTGGAAGAACTAACCCCAATATGCAAATGGACCAAACTTATAAAAGTATAGAGAACTCGTGAGCGGTTGTCCATCTTGGGGGGTCCGTCTTGGGGAGCTGATCTTAGGGGGTTCACCTTAGGGTGCAAGCCTCCTGAGTGAGCTCTGACTGCCCTGGATGCACCTGAAGGCCTTCAAATAAACACAACTGCTTTTTACCTTTTAATTTTTGTCAAGCCTCTGTTTTAGGTCGTCCTGGATAAGGCATCACCACAGTTTCCTTTTCTCCCTTATCAGGTGCCACTACTGGATTTAAACACACACCCTTGAGATTTTCGTCACTCTTTCTCTGCAACTACTTCAGTTACTGTTGAACTGTATAAAATACATGAAACATCAGCAATTGGTGCCAGGACCCCGACTTTTTTATTACTGTTGGCAAGTCAGCCCTGATTGCCTTGGGTCTCAGTGCACCCTTTCTGTCTAGAGACATTAGATGTCCCAGTACACAGGCAACCCTCCCTGAAGGTTGTCCCAGGACACAGAGCTTTCCTTCCTTGAGAAGTAAACTGGTAAAGTAAATGAACTGCTGATCAATTTTTATCAGAAAACAAGATTCCCTTCCACAGTCTGTTTCAGCAGCCTGGCACGTAGCTTTTCCCTAAGAAATACATACTCCACCATAAATACAATTACATTTACCAGGAACTCAGGAATGGTTATTAAAATTTGATAAGAAAAGCAGTATAGACAAGTCTGGACAATACCCCAAACCCCAGGTAAGCTGCTAATTTATGGTACAGTGCCTCACTCATTTTTTGTCTTGATATCTTCTCTGACACTGAGGAAACCAGGAAAGACCCATCAAAAATGTATGTATCATACCAGGCATATGAACAACACTTGGCAGCTCTGAAAATAAGAACATCAATCATTGTTTTGTGTATGTTTCTATTGAGCTGTGAAAATGAGCCTCTCAAAGAAGGCGGGGGGAAAAATATGTGTCTATTACACTCCAAGACCTCAAAAAGCAACAACTTAACAGTCTACACTGCCTTCTCATACTATAATAATCACTGAAATACGTAAACCTGTAGAGAGAGGAAGGTCATAACCACATGATGTCCCTACCCTCTTATCTTTTAGATGCCAGATCTACTCATGCTTGACATTTAAGGTTTGAATTTCCATGCTGAAGTTTCAGAAGCCCACAGCACTAATAGTCATCTAAATCCATCTATATCAGAAATCTTTTTAAGATGTAAGAAAGCTGCATTTCTAATTCCTCATGAACTACAGAGGCCAAGAAGTCAAAGGGCTCACAGTACATGCATTCTTTCCCTGTTTTAAATTCAAGCATGATCTTATTTGTGGAAGGAAACTGGTGCATTAACAGACAGAAAACTTACTTAATGAAAATAGATAAAGGAGTCTCTTCAGGTTACTCCAATATGTGTGTCCCATTTACCCACTTAATTTTCACAAAAAAAAAAAAAATAAAGTCGAGTTTCTCAACTAGTCTTTTAAGCCTTTCTTTTAGTCTATGTTGACCCTTTGTATCTATGTTAGAAGCAGTATTGATACGGCCAGTTTTACAGAACAGCATTTTACTCTAATAAGGACAGTAGAACAGAACAGCACAGCCTTGGAGAAGTAGATCAAGCATGTAATTTAGGCAAACAGAAGCCATGCAAAACTCAAGCAGGATGTCAGCTCAGCTCTGCAAGGCTGACAAAGTAGAAGTTATGCAAAAAACAATATTGCGCTTCCTCAAAAGCAGAGGTCGAGGAACCTAGCCACCTAAAAAGGACACTGGACCTGGAAGACCCCAAAGAACCAAAAAAGGACTTCCAATAAGGGGTGCAACTATATAAAATAAAGTGATACATATACATCAAGTAAGCGGGGATAGCTAATGAATATCTAACCAGTGTGTATGATAAAAATCCTGTTTACCCAACCCTCGGGGCACTCCATTAGAGGAAGGATCCTCTGAGTGACCAGCATGCTGCAATAAAGAATGCCTGCCTTCTAATACTCAAAACTGTGACAGAAAGTTTCTATCTGGCCAATTTCATTATCAGTTTCAACCACGAAAGAGAAGGAAAGAAAGGCACTATCATTACGTCTGTTAGTGGCCTTTACCAGGGCTATCTGATCACAAAGTTTATCCAGTACTTTCCTGACTATGCATCAGCAACGATAGACATAATAACTCTGTGTCAGCAATGACAAAAATGTGCAAACTCAAGTATCCCATTCCTATACAAATATTTCTGCTTAACCTTCCTGCAACGAGTTTCACTATTTTTTCTTTCTTTGTTTTTCAATCCCCAAAACACCATCACCAACAAAAATTTCCTAAGTATATCAATGCAGTGGAAAATTCTGGTGCAAGCTGTAGGTCCTTCTGGCAAGCCTGATCACACCTCTAAGTGAATCAGAACATCCACTCACCCAGCTCTAGCCTCTTCTTCATGGATGAATTACTCAGCAAAAGAGACTCCAGAGTGGCAGCTAGCACATTCCCATCACTCATACAAGGCAAACTCAGCTGCTCAAATCAATATTTGTTAGCAGGCAGAACAAGCCAGTTTTGAGARTGTTCTAATTAGACAATAGAGATTATTACAAAACACCTGCAATGTTTGTAATCGTTTGAAATAATGAGAATCAATATTAGCTTCCAAAGGCACCATATGGTAAATGCTCATTCCAGGCGGGTGGTCCCTCATAGGCTCTCAGTGTTTCAAAGTGATCATTAACATTTTTTTTTAATCTGAATGAACTTGTTCTCAGTTAATGCATCGGCTGTTCGTTTGTCCTCTGCACGTTGACCGCACATAAAGCCAGCCTAATTGCAGTGCCTCCTCATCTCATGCTGCAGGACCCAAGCCAGCTTCTTCAGAAGGTGACACCACCAGACCAAGTCCACCAGGAGAACATTCCTCCTCCTCCCTGTAGTGCCTGTGGTCGAGAATCTCAAAGGCCTTATAAACCATTTTCAGGCAAAAAGTGTTACTCAGTGTTTTCTAACCTAATGTCACAAACCTAGGGCCACGCACGCAATGCTGTATTGCAAATGATGTCTCACAGCAGTGGAGTCTCTACAGGCTGGCAGCTGGGGCCTCTGAGTGCAGGCCTGCAGAGAGGAGCTGTGAGAGCCCTACAGTCACTGCATCAGTGGTTCTGGTTCTACAGTGCCAGAGGCGGCATCTGAGTCTACACCTCAGAAATCCATGCCAATTTCTTTATATATGGTAAAAATGAAGCTTTACACGCACATACTGCTTAATCTCATTGAAAACAAATAAGATATCTCTTCTGTAAGTCATATCAGCAAAATTGTATGTTGGTTCAATGACAACTTTTCAAGTCACTAATTGTGTTTTCTAATTGCAAGAAAAGCAGGCTAAACACCTGCAGTGCTGTGGAAACAATACATGATGACAAATATAAATATCCTCATAAGGTAGCTATTGCCATATCTCTTTTACAGAAGGATAAATTCAAATATAGTCTGTCCGTGACAAGATAGAAATTATTACAGAGCGAAATCTTCCTATGTTGGTATGAAAACAGGCCTGTATCTCCCCCAGGCACACTTTGTGCAGTGACTCCTGGGAGCTGATTGGGAAAGGAAAAGAAGGAAGATAAAGGAGTTACTTCCTTAGCTTTTCCCTTCAGAGAGCAAGAAAAAGAAACCAGATTCCAAATAAATGTAAATATACCGTTTTACAAAACCAAATAATGTATCATTTAAGGTTCTCAGCCAYACTCTTTGCAAGTATAACTACTTAAGATGCCAAGGAGAGAAACAGATTCAAGAAACTGAGGAAACAGACACAGACAAACAAATCTTGAGATTATGTAAGTCTAAACTTAGATAAACTTGATAAGGTTTTTGCTGCTAAACAATAATTACACAGCACTGTGTTTATCTATCAACTTGCATGCCAGGGATCTCCAAGTATGTTATTTACAAACTATTAAATCACTGTTCCCATCCCTGACATGCAGCCACCTTTGTTACAGCGTAGACGCTGCTTAAATGCACTCTGCAGATTATTTAAGACAGATGTACAGACTGAACTATAATCAATTGAAACAGTAGGGGAAATGCAGAACAGAAATTGAATCACCTGAGTTAGGAATTAATTAAGACTCTGGGGTGAAAACTCCAAGACTTCCAGAAAAAATATTCCTGGATTTTTAAGGATTAAAAGTAAAAAGAACCTCCTTTGAAATATTTAACCACCAGTAATGGCACATTTAGCTGTGGTGGTGGACACCAGTTCTGAGTAAACCTGGGGAAGGGAAAAGCCTAACAAAGATCAGATGATCTTTCAAGATCCCTTCCAGCCTGGGCTGTTCTACGTTCCTATGAAATCATCAGGGCAGATTTTGCTATTTCAAAGCAGATCTTGTTAGAAAGACAGTGATTTTTATGCCATTGTTTTGTTGTTTGAAATTTGAGAAAGGTTAAAACTTCAGAGAAATGTTTTCATCACTGAAAGATATCAAGCAGCCTTGCAGGCTGCTACTAGAAAATTAAAATTAAGCATTTACATTTAGACATGTAAAATTAGAATTTTTTTCCAGTTCATTCACCTCCCCTTGAGAGAAACTAAATTTCATTACAGAAATCTGTCAAAAATATATTTTGCAGAATGTTTAGATGAGGTCTACGTTAGCCCTGCTATGGACTTCTTAAGACAGAAAACCCTGGGAGATATAAATAATGCATGTGTTGCTCTGCTGCCCTTTCACAAGCTGTGGCAAATAATACACCAAAGAAGGTGCAGATGAAAAGAGAGAACATGGCTCCTGGGTCAAACCACAATCAACAGACCCCCCAAACTGAGCAGCTGTGAGTTGCTAGATCGAAATGCACAAGGCAGTCTTGCCACCCCTCCACCAAAGTGTTTCAAAACCTGGAAGCACAAAGGTGGTGCAAAGCCATCATTACTGCTTTACTTACTGGTTGATGCCTTCCCTGTTGCTTCTCCTGAATATTTAACCCTGATTCGGACCAGTATTTTGTCAGTAAGCTTTTCCCCTAGCTTTTTACCCCTGTTCAATCAGCTTAGCTGGAATTTAATGACCATATCACAGCACAAGATGGGATAGATAGCACCAGGAATGTTTGTTTCATGAGACAGCAAAGCCAAAGAACACAATAAGATAACCTGACATAGGATTTATTACGAGGTTTGTCCTTGTCCAGGGTTTTATGCTTCATCTTCCTCATTCCTTTTATTTTGAATATATGTGGATTGTTGCTCTGAATTGTTCTGGTAAAGCACTGCCTGCTAGAGAGGCTGTGATCACAAACTCTCTGGGCACAGCATTTGTCACCATGATTGCAATTCACAGCAATACATAAACTTTTTWAAAATGCTGTGAACATAGCTTCAGGGGGTTAATAAAGCTGCTTTCCAGTCCCCTACCTCCTTCCATTGATAACTTATTCAAATTGTAATTGCTTGCAATGTGCACCCTATATCACATAACTACTTCTGCTACATGTACTCCCTGGGGCCATCCATCACCCCTGCCTACCAGCAAAGTGCTTATTCTTGCCTCTACTTTTGAGTCCCACACTTATTCCTGCAGAAGGTCTGTGATCTGACCTGCAGCTTCCAGGCTTGGATGTCACAACACTATTTTGATACATCTTAATTGCAACACTTCACCCCCTGAATTTTTGGTGCAGGCTCTTCTTTAGGAAAAGGGTGCAAAGAATGATAACAAATATTGTAATTTAAAAATATCAAGATGCCTAAAAACATGTTGGTGTTTTGAAGTTTTGAAGCATCAAGGTGCTTCACCAAGAAAACAATTTACTAACTGTTCTTCTTTATGTACAGAGTGCATGTATTAATTCCAGCCCATTGACTAAAAATGCAACAATATCAAGGGTGTGGTTGTAAGGCATGCCCAAAGCTATATAAAAAGTAAAAGTGATAGATCTGGTACTATTACTCTGGAAAGTCTTGATCTAACATCTGCACCCAAGGACATCTTTCAAACGGTGTGTGCAGCCCCACAAGCAGGGACAAAGCAAATAGAAACTGAGGACACATTTACCTGGTCATCAACAGGCAACCCTAAGTTGCAAGCTGGCTAGATGTGAGCCAGTTCTGCCAAGAAACAGTGTGGTCATCTTAACTCAGGTGTTAGTTAACACTAACAAAAGTCAAATGAAACTCCTGAACATCAAATGTCAAGTTCTATTCACCATTCTGAGGAAAACCCTCACATCTGGATGACTTAGATTAGGAAGTGAGTGGCAATGTGTTTGCCTCTACCCGAACATACAACTCTGCCTTAGAAAAACTTAGTCCTGAAACACATTTACCCTCAAACCTATTTGACTTCAGCAGATGTTTTTTTCAGCAATCCTGACACAAAAGCTTAACAAGTGGTTGGGATATACACTGGGACAGACAAGTACCTTCTTCTTTTTCTGTATCTCTTAATGACCTGTCTTTCTCCTCCTCTAACGCGTATTTGCTCTGTGTGTTTACAGTTTTTATCTCAAGGATTGTCTCTTACTCAGCAGCTGGATAGTACCTAGCTTAATACGTAAGTGCGGCTGAAACACACATCATTACAATTTCCCCAGCTGAATATTATATCAAAACATCCCCCCTCCTCTAGTGACCTCTCATTGAAATGGCTCAATTGAGTACTACAGTATTACATTTATTAAGAAACACTATAATGGCTTTTGTAACCGATATTCTCAGTCCTCTGCACATGTACTGAACCAGGAGAGGTCCAAGCTACAAGGAAAATGTGGTGGGTCSGAGCCAAAGCACTGTATTACTTTTAGCTCATGGCTGATTAATTTAATGCATGTGAAAGGAAGAGATAAGCATTTAATTGTTACTAGAAGTGGGGAAGCTGATCAAGGTTGAATTAGTAGAATCTGTGACCTAATTTCATCATTGTTTTAATGTTCTAAAAACTCAGAGCCCATGCTCCTGCCAAAATGAGGCAGACTGCCTTCTGCAGTGGATTTTCCCTTCTTCTCCCTCTCAAACTTGACATTGCTTCTAAATGAAGGTGACCAGCCCATCTGCTTGTAACTACTTCTATGCTACCATAAGATACTCCACCCTTTATTTTTTGTGTGTTCAGGCCCTGTTTTTCCTGGAACACCAGATTTCAGGTTCTACACTAATTTCATCCTAACAGTGGTAGGACTGACAGCAGCTCCTTCAAGTGTTCCAGAATATGCATATGCACAAAGCATATGCTAGATACTGTAGGCTATGTATTTATACATTATCCTGAAGACATATATGTTCTCTTAGGGAAGTCTTCAGAACAATTAAGTTATAAGACCTTGGAATAACTGAGGCTGGGTTGGATGTGACACTCAGCTGTCCTAGCAGAAATGAACCTAAACCTCCATTTCTCCAAAGAGATTTTGAGATTTTTTTCAGCAGCCTAGCTCTAACACTGGGGGACATGCCTAACTTTAGGGTAGAATCAATGCCTTTTCCCTCAGAAAAATAAATATATTACCATCCCTTTCCTTTCTTCATTTCCTTGTGGGAGATCATGCTCCTCATGAGGCCAAAGGGAGGAGATTTTCTTAATCTTGCAAAAAAAAAAAAAAAAAAAAAAATTAGAAGCAACAAAAAGGGAAAGGAAGTGGACTAGGGAGAACAGTTTTGTCTTTGTTTACTTTCCCTACCACCCCCTTCCACAAGAAAAAAATCTGTTTGGAAAGCATTTGTTTGCAGGGGTTTCATTCAGTAGGAAACCAAACACCTCAAACTCTTTCTGACACCAGTGGAGTCCAGGGTGCTTAACTCCTCTTAGGATTAGACCCTACCTGTGAGAGAGTCTGAGTTATTATCTAGCAAGAAGAATACTAACTGAAATTAGATCTCTCCCCGCTCCACCCCCATCACTTAAGACAAATCATTTATCTTCCTAGAGAGCATGAAGTGTACCAAATTCTCCAGGCTACTTATCCAACAGGAGACTTAACACTCCCAAGCAGAACTTCTTCAAAACAAGACTGCTTCTCCTTTGTAACTTACACTACCAGAGAGTCTGTGATTAGCCTGATATTTTATCTCTGACACTGTGAGAAATACTGCTGCCATAAACCCTTCTGTCCTTAAGTAAAAGTGGAAGTACTTGGCAAAAGCTAATAAAATGAGGAACAATGACAGCAATCTCCAATGAATACCAAAGCAACAAATGAGCCAGCTGTCCACGCATATGCACACATACACACAGAGAAGCATTTCTTCTCCACATGGTGCATGCACCAGCAGAAAATGTATTATAAGGACACTACTATTTTAACTTTATGCCATACAAAGTACCAGCAGGGAAATGGATGAGGTGCTTTCACAGATCCTTAACTCCTGATTCACATTTCTCTTTACAAACTTAGTTTAGTATCTAGCTTATTTATTAAATGGTTCTGCTTTTTCCTGGATTCTTACTAAGGAGAGCAAAAGAGGAGATGGTGTCTAAGATTTTATGAATGCAACAAAACTTTCTGTTCTCTCTTACACACCCCTTCTACTTTTCTTCAAAGTTTTGAGCGATAAAATAAAACAGCTAAAGAGTAACGAAATAGGAAATTGAAACTCTTAAGGCTGTTCCAAGAACTGGTGCTGATCAGGGAAACACTCTTATGGCAGCAGTTCCAGGTCTGGAGAAAGAGAAAAAGTGGAAGATCTAAGTTATCTCTGCAGAGGAAACAGAACTATATAGGTCTCACTAATTCAGCTGGGACATCATGAAGCATTTGAAAGATGACAGACATTTTGAACCTTGGGAATTTACTGCAGCAATAAGACTACCTTAAAGGGCTATTATTCAAGGTTGCCAAGAAAAATTGTTCACTATCCTCTTTCACTGACCTCTACTACATGTCCTCAGTATCAAAACTTTGAGAAATTCTGAAAATACAGGACACAATATTCAATTCTAGAAGTTACTCACCTGAAATCACTAGAGCTGCATGAAACTAAAAGACACCATTTAGATCCAAGGAAAGAACATTTTGTAGGGACAGTGTCAAGGTCGATTCTTCCATTCCTTGTAGGGTCTGTCTTGCAGTGTTTAAAAGGGGTAGTTTGGGGCAAGCTACTSTTTAAAACATCTCTGGATCCAAGTTATTGTTCCAGCTGCTATGCCTAAAGCATTTTGGCCATACACTCCATTTGCTGTTAAGAAAGGTATTTAATATTATAACTAGAAATTTGTTCAAATTTTGGAAACTGAAGTACAGTCAGACATTATATTCATATGACTACTTTTAATCCTATTACAACATGTTCATTATCTCAAGAGTTATGTGGCAGTACTCACACCCATGGAAAGCCTCGTTTCTCCAGACAGTAAATCAAGAAAGTCTCTCTTCTTTGGATAGTAATTCAGCAGCATTTTCTCACAGCTCTGAATTGTTCTCCTTTCTCCCTTCTTCCTGCAAAATCCCACTGATGATCAATCTCATTAAGCATATTTATATGCTCCACCATACTTGGCCTTAACTTATTTACATTACTCTAAAGCTTCAAGTGATCCCATTTTGGTCTGCACCTTGAAATATAAACCAAGTATAGATCAACTTTGGAGTTCTGCAGCATCTGTCACCATAGTACCTCTCCACATTTTTACATAACTCACCTACAGATGCTCATTCTTAACATTAAGCTTTTGGTTGCTAATTTTTGCAGATTTCAGAGGAAAGAACTGAGGTGGCTTCCTCAAGCTGGAACTTGCCTGTATTTAGTAGGCCTACTCTTGCCTTCTCAGAGATCTAAAAAAAATTAAGGAGAAATGGTCAGTCACGCAGTGCCTGAGCCCCTCTGAAGTAACCACAGGGAAGGAGGCAAGGACTTCTAATGAGACCACCTATCCCTTCATGTTCACAGCAAGAATAAAATCCACCACTTAATTTTGCTGTCAGAAGGAAAGAGTAATCTGTCATTGCCAGCCAAGGTAACTATATTAATAGGGATGACCTACATGAGAAAACGTAAAGATACCATTTTCAACTCCCTGGCCTAAACAGATTCTTCCATATAAATCTGCTGCCATAAAAAATTCAGGAATTATTATGGTGATGAGGATGGTACATGAAAGAATCATAGAATGACTTGGGTTGGAAGGGATCTTAAAGATCATCTAGTTCAATCCCCCTGCCATGGGCATGAACACCTTCCACAATACCAGGTTTCTCCAAAACCCATCCAACCTGGCCTTGAACATTTCCAGGGATGGGGCATCCACAGCTTCTCTGGGCAACCTGTTCCAGTGCCTCACCATCCTCACAGTAAAGAATATTTTCCTAATATCTAATCTAAACCTACTCTCAGTTTGAAACCATTCTCCCTTGTCCTGTCACTACATGCCCTTGTAGAAAGTCACTTTCCATCTGTCTTGTAGGCTCCCTTCAGGTATTGGAAAGCTGCAATTAAGTCACCCCAAAGACTTTTCTCCATGCCCAACCATCCCAATTTTCCCACACTTTCCTCATAGGAAAGGTGTTTCATCMCTCTAAACATCTCAGTGGCCTCCTCTGGACTCACTCCAACAGGTCCTTGTCCTTTCTGTGCTGGAGACCCTAGAGCTGGATGCAGTTCTCCAGGTGGGGTCTCACCAGAGCTGAGTAGAGGGGAAGAATCACCTGCCTTGACCTGCTGTCCACATCTCTTTTGATTAATAATAGATAATTACTTCTTTTGTTTAGAGAGAATTTCTCTATTGGCTCACAACCATAAACCTAAGCATAAGGTTCATCAGTACTTGTGGTCTTCCACCTTGTGACATTCCAGCCTTCCCTGAACTACCTGATTCCTACTCCATTCATTTATCAAGAAGATTCTTCTTTGACATCAATCAGCCTTAGTCCCCTGAACTCCAAGACAGTCGTCTTGATGTACCCCACCACAGAGCATGGCCTCTGTGATTACGCAGTGAGGTCCCAGTTGGCTCCTCTCCCAAGACCTGAGATTTATATGTGCCCAGTCTCCTTTTGGCTTGGCATTATGTGCTCTGCCAGTGGTCTGAGTCATTCCCTTTAAGATGCAACAGCCCCGAGGTGGGACTGACAGGCTGTGATGAAGAGGGGCAGAAGAAGGGGATAGATGCTCCCTTTATTTTGTCATTGCATTTGCCCAAGCGCTGCAAGGGAAATGTTACCAGGAAGCTGTTAAAGGGCAACGTTTTCTGGAGTCACCGATACATCTCCGTGTGACATTTACTCTGTGAGAAATGATTTATCCCTTCAGAAGGAAAGGCCTGAGTCACAGCTCAGCAATAACAAGTAAATCACCTTCTGGAGGAAGATAATAGCTGTGCCTACCATAGGGCTTTTTTAAATTTATCAGACGAAACTCTACCCCATTCTCGATGAATACTTAAATTTCATATTTACAGTATGTATGGTATTAATGCCCAAAAATAGTCAAGAATAACTGGGATTTATCCCCTCCTATGCTACTAATTCCCTACGGGACCCTCTTCCTCCTCCTTCCCTTGGAAGACAAGACACTAATCATTCCCTAGCCCACACAGTAATTACGGGAACACAGCCAATACTGGCAAAGAAATCTGACTCACAGATTGGAAGTGCCAGTGGGAGAGTAGAGAGTACTGGCCTCTCACTTTTCTACTACTCCAACAGAAACATAATAGAAGAGCGAGGATCCGGAGAATAGACTCATCTGTACTGAGAAACTTCCTAGCACAAAATTCTTCCTAGCACTAGAGAGCCTGACAGAATTAAAAAAAAACAACACAACACATGGAAAAAGGCCAGAACATATATGCAACAGTATTAATAAATAATATTCACCACTAGAATTCTCTTTAACACCTTTCCTCATGTCTTATCAGGTTACAACAACTCATTGTCTGCCCCAAACTGCCTGCTATTCACTATAAGATTATTCTCCAGTGATGTATTCTTGTTATTTAGCCTAATCCACTTTGAAGTGATTTGAGCTCCAGTTTCTGCATAGGTTTAACTTTGATCACTTACAAGTGGAATCCTCCAGACATACACAACATCTATGCAAGTACAAGGAAAAGACACAGACGAAACACAGGGTCATAGTTAAGCATGTACTGGAAAAGCTCTACAAGGTGACCCAGACAGAATTACAGGAGGAAAGGGGAGAGAGATTTATACCTATTTACATTATCCTTGCTTCAAACAGGAGTAATTTCCCCTTACTGAAATTTCCTATGAGATTTGCTCATATAAAAGATGCAAAATGAGACTTCAGCCTAGAAAATGACAACACAGCGATAATGTCAGACAGAGTAAAAAGCAGAAGGAAAGTCCAGCAGTTGTACCTCCACCAGGGAGCTCGGGTGCACAGAAAGTTTCTGGCATTATTCAGTGCTGCAAAGAGCCAGTCATACAAGACTAGCAGAGCCTTCAGTCAAATATTCTCACCTGCAGTGGTGGCGCTTGAATGTTAGCATGTACACCCTGTAGTCATTATGAAAGTTTCCTTACAGTTGTTATGGGATCCTGATGTGATCAGAGCTTAAAGGTGCATCAGCCCATGCTTGTACATATGGTGAGCAGGACAAGTGCTTTATACTCAAAACTAAGCCAAATATATTTTTAGGATGGAGAAAATGAAAATCAAGGACATAGGACAGACTAGGGAAAAAAAGACAGGTTTAAAGTTATCTGCCTTGCCTTTGCTAGAAGTCTTTTCCCCCTCCCACCTGACAATTCGAACATGCAGTTTCATAATCTTCTAGGTTGCAGCACACTGTGCAAAGTCCTAGCAGGGTCCCTGGGAAAAAGGTCTGTCCTTCTGTGGTGTCTAAGATCAGGCTCTTTGATTACTCCTGTCAGTATTCTCCCATGGCCAAGTTGTACTGCAAAGTCCCTCTCTACTAAAGTTATCGTCTTCTTGGAGCCCCACTGCACACTCCAGAAGGTCCTCTCCCTCAGCCATATGATCCAGGTCCCCCAGTGAAACACATTTTCCTTTGGTCTGAAAAGTCTTGTCTGAGCTCATCGTTTGAAGGAGAGAATGAATTTTAAGGACAGAGTGGCATTGTAAGCAGTGAGAAAATTCCCATCTGCTATACAGTTATCAAAAATTCTGCTTAAGGAAGAGCAACTGCATTTGGCTGTGTATTGCATGTCAATATGGACAYTACTGTCTTCTAGAATAGCTGCAGACTAAATGCATGGCCTATGAAAAGCCATTCTTTCTCAGAAGTGGCCCCAGGATTGTCAAAAGATCAGGACCTAGACGAAAGCACACCTTCTTACATTCAGCCAGAATGCATATCCTGCAGCCAGTCAGATCAAGTATTCTTTGACTACTGTGTGAGATGGGTCCATCTGAAAAAAAAGACCTTATTGCAGCGGAGCAGTGCCTCGAGAAAGGACAAAAAAGAACTGATGGAAGAAAGTCACTTCTTCCAGACAAGTGATACCATGCTGACWCTCTATGTTTGAGCATACATAGATCACTTAGCTGATGTCAAGCTTGCATTCGGTAAGAAAGGACAAATGGGAAGCACAATCAAATCCAAAAGTGGCCAGAAAAGAATATGCAAAACGGACTATTTGCTTATTTGCAAGTGGAGCCATCATGTCCTCCTGCTCAGTACTTGCTTTGGTACATAACTAGGCAGCTTTTATGGTCTTCTGGAAACAATAACAAAAGTTACTGCACTATAGATCAACACAGAATTATGATTCTTTATTACAGATCCTCAGTGCTGAAACACTCTTATTCCCCTCTTAAGAGCCAAAACCTGACAGTATTTCTTCTGGGACAYGCCTCTAGTTATTACTGGAACAATCAGCTTCTTGAAGGACAATACAGGAAGTCCTTACTTGTTCCTGATGAATATTTGTAACAACAACTGAACAGTTCAGAAAGCACACAAAGACAGCTATGACCAATATCACTACAGCAGAAATATGCATTCCCATTACTAATGTTGGATGACATGAGCCACAAATTTTATTTTAACCTAGTTAATGAGGTGGTATTCAGATTTTCATTCCCTTCTAAACTTGAATAGTATAAGGATTAGTTTTTTGTGACTACTAGAGAGCTCTTTGGGAAGCTGTTCTGTGATATTTGCAACCCGACGAGATGCCGGTACTATTGCTGGTCTCAGAACAAGGTCACTACTCATAGTGCTCTTTTTTCATCATTGTTCCCTTTGCATCATTGTGAATATGTGAGAGCTTCTTTGTACTGATCCACCAAACTTATCTCTCTTCACCTTCTATCACAAGCCCTTGGATGCTCCATGAATCCAATGTCCAGACTGTTTGCTCCACTGCACAGAAATGCCATCATGCTGAGAGTCGTTTGGCAACACCTGCCAGTGATGACTCTGTTTTATAACAGTCCATTAGCACAAGGTTCTTAATGAAAATGAAAGCTGGTAATAAAGCCAAAAGGCAGCAGCAGTCTCTAGTCTGGGGAGGGTAATTAAGCTAGAAGAGATGGAGAGACTGAAGAACAAAATTAACACACGGAAACAGAAAAAAGAGACCTGGTAGTGCATTAGCACTAATATAGTTATGGCAAACCATCCAGTTTCCTTTATGAAAGCATTTTGTTTGCATTTGGTGGACTATTTTTTATTGCTAGCTGATACAACAACAGCTTATTGCTCCCTCAGAGATACAGACAGCAGCTAGATCAACACAAACAGAATTTCAACATGGAGCAGATGAGGAACCTCTGGAAAATGAAGGATATCTATATATCTATATGGTAATACATCTGAGCTTTGGAGAAGGGAGAGAATTTAAGTTCTCCTCCTTTAAGTTGCCATCTCATGTTCACTAGGTGTGGAAGAGAGACTGGCTCCCAAGAATGGTTTACTTTCAATACAGTTGTCAAAAGTCAGTGGCTTACATCTTTTCACTCAGTAAAGTACGCTATAAGCTATTGCTATAGTTCTCATTGCTAAGATGTTCCCTCTTGCTACTGGACCTAGAACACCTTTGTATGACCGAACAGCACCCTTTCTGTGTAATTCCTTGGAGACAACACCAGGATAATTCTTTCTTCTTCTGTGTATTTATGCTCTGTATGTGTTTGGAGATAGCTTTCATGTCTTGCCATTTTCTCAGCACGAAGACCTAGCATACATACTAGGCCTTTCTCTGTTCCCTCATAATCAAGTCGTGCATGATCTTAATCTTCAAGCCCTTTCAAAATACTTACAAATTGCTTGACATATCTCCACCTTACAGTATTTAAGGTCCTTAGAAGTTTAGTCTAGGTGCAGCTTATCAGGTCTCTTTACAGACGAATTATCCACCTACTGCTTTATGAAGGATGTCACGGCACTTACACAACATTTAGGCTGTTTTCTATCCACACTGATGATTGCAATTCTTCCCATTCTAGTCAAATCTACACATTTCATTAATATGTCATTTATTCCCCTCTTTGTGATCACTAAGAAAAGCACTAGACAGAAATGAGAATAACTTCCAATTTGTCTAGCCTTCTCAGTTCATGAAAATGCTGTCACATTTTGAATTACTAATTTATTTTAGAAAACTCTTCATGTTACAGCCAGATTTTAATTGTGGGGGTTTTTTAAAGTAGGGCTTTTTGTCCAATAGCACATTGAAGTCTAGATGTATCACAATCACTGTCTTCTTTTCATCCACTAATTTTGTAACTGAGTCCAAAAGTAATCAAATGTCTTCTATGAGTTTTGTTTATTAAATGCCACTGATAATTGCTCATGATTCTATTACTCTGTATAGTTACAAATTCATTATTTTTAATATTGCTTCCATTATTTTATTAGAGGCTGATAAGACTTTTAAGAAACAGTTGGAAAGTTAATTCATGGACTTGTTTGTAGAAGGACTAGAATTAAGCCATGCACAGAATCTAACTGTTGAAAAGCTGCCCTAGCTTTTTATTCTCCAGAAGAAACACGAACAGACAAGGACTGGAGATTATATTATGATAGCTGTACTACTGTAGAACAGTTAAGGTATACGCAAACATACCACAACTATTAGAAAAATCCAGAAAGGTTTGACAGCCTCACAGAACAAAAAACTGATGATCCCACTGCCTGTGTGTTTAGCTAACTTTTATGTATTTCATTATCATCCTATACAGCACAAAGATATGTCATGGACTTCAAGGTCTCACACTAGAAATTGTAATAGGAAAGGCATACATAAATGTTTTTCTTTGAAGTGATGCCTGCACAGTGGGGGGGAAAGAGTTAGGAAGGGAGAAGTATGAATCCCCAAAGCCCTGTGATAGAACAAGAGGAATTTTCACTTTCCTTCTCTAAGCAGCCCACCATGCCAACACTTGACAGCAAGAGGTACCATGAAYGGATAAAACAAGAGACTCTGACAGTTCCTGCCCCATCCCCAGGGTGCCAACTGCCCCCAGACCCCTTTGTTTTGCCCCTGCTGAAAATTCATATGAACATTTCTAACCATTTCCAGCAGTGGCAGTAGCAGTGGCACCAGYAGAGAGCTCTGCCGGATAGCAGGAGAACCTGCTGTCTGCTTTGGCTCGGACATTGTACCCTGGGAAGGCTCGGGACCTACAACCAAACCTCTTAAGGAGTGGATTGAATAACTAGCTCTATTTACAGCTGTTTATGTGGCATCCCAGCAGTCACCAAGTAAACACCTGAACCTAGGCAATCACTGGCCTGTAACTAGAGACTGGCCATGTAATAAATATGCAGCCCAGAAAAGAGACAGTTAATCTTGTAATAAGAGACTCATGAATCRGTCTTGTTGTTCCAGTGTTTCCCTCCTTTCTTCAAAGCACTCTGTTAACAAAGTGAAATCTCTATGTACAATGAAAGTTAATCTCTCCATTTCTTGGCAAGCCAGTGTCTCAAATGCAGTAGGGACTTTTTAATTAACATTATAGGCCTGTGAAAGACTAGGAAAATGCAACAGAAGCAAAATCTACATTGCCTAAGAATAATACAATTTCTTAGGCAGACTTCTAAATGGGCCTTTGATGTGACTTGCTGTACCTAGTGTGTTCTGCTGAAAGCTCGCTCAGCTCGGTAGCTCTGTGCCAACAGGAATCTGAGCCTCTGGGCTCTGTTCTCAGCCTTAGTAGTTCACCCTATCTCTGTGGAATATCAGGTAGTCTCTGTCCTTCACGGTCGTCTTCTGTTAAATGGAAAATACTAAGCGCTCTGAGTGACTACACAGTACCTTCTATTCACAGCTCTACCTTTATATCTTGTTTCTAGCTCTGCTGTCCCAACAAACTCTATTTGCTGAAGGTTCAGAGTGATGTGCACTAACCTAACTCTGAGTCTGAGCAGTGGGATGGCATCAGTGCCCTAGACCACGGCACCAGAGGGACCCAGCACTGCATGGCTAATCAAAGCAAGACAAAATCTGGGTTTGTGTGGTAGAGTTGTGGGGCAAAACAAAACAGCTGTAGTACAGACTCCAAATCTAGTCACTCAGGCAGGGTAACATAAGGAGACACTTTAAATAAAATGTGTTTGGCATAGATATTTGGCACAGATGGAAAGATACTGATAGTTATTCTGATAAAAATATACTTGGAACAAAATAGATTTTTTAATCACAGCTATCCATCAATATAAACACGGTAAAGCACACTGACGTACTAAGAATAAAATCAGAATAAAAAATACAAGAGAAATAATGATCACCAGATAGCAAGAGAACAGAGGCTTAGGCAATCATCATTATGGAACTACTCAAAAAAGCATGCAGCAATGCCCACGCAATAACTCCACCCAAATTCTTTGTGTGGAATTAACAGGACACAATCTCCCTATTTCCACTTATACCTCATCTTGCTGATGCCTGACTTAACTGACAGAAGGGCAGAACTACTCCAACTCAGAACCAGAGCAAAATGAATAAACTCAGGCTATGTCTGATACTTATAACAAAAGCAATGACAACAAATATTAACTGGCCTTTTCTTGGTACATGTAACGAAGAAAGGTAGAGACCATACAGTCATAGCCATTGTGATTGTAGTCCCCAAGAACAGAGCTGAAAGTCTTAAGTGAATGGGGACAGCACACACAGTGGTAAAACACAAAGTGAGAGCAGTAGCAAGGGCAGGACAAAAGAAGTCTCTGCCCTGGTCACTTCTCTGAAGAAGTGACCTGAAGAAGATCTCACACCAGGGTGATATGTGTTAGGTGTCTGTCAGTCAGTCAGTTAGCTGCTGCTTGGGGAGCAGCCAAAAGTGACTTCCAAAAGCTGGAAGCTGCAGAGTGGAAAGTAAGCAGAGGGTTCAGAGGTGAGATACAGCTCCAAGGTGGGAAGCCAGCAGCCCAAATATTAAATTTCCTGTCTCTGGCTTCAACTACCCTGTATAGAAATAAAGAACATCTTTCCTGTTGGAAAGAGAACACTTCCTTTCCTTCCTGGAAAGTCTGTTCCTTTGAGTACTACAAACTGCAACTAATTAGTCTCAGGGACAGACAATTTAGCAAGGTCTGTAGTGATAGGACAGGGAGTAATGGTTTTAAACTAAAGCAGGGTAGATTTAGTCTAGATATAAGGAAGAAATTTTTCACAATGAGGGTGATGAAACACTGCAACAGGTTGCCTAGAAAGGTGGTGGATGCCTCATCCCTGGAAATATTCAAGGTCAGGTTGAATGAGGCTCTGATCCGGTTGAAGATCTCCTGTTTTCCAGCACTATTTGCTTTCTCAGCACCAAAGCAGAATTTCTCTCAGGATTCTTCAGGCAGTCCTGCACTGTAAACCCAAGCAGTATCAGAGTCAGAAGACGTGAATAACAGGGCTAAAGGCAAACTAAACTCTTTGCCCGGGGCTACAGCCCAAAGTCCAGGCTCCCATCAGTGGTGACTTCTGCCAGGCCCTRTAAAAGGACAGGCCAGTCTCCGAGCCAGTTTGCAGGTAAGGTGCAGCATGACCCAACCTGGAAACTGTGTTGCCCCTACAGAGTTTGGGCTTGCCAGTCACATGGGGCAGTTTCTCTTCTCATCCCAAGAGGGGGCTGAGCCCCCTTTTTCTACCTGCACTGTGTCTGCCTCACTCGTTACACAGGGGGAGAAGTAATACAGGAACAGAAATAACACAAAACATCAGACATCATGTGTGACCACAGTGTGGGGTATAAGAAGAATACTCTATCCTCTTCTTTTGTACTTACTACCCAAAAACCTAGCACTCTTACAGAGTAATTAATTTAGTTTCATGCAACATAAGACAAGAAACTTATCACCACTTCCATTTCACACATGGACAAGCTGAGGTTCACTGTGGGCAATCAGAACAGCCTGAAGCAAAACCAGAGCAACCAGAAGCTGAACTGAGGACTCTAAATCTTATGCCTTAACACTACCTTTCCTTTCTCAGCATGACCTTCTCCCAAGCTGAGATGCTACTTTTCCATATTCAAGGGTATTACTTTCCTCCCTAGAGAGACCTGAAGGCTGAGCTGGCTTCTCTTATTTCTCTTTCCTTAAAGAAAAAAAAAAACAACACATCCACAAATACACTCCAAAGGCAGTTTTATTTAATCCCAGTGTAATTCTCACTGCTCTTTCTTAATCCTTTCACCTGTGAGATAATTGCCAGAATTCTGGGAAGAACTCAATGCTAATCATAGGCTTGCATAAAAAGAGACAACCAGACGAAAGAGACTAAAGCAAATCACAAGGCCTGATTTAACCATACACACACATACCCTTTCCAGACACCCTGCTGAACTAGCCTCTTTCACAACAGATCAAAGGTCTGCTAATGGGCCTGGAGGAGAAGGCCATGAAAAGCTATGTCAGTAAATGAAGGCTTTAGTCTTCTCCTATTGCATTGTGGAATGAGAAGTCATGAAAATCAAATACCAAAATAAGCTGCCAACAGTAATATCTAGCTGCTTAATAGTCAGCAAAAAGCAATCTGTAGGGATATCTCCCCATCTTATTCTGTCCAGAAGACCAGTGTTCACAGCACATTCCTCTTCCACCACTTCATCTGGGACACTCCTCCCAGATAAGAGTATGTATATTTCTATTACTCTTCCTTCTGTTTCCCTTCCCTCTTTCCACTGCTGATTCCATACATTCATTCTTCTTCCTCTTAACTGAAAAAATATTTCCACTCTTTGACTATTTAAGTGCCTTATTTCTTTTCCACTTGTCTTTAAAATTCATGCCTTCGAAGAGAAACCCACATTGTCTCTGTGTACTCATATGTATTTTCCCAACAAAATCCTTACACAGCACACTTGGGGCACCTTTGCRTTACGATAGATTATTTCCTTCTGTATACTTTTTTTACAGAAAATGTGTTGTTCCCTGTGTAAAATACGATTCCTATTTCTGTGGTCATGTACATGTTTATCAATAGATAAATACAGTTTTAATCTTCTAAGAGTATTGCTTTAGCAAGTGGAATCTAATTGGGAGAATCTTTGCTAGAATGAGCAAGTTATTTGGTGGTTTATAAAACAAATTGCACTGGTGCTTACAGAAACAGGAATGGACAAGAGAACTCTGGCATTTATTGCCTGTTCTCCTCCAGCTCTCTCCATCTCTCTGTGCTTCTGCTTATTCAACTGTAAAACAAGGAAAACAAATAATTAACCTTCTTGCTGGACGGATGTGAAGCTGAATGATAATGCTTTGTACTCACTGTGTATTATTTTCAGGACATGCTGTAAGTGTCAATGCAGCAGCTCCTTGAGCAGTAGTGAAGGGCTTTTGTCCCCACTCCACCGCTGCAGAGGCACAAAGGCCCTGACAATTCGCAGGGAAAGCCAGCTGCAGAGCCAAGAACACACCTCTCGCTTCTGAGGCCTCTCCACTAAGCATGACGCTGTGCAGGAATGTACTCCAAGTACTTATAAGACACTTCCCAGTTCAGGAGGTTGGTGCGTTGTCAATGTGCTACATGTGCACAGCTGATGACAAACAATCAGCACACAAAAAACAAGAGAATTTTTCAAGAGAGTCACAGATAGATACATATGGCTGGAAATAGCACAAGGAAAGAAAAGCAATCACTCCTAAGAGTGGAGGTCGTAATTCAGTATCTCTTGAAATGAACTGCTGAGAAATGGCCAACTGGAAATCCCAGCAAATAGAGCTGTAACMAGCTCAAGGCCGGAAAGCAGGGAATCAGTGTCTATCCACTGAGCTCATCAATATGAAAACTTGTAAAGCGGTTTCAAGCTCCAAAATCAGTCAGATGGGAGAAGAGTCAAAGACSAAGTGATCTCTGAAATAAATTTATTTTCAGTTATTTTTGGAAAAGGAGAAAAAAAGGGAGGGACGTTGGTACATTGGAAAGCTGACAAAAATCATTATTCTCTATAAATTGCTTTGACATTGTATAAGCAGTGACCTTCACAGCACTACCAGTTTAATGGCATTTACTCCAGCAGTAGCTGATTTCACTATTAAACAGGGATGCATAGCACAAGATTACACAACTAAATCACTCTTGTAAATATTTAATATCATTGCCTTTCTTTTTTTTCCCTTTTAACAAATCACTATCAAAGGCAGAGCACACAGTAGAAAACACATTTATTTATTCTATCCTGGAAAAACCTTAGTGCTCATACATTTTATCTATCTAGTTCTCCAAATGACTTTGACACTTGAAAGCCCCTGTGATCAAAACAGTCTGAAGGAAGGCAATTTTGCAACCATTTAAGAACTGATTTCATGCACTGATCAACATTTACCAAACTTGCCTGATGGAATAGCACAAAGTTTAACTCAGCAGATTGATAGCAAAGCAAGCACCTGAAGGAGAAAAATAGTAAGAAAACTGCACTGGTTTAAATAAAAGAAGTACCTTAGAAGACAAAAGGAAAGAAAATCAGAGATTATCTCTCCACTCTTCTCTTCCCTGACACAAAAAAAAAATCAGTATCTGGGAAATCAAAAGGAACTCTCATACTCCTGCCTGACAATACAACAAGTGCATCCACCACATAATACTTTCATTCCATTATGGACATACAGTGCAGCATAGAAGAAATGAAGTGTCTGCAGATTTCTCTTAAAATACATCTGTTTTAAAGACGGAGTCAATAGAGAGAACAAATAAAGCACAAGAATGCAGCAAAGAAAAATTACAAATGTGTCCCTAGTATCATATCTTAATATAAAATTGACTGATAAATTGAAATGCTGAGCCTGTAATTGAGTACTTTATGTATAGCAAGTCATTTCTAAAGAGAGCCTTACAATTGGAACATTCTGATTTTTCCAACTTTACGCAAAGACTTTTTCCACAATCTGGCATAAATGGTCTGTCACATTGTGGCAAAAATTATATTCTGTTCAAACCGCAAATGATGAATGCCATAAAGCATTCTTTATAACAGTATTGCATSAGACAAGTAACAAAAGTTATGTGTCTTTTCAGCAATTTAGCAACAGGAGAAAAACAAATCAATGGATATGTACAAACTGAACAAATTCTGAGGAAAAAAAATTAGTAGACTGAAGGATAAAAAACACATGTAGAGAGCAGCTTGCCACACATGCCTACAGACTCCACTGAGACTGTCTGCAGAGCATGACTATCCAAAATAAATATGAAAATGGTCAAATAAATGTATTATTTGGATAATGGAGTTGGCCAGTCCTGCCAGGCACTGGTGCCTGAAACGTGTGTGCCCTTCATCAAAGCTGGGAAATGCAAATGCACAGCAACGCCAGGGCTGCCCTGGGTTTTATAAAAGCTTGCAACATCTTTAATGCAGAKCTAAGCGAGAGCCTGTAATCCCTGTGCTGTGATGCAGCAATGTGCTCTCCCCTCACAGGACAAGCCAACAGCTATGCAAGATCCTTTTATCAACATTCACAGGGTTGGAAAATAACTGTTCACAGTTTGATTCCCAACATTATCGAGTGAACCGAGAATTGCTCAGAGAACTGGCAGCTGAATACACATGTAAAAGACAAAGGTTCTTCAGTGATATTTATTCTAGCCAAGTTTTAATATTTCAAGGCTTATAGCAACTAACTCTTTACATAATCAAATGTAATTATCTGATCCCAGCTGGGGATCAGAACATTCATCATCATCCTGGTCATTATTAATATACCAGTAATTAGGGGAATAAAGGTGTGTGCTTCACAATGCTGGCTTAATACAATTCACTGTACCTAATAAGACCCCAGCTCCCTTTAAAATACAATTATTTTAACAAATTATACATTTTTGTTACCACTACTACAATGAACAATCAGAAAGCTGTATTATTTTAGAGCAAATACTGAATTTTTTTAAAGTCTTCAGTACAAAGAATTTGGTCAATTAAAAGAAATCATGTTTTGCTTTAGAAATAATCTGACCCATAAGCAGTTCCCCAATCAAACTGTGGTTTGAGAGAAAAGCTCAATTAAAATGCATGCAATTGACAGAATCAAATCGTAAACACTTACCTACAAATATTACATACCATCTTCTTGCTCTACGGTAGCAGAGGAGGTGATATCTCAGGCACCACTGTGTGGTACTGCTTGGCAAATGCTACTGACTTTTTTAATGGTGACAACTGTGTACACAAATCCTAAAAGTACCAGTTCTGTTTAAAGCATTTCCCCACAAAGCAGTGCTGGCAAAGGACCGTTTCTATTAAATGCTTTGCAGTCCTTAACAAGAGAACTAAGGCCATCATTTAGTGAGAATGATCCAGAATCCCTCAGGTTAGTGTTGGAACAGTTTCAGAGTCAGATTCTTCCCTGCACTGTTTCTTTTACATCAGTGCATTTCCTCTCCTTCAGCATCAGGTATACTACAATAAAATCCTTTCAGAGCAGTGAAAAATATGGCTCTTAATACCATTGCATCAAACCTCTCAGTATAAAAAGCACATCTAGTACAAGACCAATATCTCACAGAAAATCCTTCTAAAGCAGAACTTTGGGACTTTATCCCTGCAGGTACATAACACATTCCCAGTTGCAAAACCCCATTAATTTCTATGGGCTTCTCCAGCTGTTTAGGGAACACAGTAGACTCAGCACAACAATTTGCAGCGTAGGTCGTAAGGAACAAAAATTTCAAAATAAAAAGGCTTTGAAAATGAATATGCCACAATCTGTGTGTGCTGTGTTCACACCTGATTCCTTGCTCTCTGCAGAGGTATTTTCTATTATCTTCCCTTATTTCTTTCATAGCCTACCAGTACTGATTTATATTTGGACATGCMCTCAAAACTATTGAGGCTCTTGAAACAAATGTGGAAATGAAAACCAGCATGAGAAGGAGCTCTAGCTCCATGAAAGAGGTGAGTACGGCCAAATAGATGAAAGGTGCTGGGTGTCACAGGAAGATGTGCTTTGCCAAAATGAGAATCAAAACCCAAAATACCGATGTGGGGAAAATCACACACTATTAGACATGATTTAATAACTGGCACACATGATACTGGGTGCATTATATCAGATGATTTGAGGAAGCATGACCTTCTTCATAGTAATAGTTTTACGACCATTTGCATGGCATGTTATTCCCTGATGTCTAGCCAAAATATTTACCAGCTGGTAAAGCGCAGTAAATAAGGTTGCTGTTTGTAAGTCCTTATTCTTAATGTATAAGATTCAGCTTACACAGCACATATTTTCTAAACTGTTCAATACCATAACGTTATCACTCTAGTCCACAGAAGGCCACAATGAGCCTTGAAACAGGAAACTCCCCTCTTTGACAGGGTTTCCTATTTTTGCAGGACTGTCTGATGTGTGTGACAGGGTCTATTTCAATTCCTGATGGCATTATCATCACTTTGCTGCATTACCATAAAGCCCGGGAAATAAGCTATTACCCACCACACTCCTCCCAAACATTATCACAGACAATCATGTGCTCACAAAACAACATTAACTGTGAGAATTAGAGTCCATTTAAACTGCAGCTGTTCCTTCATTCCTAAATAGGTTCTTAGATCAAAACTTCTCACTGACTGGTCTCATTACTGAATGTCCCTTTCAACTGGAAGAAGAAAAAGATCWCTTTAAAAAATGTTATGTCTTACAGATAACACACCTTCCCTGTAATATGACAGCCAGGTAAGTAATACTAAAATGAAGAATTTTGCAAAAAATACAATGGACATTTCAGCTTTCAGATTTGTGAGTTGAAATTTTGCCTTCAAACCATCTCTGGCAAAAGAAATGAACATGTAATTTTGATTTTCTATTTCTAGTTTATCTTCTTTTCAGAATCTCAAGCTTCAATTATTTACGGAAAGACGTTCTATTTATTTTTAACAACAATACTAACTCTGCATTTAACTCTGTTAAATGCAAAACTTATATCYTAGATTTAACATACATGCTGGTGCTCTTCTCAGCTTTAAATCCATGCCCTAGAAAGGCCCAAAAACCCGCAACTCTGTATTCTGCTACAATCAAAAATACCCACTGCTTATTATGTTCCATTTCCTGCTCTGCTTCTTTGTCTCTTTGTTACCATCCACTGGAAGGACTTCAGTCTGCAGGGAAAAAACACTCTCAAATCTAAACTGAAAAACCTAAATGCCAGGAAAATGCACAATGTCTCTTTAAGAGTCAACAGTAAATTAACTTGCCCATAACAGCGCAATAATTAGCAGTTAGTAGCTTATTAAAAGGATGGCAAAGGCCAAGCTGCCATCTGGGATCTCCAGTTTCTTGTGATTGTTATTATGTCAAGATGTGCAACTTGCATTAGCTTTCATGTCACTGCGCTTGCCCTTACTTTACATGTAAATTTTAACGAAAGATACAGCACTTTAAAAATCAGACGTCCATCAAAAGTGCTATTAGTCTGCCTTTTACAAAGCACATGGCCTGTTTCACTACTTATGCATCTGTACACACCACTGAATGCCTCAAATAAAGAAAACCGAGGAAGGCAAAAAAAAAGCCTTTCAGTGATATCAATTAGATACTCTCTTTGGGCAGAGTGAAACCTGAGCCTCATTGAAAACAGAAGACTACAACAAGACGACAATATTTTAGCTCCTGTTTACGCACAACACAACCACAATGCCTTTTACTCTCACAGGAATCATTCTTCTTAATAAAAATGAAAGCCAGCAAAGAATCAGCTGTTTATTCACACATCAGAAAGACACAGTTTTAAAATAAGGCAGAAAGAAAACATGTAAGAAAAAATTAATTACCTATAAACTACAAAATACCATATTATTAAATATCTTACCCATACACAATATTTGTAAACACACATACTCATAAGCACAAACTAAAATAATTTACCAGAACTGTCCTATTTAATGTTTCATATATTTGTGTTCATAAATATATCACAAAGAGGTATAAAAAGAATAAGACATCTATTCTTTTGCATTAATTGATATTGAATATTTAAGTGACTTCATTCCTCCAAAGTTTTGAAAATGTCATCACCTCTGAAATATAAAGAAATAGGATGAATGCCTTGCAGAAATGGCCCCCAATATCTTACATTTGAAATTCATCAACTATCAATCACCTCTAATACATTAAAATATTTTTTCCCCTAAATAAAATATGAAACCAGCAGCAAAAATTCACCTACAAAAAAAATTATTCCAGAAGAATAACATGTTCATTCAAGGGGCCTGTCTAAGAGGTTTTGCATATTCAGTATTTGCTAACTGTAAAATAAAATGCTTGATTTTTCTAAACAGTCATTAAGAGTAAAGTTAAAACTGAAGTAACCATCCTTATAATAATGCAGGATTTTTTTCCCACCAAACGAAAACAAACCCCCTACCACACATATTTTAGAGCCCTTTCATTAATACATTTAGTTGTAGAATCATTTAAAACCCAAATATTAAGATACTTTACCGGGCAAAGCAGAGCTTAAAAACTACTGCCAAGGCTGGCAAGATGAATGTAGTGTTGTTTTTCCCCTTGTATAATTAGACATTTAGAGAGCACAAATGATTTAATTTGTTACTGATGTTTCACTTCAACATTTGCATAAACTCTTGGCCATTCAGCTGGACTTATTCACATACAACCATAGAACCATTTAGATTGGAAAAGAGCTTTAAGGTCATCGAGTCCAACCCCCAGCACTAAGTCCACCACTAAACTGTGTCCATGAGCACCACATTTACACATCTTTTAAACATCTCCAGGATTGGTGAGTCAACCACTTCCCTGGGCAGCCTGTTCCTATGTTTGACAACCTTTTCCATAAAGAAATTTTTCATAAGATCCAATCTAAATCCACCCATGGTGCAATCTGAGGCCACTTCACCTCATTCTATCTCTTGTTACTGGGACAAAGAGACTGACCCCCACCTGGCTACAACCTCCTTTCCAGAAGTTGTAAAGAGCAATAAGGTCCTCCCTGAGCCTCCTTTTCTCCAGGCCGAACAACCCCAGCTCCCTCAGCTACTCCTCAATAGACTTGTGCTCCAGACCCTTTACCATCTCTGTTCTCCGGACTTGCTCCAGCACCTCKATGTCTTTTTGGTAGTGAGGGGCCCAGAACTGGACACAGTACTCAAGGTGCAGCCTCACCACTGAGAACAGGGCCTCACCACTGCCCCGGTCCTGATGGCTACTCTATTCCTGAAGCGAGCCAATACAAATCCTAATGGTATTATTGGTGAAAAAGGACTTGAAAATATTTTCCAGATCAGTAAGGTCCAGTCATTTCCTTCTATTCAAGTCCACAAATGCTATTTCATTTTTCCTGTGCCATTACCTTCAGGTCAATATTATTGAACATTTCAAAGAAATAAGAACCTCACTCTCTGAGAGCAATGCTAAACCTTGCAAGACTTAAAAGACCTATCCGGGTTAAGAGCAGTTAGGACCAAAGGAGATAACCTGATTTTGCAATGCTGATTATTATGCGRGGAAATTGGCAGTAGCCTTTGGTCTACACAACATGCATTTTAAAAGAGCCCACTCTTTCATTTCTCTCTGAGAGCTAAGAAAAAACCTGCTTCATACTGAAAACGAGTGTGCAGCTGAGCAGTTCACGCCAAGCACAACTACTGATGGAAGGAAGGAGCCACATGCCTTAGAGAAGAACTAGCAGTCTGCACACTGAATGGGTGCTATGAGGTGTTCTGTGCACACCCAGAAACCAGCCATACCTCACTGTCGTTCTCTGTGTCAGAGAGGACGTTTAGGACTTTTCAGTTCTTTGGATTCTTGGTCCACTGGATTCAACGTGAATTTTGCTATTGCTTTCAAGAAGACAAAGGAGTTCATTCACTGAAAACAGGAGATTTCCACCGGGAATACAGACAATTTTCAGGGGACATGAGCCTCAGTAGAAGCCAGATTCAAACGAAGAGTGATAATAAAACAAAACCCACATGGTGGAAGGTAGCAAAATGGCAAATAATCATTTCCTTAACAAAGGCTTTCAAGAGAACAAATTATATGGAAGAAGGTAATTACACATTGATTCCAGTAGCAAATTAGAGTTGAATATTTATAATTTCCTTTGGTATCATTTACTTGTGGGGGAGTGTTAGGGAAGTAAACTTAATATAAGTGTTCCTTAATTGCCAGTACCTCTCCAGAAGAAAAGTCCTATTCAGCAATTCTTGCCAAACTGAACAAAAGTCCTCCTTGCTCATCACACATTTACCTCACCTCCGTGACCAGTTCCATGCACCAAAYAAAAACACAATGCATTTAAACTGAAAACTCAGTTCATGGGAAAATGCAAGTGATACCTAGGTGCTTGTCTGTATCTCAACTACTCCAGCCATCACCCCAGAACACCTACACTTCATCTTCTCCAACTTTACAGGAACTTATAAAAAAAATTAAAATCTCCTAAACATTTTAAAAAAACKATAAACACAGGAAAATCCTATCTAGTGCAGTGGAAGCAACTAATGAAACACTTGTTTCAAATGATGAATGCAAGGTCACAGACTGCTATACATTGTGAAGAGGTTTTATGAAATCAAATACATCATAGCCTTTACATACATGGCATGAGATAGAGTTGTTGCCAGTTTTTACTAAAAACTACAAGAATGACAAAAAAACATGAACATTCCATGCGATCACTAAAGGCATCTGGTACCACATTCTCTGTGAGTTGAAGGCCATGTGTGGGTTCAAAATTACAGTTTGAGCCCTCTGAAAGCAATGCCATTTTTCACACTGAGTGATGGTTCTCTGATGAAGTCATTTGCTATAACTAGAGCTAAGAACTACACAAAGCTGGGAAGTGAAATTATATTTTCCCTCAATGACACAATAAATTAAGTTTCAGTACGTATGAATTAATTGTGGACTRTACATTATAATCCTCATGCCTACCAGCTCAGTTAGGAGATTTGCGTTGGAAATGCCTTTCAGCTTAGTCCTACACAGGCTGGCCTGAAGCATAAATGCCACCCAAGAAAAGAAAGTGAACAAACATCACACAAGACTTGCCCTGATCTACACCAACCCTTAAACCGCACTAAGCCATATATCAGCTAACTGAAATATTGGCAGCCATGTTGAGGCACAGTAACATTTTATATGGTGTGCTTAGAGCTTCAGTTTCTCATACTTTTTACAGTATATATATGTGATTATTATGTTCTGATGTTCACCTCTTGCTAAGAAGATAGGTCTCAGTATAGCTTAGGTATTACCCTCCACTGCCCAAGTTCGGATAGAATAGAAAAACTATGAAATTAATAATTGGAATATTTTTCCAACCTCAAAACAGAACAAATGATATTGATTACATAATGCACTCCATCAGAGGATCCAACAATACAAAATTGTTAAAGGCGGCTGGGCATCAGAAAAATGGTATCATACAAATTAAGGTGTTTACTATGCCATTGTGCTCCCCAGAATTCAGGTATTACAGGAGTAGTAATTATTGAGCAGAGATTGCTTGTGCCTCAAAGGAAAGTTATTATGAACAAATCCTCTGAGCTCATATCCCTCCCAAATTCATAGTAGCACAATTAGTCATTTCATTCCCCAATGTCTTACTGACATGTACACAACCAATATCCTCCAACATGTTCAAATCATGCTAATAAATAGATCAGATTCTTCAGCAGTGTATTCATTGAAACAGAGTCAGCCTCAGCTTATCAAAACCTTTTAATCTGCCTCATTGGAAAACAGGATCAAAAACCAGATTTTTCTCAAGCCATGTTTATAATTTATCAATTAATCTTCGCCCTTCCTTCCAGTCCAACTGGAGACCCACAGCAGGTTTGCAGCATTTTGCCTTTTTGACAGTTTTGATCAGAGATGGCTGACTGCCCTCTCCATGCCTAAGAAAGGTGTGAACTGCTGAAGAGTAAGTTGGAGCCCCAGAGCAGCCTTGCATGCCCAGTGCTGTACTAGGCTGCAAAGGAAATGGACCTCTCTGTTCAGCAGCGCTGATTACTTCTGCTTCCTCTGCAGCTTTTTTGCAACTCAATTTCTCTGTGAAAAACACCTTGGCACTAGCAGAAAGGACAGCAAGCAGAGTTGGGGGGAGAAATAATAGCACAAAAAACCTCTATTGTTGAAGGGTACCAGACAAGCCCAGGTTCTGCTACCACCAATACCAGTGCAAAAATTACCAGCAGTGGCATCACTCTGGTGCAAGTGTCAGCAGTATCAGCTCACTGGCCTCTGGCTCTGTCTTTGAACTGATGAACTCATCTGGTGATGAACCCCAGCATCACCAACTACAGACAGCCTGACATGGTGCAGATCATATTTAGTGTGAACAGGGAGAAAATRACACCTCTTAGGAAAGCCACAAAGCATTAATCTTAATAATTATCTCCTCCATAATTCAATACAAAAGATTAAGAGACTTTTAAAAATAAAAACATTAAGTTCCAATATGAAATACATTTGTAAAAATACAATTTGTCCATCAACAAACATTTTGCAAGTCTTAGAAAGAATGCAATCTCTACCTTTACTTCTACCTACAGACAGGAAGGTGTGTGTCCAGTTAAGAGGAGGAACAAGAGAGGTGTCCACCACAGAGGAGGCAAAAGAGAAGAGAAGGAGAAAGCATAAAAAAACAGAAAAATATGTCACTGGCCATACTCAGAAAAACAAGAAAATGAACGTATTTATGTAGCAGCCAAACCCAATAAAACACAATGTCAAGGGAAAAATGAGAGACATACCACAACTAAAGCACAAAGCAAAGCTTAAACCACTAACAGTACAACCAGCAGCTGCCTGGTTAAGCTTTAATTTGATTTTCTACTGAGAAATGCAAACTGCTCATGCAATACCACACCAGTGATATGCCTCAATCCACGTCAAATTCAAAACAGCAAGGGAAACAACAGAATAGGACAGAAAAAAAATAAATCTCATGGTAATATATTTGCTAAACACATCTCACCTACCAGAGCTAATGTATTTGTATAGAATGTTGACATTGCATATTTACTCACACATATACATTTACATATTTTATATCCATCATATTTTTATAGAGAGTAAATATTTATCAAAAGGCAATATTTGTGAGTTTGTTGGCAAGAAAAGAAAAACCACTGTTCCCTGACGTGTCATGGATAAACAAGGGTGGCTAAACTTGCCAGAAGCCAATAGCTTTCACATTTTTTTGCCAGATAAGGGAGTATAGAAAGTGCTGATGACCGGCCTGAACAGGTCATGCAAGTCGTCATGAGCCAGCTGCGTTGCACCTTGTAATTTAAATGGCCAGGTGCAACTGTTTACATAATCCAGTGCTAAATCACAGTCTACTACAAAGAAACGTTCAGTGTTATAAATAAAAGTGGCCATCAAAGTTCACTGTTCTGATCACTTCCAACATGCCTTCCTCTGTGAACAGCTTGCCATACTCAACTGCATCCTGAGCAACTATGACATGCTGAAGGGACCTGTCTGCTGGATGCTCCTTCAACAAGCACAATCTCTGAGCCATGAGCCCAATTGAACAGTAAGAGGGGACAGAGAAGGAGCTCAATGCTTTCCAGAGTTTAGTCAGATGCCCACATGCCAAACACCATGGTCTTGACATGCACCTATAAAGACCCCAATTTTCCTGCCTTTCCTACCACACAGGGATATTAAGCAATACAGAAACCGATAAGTAAGCCCCAATTTCACCTCTGATTGTTACCTAACCTTTCATGACCTCTGAGCAGACATCCCTCTTGAAAAACAGAATAAAAACTGATTATGTCTTAAGCCTCTCTACATTTAAATGAGATACATAGAAATTATGTTTCTTTTACTCTAATTACTCTGTAGCCTTCACAGGCTCTATGTACTATCTTAGTAACTCTTTGGACTGTCTACCCTCCGATACATGCTTACTTAATGCCAAAAAATCTTTTGCGTACATCTAGTCTTGGAAAGCCTCATCAGGCTTTAGAGTCAAAACTTACATTGCCTTCCCACAGACAAACACTTGGTCTGATCTTCCTAGTGCACCACGAGCACACACCTTGCATTGGGTCTTCAATCGTTTCACTCCTGCATTCACAAGACTAGACTCAAGAGTGCTGCTAACTCCTGTGTACCCATGTCAGTAAGACATACTGTCAGACGAAAACAGAACCACACCTCTCCTCACTTTACCTGTCCTCACCAGCTTCTTATTCCACACCCTCATAGTGCAAAACAGGACATGGGACAAAATGATCCCATCATGTCACAGCCAATAGATCTGTAACTCAGTGTAGGCCAAGATATTAAAATGTGATCTCTGATCTGGGCCTAGATCCCATTTGTAGCCCAATCTGGGGTTAGCTCTGTTGTTCTTCTCAACCATTTTGTTCTGTGTATATTTGAACATTTTAAATTGCAGACACAGGACTTACAGGCCACTATGTGCAATTACCCTCAGGATTCACAATGAGTTAGGATCACGCCACAAGAGCTATTAACATACTTTTTGTAATAAGTGTACTCTTAAAATAAAGACCAACATTGATGTCTACATTTAGTAGCCAGAAGTGGGAGTCATTACAGCTGGTACAAGGAGAAAGAAATGGCAAGATAAAATAGTTGGGCTGCATGGAAGGGGGAAACATACCTTTTTACTATCCATGGAATAATTTCATGCTCCCTCCTGGGCATCTGACTCCCAGGTTGACAAGTAGCCTTGGCTCATGGGACACAGAGGCAAAAATGCAAATGGCTTGACTGGCACTCAGTAAGCTTAATTGCTTCTGTTATGCAAAGCCCAGCCCAGAAAAGCAGCAGGGGCAAAGCTCTTTAATGATCAGTGACTTAAATGAAGTCGAAGGACTTACCTTGTTCACCCATCATCAGGTGTGAGAGGCCTGAGAGAGAGAGGGGGAGAGAGAGAGAGAGGAAGTAAGAGAAAGAGAACAAAACTGAAAAAGAAGCAGTAATATCCATGCACACTGGTCACAGTCCAATGCCTGTCAGGATTGGAGCTCACATACTTGAACTAGACCAAGTATGGTTGTAGCACACAGGGCACAAACATTTGCAGGTGTTGCTTCCCACACTGAGCAGGACAGCGTGTGTCACTGGTAGAAAAAACCTGCTGCTCGTTGTAGAACTGTGTCTGAGGTTCAGCATATCCCTTGGGGGGTGACTCCAGAGGCACTGCACACCACTATAGCTAAATGGGCTACGAAAGCCAAGGTCTGCAATGAGAGTCTGCAGGGAGCTGCTGTTCCTTTGGAGAGATACAGAAATAACTTCTCCTCAGCCAAAGACTTCAAATTCAAGGTTGCAGTGGTCAGTAAAAGGGAGGCCATGATCACATCACATTTGCTTCAGATGAAACCTCTGGTCTAAATGCATACACACATACATAGCTATCCTCATCATTGAACATGTGCTTCATCATGTATTTTTAGGAGCCTATCAACGTTGCTCACACTTACTAATTAGACACCAGTACACCAGACATAGTGAAGACTGAAAAAATTACCTGTAACCTATTTAAATACACCTCCATGCCCTTTCTGGGAAGAACTGCAGATACAGTTTCCCAGGGCAGTATGTTACTTTATGACTCTATAGCTAAAGCTACTCTTCAGTTTCATAATTGAAGGTAAAGCCAGAAAGCATTACAGGTCCGCTCAGTAGAGACAGTCATTGTCAGCTCTGTAGATGAGGTTGTAGTGTTTACTTGGGCTGCTCCACTCTCTGATAATTCTTTCTGGCACACACCTTGTTTGTTTTGATTAAAATCTATTTCTAGGCCAAATTTTCAAATATGTTTACTATACAATTGTATTTATACAAATATTGTTTATATATTACTATATATATTCATGCCGAAGCCATTAAGCATGAAATGACCCATTAGTCAATTTTGTGACACAAGATATCACAGAACTAACATAACAAAAATGAAGTTCTACACACTCAAGCCATAAGGGACTCCTTTCATACTTGGTTCCCTGACCAACTTCCCCTAGCTTGATTACTTCTCCGCATCTCCTACCTCTCATTGCTCTTAATATGGCAGGGACTTTTATACATGCATACACACACCACACACATCGTCAGTTTTTTAATCAAACAGGGCTGTGACTTTTTAATTTCACGGAGGCTGAGAGGTCAAATGAATTTATTAGAATGAGAATTTTCAACAAGCAGCATGCTGAGTTTGAATTTGTTTATTCCTCTCTCTTTTATATTTTTCCTTTGTGTCGGCTGGAGAAATCTAAAATCCAGATCATCCTAAGAATATGTTCACCCACAGAGAACTCCAAGCCTGATAAGGGGATTAATAATTGTAAAGTCTAAGGAATGCAAATACCTTAATGTTCTTGAAGATTATTGTGGATTTAGAAAAATAATCAGAAACATAACATAGGTTTAGAATTTTTTAGGTCTTTTAGCTATAAATAAACATAGATTTGATACTGTAGGACACTTTTGGTTTAAATTACAAGATATAATTCAGTGAATCATTTTGCCCTGCTCGGAGAGTGGGTTGAATTTGTGTCTCTATCTATGGCCACTGACCCCATCATTCTTGATAGGCAAATCTTAGGTCTGATCAAATGGACACTTGAAGGTCACTGTAAAAGGCAGGAAGACAAAAGTATAATTGTTAGGACCTACAATGCACACAATCCCTGTAACAATGGCGAAAAAAGCTAAAAGGCTAGAAGGTGTCAGTATGACATGCAGTGGAAGCTGGCTGAACAGGGAGGGAACATCAGACCCAAAGCGGAGATGGGGATCCTGAGCCCTAGTACACTGTGGGAAAGAAAAGTCATGCCTAAGAGGCCCAACACCAACAGGTGCAGCTGCTGATGATGGCAGGGGATTTGTCCACTGGGACACGGACAAAGAGAAACCTCCAGAGAGGGTTCAAAGCAAGAGTCTACATCAAACACCCTAAATCACACCATAAGAAGATCCATTTTCTCTCCACCAGCAAYAGAAGAGCTATAAAGATCTCAAAATGTCAGGAATGTCAACACCCCTTTTTGTCCTTATCCCCAGAAGGCCAATGCCATGTGCCCTATCTGTCAGGCACATCAGCCAGATGCATGCCCACAAGCCCTTTGCCTGCAGCTGAGCAGTGAGCACACCTCCAAATAAACCCAATATTGTGGCCCCCAGTTTGGCCTTGGCTCAAATGCCTGCAAAAGAAAGTACCCCTAAGAAATATTCTGGCACTTTCTGCTTCTTCATAGATTTGAAATACAACAGCACCTGTGGTATTGGTATTGTACATACCTCTTGATCTTCTCGTCCCAACTGGACAATGAAAGCAGGGAGACTAATAAAAAATAATGTCCTCCCCTTAATGATACTTTTTCCTTTTTTAAAATAGGAAGAAAAAGGAGAGTGGATTTGGAGACAAAGTGAAAAAACAGTATTATATCCTAAGTTGTCCATTGACAGAGATCCTTATTTTAACAAAGAGAACACCAACAGAATTTCAGATTCATTATTAGATAAAAAAATAATATAAATAATGAAATAACATATCAGCTTTTCTCATCTGAAAATTTTCCTTCCTTGCAATTTAAAGCAGGAGTGAAAATGAGTGTATTTATCTCCAACAAAACGTCATTAACAACCAAAACCTTCATCCACAGATATAAAATCTGTGACATTTGCAGCATGTGTAACATAGGCCTCAAATTAGTCAGAGTAAAATCAACATGGAAAACATGAACTGACATACTTGTCTCACCTTTACATCAGTTTCAAGACATGACAAGATACTAAAACAATTTTCAAATCATAGAAGTCAAAGTCATCTAGAGCTGGAATGGGGTAACACTTGCTATTGGACTACAAGAAACTAATAGGGCATCCAATAAACCAATGCAAGATCTGTACAAATTGTTCAGACCTGCAAATTAGACCAGATTTTGCCAGATCAATGGGGACACCTATCACCATGCTATTTCGGCATCAGTCATAAAGATCAGCAAATTTTTTAGCAGGCTCAGGATACAAATTAAGTTATTAGGCCCCAAAGCATGTTATTTCACATATTCTACCATTGTTTGAGCCAATAGTCATCCCATTTCAGAAGACTACTATAAGAAAATCTAATTTTCCACCTAAATCCAGGTGAAACATGCTTTCCTTTTAATCTTGGATTTGTTCAACAAGAAATCCTGACTAGAACCTCAGAACTGCAAACCCAGCCAGTGTAGAACTGGGAAAAGGTTTATTAAAAACCTGCATGAGTTTTAATGGCCAAGGGGTTGCATGCTTTTCCTAAACCAATCAAGTCATCCTTATAATAATTTACTGGCTGGACTTAACTGCTGCCCAACAAAAATGGAGCATAGTAAATGGTTTGGAAAAGGTTTAGGAAAACCTCAGAATAAATGGCTTATCTGCCTGTAAAGAAATTTTATGTCAAAGTCAAGAATTTGGTTGAGTTTCTATTCCTCAATTTCAAAGATGAGTGACAGTAAGGACAAGTGCATGGCTTCAGAAGAAAACTCTCAACAGGTTTTTTAGATAATGATAAACATCTGCTTGTGTTCAGCCTCTGGAGACAGAGCTTCTTTGAACATTCAGCAGTAATGTGAAGAGAAAGCAGCCTGTTTCTTCAGAACATCAGTTTGTTATTAAAATAATATGTCCATTGCTGAGGGCAGAGAGACACAAACTCTGCTCTCTGGCCATGACTTATGCCTGCCACAACTGACTTTTCCTATTTAGGTCTGGGAAGGTTTTTTTAATATTTCTTCAACCTACTACCAAATCAGTATTTTCTTAAAGGTTAAAATAAAAGTCCCTTGATCTCAAAGCAATATTTCAAAGAACTACTTTTTTTAAAAAAATTGTAAGCCATCTGCTTATATCAAAATAGTAAAATTAAGTGGCTCTAATCATACGAAGTATCAAGGGCTAACACTGGATTCTTAGCCAGAAGGACATTTTTAAAAGTACCTTCAGAGTACAATGATATGAAAGAGCAATGTAGTTAAACAGCAGTCCTCATCCTTAAGAGTTTGCTAGGGGCGATTTTCAGTGTGGAGGAGAAAATTAGGGAAACCTTGGAAATAGTTTGAATCCTGCTCCCCTCCATCCCATTTTGGCACTTGGCACTTAAAATGGAAAATAAAGCCACAAAACATAAGAAGGTGGGGATAGCACAAAACACAGCTGAGAGTGACAAGTGATTGCAGTAACAAAGGAAAATGGACTCCTTCATCTAGTTAATTATAGCTTGTCCCATGCTACTGGGCCCATGCTCTGGGGGTGCACACGTGTGCGTGGGTGTGCGTGCACTGCTGAATTGCTCTGTTAAGGCAGCTAGCCTCAGTATTTCCCTTTTAATGATGCTACCAGATGATTAGCCCAAAAGCTCTTAATGAATGGGAAAAGAGACTGCCAGGCAGCAGCAGCAACCCAGATCTCCCCTGGGGCAAGCTTGCCCATAGAGGAGCCTTTTTCTGGGTATCAGGCTCCGTGACCCATTCAGACAATAACAGGGCCAGCTGCAATGTATGTCTGAGATAGGACATCAGACCCTCTGGTCTAGGATACGCACAAAAATCCTTTATGGCAAAGCTGAAGAAAGAAATCATGCAAACCAGGGACTCTTCCAGAAATAAAATGACATCCACTATAGAGAAGAGCACTCTGATGAGTATTGGAGTCTGTTGTTTTCATCTCCTTTCCGAATTTCCTAAAACTAGCAATTCCTTAAGAAATAGGTTTTTCTCTACTCTGAGCCTCATACTCCAGCTCTATCAGCAGTTCCCTTTTCTGTTAAGGAAGAGAGCTGACAAGCACCTTGTTGTCCATGTGGTCCCTCATAAAAGAGGTATCTTGAGGTTTTCTAAAACCCAAAGTTCAAGGAAAATTCCCTAAGAATCCCCAGGTATCAAAAAAGAGGGCATTCCAGCAGGGCCAAAGGATGGTACTCAAGAAGAAGCAAAACCCTTGTCTTGAGAGATGTGAAAAACGGATAAAGAAGAAAAATCATTCTGTGGCCTAGTTCAGACCTTTTACCTGCTAGACAGGTCAGCTTTGCCAAGAGGGTGACCTGATTCCTTGGCTGCTGGTGTACATGGGGCCTTTTCTTTCTAACCAGGCAAGGCAATAACACAGGCTGGGGAGGTCAGTTCTGTTTGATTCAACCATGACACGCACAACAGCCAAGGGGCTGCTCTCAGGCCCCAGCAGTGAGGCCAGCCGGGAGTGCAGTTTTGTTATTGTAGCCGCAGGCCCACTTCCAATCCAATTACACACAACAGCTGTGCTAGYTCCTCTTTTCCATCCCCTTTCCTTCCTCTGCTATGTAATTCCAAGATAGAGTTTGTCATTATCAGGGGCAGTGAGTCAGGGTAAATGGCATCTACCCTGAGTGATCAAAGGAATAAGAGCATGAGATAGAAACCAAAGAGAAAGTTGTTTACCCCGACGTCTATGGAAGCAATAGTGATCGAACCATACTATCTCCTTTCACTCCCAGCAGAAACAGTATTCTGACATTCCATGTAGCATACTCCTATAAGTATTCACATAGGAAGGGCTACAAACATGGTGGTGTTTGAAAGCATGAAAACAAACATGCAAGTGTTCACAAAGACAGCCACATGTACAAGAGAATGTGTGCAGGTAGCAACACCTGAGGCTGAATGCATTTTATGACTGATCCATAAGATATGTATCACTGCAAACTTGAGTGCCTGATCAAGTAGGCACAAGTTGGGAAAAGAACTGTTAGACATGGAATACAATTCTTCAGCTTAGAAAAGATATCTCTGACAATAAATATGATTGAGATAAAATCCCAATTAAGGCAGAGCAGGTGAAGAGGAAATATCTTTTTCTCTGTTTGTGAGAAACACAAAGAATAGGAGTCACTGAACAAAATTCTCAAGTAACAGGTGTAAAAATAACTGAAATAAAGTATTTTCCACATTCCAATGATTAAACAATGGGACTTGTTATCACAGGATACAGTGGAGTTTAAAAATACAAGTGGATTAAGAAAAACAGACTGGACATATCCAGAGAAAATATGTTCATCAATGACTGTAGAACACAATCTGGATGCAGTATCAGGTCAGAAAGTCCTTAAAATAGCAACTACCAGAAACCACCAAGGTACTGGGACAAGAACTACGATAACATAGTTTCTTTAACTTCCCCCAAAGCATCTACTTTCATAAAAAGATACTTCTAGGAGAGAGGAATTCTTGCTTTCACCCCAGTGATTGCTACTGCCATATTGTTGCAAATAGGTTTGCATGGAACTGAAAAACATTCACATTTCAGTGCAAGAAAACCCCATTAGGTGACAGTACCTGTGCAAAGGGCATGCAAGAATGAAAATAATGGTGGCACCTATGAAGAAGAACCCAAGCCTGTACATACTGGTTGCAAACACCTGATGAGTGGCACTGAAGATATGGCATAGATGGATTCCTACTCTGACCTAGTACCTTTTGCAAATAGGAAACTTCAGATGGGCTGAAACCCACAATTTTCATGCCCCAAAATCAGAGTTTTTCTTCAAGGAAGCAAAAGCCAGCATACAGGTACGGCTTAGATGACCCTAAGACATGGAGTTAGGGAGACCAACTAAAACAGCAGACCTGAGATGAAGAAAGGAAAGAAGTATTTAAAGATGGAGTTTGAAAGATCAAAGACCTGGATCAAAAACATGCTGATATGCTTATGCTTTCAATGATCTCTGCTTCTTTATGAAGGAGTTGTTCAGGCAAACAAGGATTAAATTTTTTCTCTGGGAACTACCTAGGTAATGTCTGTTGGGTTGTGTTCATTCAGTTACATGCAAACTCTAGTCAGCAGTAAAATCAGGACAGCCAAATGCCCAGAACTTAATCTCTTAGCCTCCTCCCCATAAACATTTAAAAATCTCTCCCACAATAGAAATAAGCATAGTATGAATAGGAAAAGCACTATTTAAACTTTGACTCCACCTGCTAGATATCAGTAACAGCCTCCATAATATCGAGGACCCATATTTAGTTCTTTCTCCTGCACATACTCTTCCACAAAAAAAAAAAATAAAAAAATAAGTGAGACAAGAGCATATAACTTTATCCTTGATCTATTGGTCTTTTTCCAACTATTTATCTTTCAGAACCTACACCACTGGTAAAGAATAAAAGGTGCAAAGAAAGAATCAGATATGGTGCAGAGGTGACAGAGGCATCCATTCTGGTCTGTGCTGCATGCCACTTCCCAGCCAGGCACTTAACTTCCAGACTAAGGCTCTTAACCTTCGTAATGTTCAGCCCAAGCACTCTAACCATGTTGTGAAGGTGAGGTGAGGCTGTAGCTATAACTCCAAAGGGAAAACTGAAGTACTGAAAGAAGCTATTTCTCCTCTACATGACATAGCAAGTCAGTGACCCAGCTGAGTTCATACAGCAAAAATCCCAACTCCAGGGCACTGCTCACAATGTGGTGGTGTTATTTTATAACTAGGGACATCATATTTGCAGGACAGGTGGACTAACCTCTGACAAACTTCTTTCATTTGTGAAATAAGCTAGATGGGATCAAGTTGGCTGTTGAAAGGAGTGTAGCAATGAGCCCATGTTACTGGAGTGCCCTTCTTCACCTGACAGCCAGGGAATGCTAGTGCTACACATTTCTGTTTACTTTAAACAGAACAAATCTCTTTGCACCTTGGAGTAACTGCACCCAGAAGAACCCTGTGGTGCTGCCAGCCCCAGACTATTCACAGCTACTTCCTCTTAGTGGGGAATTAGTTTGAACTAGTCTATTCAAAAATAATGAATACTTAGTTAATCAGTGGGCTCTTTACAGCCCTTCTGCTGCCTGTGGGAAGTTACCACTAGCTCATAAAATCCTTAATTTGTCTGTCAAACAGTAGATGGTTAAAGTAACCATTTTGGCAGGGGTCTGGGGTTCAGTCCTCACAACACAGACAGCTGGATGGCCAAATAAGTAGAAAGTGTCTGCATAGCTTGGCAGAGGGGAAATGTAGGCCTAAACCCTCCTGGAGGTCCATGTCACTGCCCAGTCCCACAGCAGTGCCAGCGTAACCCCGAGGGTGAGACAAGCAGAGAGATGAGACTGCCTAGAAGTAAACAGTGACAGAGCCCTGTAATGACGTGTGGGTAATTGTCAGACTGAAAACATACAGATGATTGAGAGACCACATGAAAAAGAGCATTCACATGTGACTAGAAATACACTTGTGACTAAAAATCCATGTGAGAAAGCACACAGCAGTCCTGAGAACAAGAACACGTGTATGAGCAATGGAGAGAATAAAAAATGCACATCCAAGTATATAAATTATGAGAATAACAGGGCGGTGGGGCACAAGAGCACAGTCAAAGAGCAGAAGGATAGACTGCTCCACAGTGCCCACACTAACAGCAGTATAGTCCTGTAGTGGATGTGCCACCTCTGCTTGGACCCCTACTAGTGATGCTATCATCTCCTGCACACCCTGAGATGTCCTCGATGTTTGAGACAACACTCATTATTGGCATAATATCATGAGTCCTATGGGTAGAGCATGGCAAAGCCATGTTTTCCCAATTCAAATCATCTTCCTCTGCCACAGACATCAACATCTTCAGGACATGGTGGAGGGATTTGTGACTCTGCCTTTGGTGCATGTCCTGTCAGATCCTGCCGAGAGGAAACAGGAGTTCCTGGACACCTCAGACTGGGGCAAAGACGGTACAGTTTCAGCCTCATAGGTAACTGAAAAGATTGCATGTCAGAATTAACAGAGCCTTTCTTTACAGAGCATGCCAGGCAACATTTGCCATTTGGCCACTTCCACCCCCACTGTTGTCAGCTGACATGCACACAGAATGCAAAAGTCCTCAGCAGAACAGAAAGGGGGCTGACGAGAGAAGCCAAAAGGCTAAATATGCCAGGAACTTACCCACGTGACTTGCCCTCACTGCATCTCTCTGAAGTGTTGCACAAAATCTGACTATCCAAGTGTAGAAAAGAAGCAAACTGAACAGAGAACTCATTCCAGATCCAGGTTATGTTTAGCAAAAGTTRTGCAGAAAACTGAGAAGGAAAAGAGCTTTGACTCTACCATTATCCCACTCCAGCCAGGGCAACGTAGCTTCCTTGGGCTCTCATTTCCATTTCACATAATGATAAATCAGGTGGAGCTGCCCACGTGTGAGGTAAAAAATAATTTCTAAAGTTTCATTGGCAACAGTATGTGGACTAGGGTAAAGTGGTCTAGTTCATCTAACACTCATAGCTGGAGTTGGGGGACTCTGATCCTTTTAACAATGAGACAACAATCTGAGGAGGGAGGTTTGGAGTTCTCTGCGGTAACATTCACTGTTGTGGAAGAACTCCACAAATAAACAAGCACATAAAACACACATTCGTTTTTCCTTTTAAATGAATTATTTGTGCTCTGGTGGGAATAAAATTTTGATACCTAAATAAGATCACACATTCAGCCAGAAAGATACTCACCAGTTTATAAAAATATTTTTAAAAAATTACTACAAAAAACCCCTTTGTTAGTGGAACTGAAATTCAACGTGTTATCAGTGGGAGTTGGCAAATGGAGTAGACCACAACAGGAGAAAGAAAATGACTGAATTAAATTTTTATGCCAGACTACACACAGATGTATCAGAAATAAATTATATAYAATGCAGTGTTCAATGCCAGGTTCAAGTAGCAATACAAGCAACCATTCTTAATGTAATTTTCATTCAGAAAATGTCCCTTTAACTGACCAACACAATGTAGTCTCTGAAGAGAGAAGTTTGTGACCTTTGCTACTCCAAAGCCCTTCTTTCAGCAAAGACTGTGCAATCCAGACCTCGTGATGTCCGGTAGGAAGCAGAATTAGACTTCTGCCCYGGTAACTTTCCACCACCACTCCTTAAAGAGCAGGCTTTCAGCTCTGCAGAAGTAACACTTACCTGGAATATGATTGACATCTGTCAAGGTGTGTGTTCATGGCAAGCAGAAGGGAGAAAAGGAAGAGAAAGAAAGAGAAGAGAAAAAAGCCATTAGAGTTGCACACAGCAATTCAGCATCCTTGCATGGAAATCAATTTCATGCAAAACCAGAAGTAATTAGGTTTGTTTGAAGGCCACCCATCTGCATCCAAGCACGCCGCCATGCAAGGGAGAAGGCACTGGCTCCCTCTCCGCTGTGCATGTAAAAGTGAATCCACCATCATATCTGTCCGGAGGGAGAGTTCCTGGAATCAGATAGAACCAAGCCACGTCAGTTCCTGTAAGAATATTGGTTAAAATATTCTACGTTTTTCACACACAAATGCAAAAGAGAGAAACAAAAAACAACCTGCCTGCAGAAGGTTTCCATAGCACATAAATTCAAGCAAGTTTTCAGAAAAGTAGAAAAGAACCTGCTCCCCTTTTATGAGGGGCCATGTGAATTTATGACCAGTGTAAGACACACAACATAGTCCCAAAGTCTAGAATAGAGCCCATTCCTTTTCATTCTTCCTGCCCATCATTTCCCAAACATCATCCTTCATTGCAGACAGTAGTAGAGGTGGGGGAGAAGGAGTGTGCCAGAGCTCTGCACATCCCACATGTTGTCTTTCACAAGATGCTAAATCCAGAACAAATGTCATTTGGTATTTTTTTCTCTCTTTGGCATAAGACTGCTTTTCAGAATCAACCACATAAATCTCAAAATAAATAGGTCCTTTCAAAAGGGAGGAACATGACCATGTAAGTCATAGCATTGATCACAGAAAAGGCATTTATTTGAATGTACTGTTTTTGGGAGAGCCCACCAGTCCCAGAGAAGGTACTTTAAAGAAATGCATCTCATAACTTTTTTAGCATCCCAAGTTTAGTCTTGCTCTGAATAGCTACACTTACCATAACACCAAAAGGCAGAAGCCCCAGAAATCTCATAGTATTAGAGTAGATTAACATTTTCCCTATAGGGCAGCCCTCAAGAAAAAAAAAAAAAAACAAAAAACAAAACTTGTTTGAGGAAACAGGGGAGCCAGGTCCATAAATAGCATTCTCCCCTGGAAGCTTGTACCCTGTCCAGGAGTTGTGCTGCTGGAGGTATCAGCTTTTCAGTAAGGCTTGGAAGCAATATAATAATGATTTGGACTACAGATCCCAGACTACTTCTGCCACAAATCTAGGAGCATGACATGCTGAGTGTATTGAGTTCAAACTAAGGTGTAAGAATGTATTCTCCTTCCCCAAACGTACCCTGCAATTTCCATCAGTATTCCACCTTCCTGTCCAAACTCACTGTGTTCCTGTGAAACTGGTGCCACTTGTCTTCCGAGACACTTGGAATTCAGCGGTGATGATTCCTGCGCATGCTGCTTTTTGTTTATCACTTTGTAATGGCTCCAAAACCATTTGAGAAAAAGTCTCTGTGGAACATCACACATATATCAAGCTGTCCTTTTCTAAGGAGGTAACTACCCAAATAAAACAAATAGGGGAGTGACTGTTGCATCGATCCATTTAATTTCCATAGCTTTTACTAAATGTATATGGCAGATCTCATGAGGGTTATTTGTTGCCTATCCTCTTTTAGCACCTAACTGTATCTAAGAACTGGTGTCGTGGTTTGCACCCTTGCAAGGACATTAAGCACCGAAAGTTTACCTGAAAGTAATTACTTTTAGGTAGGAAAAGAAAACAAGTTTCAGGCAGCAATGCATGCACTGAGGATGGAAAGTAAAAGAGGTGATAGCATGGGCAGAAGGAAGGAGCAGACCCTTAAACACCACTCCAGAATGTGAACATGATGACAAAGAATTTACAAGTCCACAGCTAGAACCTGAGTTGACAGCTGCTTGCGAAAAATCGGTGACAGTTAGAGATGATCACATATCTCAGAAGAGGTAGAAGTGATTACCATAAGGTGCTGCAAATGTTTCTGATAATCCAGCATCTGCTCGAAAATCTATTCTAAGCAGGTAAAAAGTTCTAGACCCATGTTGTCCTCTCAGCCTCCCTGCATGCTGACAACAGAGCAGGCACAGCTGCAGTCCAGGCTGCCAATAGGGGCCCGGAACAGCAGGCAGCCTCACCAGGGTGTGCCTGCTTCAGGAGGAAATCTGTGGGATGGTTGAGGCATAAAAAGCATCAGCAGACAGAAAGGGCAAAAGGAAGAGCTAGCCAAGGGTTAGCAAGCGATAAACACATTAAGCAAGTAAGAGAAGAAGCAGCGGGCTGTAACTGATACACTGCTTGAAATAATACTTATTTAACTGTGTGAGAATTAAACAGGTCATGAAGCTGTTAAAAGGGGAAACAATGAAGTGCTAAGAGCTAACATAAGCATCTCTAAAATCTCTTCTCAGTGGCAGGTAACAGCAAGGGGATTTCTTTTTACCTGTCTTTTTTTTTGTTCCGATGCCCCTAAGAGCAGGCATCCCCCATCCTGACCGATTTAATTCTTAGCTTTCATTATGCTGTATCTTTTTTTGGAAAGTTTCCACCCAACACGATTTCTGTGTACACTAGGTGCACCACAAAAGTCACTGTTTGCTGTCTCTGTGACGCTTTCACAGTATTTACCTACGTGGAAGCCTGGGTCACTAGCGTTACTTCCCATACTAAATGCAGAAGGAGTTTCTTGTATTGCAGACACCCCCCCATGTGGTATCTGCTGGCAAATGCTGATTTCCAAATGGTGAAACTACTTATTTTTTATTTTAAAACAACATGAGAAATCACTGCTTTCTTTGCAAAGACAAAAAAATTACATATAGCCAGCCAGTACTCACAAAAGACCCTACAATAAATACCACTGTGGCATACAATTGAAACTGCCATGCAAGTCACAGAACCACAAAGCACAGAATATTCTGGGTTAGAAGGGACCGTCAGGGATCAGGTCTRACTCTTGGCCCTGCACAGCACCATCCCCAAGAACCACACCATGTGCTTGAGAGTGTTGTCCAAATGCTCCTTGAAATATGTCAGGCTGCTGCTCTGACCACTTCCCTGGGGAGTCTGTTCCAGTGCTCAAATACCACTCAGGTGAAAAAATGTTTTCTAATATCAAATGTCAGTCYCCATGAGAAATACCATGACACTTCTGTGGTGTGGAATGCCACTCCACCTTGGTGCACAATTAAAACCATGGTTGCATATGTCAACAAAAGAGACCCACCATACATTACAGCTGGTGGCTCCACAATTAGGAGAAATCTAATGCCTCAAGAAAGGTAGAAGACAGAGATGGCATAGAGTGACTAGACGTGGGGAGCTGAGATGACTCTCCTTCAGACCCTGTCATCTGAAATGTTCTCTCAAATTCTCTTCATGTTTTTCTGTTTTACAAAAGGACTATTTAAAATATGTCCCCACTCTCTTCCTCTTCCATCAGCACTACCTTCCTCCGCCTACACAGACCTCCTCCCTGCCACAGGGACTGAGGAGGTACAGCATTTCAATTAAATAGGGAGCATGCAGAACCCATGGCTAATTAAAAAATCCAGTGACCATGGGACTTACTGCTGTGTAGATGGAGGTTTCTCCACTTCCTTCAGCTCAGAGCAGTATAAACACAGAAATGTCTGCCTCTTAACATAAGACAAGGCAGAGTTTGTTTTATCCTATACACAAGAGTCCATTTATTGCTCCTTTGTAAAGGGCTGAGCCGCAAGCCAGTGCTGTTTGCTTTTGTTCTTTGATGATAATAGCCGTGTTGAAAGAGGGATCAGCAGGGCCGCTGCCTTTGTCTGGTGCAGCCCCAGCCATCCGCATGGGGTGGAAAGGAAGGAGGAGGATGGGGAGAGCAGGAGGAACAAAGAAAATGTTATTGTAGCTCAGATCATTTCCATGCCTGTATAGGAAACATCTGAGGTATTTTTCACTCTAACATTTTTAACAAGAAGTTTAACAAAGAAGGGCAGGTATCATGAGAGTGCACTTCTCTCTCCAGCTGGAAGACAAGGACAGCACAAACTTTCTACACGCATCAGTCCTACCAGTACTCATCACCTTGTCCTGAAGAGACCTACTTTTTTTTCCATCTCTGCAGCTCATTCAATCTTGTCCCCTTCTTTGATGTGCTGTGGACACCTGTCTTCTGCCAGCTAAACTGTGAGCCACTGACTGAATTCACACACCACAAACAAGCTGGCAGGCGGAAGCATCCTAGGCTAAGTGGAAATAAGCACCTAGAAGTGAATGGCACTAAAGTTTTCCAGCATCCCTCTCCAGCATTCTCTTGTTACTCTCTCTCTGAACATCACCATGTGGAGAGGAGGAGGGCAAAAGTAGTAATACTTAGAAGCATTTTTTGTCTCAGGAGACCCACTCCCAAATTAAAGGAAATCCAGCTTTTAGACACAAAAATTACCATATTCTGAAGCTTGTTCAGATATCAACACCTAAAAAAGCTTTTCTAAAGTAGATTTGGCTTTCATCATTCTGCAAATACAGAAAATGGATATGGGTAGAATTTCACTGACAGGAGCATGACTGGTTGGGAACTCAGTCACTTAATTTGACTTACTGATATAGATGGATGATATTGACAGATATAGATTAGATATAGATTAGGTATAGATAAACTGTTCAGAGACCATAGATTGATGCATTTATGGCAGTCAGTGAAATTATTCAAAAGAGACGTGATGAGCCAGCCTGGACTCCTGAAGTGTGGTAGTAAGAGATGTTGGTGACTCAAAACAAGGTGATTTCCTCTTAACTGAGCTCTGATGCAATATTTTAACAATATGAAGAGCTCTGCTTTGACTCAGCTGGAAGCCCCTCAAATTGCTGAAAGCAAATTCTTCATTAACTTGATACTTCATCAAACAAAGTGTTAATTTCAGATGCTGATTTGGCAAGTGGTCTCATTCCATCCTAATCTGTTCTGTTAAGGTAAACATATGGTCCCACTTCACCTCCTACAGACTCCTTTCTCTTCAGTACACAGTGGTTCAAAACCATCAGGGAGAGTTACAGCAACTCAAAAACAAACAGCATTTCCATTGTATAAACACCTTCTAACAACAATTTGCTTGGGTAAAGATGGGCTCACCAATGAGATCAACTCCAAGCATTAGCACAGCCCTGGACACAGTGCTTACACTGGACAGAGACACTTTGAAGATTGTTGTATTTATGGTTAACTAAGTTAAAATCTTGGCTCCACTGAATTCATAAAAGACTTGAAAATTACTTTAAGAGTGTCACGGTTTTCATCCTTCATATTTAGTTAACATCTTTTGTCTTACAATGGTAGTAGGATTCAGCCCTGGTATCCTTCCACTGATTCCAATGGGATTGATTTGCTAAATACTTAATTTGCTAAATGTTTGGGATACTGAAACAAATCCAAGACCACTCCAGCCTATGATGTCTGTCACTGAGCAACACACTGGGATCATGAGGAACTTCACAGTACTAGCAGGTGTAGGCCTTATTGTCTCACTCCAAAAGAATAGGACCCTGTAATTTGTGTTAATGGAGTGTTGAACACTTCTGATTTTATTCAGTAGAGATAAGTGGTGACACATACACAAACAAGTTCATTACAATCAATTACATTTCTCTGTGTTCTTTGTCCTGTGGGATCTCTTAGGCTGCCAGCCTCTTGGGAATAGTATTCACTTGATACATTGCATAGAATTGCATACATTTGTGGTACTGTGCTTTTGCACAGCTAATACTTGGGATCCCAAAGCACTTATTAGCTGTGAATATAGGAATCATTCATCCAGTACTGAAAAGCAGCCAGCTCTGAAGTGAAAGAGACAGATGTTTTACAGCTTATAGGAACACCATAGAGCAGTTTAGTGTGTCAGAACAACAAGAACTACTTAAAGAAGCAGAATGAAACTTGGCTGATTCTACTAAAAGTGCTGTGTGATTTTAAAGCACTCATGATTTAAATGAGGTGATGGGATTTGATTTCAAAACTTATCTGATTTCAAATCTTATTTGAATTACAGTGATTTGAGGCCTCTAATGCTTTTCTCCATACTGTGCACATTAATGTTGTGGGCAGCCTGCTCTCTCCACAGGATCAAATGTCAGGTTGACTGACCCGTGCCTGAGCACGTCACCTTCTAAAGCATATGAAACTTGAGTGGAGCCTTTATCTACTAAAGAAAATGGACCCTTTGCCTTAAGGGGCCAAGCTTTCTCCTCTCAGGCAACGAAGGTACTCAGGCACAGTGTGTGCTCGAGCTAGCTGGAGGGGCATTCACAAACCACTATGGTTTCGCTACAGTTGCATGGCCATATAGAAAACTGCTTTCATATCAATATAGTAGAGATGGATTAAGTATGCCTGCTGCTTTCAGAAACCAATGCACAGAGTTACTTAGCTACAGTAAGAGGAAAAAAAAAAACCATACAAAAAAAGCAGGAAAAATCTTAGAGAAATGAATTCCTAATAATCTCTCTAATTTACTCTGTATCATTACTATTCTTAGATAAAGTTGCTTGCTAATTTCACAGCTTTCAGTGAAAGTACCATCCTCTCCCACACATCCCAACAAATACGCTCATGTACATTCCTTGGGGCCCTGACTACATTGCCGGGGGTAAAGTCAATAGTTCTGTAGCCCACTATTCACAAAAATCCAACTGGAATTTAATTACTCAGTGCCCTCCAAACAATCTGTTGATCTTTACTTAAGCTGCCTGGATACAGTGCCCGAGCACTCCAAGACGGAACTTCTTTATGCTTCATCCTAGGTGTCTGGGTACTGGACAAAATACAGGATTTGCTCTCTGCAATTTTGCACAACACCCCCATGCATCTACATTCAGCCAGTTATGTTCCCAGTCTTGTGGGGAACACAAAGATAGATAACTGTATATCTTCTGAAGGGCAGATGCAAGTAGAAAAAAACAGTGTCCTTTGTATTCACCATAGACAGAATGAAAAGAAATTTATTATGCTGAAACACAAGTTTTGGCTTAATGTTATAAAAATTTGGTAGCAACAGGGTGGTGAGGCTCTGGACTAGCTTGGCTACTGAGAGCTTGCCAACGGCACTGAAGACTACTAAGAAAAGTCTAGACAAGTATTTCTCATCAATTTTTCAGATTCACCTGATCTTGTCTTGGAAAGACTAGCTGGCCTTGTGATGCTTTTCTATCCCCTTTTCTACGATTTTATTATTCTAATTCAAAACACACTCTACCCAGACAATCCCGTCAGTAGCATCTGCCCGGCATCATAAGGCACCAGGTTCAGTAATGGAGCAGGGCAGACACCAAGACCAAGCCTCTGACACCAGCTATGCACAGGTACTCAGGGAAGAGTCCAAGGAACTAAGAAAATTCACAGTACCATTATTAACAACTTCCAGCAATGAGACTGTTGGAGGTGGCATCATGATCAAAATGCTGATGACTCCTTGATGGACTTTTCCCTCCTTTAATTTGTCAGGTCTTTTCCAGAACTAGAATTGATGTGGTGTGAAACAGGTTTTGTTTGCTCATTTAAAACCCACAGCTGGGCATCCCCAACCTGTTGCTTTATAAAATACACAAATAAACATTCTCTGTTCAGCATCACCACAGCATTCTTGATTGTATCTACCTCACCTCCTGCTTTAGCCACTTCTTTTCTAAATTGAAGAGTGCTGGTCCATCAACACCCTCTGCATATGGCAGCTGTACTTTACTGATAGTGAAAAGACACCAAAGTTACCTACATCAAGACCAGTTTTGAAGTTTATTCTGGAGTTAGTTGTACCAGGCCATTTGTATAACTCGTATATTTCAGCACAGGTCTAAACCCATTGAAAGTCTCTCCCTCTCCTAGGTACCAATCTGGCCAAAACTCCAATGAGAACAAAGCTATTATTCTTGTCAGAAACGTGGACTGACAAGATAATGAATAAAAAATGCAGATTGTGTTTGAACAAAYCAGCCTAAGAGCACCCTACCATTCTGGAGGTCCTTGTTTCTCACCAGAGCCTGGTGCAGATCCAGACCTCTTCTTTCTGTTTAGCAGTATCATGCCTGCAGTCCTACAAAGAGCATTTATCTGCCCTAGAATTCACTTGCAATGCCTGGGCCAAGAACAAGCTATAGCTTCTGTGTCCAGAGAACAAACAAAGTATGTTACAGAATAACATGGACACTCTTGATAGCATGTGCCCAGGTTAGGCACACACAGTACACTGTCTCCTCCACAAACACTACCATTTGTCGTTCAAYGTTCCATGCAGACAGCAAAAGTCACCATATGGCTCATCATGTTACATACTGGGAATCAGAAAGATTTTCCACCTAAGTGGCCACTCACAGGGAGAAAAAAAAGGGACTAAATTACTTTCCAGACTTCAGCTAAAGTATATTTGTGACCACAATTTATAAGGCATTCATGTATTAGGAACAGTGGCATGGTCACATACAAAGTTGTTTTTCTGTTTTCTTAGGTCATCTTCAGTGGTGAAGAGAATACGATTTCTCTTTGCCTCGCAGCTTGGATGAAACAAGAACCTATGGCCTTCTAAAAGCACACAGGCATACTTCTACCTGCATTTTCACACTTCTATATCACTACCTAGGCATCTCTGTATCCGCTTCCATGCACACACTTATGCCTGGAAAGTCCTATCCTCATTCAGATTTCCTTTCACAGTGAGAAAGTCTCACACACTTTGCAAAACCTTTCAAAAACTATTTGTAATAGAGTTACGTTCCCATGGACAGTTGCTTCCTCATGTTTTAATTACAATTGAAACTATCTTCCCATTACAAGCCAAATTTTCTTTTGACTTTAACACGAACTAAATCAACTAATGTGACACTTCAGTGGCTGCATCATATCATAGCAAGAGTTATTCTTTTAAACTGGAGGTGACTCACAAAAGAGATGTTAGGGATACAGGAGTCAGTTTCTCTCCAATGGTCTTCTTTTAATTGATTTAGGCATCAGGAAAGGATGGCAACTGGATGGATGTCCCTAAATGAAATACCCTCCCTGCCAGGAATGCCTTCCTTGGATTCACCAACATAGCTACCTCACCTCTGACCGCTTGGATCCAGCAAAGGCAATACTGCTAGAAGGTTATCGGGACATAAAGACAACCAGGAGCTTGATAATGCTGATGCACAACAGTGGACTTTCCCAAGATGACCACCATGAAAACTCACCTATTTTTGAGCAGTCTTGTAACTTACACTAAAAAGTGAACTAGTCATATGACCCAAGAAGCTAAAACTAGTTTCATTGCTGGCAGTCTGCAATCTACTCAAAGCACTGAAACCAGGACCGCGTGTTTCACCCTCGGCCATATCACCTGTAAGGCTGACCCAGAGCCTGGAAAGGCAGGCATTACCCACGATACGCCACAGAAATAAAGTATCTCTCCTTCTGTTGAAGAAGAACCTACACACATGCTGAGTATTTTCAGCCTTGTCTAGCTCTCAGAACATCACCGTGACAGCTACCAAAGGCATTTACTACCACCAAATCCATTGAAAATTGTACTGCCTCCATTCCTCTCATCATCTAAAAAATGATGGATGGAAATAAACTTTGGGAGTATTTCCTATGACATATACATCAGTGAGAATATTCAATAAATAGTAACACAAAGGACAGAAAAAGGAATTAACACAAGGAGATAGATTTGGGGGGGAAAAAAAGTGATAAGTAAGCAGAGAAAGGTTTGTTAAGCCTATGAAATGCCCAAGCTATAATCTATTTGCTGTATCCAGTCTTGGAATTAATAAAACAAATCCCTTGATATGTCTGACAGAGTTATTAGAAGATGTTAATATTCCTCTTAGAGCAATCTGAAGAGGTGGAGCTGGAGCCACAGAATGCTGTGACCAGCCTAGTTTGGCAAGGGTGGAGGGAGAAGAGGGTACCTTCTCCAAACCCACCTGACTAGCATTGTCAGCACTACTTATTCCTGTCCAGCCAACTCTGGAAAGTGTCAGAGGCTGTAGAACAAGGGGCAAAGCTGCACAGAGAAAAACTCCCCATCCCCACATCTGCTGCCAATTCAACCTTACATGAAGCAGGAAGAGAGATGCTGTGCCACTGGTTCAGCCCTGTGATACCTGAGCCCTTCTCTGCTCACAGCAGGCCGGGGTGTCAGGTCACAGCAGGGAGGACATCCTGTACCACTGGTCTCAGAGGCCACCACCTGAGCACTGAAGAAGCATCAGCTTATGCAGACTTGGAGGGCAAGGAATATTCATTTACCTGGTTACACCTGGCACTTACTACTGCCATAAGCCAACACTCTCTGTGCTGCATTGCAGCATCCCAAGGCAAAAATGCTATATTACATCCATCTGCAAGGCACACAGATTTCCTGGAAAAATCAAGAGGTGACATTTCCCTTCATTAAAAGGGACCTCTCGCAGGCTCCACCCAGTAGCCCAGTTATTGTATCATGGTACCTCTTCGTTGGAAGGTCTAAGTAGAATTATCAGCATTTCACCACTGAATCCAGCTTACATCATGTTACACACCTCCCTAACATTCCTGAGAATATACATCTGTTCTTGAAAAATTGAGTGACGCGAGGGGATAAAACTCCCACTTTCTTTCTCAATATTGATTATAGTTAATACAGAGTCAAATCTAGGTTTATTACAGGATTTAGACGGGACTAATTTGGAATTCAGTTCTGTATTGGGAGGCTTGCAGACACCACCATATTCAAGGAGTTTATGATCTGGACCAGACCATGTCTGTTGTGTTGATCCTCGTACTTGGGGCTTGAAAAGCCCATATAACAGCAGTAGCAGTCACTGCATAGAAACCTGCTGCAGTGCCCTGTGCCAAGCTGTGCTATGGGGTGTTACACAGAAATAACACCCTAACCCATAAGGAAAAGATAAATGATTCTGTTTGCCACACAAAATAAAAGGCACTACAGCATGGGAAGGAGGAGGAAAATCCATTCAAGCTGGATAATAGCCAAGGTCCATTTGACAGAGCATGAAAGCAGGGCTCCAAGCCTCTGAAGTGATATAAGATTTACTCACTATCTATATTCTTCTTTTTATTATATCTTATTACAACGTCTACTTTATTACACCATTTGTTTTTGAGCCTTCTTATTTAGGTCCAGAAAAATCCCTGCACACTCTCTCTGTCTCCTACACCCACTCCCCAGCACTAAGGGAAAGACTCCTCAAAAAAGGCTGGCACAGTGCTGGTTAGCCGCTTGGCGCTGTCAGGTGCTAAGGTTTGTGCTTCAATAGGTCTCTCTGGCCAAGGAACCACTCACAGTCTCCTGTTCTAAACACTCATCTCCCTGAATTGTCTACTGATTTGAAAATAAAGACCATTGTCTTGAAATTTACTCCCTATCTATAATGCGCTAAGCATGCTTCTGGATTTGGTAAAAGTATCAACTAATTATTAATTCAGTCACTCCAATTCCAATTAAGATGGAGTTCCAGTGTGCCTGAAAAGTGAGAACTCTATTTATTACACATAAAAATATATAGCGCATGCTCCTCCAACTTACAACAATCATCCTAAACACAGCATGAGTAATCAGAAGAAATGCATCTTCTTTCCCTCTCCTTTCTACACTTACATATCATTTTTAGTGTATGTGTTAATAGGTTTTATACTCCATGTTATTGCTGTATTTGCTGCTGCAATATATATATATTAAAATTAAACAGAAGTCATCAGGAGGTTCTATTGGAAGCATTTGCCTTGTTTATTGTTGAAAGGCATTGCTTGGAAAAGAGTAACTGCTGACTTCAGTAAATGTGAAACGTAATGACGGGAAACAGCTGCATTCTGCATCTTTCAAAATGCTATATTTTCTTGTGTGATTGTCTAAATGTAGACCTGCAGCCTGCAGCAGAATCTATGCAGATGCAGGCCCAAGTGCATAATCACAGGACCTCATACCCACTGAATTCAGCAGATGTCTCTCTTCGCTGAATGGACTAGAATCAGGTCCCTAAAATTACCAGCACTCATATGCAGAAAAAAAATTGSTTTGTTTTTTCTTTTGATTAATGTGTTAATATAATACACATAAGCTCATACCCAGAAAAACAGAAAACAAAGAGGGTGTAGGAAAAAGGTGCACATCTTTTCAGTATTTAAAAAAAAAGGTTTAAAATCTCTACTCTTTCTAAATCTGTGAAAAAGAGTGTGTTCAGTAAATAGCTTCCATGCTCATCATCTCAGATTTGTTATACAAAAGACACTGCTGAAAAGTATGAAGCTTTTCACCTTCAAGCCACCAGTTCAAATCCACTGTAAGTCAATAAAGATTCAAAGTTATTCCCAACTAGCAGTCTTTCCATAACCTAAGTGGAATCAGATTAACAGACCCCTCAATTCATCTCCTGGCTGATTTCTGAATCCAGGCAATCCACCATCAATAACTGGCATCCAACAGTACACAAATGTGTTGAGCACTGTATAAACTGAGAGAGCCCAACACCCTTTCCCACCACGAAGACTGACAAACACACTGTCAAACACTAGCACTCATACCTCATTTGGGTACCAAGCACAGAAAAAACACAATTTAGTCTCTTATTTCTAAATGCAATCCCTTCACAGAAAATTTCCACCAGATGCTTGTTACATGTGTAAAAGCCAGTACCTCTCCTCCTGGAACTATTATTACTCAGCAGCCAGGATGCAGCCCTACGTGTTCATGCAGTAAAAGCGTGGAAAAGGAAGGCGTTAGGATCCACAGCATATGTCAGGCTGTTCCAGAGCATTTGTACCTCCATGTCTGATGAGGTCAAGGAGAACCACAGCCCCTTCTTATTCCCCGAGCAATTCAGGGTCTGTAACTGCAGCATGAACCAGGGAAAGCCATTCAACTTACTCTGATTACACCTTACAGAGATTCACTGCCAGGTGAGTAATCAGTCCCACACCTAATGAGCTAATAAAAACTTCCTTCACTAGGAAGACACTGCCTCGAAATAAAACAACAGCATTTAGGGAGCAGAGATGCAATTCATCTTTGGATTTCAGTGATAGTCATAAGCACTATTGCTGAGAGATTTGGAAGAGGGATGGTACCTTCTTTTCTATGCCTTCTAATTACTAAAAGGGTAATATCTGTTCTCTCTTCTTCAGGAATATGTCAGTATGGACCCCACCGGAAATTGCTGGAAAACAATAGCCTTCCAGGATTGTAGGAGAAACGTATTTTAGCTACATCAAGGAGTGACTGGAAGACAGTATTCCTGAACTGGCATCTGGCCTAGCAGTGTTTTCAAAGACATAATGTTTAACAAGATTAAAGAATTTGATTATTCTGTATTGTCACCTCACAACATGATGCAGAAACAGGTATTAACATGGGCTTTTGACTTCACAGAATTACAAAGTAGTTGAGGTTTCAAGGGACATCTCGCAACCATTTATTCTGACCACCCAGCTCCATCAGGTCAAAGTAGAGCAAATTGCTCAGGACTTTCACTAGTCAGGTTTTTACTGCATTCAAATATGAAGGACCTTGCAACAGTTGGTGGAGTGAGCCTGGATATGCAAAACAGCATGTTCATTTAAAGATAGTTGATAAAACCTGGCATGCATCCACATAAAATGGAAGAAGGAAGGAGGAATGGCCAGCATTTAGACATCTAGACCAGTATGACAACCCCAATACGGTCATTTGGTAAAAGATGATCAGCAAAATCATTGCCTTGGACCACCTAATCCTGGATATAAGGCAGCATACATGGGGAAGTAGTAGAAAACTACACAGTTGCAAAATTAAGGCAATAGAAACCTAGCACAGGCAGTAYATAGAGAAGCAGATGAAGCACTTGGTATCTTCCCTTGTAAACAAGTCGGTCATGGAATATTTGTATTAGCAAAATGTACAGAAGAAGATTTATAAGGACTTTACTCAGCAGCCACCAGTTGCTGGGTATCAAAAGTCTGCTGAGGAAGCTTGCAGTTTGGAGGTATAGAGAAAAAGTGTTAATACTAGATCCAGATCCTGATGATTTCCCAGTGAGAGAACAATTGAGTGCATCTTCCTGGCTGTTGATATCATGTAACATTCTATGCACATCTTGCTTATCAGCCATGAGAGAACAGAACCCTATAAAAGAAGCAGAAACACTATGTAGACCAGCCCTGACCACTTTCCAATCCAGGTTATTACTGTAGCTTCATCTCCTTCCTAGAGCACACCACTCACCACTGCAGATAGCTCAAGAGACTATCTGCGCCTTACAGTGATATTGCTCTGGAATGGTGATGACCATTGTCACTGCAGGGAGGACAATAAGGAATATTCTTTTTCTCCAGGATTAGCCATAAGACATTGAAATAAAAACAAGCCTTGCTTTATGGTGCCTAGACAGAATATATTGACCTTGGTCATGCTCCAGAAGGTCAAAGGTGAAATCGAACAAATAGCATCAGTTCTGCACACCACCACTTGAGAAGCCAATTCCTTCTCATCAGCATAATACAGTTTAATCCCTAGAGAAAAAAGAAACTATCCAAGGGGAGGATATTGCCCATCAGTCATAATGTCCATGAAGTTAATTACTTGTTATGAGTGGAAGAGAAACTGTTGTAGCTTCTATCTACCAGGGAAGTGGAATACTCTTCTACTCCAAATGCTGAATGCTTGATGAAACCTTTGCAATAACATAAAGAATAAGGTAAAAAAATAAAATAGCGCTTGTATTAGGAACACTGAGGTCAACAGGATCACCCCAAGGTGTATCCTACAGACTGGGTAACAGTACGAAAGAACTGTCTTGCGCCAGTCTTGAGCTTGGTGATGTCAGAGGATAAAGGCCCGCTTCACCAGTCTACATCTAAGACAGAAGACAGTATGTATGCATCTGCTGGGTTCATTCAGACCCAGAAGAGGCAAACAACCTCCCTTATTATTTGGCATAATGGAGCATGAGCAAAAGCTACCTCTTCACTCCTACATAGTCTCTTGAACGACTCACAAAGAAAGCAACACCCACTTCTACTGGGGCAAGCTTTCTTAGGAGTGACACCCTGAAAAAGAATGGTGAAAAGGGTACAAAAGATCAAACTGGTCAAGTAGCTACAGCCATATTGAATTTACAAAAGAGGATGAGTCTGTCTCCAAAGATTTATACACTAAACTCTGTAAGTACTCCAAATCACCACTGCAAATTTGCAGGTGTTTAATGTGTGTGGGCTGTATTATCAGGGAAAAAGACAACTCTTATCCTCCAATATCTCACTAAACTTTAGGTTGGTAAGAAAGTTAAATCTGTTGACCTGAGAAATGCATTCGCTGCAACTCAATGATAAAATGCAAAACCCTAGAAAAGACAAGTTGGGCCTTCTGATATTTCAGAACATGCAGTCCTGTCCTGAATTACAGCTATGAAGTCTCAAGGGAGCACTAGTACTGCTCCCTCACCAGATTTTATTCTTCACAGTCTTTCTCCACACCAATAGGAAAACACATTTGCCATTGTCTCAAGTGCAATGAACACCACCTTCTTACCAACTCCAGATCACTCAGCAGTGCACAGTCTCACAGCATATAGAGTATCATTGGTTTGCTGGATATTAGCCAGCTTTAGGCTATTCCTAACAAAGTCTGAGGCAGGACCTTTGCAATCATCTTAGAATATACAGGACTTGGCTCCACTACCAATGATGATCAAGACAGCCTTGTGCTGCTCTGTCAGCCCATGACAGACATCAGCTCTAGCTGTTTTCTGCCGGCTATAGTTTTCACATCAGTCTTTGCTTTCCCATCTGCTATAGGAGGCATTGAATGAAGCCACCTCATTTGGGAGCAGGAGGCCAGAGCGTGTCTCCAATAGGACCTTCAAAGACCGCTCCAGCAGATGGAGCTTTTACCTCATATCTTGCAATTTACACAGTTCTGTGGAGAATGACAAGTCAGGCATCTGCTCCTTTCTGCGATTCCCACACACAGAAGAGAAGCCAGTTATGTCCATCCCATATAATGATCAATCCTGGAAAATACAGAGCTCTTAAAACTGGCAGGGCTTTGAATCCCAGAGGGGTCAGGAGGAGTCAGTTCAGACAGATGGTCTAGGAAATGAGAGAGATGAGTATTTTCTCAGACATTAGTTTAGTTTGGGTATGTCAGCCATGTTCCACTATCTAGTTCTCTGTCCTAAGGTCTGGAGGGAAATGAAAGAAGGTCACAACACCTTTACATCATCCTATTAAAGGAAAGGGAGACTCAAAGTTCCTACAGCTCTTCTAATTCAATCTATAAGGAATGTGTGGGCCCAATAGGATCCATAGTGACATCTGAAGACCTAGAAGACTTCACTCCCCAAAGCCAAGAGCAGAGGAATGAGGAATGCTGTAGGAAAAAGAAGATTCGTGCATCACCGCATTCTTCTTTTACCTGGCAAGGTTCTTGGGACACATTTGACAAGGGATAGGAAGGCGTGAAGAGTGTGTCTCTAGTATCAGGTGGCAAATTCCAGCAAAGGAATCAAAAGGAGGGAGATTTAGATGATGTTCATGGAAGAGATCCTCAAAGATGTGGACATTTCACTTAGCTAAGGACAAATACTAGAATGCAAACATGGAAGTACAGCTTTACCTTCCAACTGAGTGCCTTGAAAGCTGATCACTTTTCTATGCTTGGACAGCTTTCCCACTACAAACACACAGCAGGACTGGGTTCTCCCTTGCTGACTCGCTTTCTTTTTCTCCAGTCGCAAAGCCCAACCCCCAGCCTCCTGTAGCTTTGCCTCAGAAAGACAGCTTTGCCTCTCAGCGCCAGTATGCAAAAGCCAGCCTGGCCAGTCACAACCAGGAGGCTCTTCCCCTGCTAGCCATGATCATCTTGACAGTTTTGCTTTCTCCTCGCATCACCTGTCATCTCTCTCACTGCACCTCCCCTCCCTGAAATCAGCCTCCTCTATCTACCACTTTAGGGTTGGGGGAAAAAGGAATGAAGATCAATGCCAAAGTCAGAGCGCTATCTCCTTCTTTCCTTCTCCCACCAGAGTGATAAGCCAAACAGAGCCAGGGTCAAGCCTGGATGGGACAATTAGGCTGGAGAAAAAGCCATGAAAAGCAGCAGAACTGTAAGCAGCTACAAAAATCAGCACATACTTCTGCTCTGAGAAAGGAGCAGCTGGAGTGCTGATGTTTACAGAAAAGATCCACATAGTCACAGGTCTGCACACCACTCTCCAAGCATCTAGCATGGAGATAATAGCTCTACAAATACATCTCAGTTTGGACTGGCCACTCACTTTTCTGTGAGTATCTTGGGATCCAGTTTGGCAGCGCTACCAACAAATGTCACTCCTGATCTTGGGATTGCATGTTAGTTTAGATCTGTTTCCTTCTGGCCTAGTTCTGATGATGAGTTTTATTACAGACATAAAGGAATTCCAGTGATGTGGTTCTTCACAGCATCAACGATTAAATTGTTGTGCACTGCACTAAAATAATTCGTACATAATGCTTACAGCTTCAAATAATTTAATTTAAACAGCTTCCATAATAAATGCCAGTCAGAACTGTGAGTTTCCCCTGAGCAGAAGAGTCCTACTTATACTCCTGTATGTTATGCAGTAAAATAGAATATATGCTAGAGGACAACATGATTAAATGCAGTATATCACAATCACATAGAAAATAAGAGGGCACTTTTGGGCTAAAGAGCATCTACTCATGTTTTCTCATTATGTTATTGTTTCCAGCACAAGAACAAGATCATCATGCTCCACCTGCCACCATCTTCATTCCACACTGAACTTGCTGCTCACTTGGGTAACACTTCTTTGCCAGGCAACTTTGTTTTCAAGGGTAACATTAGAAATGGGGCATACTGGAATCATTTTTAGTGTCTAATGAAGAGATTTTTGGGCAACAAACACAGAAGAAAGAACACTTGAAAATATTTTTTCAGCTGCTCAAAGAGAGTAAAGACAAAAAAGAAAAGGTCTTTTCAGGAATCCATTTTCCATGTGATTTTCCTTCTGCTCATGTCTTGGAGAGGTGTATCCTTTGCTGGGTAAAAAACTGTCTGGATGGCCAAGGCCCAAGACCAGTGGTGAATGGAGCCACATCCAGCTGGTGGCCAGTCACAAGTGGAGTTCTCCAAGGCTCAGTATTGGGACTAGTTCTGTTTAATATCTTTATCAATGATCTAGACGAGGGGATCAAGTGCAGCCTTAGTTTGCAGATGACATCAAGTTGGGTGGGAACGTTGTTCTGCTGGAGGGCAGGAGGGATCTTCAACGGTATCTGGACAGGCAGGATTGATAGGCTGAGGCCAATGGTTGAGGTTCAACAAGGTCAAGTGTCAGGTCCTGCATTTGGGTCACAACAACTCCATTCATCACTGCAGGCTTGGGGAAGAGTGGTTGCAAAGCAGCCCAGAGGAAAAGAACGTGGGGGTGCTGGTCGACAGTAGCTGAGCATGAGCCAGCACGTGCACAGGTGGCCAAGAAAGCCAGTGGCATCCTGGCTTGGCTCAAAATTAGCGTAATTAGCAGGACCAGGGCAGTGATTACTCCCCCATACTCAGCACTGGTGAGGCCGCACCTTGAGTCCTGTATTCAGTTCTGGGTCCCTCACTACAAGAAAGACATTGAGGTGCTGGAGTGTGTCCAGAGAACGGAGCTGGTGAAGGGTCTAGAGAGTAAGTCTGATGAGAAGCAGCTGAGGGAGCTGGGGAAGAGGAATAGCCTGGAGAAGAGGAAGCTCAGGTGAGACCTTATCCCTCTTTACAACTACCTGAAAGGAGGTTGTGGCCAGGTGAGGACTGGCCTCTTTCCCAAGTAACAAGTGATAGCATGAGAGGACAGAGTCAAGTTGTGCCAGGGGACACTCAGGCTGGATATTAGGAAAAATTTCTTTACAAAAAGGGTTGCCAAGCACTGGAACAAGCTGCCCAGGGGAGTGGTTGAGTCACCATTGCTTGGAGGTATTTAAAAAAACGTTTAGATGTAGCACTTAGTGGTAGGTTAATGGTTGGACTTGATGATCTTAGATGTCTTTTCCAACCTAAATGATTCTACGAAAATAACCAACGAAACAAAAAAGTCAAATCAAAAACCCTTCTTTCTCCATCACATATGAACAACCTTCTATACAATCAGTTCTACTCAGCTGCAAGTTCAGCACAGAAGAGTCCTGCCTTCAGTGGTTCATTGGAGCCACTCCACTCTGGAGCAAAGTTACCAGTAAAACTCAGTGTTTCTATGGACAATGAAAACTGGACAGGAAGAGAAGGTTACATGAGAGCCTTATTGTTGCAGGTTTGCAGAAATTCAGAAGGAAGGGGAAAGATAAAACCACAATACGCTTTCTCCTGTCACCTTCCATCCAAGGGGATGTTCAGTAAAGTATTCAAATACTTGAAATTAGTATTTCTTTTTGGTATTTTAAGTGAGATAGTAAGCCTTTCTCTACTGGAAACATTCAGAAAAACTGGATCCTGTCTTGAAAAGTTGTATCAAAGCAAACGTAAACCACAGATGGGCAAAACCAGCTAAAACTTTTTATTGCTACAAGTCTATTTTTCTTCATTACTAACTCTAAAACGACACTAAGCAGGTGAATCCATAAAGCATAGCCCAAGTAGTGCAGCCTACTGGCAAGAGGTACAGAACAAGCTGGTTCAAGGTGGTTTTGGCTGAAAAAGTTATGCAACAACAGCCTCAAAGGCATAACTTCTTGGATATGGGCAATCCAATCCACCAAAAAGAATAAAAAGAGGTATTTCTTTGAATTTCAACTGAAATTTTACAAGAATCCCTAAAATCCAATGCTCTGTTTTTAGCTTCACATTCAGTATAAACCACAGTATTTGYGGCTTTTCTAGCACACTTGGAAAAAACTAGATAAACTACTACATTGTTTAATACTAGGATTTAGCATTCTGGATTCCAATTCTACCTCAGGCAGCTTCTGACTTGATACCCTTCAATAATTCACATTCTGCTTGCCTCTCAGTTTTGCCATCAGTAAAATGGAGATAACATGCATTTCACAGTGCAATAGAGTGATGTGAAGGCTGACTGATTTATCAGTAGTTGTGAGATGCTTAGGAATACTCTGATGAAATGTGCCACATGTATGCACAATTTATTATTAACCTGACAGCGGTTTAGGTCTTTTATTTTCCTGCCTTGCACACGATGCAAGTGCAGGATGCCTGAAGCACATTTGAATGGACACCATGTGGCATTTTGATTGTAGCAGGTACYACCATTTAATTCTGAAATTCACAACTTTAACATCACATTTAAGCAGGATTTTTGCAATTAATTTTCCTTCTTCACTCAGTTTTAAAAGAAGAACTTTTGATTGGTCTTGGGTATACTTCAGTATCAGATCATTAAAATTATGAAAGGCAAACACAGGCAAGGAAAGAATCTCACAGAGGAATGAGCTCTTTGGGCTAAATCTTTAGAGGTGAAAAAGGACAGAAATAAATACAATATGAAGGTAAAATGATCAAAACTATTATTTTGAATTCCAGACCAGTCACAAGGCTCCAAGGTGCCTGAATCACTTTTGAAAATGGGTCTTAAAAGTAATTTTTTTAACTGACAAGATCAACAAATCTAGGTAGATTTGTGTTTAGTTCTTAGTTAAGAACATCTTTCATCAGATGAATGAAAGCTTTGCTTGACTAAAGAGCACTTGGTGTATGGAGTTAACATTAAGTTGAATACTATTTATGGGACCAGATGTGCAAGAAAACATTTTATACAATGATCTTTACATTTGATATATTTACTACAGAACAGCTCATTAATGACACAGTATCTGCAAGTTAAAATAATTCACGTGCCCATGTTGCAGCAGAGCTGTGCACAAGGAGACAACAGCTGGGCAACTCTAAGGATAGAAACTAAACCAGATGCAACCTACATTTTGTTTCACTCCCAGACCTGAAAAGGGGCTTAAATTGGTTTAGTCAGCTTTCCAACAACAATATTTTGTCAATTAACCAGGAGGAAACTGAAGCAATTTCAGCTCTGGAAGAAAACTAGTGGAGTCTATTACAAATGCCCCAAAATAGTGTGATATAGATTCATAGATTTTTAAGACCAGAGGGAGCACTAAACAGATCTACAATACAGTGGTGACCTCCACTGTAAGTGGTAACGGGGCTATAATTAAACACCATTGACAAATGAGGTCTGAAATCACAGCAAATTGTTCTCCCGAGATAGAGGATCTGTTACTTAGTACTTCGGTTTAGCTATCTTTTGCCTCAGGCATACTGGGAGTCACCACACTGGCAGCGGCAATGACAGGGAAAACATCTCAGAGCTCAAGAATGACTGTCATGCCATACTAGTGCAGATCCCAAGTGATTTTCATAGGCAGAGCCTTGCTCAGCCAGCCCAAATCTCTGCTTGGGCTGGCTGCATTTCAAAGAGCATTTCTTGCACAGACAGGTATTTGTTATGCTCTTCTTTGGGAATGCCTGCTGCCTAGACCTTAGGTCCAGCTACATTGTAAACTACTTAGGTTCAATCCAACACACTAAAAAGCTATAAACCAAACTGCTGACAATCCCAGCCTCTCAAATCAGCAACTGGGGTTCTTTGTTAATATACTCAGCCTTTCTACCTTCACTGTCACTGTTGAGACTCTGCACTGTTCAATGACACATCTGAGAAGCCAAATGCAGAAGAGCCCACTTGAATCCTGTCCACTCAAAATTATTCCTTCAGCCTTTCTTTCAGTGGAGCTCTTGACAAACAGCAATACCTATGGATCTGTCACTCTCAAAGAACTGAAATGATAACAGTGCTTCACACCACTCTTCTCTCCTGGGAGGTTTCAAAGGGCACCAGTCTGGTCATTGCTCTACCTGTGCTCCAGGCTCCACTTGCTGCCTGTAAGCTGGAGATCTGTTCTCCTCTCTGGTCAAGTTTAACCAGTTCCCACAGCTGGAGCATGGTGGGGCTGAGTCCATGGGTTTTCATTAGTGCCATTTGGTCAGTGTGGGAGTACATGCCCCTTTCTTAAAACACTTGAAAATTTTTGTAATATATTGCAGTTCATCAGTAGTAGATCCGTATTAGGGATAATCACGTCAGWAAGTTATAAAATAAGCTACAATTTTATGTAGATATAGAGTGCATTTTTTTAAAAAAAATCTGAATTCAGAAATTCTATGAAATAAAAATACATTGGTTTTTTTCCACAGATTGTCATCCAAATCAGTGTTTCTTTTTCCAACATATTTTGATCTGAATGAAACCACCATTTCTCATGAGGAAAACACTTCCAATCTGTCTGATTCTTATGTGTCTTAGCTGGTCAAACTGTAACTTCACATGTCTTTCATTCAAACATGCCACAAGATAGGGCAGGCAAACACCAGACTGCCTTAGAGATACATTTCTGTGTAAGATGCAAAGTAGAGGTAATGGTTATAGGTATACAGGCCTCGTATCTGTTCAAAACCAGCAGGCTTTGGAATTAGTTGTACATGTGTTCATTGCTGCAGTTGAGACACAACTGAGCATTTCAGCTTAAGCAATGAAGGAAAACAGAGAATTTAGGAGGAGACAGCCAGCAAGCTAAATTACAAATTGATCACTGGAGCACTACTTTCTTGTTTCAATGAAGAAATAAAAAAATCACATCTCCAACAACACAGTGCCCACTAGAGGAACCCTGAAGAGGATTTTGTCATTTTCTGCAGTATCCAATGTTTATCAGACGGTTTTCCACACAATAATAAACTTATAGTCATAACAGTATCATCATATTCCAAGCTCTGTGATCACACAGCTACCAGTACCTAATCTGGCAAATTTTCTGCTAGATATGCCTGTATGAGTTCTGCCCCATCTTTGACACTAGTATAAACATACCTCTAGCTCTGGTTATCCTGAGAGATAGCAATGCTACTGCTTCTCATGGGCAATATATCCATCCATAACTTTTTATGTTCATTGATCTCCTGTTATCTTCCTTAAAGTCAAAGCTATGTGAATTACAAGGACCTAGACAGACCTCCCATTACACCAGAGGTCTGGTAGGCATCATGCAGGGTAGTTCCTTTGCACAGCCCCCCACCTCCTACCACACCAAGTCCCACGGCAGGTCTCACAGAAGCCACAGAGAAAAAGACAAAAGACAGGAGCAAAAATACAGAAATTCTGCTTACTTTTCCAGCTTTTTCTTTTAGGTGGTCCTAGACAAGCACTTTAATCTCCTTTCCTCTTCACAAACCTCATCTTTTCCTTTTTTCCCTTACTTTTTTAATCAGCAATTTATTAAGGAATGATTCCACACACTTCTTCCCCATTTAAAAAAATTCTTTGGGGAACAGAAGCAATTTCAACCATGTACAGAAAGAAGCTTAAGGAATTTAGCTGCAAATACAACTGAACTACGAAATTTGCAGATCACAAAACTAGCCACTCTCTTCACTGCTAGCCATGCTGCTGCGGTGATCCAACTTTAATGCAGTTTGCCACAGAGCAATATTTCTTAGATACTGTCACTTTAGGTTTCTCCTCCTCACAGAGTCTTAAGCTTTGTAACAGGTCAGCTTGGTTTGAAATTCTCTCTAACTGTATTGTCATTAGTCAGTTTGAATGTGTTCTTCCTCTGAAGATRCTTCATTGGTTTYCTCTCATGTATCTCTAAGCTCATTRGTTGCACACTGTTATCCCTAYCCCTTAAAGCAGCAGAGACAGAGCGGGAAAAGCRCCTCTCTGCTAACCTCCCCTTCAAGAYATGCACCCTGTCCTCCTRGGCAGAGAAGAAATAAACTCAGAATATGGTTACAGAGAGTCCTCTCTCTCATTCCTTTTACCTTCGCTGCTGCCCCTGTGAAACTGCCTGTGGTAAAAAGCTGTCAGCTTGCGTGGACTGGGAAGAAACCCTGCAGATCGCTCCGGCCCCAGCTGAATACAGCAAAAAGGGGGGCCAAAGCGATACCATGCCTCAACTCTTGTTCCTGACCAGCCTCAGTGAAGAAACATGCGTTTGGTTCCAAGGATTTCTCCTACATTACCTTGAGGAGAAAGGTACCAAGAGGCACTCTGACCCTGAAAGCCAGGCTTCCAAGATGGAAGCAGCAGGAATAACCAGAAAATCAAACACATGCCTGTGGAGACACATCAGAGGTTTGGAAAACTCAGACAGTGTCATTTTTCTCAAGTACTAAGGCAACAAACCACAAAGAAATGAAAATCCTCCCAAGAGACTACAGAGTCCAAGAAAGGCTTCTGAGTAAATGCAGCAGCCAAGCAAACTATGGGGTCTGCCAGCACTATTAGAGATTGAAGCCTGGTTTTAACCTACAGCTCAAATTTCTACATCTACAAAGGAACTGCTTCCTTCTTTTCTGATAAAGGTCTCTTGCCAAATACTTAGAGCCAAACCCTGTCCATTATATTCACTCAGGTTACTTAACTGGTCAAATTCCACAATAAGAGGAGGAAGATCACACCTCAGAGCAAAATCCCAAGAGCCAAGTATACCTTTCCTCCCTGCCCTACATTGCAAACTGCAGACCAGCTACAAATACACCTGCTGTATCTAATAAGCAGTTAGAGCTTTGATGAGAGTTAACAGGAAAAGAAAGAAGATTTTTACCTACCCTTTCAGTGCCTTAGAACCACAAAACACTTGCCAGCTTTGCACTAATTAAACACTCAGAAACAATCCAATGGGCTTTCTTTGCTATCCTGCTTTTTATGCATAGAGGAACAGAGGAAGTGCAAACTCTGCCATTCTGCTCGGGTAGCCTTTTATGCTCTCTTTGCTTTCCCTGACAGCACAAGGTCGAGGCATGGAGCCTCGAGCATGGAGGGTGAAAGGGGCAGGCTGAAACCAGCAGCCACAGCAGGGAGAGTACCAATGCAGACAGGTAGGCAGAGGTGGGCCACCATACAAGAAAAAGCATCTGATCAGCATCTGAGGTTCATGGCAGAGGACATTTGTGGGAAGTCAGTGAAGCACATGGGTCAGATAAAAAAAAAAAAGTCAAAAGCTCTGCTTTTCCCATTGCTCATACCAGCACCCTGCAGAGCAGCATCTGCTCCATGTCACCAACAGAGAAGAGGCTACACTGCTGATCTGGCTCTRTTCTTACCAGCACAGCTGCAGCCTGGCCTGAGAAGGGTCTGCCTACTCACAGCATGACACTGCACAGAGCAGCAGGAAACTGAGAGATTTCTGTCGAAAAGAAAGATGAGGAGCACTCCTCAAAGATGGCCACTTAACAAGGAAAACCACCTTAATTTCTAACTGCATGTCCTAGCTAAAAAACTGACAATCAAATCAGGTCATCCTACTGGGTGTTCATGCATTATCATCATTTACTTGTCATGCTAAGATATTTATATGTCTCTATCACTGTCATACAGAAGCATATGGGATTTTTAATACCTGGAGTACAGGAAGCCCCACTGGCTACATATTTCAGATATGGAAACTGAGACACAGAGGGTAACCAGGTACATATCCTCTGCAAAGAAAGGTCAATTGATTCAGTCTTGAGTCCTTTAGTCTGCCAGCAAATCACTCCAGGGATGCAGAAAGACTGTGGCAGAAATGGAAATCAGCCTCTTAGGTGCTAACATTCTTATGACCAGACCATTCAAGTTCTGCTGCCCTGCTCCACTTTCTTTACACATTATACCTTGGTCTCTTTTCATAATAATGAGGTGAACAATTGTACATGCAGGCAGGGCCTGGAGAGCTGACACAGCATAACTGGCAAAGGTGTCAGCAACACAGAATGTGAATCCAGTGTACTCGGGTCTCAGCCCCATTTCAGAGCAAACACATTCAAATACAAACCAGTTCTGCTTCAAGTAGATTGTGACATCCACAATCCTCTCTACCCCTCCACATCTACTTCTCTCAGCCCTCGGGCTGTTTTGCACCCAGTTGTCAGCTCCTGGACCTGCTTACGGCTGGAAAAAGGGCAAATACTTTGGTCTGCAGGGTGGGTTTACAATGGCAGTGAGCCTGTCTGCAATGAAGGACTGTGGGAGAGACACACACATACACCCAAAAGTCACATTGCAGTCTCTGGACAGCAATAACACAGCAGTTGCTTTGCTTTCTATRGGGAGAGAAAAAAAGCTTTTCTGTCCATCAAGTTCAAAGTCGGTCAGCAAAGAAACAGAGGCAAAACGAAATCAGAAGTTGGCCCAGGACAGGTGGCCATTCTACCATTTCATCACATGGATTACCACCTTCTCCCACACCGGAGAGCACTCAGTGCTGAGGTCGACGTGCAGAGGCTCATCTTCTCTGAGTGGTGACAGAGTACGCCGGACAGATGTGGTCCTCCTCTGATTCTCTCCTTGGAGCTTTGTGGCACTGTTTCCAGCATCCTCAAGGTATCTGGGAGGATTATTGCCCTCCATTTTCCACCAAAACATAACAAAAATTACCCTGTGGCGAATGCCTTGCACACCTCCATACTAGAATAAGGATGAAAGCAACAGCTACAGCATRTGCTGTCTTGCTTGGGGCTATATTTACTGCTGATTGACCTCCATGACAAGCTGCCTAGCTCAGCAGAAGCATGTACAGTAATAATAAATCAGTTCTTCCCTCTCCCCTTCCTTTTTTTTTTTTTTTAGGGCAAAACCAAAGGGAAATAAACCTTTCTTCAGAAATGGAGTTGGAAATCCATAAGTTGGAAAGAGAAAATTTCTGATTCTGCTCACTTTCCTAATTATTACTAGTTACTTTAATTTCAATCTTTATTTAGTGATGCCCAAAAATTCCAGTTTAGATCTTAGCTGTGCACACTTTGGGACAGAGCAGGAGCCAGAAGGCTGGTCTGTGGGCTCACAGTGAATGCTTGTATCCAAACTCCACCTAGATTTAGTCCTCCAGAAGTTCTGTCAGCCCATTCAGATCTACTCTTTGCAAAAGCCAAGAACTTGTCTTTTATTCTATCAGGCAGGTAAAACCAATATGGAGCAGCTGATGTAAACAGTCTATATAAGCTATGGTTTACTCTTTTATAAAATAACATTTTATAAAATAACATTTTCTTCCTAGTCCTTTTTCCTGAGTTCCACCTTCTCCTGGTCCACAAATTATTCTCGCTCTTCATCAGTTCCACCTTACACCAAAGAGCAAACTCCTTTGTACCCAACCACCACCTGCTTCATTTTATCAGAGATGTCCAAGCTTCACCTAACTGAAGGCTTTAACGTCTCTTTTGCCCAAAGTCTGCAACTTACCTGCAATCAAGCAGAAAAGGATTGTAGCCCCATGGTCATCTATAATACAGGAGAGTGAAACTAGAAGAATATAGYTGTCGGCATGTACTGCAGCTAGACTATTTGAGTCAATGGCACTCCCCATACAGGGTCCTGCAATTTCCCTGCAACTCCCCTGCATTAAAAGCAAGGGAGACTATGAAACAAATCCAGCTAGCTCTGGAGTTGCAGGCAGTCCACAGTTAGTGAGGGGACATGGGTCCTTGGCATCTTCTGTGAAAGGGTATGTAGGATCTAAATACAAATTCTGTGGCTCCTGCTCAGTTTTAATATTTATCGTTAAGAATAACAAATGGTGCTTAAACTGCACTTTGGAATTTCAAAGCACTTTATAAACATTAATATCTGAACACATCATCTTTCTCTGGTGCTTATCAAAAAAATTACAACCAGACTGGAAAAAATACTATAATTTTAAATACAACCAAAGGAACTTAAACCAGGAAGAATGAGCAAGAGAAAGAGATGGGGAAAATGAAATTGCTGCAAAATGAAGTCATGGGCAGAGTTCTTACCAGCTTTCTGCCCAATGGCCAGTGCTGTGACATAAGAAGTGACATAAACCAGCAGATTTGCCCCTTGCAATATTTACTCCACACACCTTGGAGACCATCAATTCTAGAGTTTTGTAGCGGTGAATGAAGATCTGGGCCCGTCCAAAGTGCATGCCAGAACTGCCTGCTGTCCTCTAGAACAGCAGAGCACAAGACCAAATGGATGGTCTGCAACTGTTTATTGCTGGTGAATTCAACAACYGATTTATATTCATCTATCAAGGAATATGCAAGTGGAAGCAAATATTATGGTCATATTCATTTGTTTCTGATTACAAAATGTATGTAAATGTATATGCAAATTAAGTGCATGCATCAGGCTCATGGCAAAGTGCCAAACTATCCCTTAGTGTTACAAAGACTGGGGTGGCTGGCAAGGAGATACACTGACTGCAAGTGAGGTTAGGCAGTCCCTTCGGATACAGCCAAGGCTGGGCTGCTACGAAGGGGCAGGAAGAGGATAAATCTCACAATAACATGTCACTTTAAACGAAGCTGAGGGGCTATAGAAAAATCTGTTCCCAATGCAGTTAAAAGTGTGATAATTACAGAGCAACGGGCTCCTCTGTCATTCAGCAGGCAGCATCCCCAGGAAATCTTGCTCTGTAATCAAGGGAAGAGGTGCAATCAAGCCCGTATTCAGGCTTCGTTTAGAAACAGCCCCTGCAGGCAACACAAAGGCTTCAGCATGGTGCTTTGTGAAGTTGGTGATCAACGTCTTGGTTCTGCAACTACAAGCAGAGTTAATGTCATTTCTAAGTACATCTTGTGTTCACCTTTCCTCAGAAAGTCCAGAAGGGTGAGGGTTTAGGCCAAAATACTCTTGTACAAACAGTGTTGCGTTCACACTGCTCACATTTGTGAACTCACTCTCTACACAGCAGTGTCAGAGCATGAGAAAATTTTTTGCAGACTGACAGCATGATCCTGAATRAGCAGATACGAACACGCTCATCTGGCTTCTACAGCAGCTCAGCTTGCAAAATTTGCATGGGGGAGGTTTTCTTGGGGTTTTTTTCCAGAAATATGAATGTATCTGTGATGATCAAATTCTACAGGAACCTCACTCTCTTGGCAGCAGCCTGATCCCACAGAGACTGATGAGGTTCATTAGAGGGGAAGATGTCTCTGAGTTCAGCTTTCATGTCTAATACCACTATTGCCCAGATACATACTAATTCCTACTCAAATCAGCCATCGTTTGTACCCTACAGAGCTGTCAGATTCAATGAACCAGTTTACTCCAACTGCAATAAAAATAGTCTCACATTTTATTCAAAACAGCCAAACCTTCCAAAGTGCACGCATTTGCACTCCCACCGTATTAACTCAGATGCAGAAATCGTACCTGCTCAGCTGCCCATCTGGGCGTGTGGCAGCCATGACATATGCAATCCTGCTAACTCCAGGTGCACATGAAGTGCTACAAATTTTTCTGCACATTGGGGGACACATTCTGAACAGGACTCACAGTTTCATCTCAGTATGGAATGGTTGTTCTCTGTTGACATTCACCATAACTGGAACTCCACTTGGAGTTACAGAAGCCTCTAATACTGTAAAATGGAGCTTCATTTTGTCACAGTATAGAATCAGCAGATTCCACTCTCTATTTACTTCTTATATCTCTGGCCACAGAATAAATGAATTTGCTGTGGTTTTACCATCTGCAGACATAGGCATCAGTCAATAGCCAAGTAATGGCCTGGACACTGTCAAGAGAACTCATTATTAAAAAGGTACCTATTACATTTAGCTGTTCAAACAGAACTTGTAATTGATCAGATTCCACCAGCTCCCAGTAAAAGAGCCAACTCCGGTGACGAAATGAAAATACGCACATAGACTACAGACTAGTAAATACTGTAATGTAGTTACGGATCCTCCCAAAAAGGGAGTTGTTGATATCCAGTCGAAAGAGCAGTCTTTTTCAAAAGTGAGACTGGGAACAAAATAACCACGTTACTTCTGCATACATCCAGAGGCAGGATAAGGAAACAAAACAAGAGGGAACAGTTCTGACAACAAACATCTCAATCTCTTGGGGAAAAAAAGCAAACAAAGAAAATACAAGTTGTTTAACGGCCAAGCAAGCCACAGGCAGGAGGAGCCTGTACCCAGTTCTGCCATTCCTGCCACATCCTACTGTTTAGCAGTGGAGGTTCTGCCATACTTGCAGAATTGAAAGACAWCATCTTTGGAGTTTGCTACATTTTTCAAAGTCCGATAAAAAGATAGCTATACTTAATTTGGTTCTTGTTTTGTTTTCTTGCCACTTTTCTTTGTCTGCTTGTTTCCACTTACTAAACAGCCTTTTATTTTGGTTTTCCCATTCATCTGCATAGACACTGTAACATTTTTCAGTGACAGCATTTCACACACAGAAATCACCACTGCTACAGCATAAAGGAGGCAGAAAACAAGGCTTATTATAAAATTCTAACATAAACCCAATATACACCATTTAGTAATACATGAGAAAACAAGAACCAAACAAGGTAATCACTGTGGAAATCTCTACATTTGATCCATTGGAAAAGTTCTCTGCACAGCATCTTCTCTGAGAGTGAGCAGACCCCAGCTAACAGTGAGTTAAAAATGTTTGCCTAAGAAGGTACATCGTGACAAACTTCTTTGCTCACCCTTAACAGCAGGTTGGGCTGGAAACTGATGAATCACTATAGGAAACAAACAGCAATGGTGACTCATGGCTTCAAACGGTAACAATAGCACTGCTTGATCCATGGTGTCTACAACAAAAATATCCCTGGATTCATTAGAAGATGGATTTCAGATTGTTCCACCCACCCAGGAAATGCAGAAACTCCACCACCCAAGCCCTGGTTAGAGTTCTCACAATTGCCCCCCAGGTACATGGAATTCCTGCTCACTTATAGTACTTTCTCAAGATATTCACTGAAAACCATATGCTGTTGATGTCTTGAGCAGCTCCCCGGGGAGTCTGGATCCATTAGCCCAGCAGTAGAAACAGCCTTGTATCTTTATGTTTCGGGGTCCACATGCCTATGTGGCTCTTGCAATCTTCCATCACCATTGCTGGAATTTAGACCTGAGGTGTGTTTGTTCCATAAGTGTCTGAGGATCAGGCCCAGTGGCCCAGCTCCTGAACTGCCTGGTCACACCCAAAAGTCTCTCCAGCCCTATGCAACTCATGGCTCAAGCACAGAAAATGGTTCTGGCTCTTTAACAGTTTGGACCTAATCAGGTCAGAGCAAATAGCCAGGAAAAAGTCTGGTGTTCAACACTTCACAGGCTCACACCTCCTGTCCAATGGTCATGTACTGTTACTGTATTATTTGGATATAAAGCCAAATTTTCTGTTATGATTAAAATCACCTTGAAATGAATGCACATATGGATGCTATGTTTACTTTTCAAGCCTTCCCTTCCTATAAAAACATGTTTGCTTCTCCATCTAAACTGTAAATGTAGAGCTGTAGGGCTTTTTACTTAGATATCAAGAGTATAAGGACTGTTTTCACCACTTCTCACATTTTACAGACTAAACTCTGGTTAATCTAGTTTCACTGCCAAAAGAAGTGAAGAAATGGTAGTTGTGGAAATATATTATTGCAAATATTTCTATCTTGACAAAATTTCGGGTTGTTTTTTTTTATTTTGAGATTGGACACTTCTTGTCCAGGTTTCTTCTCTGGCTTAAGCTCAAACTGTGGCGTTTAAAGCCAAATGTCACAAAAAATGTTGTGATGAGATTTTCAAATTCACACAGAGATTTTCAGTTGACTTACTTAAGTATCCTGCACATACAGAGTTAATTACCATCACACTGCTAAAGACCAAAGGGAAAACCTTAAATACACTTCATCATGTGGTTTGCATGACTTAAAACTTTGAAAATCAAATTCTAAAAGAGAGTACCAAACAATGCAGAAACATGCAAATCCCTCTTCCCTTTGCAACGCTAAGTAAGATCAACTTAAAAAGCAATTTAAGCAATTTAATCAAGGATGCTGAAACAGTCAAGGTGCCATTCAGTGATTAGTATGCAAGCAATTGAAGGGAAGCATGGGGCTTCCACAGGCTAGCAACAGCTGACATCAAATACGTACACAATGTCCTGGCCATCAGTTATGTTAGCCATATATATTAGGCACCTGTTTGCCAACACTTCAGTTTTCAGGGCCATGGGGGTGGAATTCACCCAGACAGCCATTGCTTTTACCAACACTAACCTAAGGTACTTCTTAGGTTTATTTACCAATTTATGTTCTCTACCCTTATTAATAAGTTGCTGTGGAAATGAATAACGATGATGAAAATCTGTCCATGCTACAGGTGCAGCATCCTTTCAGAAAGGCACTTRTTGCAGTTCCTTACACTCTCTATCTACTCCCATTTCATTACTTCCAGCTGGAAAAAAGAGTGGTGGAACATGAATTCCTCTGACAACCATCAGCAGGAATAAGAGCTCCGTCATAGCACTGCTAAATAACAAATTAACTCTTTGGATTGTGTAAAGATCAATGGGAAGCAGGGAAGTATTCTCTTACCTTCAGAACACAGCCTGCCAGCATATCCAGTGGCTGAGCAGTCACAGTGTGGCTCGCCATCCAGAAGGAAGCAAGTGCCACCATTTTCACAGGGGTTTTCTGAGCAAAGTCCTTCCATTTCCAGTCGGACCCCTTGACTGCCGAGGAGCTGTGGCTCAGAATTGCCGTATTTCAGATCCAGGATAAATCCTTGAAATGGAGGCTCACTCAGAACACCATCAAGAGTCAAGGCAGCAGGACGAATGTCCAGTGGGACTCCACCAATAAAAAGGTCACTGACGATATTCATATACTGGCGTTGTGGACGCACCTCACCCGGCTTGGCTTCGCCATCCAGCACTAGCACCGTCCGAAGATGATTGCGGCTGACCATCAGGAAATGCCAGTTGCTGTCATTTACCTGCTTGTCTGTGATAACAGTCGTCTCCGCACAGTCCACACTGAACTGGAGCTGGATGCGCCCATCAACAAGGGACAGACAGAGGAAGTCACAGACACCACCATCATCAAAATAGAGAAGCAGCCCAGCAGAGACATTGGTCTTGAACTGGAAGCTGAGTTCGCTCCTAGTGCTGGCATCCCAGCGGAGGTAGCGGGCCCACTGGTTGGGGATGCCCATGAACTCTAGACCTAAACAGAGACCCAGCAAGGAGCCCAGCAGCAAACTCACCTTCAAGGTGAAGTAGACAGAATGAAGAGTGAAGCCCATTGTTTCAAGAATCTGCTCTTCCCTAGGAGAAAAACAGAAGCCACGCTACCGGGAGGAGAACCCCAGCAGTCAACACCAAACGTTAAATCCAAAAGGAAGAGAAGAGCAGAGAGAGTGACAGAGAGCAGGAGAGTAAGTGGAAACTGAGATAGCAAGTGCCCGTGACCAAGAGAAAAGGTCTGCTCCCAAGGAAAGATCTCGATTATCCTTTAGGAACCAGAAGTTTTTATCTCAGAAGTACAGGGTATATGAAGTGACTTCTCCAGATGGTGTACTTTTCTGAAGGGCAAAATAACCTACAGTAATTTGTTTTGGTAGAACACAAAGGTGATGCTGTCGTTCCAGGAGGAAGAAAAGGCAGAGCCAAAGCTCAAGCCTAAAATTCTTGTTTTCTAGAAGTGATGACAATATTGAGGGAGATAGCAGTGAGATAGAAGTGAGAGTGAATTCATAAAGCATGTGAACTTCAAGAGGGCAAAAATAAAGTCAATCTTCATGATGCACTGGTGGGTACCCAGCCCATAATTCACTGCTTGGCACTCACGGAGCTTGCAGGACCTGTGGGGTCAAGACAAAAAAGGAAAGTGAAAAGTTAATCTTACTACTCACCATATCTTTACCATTAAACTTATTAAGATCTTGTCTAATAACTCATTTACATTTCTAGATACTCTGGACACTTCATGCCTGCGATTGGCTGCACAGTTCTCCAAAGCAGCAAGGATATCTATGTCCTCAAAACTAAGAGGACCAAAAAGAGAACTCACCAAGTGATCTGCACACATTGCAATACACCAAATTATTTAACTTCTTTGATGGATGCAATCTCATTGACTTTAATGAGGAATGGTGCTGGAGCTTTCCCAGTAACAATTACCTCTCCTTGAAAATGCTTAGGGCAAAGACCAGAGATCCTCAGAGTTTAAAAGTTGATACAGGGCAAGAGAAGACATTATCCAAACTTCCCATTCCATGGCTTACACTATGCTTCCTAGCACACCAGTAAAGCATTAGAGAAGACAACCCTGCTGTCAGTCTGTCATGCAATAGCTGCTTGTACTTAACATCTTGTACACTTCAGAGACTCTAACAGGGACCTCTGCAACCTGGAAACATGTGCCATGCAAATTATATATGGCAACCTGCAGCTTAGATGGCAGCAAACTTGCAGCTTATATGCTACAAACTGTCTAAGCACTTAACCACTTACCCTGGTCTACTGGTTTGGCAAAAAGGCCAAATTCACCCCTAATTAAGACCAAAGAATTCTAACTGCCTTCAGTGAGTTACATCTGTTAACACTGGGATTTAACTTACTTCTGCATATTTGCATGTGGGTGACTGTATGCCAGGTGTAGGAGGATGTTTTAAGTGACAAGTAAAGACAGCACAAAGCTAGGCTCATTTGAAAATTCTACCTAAAAAGAATGTAAGTTTTCTATTAACACAGGTGATCGTTCACAAAGATGGGTTGGACACAAGAACAGCTCTGGGAATGGCTAACATTAGCACAGATACAAAGCAGGAAAGGAGGTGATGAGAATCAAGGCCTTCAGCCTCACAGAAGCCAGCATGAACACAGCTTTCATAAATTGGGACACAAATATTGTGAGGCAGTATTTGCTTGGGAAAAGTGTTTTGTGCTGTGGACAATGAGAATTGCTGGGGCTGCTGCTGTTCACAGCATATGCCTTTCAACCCCATTGCCCATCTTGCTCTGAAGAAGGCTCGCAGACACTGCAGAAGTGGGCAGTGCTGGAAAGTTTCTGTTTGCTAACTGCAGAGGTTGAGCTGGAGGAGAATCACTAGGAAACAGAGGGGAGAGTTCACAGTCACTTCCTCACCTGCCTTAGGGACCTGAAGAAGCTGTAAGTCTCCAGAGCTGTCAGCCTGACAAATTTAGCCAGCACGAAAAACAAGTCACTTAGAAAACAAAAGGGATCAATTAAAAGAAAACCCACAAGCTGGAGAGAAATGTGAGCTTTCAGTGCCCAGTGGAAGCCAGGCTTGTTCCCTGCAGCTGCCTGAGTGGAGCGTGCTAGCTAAACAGCTATAAACACAAATAAAATCAAGTCAAAACCAGAGAGAAGATAATTCCTTTTAATTGTTAACAGCTTGGCTGAGCAAAATGGAAGGTGGAAAAAGGAGGTGTTAGGAGAGGTGTAAAATGAATAGAAAAATAAACACAGATCCAAATGTTAAAATCATTTGTCTTCCCAATAATCACAATGTTGGCTAAGTTCATGGGGTTTCGGGGGGGTCGTGAAAAATTAACTGGGAAAAAAATTATGTGGTTCTTGTCCATTTACCTTTCTTCTCTGTGCTCCTTAGTGGGTCCACTAAAATAGCCCGTGATTTATGGAGAAGGAGAACAGAGCGAGAGAAAGGTAAGGGAGAAAGTGATGACCCAAGCCTGGAATTACTGATGAGACAGGAATAGGAATATCATAATGTGTATAAATTAGCCAGTGATGTGCTTCCAGCAGATCACAGTTTCCTGGACCATTTACTACGACCATAGCAAAATTCACTATTCCAACAGACAGCTCTATGTTCAGTCTGAGCTGAGAAGGAAGACAAGTCCAACATGGCATCAACCACCCACAGAGACCCCAATGCAGCAGCGCTCTCACCCCASCTTTTAATTCTCCTGGGCAGGGTGGATTGCACCATCTGCATCAAAACCAGCCCTCAGTCTTATACTTTGTTTCCCTGTTTTAGAAGACCAACTCTTTGATAAGCAGTGGAAGATGCTGTAAATCACAGCAGCAGGTGTGAACACTATAGATGACCACAGACGACATGCGTATGTCCATGTACAGTTCAAACTGCTGTCCGAAAAGCCTACCTATCTCTCCCAACCTCAGGATGCTGAAACCCTGTTTTACACACAAAAAGAAATCTGAGCCTCTGTGGGTCACATCAACCCTTGGGATATTTCAAAGGTACAGTAATGGGAGTAGGCTACCTCTGTGGTGCAGATTTCTGTAATGACACAAGCTCACAAGGGAAACCAGACAGAAATGGTTAAATAGGAATAGCATTGTTGACTGAGGGAAGCCAAGGCAATCCCTCTCTAACTGTTTTGATTGAGAGAAGCCAAGGTAATCTCTTTCTAGCTGTTTTGAAAGAAGACAGTGCCAGCTCTGTTTCAGAAGAGGAAGACAACACAAAACCCATGAAATGTAGGTGTCATTGCTGGGTGCTTCACCGCCTTTTAGACACTGCAGCTCAGATTTTGAGAAGGCTGCCCACACTCAGCCGCTAACAGGCTGGGGCCATCTGTGGCTGCTTCAGAGCTCTGTCAGCGCAYGTCAGACCTGACTCACGGCACTTCACGTTACTCCAGTTTTGTCTCACAGTTAAGTCTGTGAGAGCAAAGCTTACTGCACAGTAGCAGGGTCTTCAAGAAAAGCTCAGGAGACCCAGTGCCCTTTATAGCAGGAGGCAGGAGCTAAATTCCAACCTTGAGAGGGTAAATCCTGACACACCAATTCTGTGCCTCACCCATTCCCACAATGATCCTCCACGACACACTGAGAATTAATAATTTGCTGCTCTTACCATTTTATTTTTAGCATAAATACTACCCTAGCAGCCTCATACAGCACACTGCTACCATAGCAATACATTACAGTTTGGGACAATAACTACAGAATCACAGAGTATTTTCTTAGCTATTTTATCTCTGAGAGATCTCAAACTTTATCACAGCATGACCACGTCTTTCAAGAAAGGACACTTCATGATGGACAGGTGCAAGCAAGTTATCTCCACCGCACTTCCAACAGCTTATACCGCCTCCCTGGCCCACCCAAGAGCTGCGACAGCGAGGAACCTGCACACTGAACAGACGGCTCAGCATCTCACACACGCGAAACCCACTGTAGGAAACACACCCACTYGCACTATTGAAACGTGCCACCCACAGGGCTGACAGAGCTGCACAAGTTCCCCAGCCGGGGAAGGGAGGCAGCCGCGCTGCAGTGCCAAGGGCGAGTGCTGCCCAGCCACCGCACTTTCCCAAACTTGACAGCAGTCTATTAACGGCAGGTCAGAGCCATCTGCTCAGCAGCCCACGGAGGGGGTCTTGCCCTTGCTTTGAAGTGGCTCTCAACCACTTATCAGCTGTATGGGGAGAGTGAGYGACATTATCTAATTGCCAACTAATTTCCATAATTACTAACTGGCGCACTCTGTATGCAGGGCTAATATCTTTGCAAACGTCTCAAAACACACCTGCTTAGGAAAGAGAGTGAGAAGCTGGGTACAGCGTTGCTCTGCGGCTTATTTACCCAACTGCACAGAAAGGTTGCAGGAGATGGGTTTGTCACTTCCTGCCCTCTCTCCTCCACTACCTCCCTGTCTGGCTGCTAATTGCTTGGGGATGGACTTATTTGTATTTGAAAGCATAATTTTCAGCAGAAAGAAGAACAGAGTTAGATGAAGCCAAAGACAGGTTGGCTTCCCTTAAAAACCCTGGCCACAGCAGCCCAGTGCAAGCCTGTGTAAATCCTGTTATTCCACTTCAAGATGCTGGATAAAATCCCACTGACACACTGATGGGAAAGGTTTACAGTCTCCCCAGTCTGACATCCTCCTCCACGACCAGAGCTATTCACTATGGCACACTTTGTGTGGAAAGAAAAATATACACTGGTCACCTAAGATCCATGTATTTATTACCCCATGTGAACTCAGTTTTGTCCTTTCCTTCACTGTAAAACAAGCAAAATCCAATTGTTTTCTTTATTTCCCAGGCCCTAATGAAGAAGCAGAGTTTTAGGAAGGGGTAAACAGTATCCTAATTTGGCTCTGCATCCATGTGTCTTCCCACAATTGGCCCAAAGCACAACAATCAAATCATTACAGCTCTATGACATATGCTGCTCAAAACGATACAGTAAAATTCAACCTCAGTAATGGATATTAAACATCAAGCTTGCTAGCAGAGAGAAATGGGGAATTAATAGTATTTATTCAGTCTGTCTTCACTCATCCAGTTTTGAACAACAGGCTTCTTTTGGCTAATGCTTTGAAATCTTTCTGCCTGGTCTATCCCCAGCTGAATTGTGGCTAAAGACAAAGGGTGAAAGAATAATCAAAAAAAATATCCTTCCAGTAAAAAATGTAGATGTGAAAACTGAGTTGCTACAGTCGCTATGGAAAAAAAGGAACACAAAAATCCTCCCATCACACAGCATCCTGAGCAAGGATGCATGGAGAGATGTTTACAGAGAACTGAGAGGGGACATGGAGGGTTTGAAATTCATGAGACTAGAGAAAACCACAGGGATTAATTTAGTTTTTAGTTCCTCTAGCAGCATTTGCATCTCATTAATAAAACTGGACACTGCCTCCTATCCTTGCTGGGATGGAGAGAACTCTGAGGTGGTGCCAGGGAAGCTGAGCTGAAAGAACTAGGATAAAGACAGAGGCAGAGAGCTTCTGTCTTCATACAATTCCATGATTCTCTTACCAAGGGAGATTTCAGTGGCACTACACAGCTCAGAGGGGTCAGGAGTAAGGCAAGATGAGCTCTGCTTAGTGAAGAGCCTGGAAGTGCAATTGAAAATAGGGGCTTTGCCTTGCAAAGAGCTGAACACAGCTAGGTCCTACTGAAGTTGGCAGAACTTCATGGGATGCAGCATCTTACACTACTGGCTGACTGGCTGCAAGGAGAGAAGCAGTGATATTTAGGGCTTTATCTTGGATGTAGAGAAACATGCACGTGAAGACCAGCATCCTAAAATTAGGATTAGGGCTGACACAGAGCAYCTGTTGACCTCTTCTGGATGGTTTCCAGGGATATAGTACTCATGCCAGTCTCTCACATCACTATGAGAACCACACGTGCCTTTGCCCTTCCCCAAGTAGAAGATGTATTCTTCTATGTTCTTTGGTTCTTCCCACCACTGATATATCTTTCAGGCTTAATTTTTCCATTCTTGAAAACAGATATGGAGTTATTTCTTACCTAAATTCAGCATTGAGCTCCATAGGAGACAGTTGCAAAAAAACTGTATCAAGCAAAAAGCAAGAAAAGGGGGTCTGGGGTTGCAATTCAAAAGCATCCTTTTCAAGAAAAAAAAAAAATACACCATAAAGCTAGAATTAGTTTGTCTTTGCTTCCCTGTAGTGGATTAGGATATACATATGCACATGCATTCACCATCGGTTATAACCTGTAKGTAGGTGGTTGGTTGGTTTCCTGGTACCTGGGCATGTGATTTGCAGTATGTTTAAGCCCACTGCCCTTCCTCTCCCCATTCCCAGCTCTCCCTTGGGGCGGGGAAAGAATGACTGGTTATGACAAGTCTAACCTTGGAGCTCACCTCCAGAAATATTGCATAATACCAAAACTAGGCACCTATGCATGGGAGAGTAGAACTCACCAGCACTGGCAAGGCACACAGCTGAAATGCCACCAGCAGCCTCAGAAGGGATATGAGCAAACTAGTAAAGTGCTTAATTCCACAAGCAGCATCGGACCATGGCAGCATAGCCCCACTTTAGACCTATCAGGCTGGGAAGTTATCTGACTGCTGAAGAGTTAACATTTTATCATAATCACCTTTCACATTTTTACCTCCTAGGTCTATTTAAACAAACATAATTCAGAACCAGAGTTCTTCAAATCTACACTGGAAGAAGAAGGGTTAAGAAAGCCACAAGGGATATCGTGACTCCCTTCTTAAACACTCTCCCCACCCCACAGAAGAGGCCATCTAGTCCATGAGAGTGACCTTTAACTAGCCTACCTAGCCCGGGCTCAGCATGAATGCAATTTACAGACCATTTCAGCTCTCCAGCTTTCTTAACACAAAGAAGAAAAATCAAAACCCAAGCACAATGGAAAAGAAAGAAAGAGAGAGGGAAAATAACCCTGCAGAGCAATCATGTCTGGGGCTGCTCTGATGGCGTTCTGTTCCCTTCCAGGACACAGAAATGACTCCCAGTGTGTTAATTACTCCCATTACCACAAACTCTCCACTAACAAGGAGTAGCTAAAAGGAAGCGTTGGCAGCTGCTGAGCAGTTATCGCTCTGTACTGCCACGCAGGAGAAACCAGACTCCCCCATCTCTGAGCTGGTACTAACCAGGAGAGCAATTTCTGCAAAACTCAACAGTCTTTATTGTAATGCCCATGGCAGCTGCACTGGGAACACTGGCCTTGCCTCAATTCCACCATCGTTAAAAGAGAACAAAGAATACCTGCTTTTCTAAAGACTTTGAAGCTGGACAGCTCTGAATCATTATCACTTATTTTACTCCTTCTGTAGATGGTCTGTCTCCGTCCCCTGCATCCCCTCCTTTCTGCCACCAAGAAGCCTGGACAGATCTGTGGCATTGCTTATTCTACCAGATCCTAATACACCAAATGCAGTCAGTAGCTACACACATCTCAGCAGGGAACATTAGCAGGGAATTTGGTGAATTCACATTATTGATAAAGGCAAAATTTCTTCCAGATCCCATATTCGACACATACATGGTATTCCCATTTTCTTTTAATAAAAATCTAGTCTTTTAAAAGTGTGCTTATTGTTACCAAAAACTGAAGTTTGAGCATGTCACCAACGCCTGAAAATTAGGCTATTTYTGAGAAGATTTTCTTAAGACTAACAATGTAGAATGGGCTTACTTTTCCTCCAAAATGTATTTGATACTACAGATACAGGCTAGCATTAGACACTCCTCAGAGGGGAGACACAACTGGAGTGTGCGGGAAACTCCTGACTTTGAAACAAGAAAAAAAGTCACTGGTGGACGGCTTTGTCAGCCACTTAACTTTAGAAAAAGGTACAAAGCACAAAATCAACAATAAAATAAAACTAACGGCTGGTACTCCAAGTAATACAACCTTGCTCTTCCTAGCTGTCTGTCTACCCATCTGCTTCTTCTTTTCATATGCATTTTAAGTTTTTCACAAGCAAGAACATTTTCTTTTCAGTCTGACAGAATTTAGCACAACATAGTCAAGAGCAGAGCTATGAGGCACTGCACACGTACACATTAATAATTGTGATTTTGTGTACTTAAGCTAGCTCTAAAATGCCTTTCTATTCCAGCTGATGTATAACAATTCCTTAAAAAAAAAAAAGGAAGCATAAAACCTTAAAAGGACTATCAGAAACACTATAATAAGAACAAAGTTTAAACTCACTTTTTTCTTCACTTACAGATCATAGTCAATTCACACTTTGTTTAACATATTTTATATTCCTAGACGTGACTTCCAGTGAGTCAGAGAAGTTTGCATGTTTTTAAATGTTGTGATAGTATATTACAAAGACAGAAGGCGATGCAATCAAATTTGTTATTGTATTAAAAACATAACGTGTAGAGGGGCACTCTGCACCTGGCCAGACTTCCCTGTCACTAGTATGGCCAGGAATTCATTTAGATCATTCCCTATAGTCTGCTGGCTCACCATCCACTTAAAAAGGAAATAAAGGGCCCATGGACATCTTGAAATCTATGGTGGATTTTCCCATTATGTAACGTTAGCACTCTCTATGTTTTATTGCAACTTCAGAATCTCATGCAAAAATTTATACTCAGCTTCCCACAAAGCAAACACGAACACCTAAACCTAGCAAACAGGTGTGAGAAGCCGTCCAGAGTGCAGGCAATGCTCAGCTCAGTTCCTAAGCTCTTCAAACAGCTGAGGTTCTGTTTACAGACCAAATGCCTTTCAGGGAACCCAGTTAAACAGTGGAATTGAAGTGTGAGTGATCCGTGTTCACACAGCTCTCACAGTTACTGATGCTGACCAACAAAGAGAGCTGACACAGGCACCCTGGTAAGCACTCTAGAAGTCCACAGTCACTGTGAGATTAGGTCTCTGCTTTCTGAACCGCATTTCTCTCTTACCACTAGCTCCAGAAACACGATGCTTTTTGTGAATGTATACACAGCATCAGACCGGGAATCCCCTGCCATGGGAAATCATTGCATTCTTCCAGATATCTGTTGTTTTCRTCCTCTGATATACAAATTCCTGCCAAAATTCACTCCATCCCATTCCTCTCCCCACTTCCACTTAAGGGTAATTGGGGTGATGAGAAGTTATGCATAGATGGGTTTCTCAGTTTTAGCATGCCGGGGAAATGGAAGTGGAAATCTTTGCCAAGACAGACTGCTCACAAAAATCTTTAAGCGTCAGCGTCTTGGCTGGAAAAGGATAATACTTTAAATGGCTGAGGATATTGACAACTTTCCAGATTATCAAGGAAATTACTTGTAGCTTGCACAATAGGGGTCAGTTTGCGAACCGACCAGCAATTATGGGACAGGTAAGAAATACACTAAACACACTCTACTTGCAAGCAGTCATTTCAGCCTGGCCTGTGCCTGCAGCACTACACGGTGATCTGTCAGTGTGCACCAAGCAATCCCCCACCTAACCCAGACTGCCTGCAGGCAAAGCTGGAATAACAAACCTGTCACTCTGCCACAGCAGTGGCCTCACAGCTAAGGACTGAAACAGCTCCGTAAAGGCTACCTAGGCTCTGGAGCCCTAGGGGACCCTCAAAGCAGAAATACAGTGCTTTTGGCACAATGTGTTTTGAAAGGAAGGCTGTTGAACAGACAATTTTAGGCTTAAGAGTTTTATGAGCCTGGACAGTGGGACAAGTTACGCACAGAACAGGGTTCTTGTTCTTGTTTTTTAATTCATCTACATCTTCCTGGATTGTATTTTTGTGCTTCACACTATTTTTGCCCTACAAGTTTTCTCTCTRGTTGTCTTTTCCTCAGAAACTTGCTACTCTGAAATGTAGAACCAAACAGTAAGATGTGCAAAACAAAAAAAATTTTACAAACTTCAAGTATAAAGCATTCATCTGCTTATTTCAGTGGAAACACCTAATGATGAGGAAATTACATTTTCTGAAGTAAGTAAAACACAAGAAGCCAAAAAGGCAGGGGATGGGTACATGTAGCAAAGTGCAAGAGGAATCAAAGTACACATGGGGTGACAAAGAGACAGATATTAGCTAAAACAAGAAGTCCAGAGGCTGGACAGTTCTGGGCTCTCAGAAGTACTTGAGCACGACTGCAAGAAGGTGGAAGAGCACAACTTCTTGATACATTTAAAAATGAACGTGGATAAAAACACTAGGAAATAGTGTAACAGAGAATAACCCTTCAACACCTGAGAAACAGACTAGGGGCACTGCACAGCACTGTTCTATTCTCTCCCTGCATTAAAACCCCAAACGCAAGAGTGTGCCAGGGCCACAGACCCAGGAAGCAAAGTCTGTCAGCCAGCTTAATACCTCAGGTGAGCTCAGGCAAAGAAAAAGCCAACTAGCAGCACTATGGAAATTAATGCCTTCAGAAATTACTTCAAATTTTCTAATGGAGCATTTTAACACCACTGGAGAAGATATGTATCTTTATGTAATCATTAGTTGCTACATATTGATAAATCAATCACACTTGGTAGATTTAAAAACACTTGAAATATATATATTCTCCTGCAAATGTTCCTTTAAAAGTCAGATGGTATTTTAAAGAGCTTCCAGCCTTGGGACTCACAGTGCAGTGCCCTGGAAGACAATTGACATTCTGAGTGACTGGGCTGCGAATTCAAAATCCCAACTCGACCTGCTCAAGCCAAGAATCAAACTCACATATTTTAAAAATAGGAAAGAAAAAAAAAAAGAGCAAGGAAAATACTTGAATTCCTGAGAYTCCCCAGGCCAGAATCTCTGAGGTTATGGATGCAATAGTGGCCCAGGGAATATCTCTGTACTGTACTCTGTACCTGCATGGGACATATTTTCTGGTTTGCCATACTAAAAATGAATCTCTGTATGGTTAGCAATACAGCTGACAAAGGATAATTGTTTGTTATGAAAGCCGCTAGCAAAAATGAAAAGAACATTTTTTATATTGAGGTGCTTTAATTGAATCTTCTATTTTTAATTAAAATATGAAACATTGTAATTTACCTGGCTTTGGATATAGTAAGTTCCAGTCATTATTTGAAGTTTATTTTTATTTCTTCTGGGAAAGGAGTATAGAATAGGGAAGGAGTATAGAAGTGGGAAAACTGAGACTGCTATATAAATAGCTTCATTCCTAGCAACTGCATAACTTTTCATTTCAAATCAATTTTAAATGTATTTCCCTCCCTCTCAACAAAAAAAAAATCTGAACATTCTGAATAATACATCCTTTCTGCTAACATTGTTTTCACAGTCTGAAAAGCCATTATTTTGACAAAAACATTATGAGCAGTTCTTGCTAACAGCACCCACTTTTTCCCTTTCATACAAGCCCTGCACTCAGCTCAGCACGTGTCTAGGAAGTTCTGCATAGCTCTAGAGATCGGTGATGAGGCTGTGATGGGTCTGGTCTCGCTCCTTTTTGGCACCAATTTTCACCTCCTTGTTTCACATATAGCTTTTTCTAGCTGGTGGCAAACTGGAAGCCAATGAGAAATGCTGCAGGATTAGCCTCAGTTTCTAAATTAAACACCACAAACCCCCTCACAATGATTTTTCTGCTGTCCACTGGTAAGGCAAGCAAGGAAAGAAAAAACAGTAAAACTCCTCTCTACACCTAAGGAGACACTCTGCCTCAGATATAGCTAAAACATGTGGGTGGAAAAAAAAATTCACTAGTGAGAGCACTCATTCCTGGGTAGACTGAGCACTCCAGTCTCCCACCCCACACCTGTCAAGAGTACAAAAATAAGTCTGGAAAAAACAGGGAAAAGCTTTTCTAATCAACACTTACATGGAAGATACCTGAAGTGCTCGTAATAACCTGGCAGAACTTCTGCTTCCAAATTGCGTTGAGTAACTGAGATTTAGAAGTAACTAATGAAAATGATTACTTGATAACACGGGCAACAGATGGTTCCTGCAACCTGCCAGTTGCCAGATTCCAGGCCAAACCTCTCCCCCATGTAACTTCATCACACATTAATTTAACTAATTTTATCTATAGCACCTACTTATTGGCTGCCAATATTTTGCTGCTCAGTAGTAGGATTCAAGCAATACATTTCATATTCTAGCAGTCAGAGTACATGCATGAGTCAAAATCAGGAGGCTCATGACCTTATTTTGTTTGGCCTTAGGCAAAGTGGTCTTTCAGGGGATATAGCTAGGACTACAGCAGCCACATTGTAAAGTTTAATTAGTCATCGTGAAGTGCTCAAACCACTCAAAAGACAAGCTAACAGAAGAGCAACCTATTTTCCTTTATGACACTAACGGTCTGCTCTCAAATTAAGCAAGGGAAGATGTATCTATACAACACAGCAGATTTTCTTCCATTATTCCTAGTGGCTCAGTCCCAAAGAGGCACAGGTTTACTCATCAGGCAGGGAGAAAGACAGAGCAATGGTGGGCGAGGGGAGAAGCCTTCATCTGCCTCAACTCCTGACCTACCTGCACCAGACAGCTTTTTCAGAGCACAATAGCCCAGTCATGGAGAGCTGACATGGTCTGCACCTCCCTGGGGGCTGCCATGCCCAGCCATATGATACCTCCTTCCTGTGATGCAACATAGGAAACTGCGACACTCACCTTCCCCACTTAAATATAAATCAAATTAATCTGTATAATGGCTGCTCTGTGTTTTAAACGGGAATTATGGCCCACAGTTTATGTACTGCTCGGCCAGAACTGCAACCCCTCTTTTCCCCTCAAAACTCCCCAAGGCAGAACTCGTCTCTGGGGTTCCAAAAACAGGCAGTCAATCATCTGGGGAAAAATGGGTACRCTTAACTCCATTTTTGACCAGTGGTCATCTAAACTATCTGAAAGGCTCAAAGAAAGAGAAAGGCATAAAGTCAGACAGGCCTCTTGTATGCAGCATTACTCAGTGCTAAGGATCAACTAAGTACAACTGTTTCAACTTGCTTAATAGATTCCTACATGTTCCTCCACTTTTCTGGAGATTTTAAAAGTCAAAAATAAAGGCAAGTTAAAARGACATGCATCTAACAGGAAGAAGTCCCTTTATGCATTTAATTAAGATCTAAATAAAGGGAGAAACCTATAAATCACATGCCTGTATATTTAAGTCAGTGTTATGAAAAAATACAAGGTTTTAGATACACTTAATTATGAACATCACTTTAAAAAATGAAAATCTGCTTTCAAAGCAGCTGGTTTTCAAACATGTGCAATGTATACTACAGCAAAAAGTAAAAGTGTCTTCATAATTTACAGGAAAGGGAAGGTATACATCACTGCAAGCTGCTTTTACAGAATCCTTAATGTAGGATTTTCTACAGAATTAAATGAAAAGGGAAAAGGATACGGAAAACCCATGAGTCCACTGTGGTCTTCTGATTACCTCACAAATACAGGCTAGAAGTAGTCACTTGTTAAAAAATACATGTCAATAAAGGTGTACAGTTACTCTGCAGCACTGAGCCAGTCTGTTGTCTTGGACTACAGCTCGCTTTTGGCTTTCTGTCAGATGTCTCCCAAGAGAATCCTTTACAGCTTCACTATAGCAAACACTGCTCATCCAGGGCAACAGAATTAGAGGCATTCAAAGTATATCTCCTAAAATATCTATTCCCAACAGCCTTTTCCGACTAGTGGGAGAGATTAAGATTGCAACTGTACCAAACTACACCTGCCATTCACTACACAACTAGTTGATTTTAAGCCACAGGATTGCAGGCTGTTTCATGATGATGAAAATAAAGTCTGAGGTAACAATACCATAGAGGCAGGAGTGCATGATTGAGCAGAGGAGGAAGGCAATAGTAGTGCTCAGCAGAATATTTGCTATTTAGGTAGGTAATAGCAATAAAGTCAGAAAAAATGATTTAAGCACCACTGCTGGGGGAAAAAAAAAAAGCACACCACACTGATTCAACTGATTTCACAGACTTCAAGAACAAGCATCACTTAATCTTCACACCCATAATAGCTAAGATCCCAAAACCCACAGGGACATCTTCCTCTTTAGACATTCATCCCCAACAGACTCTCCAACACTAGGCTGAGAAAATTCTGCTGTTGAAGGTTTTTCCTGAGACCAGCTAGACACTCGTGCCTCCAGCCACCCCAGCCAGTGCACATCCTCTTTCAGTACTTTCACACGCAAAACACAAGACCCTGGACATTGAAATCAGCCTGTCTGTATTGCAGTAACTTTGCATTGAGAGGTACTGGTGTGTGCTCCCTCCTTTCGTGCTCACCAGATTCTTGCTTCGGTGTTATCTTATACTGCCCACTGCCAGAGTGGAAGTCTGCCTCCTGCTCAGTCATTTTACATCCTGCTTCTCAACACCTAAACACACATTCACACACTTTTAGCAAAGTCATCCGTCTCCTCTCCACTTCAGTCTTGGCTATAACCAAGAACTGGGGGCCACATCCCCCTTCTCCAGACCACTGTGGCTTTTTCAGCACTCCCTGCCCTAGCCCTCTTCTCATGAGCTGAGGAGTCCCAGCCCTTCCATGTCTCTTCATATAGATACCACTTGGAGTCTGGTGAACGTTTTCCATACTGCTTCTAGGTGGGATGACCAGAACTGCACGAAGCCAGAAGCTGTATCATAGGAGCTGCAATATTGATGGGGTTTATAATGCAAAAAGAAAATAAAATTAATTCAGGAATAGGAGACGTCAAAAAAAAAATCCCAAGGTACCCCAGCAAACCACTCCGTTTACTCTGCAGTCCCTAGTAACTTGGATTCTCCTCTGGGTCCTTTATAGCTTACATCTTGGAGGCGTTCAAGTGCATAACACTAAGGAATGTGATTAGAATTGATCCAGTGAGTCTCCTATCCTGCCCCAAGGGAACAAATACATTATATTCTAAGGACAAAATTAAAGCACTTGATTTTGAACCAGAGAGCCACAGGTGAAAAGCCATGCTCCCATCCTTGTACTAAAACCATACTTATTGTATAATAACTGGTTGAATACACATTTTCCACAGTTATCAAAGAAAACACCAATCTATTCGAGGTGATCACGTGAGGGTTTGGAGTTAAGGATTTTTTTTTCTGTGTTCAGGTAAGAGATTAAGTGAATATAAGATTTTTCTTTGACCACAAGTTTTCTTAAACTTGCCAAAGGCGAATGGAACTCCATTCCACTAGTGAAAGAGATTTCTAAAAAAAAAATCCTAAGTGGTGTATAAAAAATCGACAGTAGATTTGGGTATGTCAATGCTACAGCCTCTGTCAGAGAGCAGGGTGGGGAAGGAATGTCAAGAACAGAATAACACAAGGCCTATAGTCTCCTGTAAAACAAGCATTTTTACTGATCATGCTATTAAACATTTTATTATTTCAGTGACTACAATATCCCCATTTCATGCTCCTGGGTTCATGCTTTTCCATTATCAAAATCTGTCCAACATACCAATGGCTCAGAAAATAAATTAGTTGATTTCCTTTTTTAAGAGCTGTGTTTGACTTTAATTACATTGATACTTGCTTGGGAAATCAGACTTCACTCTCAAGAGGGTAAAAAAGGGGAAAAGGAAGGAGAAAAAACAGACATTGGGAGAAAGAAATAGCATAAGAATAGACAATGGTGAGTCAGATGAATCAAATTTAAAGTTTCTAACCTCCTATCCCTGATGTTTCAGCCAATGCCACTACTTAGGAATATACGGGAATGAGTTTTTTAATTATTTGTTAAGTTTTCTTTTAACAGTCATCTATTCAGAAAATTGCTGACAGTAGTCTTCAAGCAGACATGGTTATCAATCATTAGAAAGTGCTTTTATTTGAAGCTGCTCATAAGAAACTGAAGTCTTTCCAAGATGAACTTAATGCAGACGGATGGTACTTCAAGAAAGAGGAAAGAAGCAAACATGGGAGAAGTCTGTTTACCTTTCCTTCCATGTGGGTTAGTACTTAAGACTGAAAAAAACAAAGTACTGCAGTCACAGTRAGCAATCAAGGAAGATTCAGTCGAAGTGGCAGCAGTTATAACACAGACTGCTCCATGGAAAATGCTTTTGCTTTTTTCACTTACTCCTTTCATCTCTTATGACTGAGTTTCTCAGYGACACAACACTATGTTGCTTGTCCAAGCTGTGTCCACGAGCGCCAAAATATTTATTCCTAGGTGGCTATTCTACAGCTGCTGATCAGCGCTCAGCAGCATGGTCAAACCTTCATCTTGCATTCCTTTCTCATTCTCCCGCWCTCCCATCCTCCTCTCCTTCCAGCCTTTCATTTCTCCACTCTTACCCCTGCTCATTCCATTCAATCAAGGTTCTTTCCTAATTAAAACAAACAAATATGTGGAAGCAATTAACGTCTTCAAGGAAGCAGATGGTGGAATAGTGCCATTTCGTTATTGCATTAAGCCTTAACTTGCTATCTCTTCAAACTTTCTGCACTTTAATTAAGCGCTGTTACAGGCAAGTTCAATGGGCTCTAGAGTAGAGTTTATGCAATTAGCTCCTGAAAAGCTGATGGTGCATGGTGGCAGGCTGAGCATGCTGTGCAGTATGCAGCTGGGAAGGGCAACCCGAAGGCCAACAGGGACTAAGAACTTCCTTTACACATACAGCAGATGGGAAAAGGAGTGAGAGAGAACCAGATGTTGGTGATGTGGCAGAAACGTAAACTAGCCCTGTCCTACCATGTTCAGGTGGAAGTTTTTCAGTCCATGTCAAAGGACTCGATGACCATGAATTCTATGTGCACACATTTTAAGGGACCATGGTGCCTTTCAATGTCTATGCCAKCTTCCCAGAGAGAGGGAAGAGGTGAAGAAGATTTCAAACACTTGTCAGAGAAATTATCTATAGCTTTCAAGCCTATTTATCCCTACCATCTCCAGATTCACACCACTTCAGTCCTTGGCTTCTATTATAATCTCTGATACAATGGACTAGTGAAGAAGTGGCAGCTAAGGATCTTGAATAGCCTAGAAAAATACACTCAAAACCAGAAGGATTCTTTTTTTCCCGTGTGTTTCTGTTTGCAGTCAGCCTGACATTGCTGAACACAGGCCTTTCCAGATAAAGTAAGGATCGAAGAGCAGTTGTGTCACTCAGGTTCATCCTCTCACTTTGCTCCACAGACACATGCCAGAAATGTGGACAGTCAAAAGATGCAATGACCCAGTCTACCTCCACCCTACCACATTCTGGCAGATGATACACTTCTATTCAACATTGGAGACAAGTGTCTTCAAATCCTACTTGCAAACATTTAGGGAAAAACACCCAGCGTGACTCAGATGGAAACAGCCCTACAGATCTCAAGCTTCTCTGCCCGGAAGCATCTCAATTCTCTATGCCCATATAAGGAAAAATATACTACATTCATTTTATAGATAGAATGCAAGACAGACAATTTTTGTGATTCCCAGTGTCATACAGGGACCATGTGGAGGAAACACTTTCCTCTCTCTGTCAATCACAAAGATCACAGTTTTTGTATAACCAAGGTTTGAATATGACTTATGGAGGATTCACGAATTACAAAGCCAAAGACCATCCCTGGGGGTCATCTAGTCTGAGAACTTCTCTGAATTAATTTCTGTTTGAAGCAGGGCAAAAAAAAAATCCACTCCTGTCTTAAAGATTTCTATTAATGGAGAGTTCATAACAACTTCCAGAACATTTTTAAGGGCCTAATTATCATAGTTGTTAAAAATGGGCACCTTATTTCTAGTCCAAATTAATCTATTTCAGCTTCTAACCACTTGTTCATGTTATATACATTTATCTGCTCAAATGCAAAACCCTCTCGTGTAAAAGGCCTTCTTCTTCTCCTTAGGATAAAACACAATATGTAACATTTGCTCAGGGGTGAGACTCATAYCATGGTGTCTTGTCATCTCTTCATTCATCAAAGTTTCAAACTCAAACAAGGAAACCATCACAATATCAAGAAATGCACCCACAGCATGCTATAAATAATAATTTAGTTCCTTGCAGACACATTTTTTACAATTGTGCTATATACAATGCAAATGTATTTATTGAGCATTTAATCATGTAAAATTCAGAGATTATGAACAGCTGGTTCCCATCATACCCATGATGTAGCCCCAAGTACATATATAAGATTTTGTGGTTTTCTATGGATTTTATCATAATTGTGGCTTAAACACACTGCATGGAGAAGAGAGTTTATTAGTGTTATGGAAACAGAAATTCTCAATTTCCTAACTTTGGGTACTTAAACTTTCTGTTATCACACTATTAGGTGATATGCAAGAACAATAGAGTTATAGAATAAAAGAACCATAGAAACATTTAGGTTGGAAAAYACCTCCAAGATCACCGAGTTGAACCACTGACTTAGCACTGCTAAATCCACCCCTAAATCATGTCCCTAAGTGCCACATCTACATGTCTTATAAATACCTTCAGGGATGATGACTCAACCACTTCCCTGTTCCAATGCTTGACGACCACTTCTGTAAAGAATTTCTTTCTAATATCCAATCTAAACTTCCCCTGGTGCACCTTAAGGCCATTTCCTCTCATCCTCTCACTTGTTACTGGAGAGAAGAGGCCAACCCTCACCTGACTACAGCTTCCTTTCAGGTAGTTGTAGAGAGTGATAAGGTTTCCTCTGAGCCTCCTCTCCTCTAGGGTAAATAACCCCAGCTCCCTCAGCTGCTCCTCATCAGACTTGTGCTCCAGACCTTCACCAGCTCCGTTGCCCTGCTCTGGACATGCTCTGGCACCTCAGTGTCTTTCCTGTCATAAGGGGCCCAAACCTGAACACAGCACTTGAGGTGTGGCCTCACTAGAGCCAAGTACAGGGGAAGATCACTGCCCTAGTCTTGCTGTCCACACAGTTTCTGTTACAGGCCAGGATGCCATTGGCTGTCTTGGCCACCTGGGCACATACTGGCTCATGTTCAGCAGCTGTCAATCAGCACCCCTGGGTCCTTTTCTGCCAAGTAGCTTTCCAGTCACTCTTCCCTCAGCCTGTAGCACCAGCATGTGGGGTTACTGTGACCCAAGTGACCCGACACTAGGCCTTGTTGAACCTCATGCCATTGGCCTCAGCCCATCGATCCAGCCTGTCCAGATCCCACTGTAGAGCCTCCCCGCCTTCCAGCAGATCAGCATTTCTGTCCAACTTGCTGTCGTCTGCAAACTGGCTGAGGGTGCATTCAATCCCCTCATCCAGATCATCAATAAAGATGTTAAACAGAACTGGCCCCAGTACTGAGCCCTGGGGAACCCCACTAGTGACTGGCCACAAGCTGGATTCACCACCATGCTCTGGGCCCAGCCATCCAGCCAGGTTTTTACTCAGAAAAGAATACACCCATCCAATCCATGAGCAGCCAGTTTCTCCAGGAAAATGCTGTAGGAAACAGTGTCAAAGGCTTCTCTGAAGTCTAAGCAGATAACATCCACAGCCTTTCCGTCATCCGTGAAACTTCACCTTGTCACAGAAGGAGATCAGGTTGGCAAAGCAGGACTCTGCCTCTCCTAAACCCCTGCTGGCTGGGCCTGATCCCCTGGTTGTCCTGCATGTGCCACATGATGGCACTCAAGATGATCGGATCCATAATCTTCCCTGGCACCAAGGTSGGGTTGACAGCCGTGTAATTTCCCTGGATCCACCTTCTGGCCCTTCTTGTAGGTGGGCAYCATGTTTGCCAACCTCCAGTCAACTGGAACTTCCCCGGTTAGCCAAGCCTGCTTATAAATGATGGAAAACAGCCTGATAAGCACTTCAGCCAGCTCCTTCAGTACCCTTGGGTGGATCCCATCCAGCCTCATAGACTCATATGTGTCTAAGTGGTGTAGCAGGTCACAAATTTTCCCCTTAAATTATGAGAACTTCATTCTCCTAATATTCATTCTTCATCATCAACACAATATTTAAAGAGTTTGAGATGTATTGTAGAGGTAGCTGAACCTGCAGCAAAGAGTGCTGCAGTGTTTGAGCCAGCTGCAGGAGTGACCGAGCAGCCTATTCTTTGTTCCCTTATAAGGTTCAGCTCTAGCGTGTTCTCCCTTACTTGGCATCCCATTTATTCCTGTACCCCACTCCTCCCCTCGTTTACCCCTATTGGTTGAAGTTGTATTGCCCCRCCTTCTCTCCACCCCCCCAACCCTTAACCCATTGGTCCCTGTTGTCTCTTCGCCCCCACTGCCCCTGGGATAAAACCCTAAGTCCTCCATTGTTCTGGGCTCTCTCCTTCCCTGACGATTTATGGAATAAACTTATTTCATGGAACATATAAGGAGGACCCCTCCGACTCTTTGCCTCAACTAAGCACGCGTTTGTGTGTGTGTGTGTGTGTGTACACCGCTGAACGCGTCACGGCACTGCCAGACAAACGCCACGCTTTCAGGAAGACTGCAAGGGACCCCAAAACCCATCCAGGATTATTATATTTTTTTTATTTATAACAACAATGTATATGTAATCTCACACTAGAAATGCATTTCTAGTGTGTAACCCTTTCATTTCTATCCTTATTTAAGGCATGCTCARGTTCATATGTGAAGTATTACATACAACTATAGCATGTTCTCAGAAAGCAGATGCGTTCAGATCCACATACTATCAAGAAAGGTGTTACCCTCAATTACACTAAAGTAGGATATATTTTACACTATGTGTATTGTCTATCTGGTAATTTGACCTAATAAATCAATTTGGCCATGCAATTACATTAGGTAGATGCTTAACATATATGCACTAATAGGAAGCAGCAGTTATGCTGGCTTCAGAATTAAATTCAGAATCCTGGCTTCTGAATTAAATCTAACTTGGCCAGTTTACATCTTATCCCCAACTACAGGGCTGAGGAAATTCCACCAATGCCTCTGGAGCAGAAGTTGAGTCCATGTTGCCACAAGGACCAACATCCATCATCCATGCCACGGAAAGGAGATCCTTCTTCTTTATGAACACCACATGAGCTAACACAGTTTGTGCAGACATTTAAAATGTGCTGAGTGCTAACAGGTGGATCTGCACACAAACCTGGCAATGAGTTGTCTAAGGGCAGTACCCGGAGGTCCTAACAGATCACACTGATTAGATCTGCTCTAAAACTGCACATACTATTCTGATCACCTCTGCTCATAGAGGAAACCAAGTTTTGAGAAAGCCTCTGAGGATGAACCAGCAACCCTAAGCCTATTTCACARGAAAAGACTAAGACAACATAGCACTTTTAGCCTAACAAGATGAAGGCAAAGAGAAATGACTACTGTCCATAAATACTTTAAGGACAGGGAAGAAGAGAGATTTATTTAATCTGAAGAGCAATACTGACACCAGAACAAAGGTGCACAAACGGGCTATAAGTAAGAGTACACCAGGAATTAAAATAGCATTTCTAACAGTGAAGTTTCTGAAGTTCTGAAATGGCCATCCATCCAGAAAACTGGCAGACATCAAAAAAAGTACCGGGGATTATTTTCTGTAGAAGATATACAGCTGCATACCACGGAACTGAGGAGGTTCTCTGCAGTCCTGTGTTCCTACCCTGAGCAAGGTAAATATTATAAAAAAAACATGAGAAAGCACAGTTTGAGTTCCAAAGAGCCAATAAATATTAGGAAGTATTTAAGACAAAGCTGAAGGATGGTGAGGGAGAAAAACTGTCCCCAGTGTACTGTTCCCAAAAATGTTTCAAGTCTCCAAAAYAGCCTCACTATATATGAAACTATGCTGTAGCTCATACAGCTTCCATTACACAGGCAATTGGAGTAGATCATCATAATGGCCACTTCTCACCTTAAAATTCATGGATCACAAGGCAAGGTAAAAATGACAGAACATCAGGAGAAAACCTGAAATTCTGCTCGCATTTACTCAGCACTTAGAACCTGACAGCTGATTCAGATCTCAAATATTTTCCCAGCCAGGTGTTGCAGTTTAACCCAGCAGGCCGCTAAACACCACACAGCTCACTCCCCCCTACCACGGGAGGGGCAGATGCCCGTGTTGACTAACTATATGTCTTTTGCTAAATGTGTACTCCAATGTTTGAAGGTCCCACCACCCATTGCTCTCAGTGTAGTCTTTAACAGTCCATTGTATCATTTGATTTTCCCAGAAGCTGATGCATGATAGGAAACGTGACTACCACCTCAATGTCATACTCTTTGGCCCACGTCTCTATGAGGTTGTTTTGAAAATGAGCCCCATTGTCTGACTCAATTCTTTCTGAGGTGCCATGTCACCATAAGACTTGCTTTTCAAGGCCCAAAATAGTGTTTTGGGTGGTAGCACATGGGACAGGATGTGTTTCCAGCCAACTGGTCATTTTTTGCACCATTTTAAGAACATAGTGCTTGCCTTGACGCATTTATGAAAGTGGTATATAATCAGTCTGGCAGACCTCCCCATATTTATATTTCAACCATCGTCCACCACACCACAGAAGCTTTAACAACTTGGCCTGCTTGATCACAGTGCACATTTCACATTCATGAATAACCTGTGCAATAGTGTCCACGGCCAAGCCCAACTCTCAATCATAAGCTCATCTATATGTTGCATCTGTTCCTTGGTGGCTTAGGGTCATGAGCCCACCAAGCTAGAAATAATTCACCCCTGTGCTGTCCCAGTCCAGATTTATCTGAGCTACTTCAATCTAATAGCCTAATCCATGTGCTCATTGTTCTGACATTCTTCACCGGTCTGACTCTTGGGTTTGTGAGCCATCTGTGTGATGTACTATCACAACTAAGTTCTCTCCCCAGGCAGCAACATCTTGCCACAATTCAGCAGCCCAAATGGGTTTGCTCTCTCCTGCCAGTTGCTCTGCTTCCATTGCTTTAGCTCCCTCCACAAGGCATCCATGAATCAGTACAGAGGTAGAGCACTGGCCATTTTTCTCACCAGCAATTTTCCTGGAAGAACCCCTTTTTGTGATTGTTTTTCCTCACAACTCACATACCTGTGCCTCCAGGGTTGAGACAGATTTTCTATCCCACTCCTTGATGTGCTTTCTGTGGTCATGCAGGTAAAACCACAGGTGGCCCATGGTGTGTACCCACTATATTCTCCATCTTGAGCAGAGGAGCACTTCAAGTAGCTGAGACACTGGTCCATAGAAGTGACAAACAGAATATATTGGTTTTGAATTGCTATGACAGTTTTTCCACAGCTGAGACACAGAAGACGAGGAAGAAAGACTTTCTCTGTATTGCTGGAGTTGGCCAGCCAATGCATCCACCATTTGTCCCTCTCCATCTTTCCAGGTCACTAGTGCCTATGAGTTGGCATACAACAATGGTGCATTCCATACAAACTTTCAGCACACAGGTTGTGTAAACTCAGCTTCATCTGAATCCTTGGATAACTGCTCATTGTCCAGGTCATTATAAATCCAGCACAGCTAATTCTCTCAGGTACTGGATACCACTCTCCAGAGTGGCCCATTTGCCTGGGTGACATATAACATATTCCTTGGAGGGTACCTTTCTTTCATACATAACAGGAGTCACTTTCAGAGGCAGAGGACTTGTGCCTCTTTTGCAATCACTTTGTCAATGCCTCCTTCCCTTGAAAGGGATCCCAATTTCTTGGCTTCCCAACCCTCTAATTCCAGGCTACTATCCCCATTATTCCAGCACTGGAGCAGCCAAGTGATAACGTGCTCGCCTTAACAATGGCTGAGATCTTTCTGCTTATCTTGCAACTCTTTTGGGGATAGGGATCAGGTACGTTCTGCCTCTTCCTCCTCCTCTTCTCATGATGGCCCTGCTTTGGAATAGCCTGCCTCATCCACTTCTTCCTCCTTCCCCTCTTGGGGGTTTCTTCCCTTACTACATGGGCTGACTTTTGCATCCAATATTTCTTCTTTTGTATAGGGGCAACTGATACCAGCACAGGCTGATTCTTTCTTTTAGCTGCAGTGCCTGTCATGAGGCTTGGAATAACCACGGGGTCTGTCATTTTGTCATCAGATCCAGAGACCTTCTCTTCACCCTGAGGGTACTGAATAGCACTGAATAGGGCTCAGTAGGCACAGGCTAGGCCTCAGTGTGTTGCAGTGATTTGTGTCTGTGAAATTGCAAGGGTGATAGCATACTTTTTACAAATGTTTGACTAGTTTTTCAGGATTCTACACTTCTTCAGGGGTGAAGTTCCAAAACAATCGAGGTGTCCACTGTCCTAGGAACTTCCCCATACTAACCCACACACCCTTCTACTCATAACTATCCAGCCTCAGGGCAGATCTCTGAGCACCATTCTTAAATAGTTGTTTAATCTTAAACAAGGCCTTAAACACATTCAGGACACATAGCAACAGGATGGCTTGAACATCCCAAGGATACTAAAAATTCTCAAGATCTATTGTAAACAGCCTGGAGGAGAGGGGGAAGATGAAGGAGCAGGGGAAAGTGTTCCCTCTTGTCTCCCCCTATAGATTGGCTCCCTGAGGAGAAAAGGTAAAGAATGTGATTATTAATAGTTTTCAAGAGATGGTTCACGAAGTACAGAGATGATGGCATTGCTGAGTACAAATACCAGATTAGTCACATGACCATTAATTTTATCATATCATAAGACAGTGTTACTCAATATAGCAAAATTATAATCTTAAACCAGCCCCCAGAGATGGCAGCACAACAGGGTAAAAGGTGTTACACAACACAACTCTGAAACCAAGCACAACACCTCTGAGATGAAATAAATCAACATTGTGACCAGTGGCTACCAAACTAATGYTTACAATGAATTTATTTTAACATGCTGTGGTCAGCTCTGTCTCTATTTCACAGTGCCTCACACGGGGCACCAAAAAGGACTGTTGTGGTTTAAAATAGCAAGCAGATAAACACCACACAGCCATTTGCTCACTACCCTGCAGTTGGATGGCCGAGAGAGTCGGAAAAAAGGTAAAACTCCTGGGTTGAGATAATGACAGTTTAATAGAACTGAATAGAAAGAGAAGGAAGGAAAAAATAATAATGATGACAAAAGAATATACAAAACAAGTGATGCATATGCAATTGTTCACCACCACTGGCTGATGCCCAGACAGTCCCCAGGCAGCAGACCTACACCCCACGAGCCAATGCTACATAGGTTTACTGTCTAGCATGACACCATCTGGTATGGAATATCTCTTTGACCAGTTGGGGTCAGCTGTCCTTGCTGCTTGCCCTCACAGTTTCTTGTGTACCCCCAGCCTTCTCACTGGTGGGGCAGTATGAGAAGCTGAAAAGTCCCTGACTTAGTGTAAGCACTGCTCAGCAACAACTAAGCATCAGTGTGTTTATCAATATTATTCTCATCCTAAATTTAAAACACAGCACTATGCCAGTGGAAACAAAGACACCACGAAATGCAATCCTGACCTAGGGCTCAGGCAAAGGTAAACTCTAAAATGTCTGATCTGTATTAGGTAAGAGCCCAGAGACACCTCCTCAGCACTGGTTTTTGCATTTGTCATCATTTAACATGATCTGGAGAAATGTCAGTCCCTAGATAAAAAATACAAAACTAGAAGTCAAAGGTGCAAAGTAAATATAGAAAACATAGTTTAACATTAGGATAAGGGGCAAAAAGCACTCATCCTAAGAAAGCATGAACAGACCGTGTATTTGCAGTCTTACGGACAACTTTCAAAGAATAACCATGCATAATCATAGCTATGACTTTTAGAAGCCCTTCATAGGAACAGGCAAGACACAATCCCTGCCTCAACCACATTTCACCTCCTGCAATTATGGTCCACCTTACCAACTGCACCTTGCATGTGGTAAGAGTTGCTGGTAAGAGAGTGCTCTGCCCAACACTCTCTTCAACGAGTCAGCCCCCTGCACTCCAGAGACAAAATACATTGAATCCCTTAAAAAACAGGAATACAGTAATAGTTGAGCTTCCTCTAGAAAATGCCCCCAGAGAAGCGCAGTCTCTAATGCAGGCAAAGTGAGCAAAACAATCAGGATGGGCAACAGCCAAAACACATATGTGATATTAATTCAGTGCATCTTCCTTTTTCAACTCCCAGATGAAATGCAAACCTTTCTTGCCTAGAGGTAGCCAAAGAGAGCACAAGAGAGTGCTGACTCCTACAGCAGAATTTACATGCACACCAGTCCTCTATGTGGCTGAACAGATGCCAGGTCAGTCTGAGAACTATGAGGATCTTCAGATAAGAGTATCTAAAACCTGCACAAAACAAATATTTCTGGTCTATAAATATACACAGGCACATTCCTTCTCCTTCCTCCACAGAGCAGAGACTCCCACTACAAAGTGTCTTGCAGCATGTCAGACATACTGACAAAACAAGCAGAAGTTGGGTTTTTTTCCCTGCTCCACATAGCAAGGCCATGTTCTTTATTCCTGCTCCTCTGATATTTATCCCTCCCTTTCTTCTCCATCTTATGCCTCGAGCCAGAGGCTTGTCTGCTGTCTCTTCATATTGGAAACATGCAAGCTTGTTTGGTTTAAAAGGTCAATCACAGCCTGTTTGTACTAAGTCTCTGAAGCAAAAATCTCTTACTATAAGCTAGGAAAAATACTGGAGAAGAGTGCTGGATGGAGGCCTGTGAGGTGTGGGTAACATATTAGGGGCACAGACACACAGTTAAGGCACTGTGGTTTACGGAGGCAGCACCCATCAACTGAGGGGCTCATGGGTCTATGTTCTTGGTCAATAGCAAACAATCCAGTTTAATTCAGTTCATAACAAGAAAGGCTTAAGCCAAATGAGGTTACCTTACATTCATTATAAGCTAATAGTGTCCATGAGGATGGTGACTATTGACCAACTGATGCCTCATATGTTAATCTAAAGCAACTGACTGTGTGTCACAAAATTTAACTCCTCAGCATCAGGAAAGGGGCTAAATCAACATAAGTTCTGTTTTACAGATGGATAAAGCTATTAAGGTTGACACTTCCATGATCAAGGGTCATGATACAGGCCAGGAGGACATTTTAAAGATGTACTGTGATTAGAGAGCTTTTTTTTAAATGCATATAAAAAGCTTTAAAAATGCAATACAAAATTTAAAAATGTATGTCATTGCTGGGTCGTTCTATTTAATTTAATGGCAACAATCATCTTTCAAAATAAACTGGACATAGTGGATGGTGCCACTACTTAACTCTATCTAGTTTGGCAATGCTGAACTGTGTGTCATTAAGTTCTCTAGAGGTAACAGAACAATTCAGTGATCAAAATCTGTCCAAAGATAAAACAGCGAATCTTATTCTCCACCTGCTTTGCCAATGTTTATATTATATAGCTACAAACTATCTACCACTACTTTCAATTCAAAAAAAAAAAGGTTGCAGTTGTTTCCTCTTTCCCTGGCCTGCCTATCATTGCAGCACTATCTTCTATTGTGTTGATAGCTGCTGGTACTGCTAAGGCAACTGCACGAGAATTACCTCTTGACCTCCATCAGATGCTGTGAGGATGAACCCTGTCCTCCACCACCGGAGGAGATCCTGAACCCCAGAGCTGAGTAGCAGCAGTAAAAAGTAGACTAAGTGTTCTCTCATGTCACATGCCCCACAAACTAGTTCATGTCCATATTTCTGTGCTCTATGTGCTGCAGCCTTGGAATTCATTTTCTCCTTCCTCCTCCCCTCAACTGTCATAATAAAAAGAATCAAGTTCCTTTTCCATTCCCAGGTCTGCCCTCTGCCCTCTTCCAAAGCAGTTGTTGTCCATAGTATAGCCAGCCACCTTGGTCACTCTAGGACCTTAAGTGAAAACCTAACCAAACCACAAACTCTATCAATGCAGAAACTAAAACAAGGGTTTGCTTTTAACTGGGTTTAAGAGGGACCAGCTCTTGGTACATTATTTCCAAGTTATTGATGGCCTTTTGTAACTCACTTAAGGACTCCACTCTGCTCTGTCACTTGAGAGTTACAAGACCATCAATAACCATAGAAAATAATGTACCCTGAGAGAGGCCAGAGCAGAACCTCCTTCTCCAAAATCTTTCTTTACCCATGTACTCTGCTGTGAACCACAGCAATGAGTAGCTCAGGCTTCATCTGATACCCACGCACCAGTGAGGAACAGCACTCCTCTTCCATAAGTCAGCATGTTCACTCTATTAGAGAAAAAAAATTCCCCAAGAAAAATACTACTGTTTCGGTTTTTTTCTGTGTGAAAAAGTGTGAGTCCCTGTCCTGTATAATCAGAGACAGCCTTGGAGCAAACACCCACGTAGCACCCTGCTGCTCTTCATTAATCGCTCCGGCAGCTTGCAATGAAATCCCCAGGGAAATTTTATAGCCTTTCTGTACACATCTGCTTGAAGACACCCCAGACAGACACATACTACCAGATCTTTGAGAACTTGGTTCCCATGGAATATCAGAGCGGTGCAAAACATACCTGCTCCCACAACAGAAAAGAAGGAGAAAATCAGTGACCTCCATTTCCAGCACAAACTGGCCTTGCCTGCAGAGGGTATCAATATATTTATCACAGGCCTTGGAAAATTCCAGTTAGGTATATGACATTCAAGAAGAAATGCTTCAGGAGCTAAATATCAGCCTCTATGAGCAAAGCAGCCAAGATGGTGCAAAGAAACAAAGTAGAGATGTTCATTACTTCTTCAAGACTGCAGGAAAGGCCAGAAGTCACAGTTGCAGCCAAAGATAGAACCTCCTCAATTACTGTTGTTGTTCTCAGATGCACACAGTTCTAGTGTAGAGAATCTACATTTTGTTGGGGGAAGATGGTGACTAATGTTATCCAAAGAATTAGGGGAAATAAGACAATATTCATTGGCTTCAGTAAGACTAGAAAGTATTTTTTATCCCAAATCTTTTATTTGATACTTAAGATGGGATATTTTGTAATCAAAGGCACCAACAAGCCCTGAAGATAGAATTTTAAGCTGCTCTTTTTTCCTGAAGTTTAACCTGAGCATTTCCAAAAATATATGTGAACTTCTTCTGTGTTTTGTTGAGATTTGGAGCACAGGACAAAGCCTCAACGATGTCTACACCACTGCAGATGCAAACTGCCACAGAAATTCACACTTTTCATCTCCAGTCCAGCATGCTCCTGTTCTGGTTCAGATCAAGCCTTTGTGTCCTGTTTCAGAAACTGAGATTGTAGATATGGACATAAAACCTGGTTAACTCTATTAACTTTACAACATCATGTCATGAAATGTCATCTCAGTTTCCAAGGCTATCAGTTTATGCCACAGCCCTTCTGGCCTGGGTTCCTCTTGCACTTTCCATTCAGATGTGCACTGCAGGCAGCAGCCTTTTTGAGCTACCCAGTTTACCTGCGCACACGCACTCTAGAACAATATGAATATTACATGTAGCAGCCTTTGCAGCAAAGGATATATTAAGTCCTATATTTTTAATGTCACTTTTAGTATGTCTATAAAAAGACTCTATGCAAAAAAAGGGATTCTGTATTTCTGCGCTGTATGGGAATAGGGTACCAAGTGAGAGACATGGCAAGTGGGAATGCTCCCATCCAGGTGCAGCAGCCTTTGGCAACCAGCATCTGCACGGAATTTGCAGAGAATTATGTAAAACTTATCTTCCTACAAGCACCAGAGCTAGTTGAGCCCATACGATTTTTACATCTCAAGAGGTTTTTACTGGGATATCACACTAGAAGTGCTGGTGAATGCTATCCTTCTCAGTGAGTGGATGACATGCTGCTCTTCAACATCTCTGTAACCACTCAGAAATGCGACATCTTTACACATCATTGTGTGCCCTCCTACAACTCATATTAGAGGGCCAGAAGGAAGAGAATTGCCTGCCCGAAACTTTCAACAAAATTTGATACTTGGAGCCTTCTCTTATATTTGCCCTTACCTCTTTCAAACTAAACTAGGGCAAAAGAAATAATTACAGCTTCACAAATATCTTACCTGCCCCTGCATTGCCTCTGTTACTGTACTTCAGTTGTGGCCAGAAAATATTTCCCCAGCAGAAAAACAACATTTAACCTCCATGATCCTTGCAATTTTTGGTTTCCTTGAGATAACAAATGTATCAAACAAGCAGGACTGGGAATATGTAAAAGCACAGATAGCTGAGGTCACTTCGACTCTTTTTTTCCCCCCTGGCATGACATGCCAAGAGTGACATTTCTGTAAGAAGCAGGGTTTCCTAGCAGCACTTCTGCCAAATAACAGGGGGACTTACCTGGGAATTAGGTTATTAAAACGGAGGACCTGACTCACAAGGAGAGGTGGATCAATAAGTGACCTTTGACAGATTGGAGCCACTGATCAATGATTACTTTTTTATTAAATGATTCTTTTCCTGTGCCAGCAGGGACTTCTTCCCTCATACACAGCATTAACGTTAACCTTTGCTGCACAAGGATTAAAGGAGATGATACCACAGAGAACGGTCAAGAAAGCAGTGAGCAGTAAGAGAAAAGGCAAAACAGAAGCTTAGTCCAGGGAAACACACTCTTCCCTTCTACTCAGGGCTGGTTCAGGCGGCCCAATTTCACCATCACTACTCCACCCATCTCTACTCATTGAACATAAGCACTGCCAGGTCAGTCTGAGACAGAAGGCAGTGCTCAATACAACTATAAAGGCTGAGAAATCAGGGATACCCAGTGAAGGCAGATGGGGCAAGGTGACACACAAAATGGTCATAACAAATAAATAAATTAGCCACAACATCATAATGAAAATCAAGGACTACAATTCAAAAGGAAGCTGTGCCGACCCACAGCTCGCAGGACTTTAGCTGATGGCAGCGACAACCTGAAGCATTTCTGTTTCACTGTTTGGCTCCATCCCAAAACATTTCTGCTTCTATCCATGCCAACCTGTTTGTCTTCACAGCATTTGCTCCTCCTGAGTGGCTATCATCAGTCACACCAATCTGTGAGATCTATTTTGTGATATGGGGAAAAAAGACCCTTAGGGAAAAGCACAGCTCATCAAATGTGCTATGCCTTGGACTTGGGTTCAATCTTAACGGAGGTTTCCTGGGGTGACCCTGTACACTAAACTAATCAGGTGTGTCCTTTGGCACTGTGCCCACAGCAGAAAGACCAGGTGGAAAAAGTTTTTCAAACCCTGAACAGATGAAAGACTGCAAGCATGACATAGGAACATGAAAGACCCCAGCAGATGGCAGGGAAACAGCTTCTTTCTGCTTTTGACAGCGGTTGGCTCTAGTGCGGCTTTTACTGTGAAGGTTCTTCTGGTTTCTCCATATACTTCTTTAGATAATATATCTCACAGGAAGTGGAGGGAAGATCATATATATCATATATTCTCTTCTTGTGCAGTCTAACTGCATTATTCCCAGTAAGTGTTGCACCATAGTTCTCAGAGAAGCAAGACGTCTTTGTCTTGGTACAGTGCCAAGAAACCAAGCGTCATTTGAGCCTCAGATGAGGAGAACATGCTACAGGCAGCACAGCCCCCAGCAAAAGGAAGCATTTGGCTAAAGAGAGAAACATGGAAACCAGAGAACAATACAACAAAAARTATCTAGTTCAACTTCACTTCATACATCTTGCATGTGTATAATTCACCACCATATATTTCAACAGCTGACAACCAAGGAGACATCACACAAAGTCAAAGTGTCTACCATCTAGCTCAAAGAAATAGGAGACATGCTCAGCTGAAGTCCACCCCTTATCTAGCCATTATCAATGCAAAAGCAGCTGCACTGATGGCAAAAACACAAGCCCTGTTCCTTGTCTTCCGGACTAATGAGCTGTTAATTCTTTAACCACTAGCTTGATGTATGAACCAGTAATTCAGAATGAGCCTTCCTCGACAGAATACAGTGAATGTCTGCTGTCTTCAGAAGAGACACCTACTGCCCTCATGTTGCTTCATGTTGGTTTTAGTTCATGCAGAAGGAAATGCCATATGGAAGAAATAGAACCATGCCCCCTAAATCAGAGACAAATAAGACAGCAGAGTGCTAATTATTATCAACAAACAGATCTCAGTTGTTAGGGAGAGGTTGGGGAGCCTCATCAACTATTTGCATAGAAAAATCCCACCCAATGTGACAAAGCTCGCCCAGCTGAAGAAGGCATGACCTCAAGTATGACCTCAAGTCTTCCCACAGTCTTGCTTCAACAACACATTTCTTGGTCCTATAGGCCTCATTTCTTTCAACATACACACTCACTGGTGTCTTCAAGGTCTCAATCTGCATGTACAGTGTTTCCTTGCATTCTCAACTTCCTCTCCCCCCTCATCAGAGAAGGGAGGGATCATATGGAGACCTCATATTTTAAATTTACAGACTTGTTGTACAGACTAAGAAAATGCATCGTACGCTCTATTTCCAAGTCATTCTAATTTTATGCTTCCCTTTTAATCCTCAGCAGAGTTGCTGGGCCTCACTCCTTCCTTGCTCCCATATCAACTCCCAAAAAGCAAGCCTACAGCGCCTCGTCACAGACAGCAGGCAGTACCGGCCAACATCAGCTCCCCAAAAGACCTTCCACTGTCACACCAAGCACAGAAAGCTGAGCTCTTCCAAGGGAAACACAAGCCTCTACCTCTTCATCTAGAGAAGCCAAGGAGGGATGAAGATACACAATTTCCAATCCTAGCCTCAGGCTGGTCATTTGATAGGTGTGATTTTAATTCCTAGTTTTAACCAAAGGATATACAGTTACAGACTTTGAAAAGCAGTGGCATCAAGGAGAAAAGTGGCAAAAGTCTGCATAAATCTTCTTGCCAAGTCCACAGTTTCCCCCGGAGAAGGAAATGAACCAACAGCAGATGCAGCCAGGCTGTGCCCACAATATCATCTCTTCCCATTTCTTACATCCATGCTTTGTCCTTCCAGTTACAAGGTGCATGTTGAGTGCTCCCCAGAAACTTGGTCAGACTGTAGGATTTGAAGATGAGCTGAAAGGAACGTTATCTCCTTATTCCATACAAACCTGCACCCTCCACATTTCTCCTCAATCCTTTTTCCATGTTCTTAATTTCCTGCAATCCTCCATGTAACTGATCCATGTGTTTCTTCTCAACATGAATATGAACTATTAGCCTGTCCAATAATTTAAGTGGTTCAAAATGATATAATTTTTCAAGCCTTTTCACTATGGACACAGATGTGTGTGTATGTATATATATATATTTTTTAAAAATTATATGTAAAATAAAAAACAAACAAACAAAAGTGAGTAGGATCGAGGCAGTTGATAATAATTGAATCAAAAGATCAGCATTTTCTTTCCTAGAAGGCTTTAAAATACAGAAACTTGCACTTGTTTTTTACTTCCACTGATCTTAACCACATTTTAAATTAACAAAAAAATTACAAAGCTTTCTTGTTATTTGTCTTGGATCCAAAACTAACCTGGCATTGGAAAATTATATTCCATTAAAGGATACTACCAATTAAAAGAAATCATTATTCTATTGGAGTACTTTTTTATTTGCTATTGTTACAAGCAACACCTAAGATTAATACAACAGAGGGATTAGAAGGGAAAATGCCTTTCACCTAAGTGCTTACTCCATGCATGTGACAGTACTTTGTGTCAAGTCAGTTTGACTGTTTCTCCTGTAAGCAGTCAGATCCCCTTTTAGTTCAGCTGGATTAGACCTGCACAAATAGGGAAGGAAAAATACATGTGGAAATTTAACTGCAGAAACTCAAATATTAGCAAGTGAACACAAAGAGAACACTTTTTTTTTCCAGCTAAGTAAAATGAAGCTCCTGCACAGTCCTTAAACAACACACACACACTGAAAATCCTCTGCCTCAAATAAACACACATTTCCCATCAGGCACAAAAAATATATTCAGTGTTCAACAGACAGTGTCAATACTGGTGAAAGTCTTTTTCACACACTCTACCCTAGAACCATGAGACATCTATGATTCATTCTGCAACCCACCTCTACAATCACACACCTAGAAGGAAGGCATGTTGAATGTTTTGGGGGTTGTTTTTACATCAAAGAATAAAAATATTAAAAGCATTGCATTTCTTTTGGGATTTTGTTCCTCCTCAAAAGGAGTCTCATCACTTAATTTTTCCCTTCTGCATTTCCCCACACTTTCCCCACGTCCAACCCACTGCCTGATATTCTTTCCCTTCCCAGAGAATGTCTCCTTTTCCACCTTGCTCCTTCCAGACAGCCCTTCCAGTGCTGTCTCCTGGCTCTCCCTTTTTCCTTTCCATACGAAGTCAGCCAAGCTCTTGTGCCTGTCAGCAGGGTCACTACACACATGAAGCTCTGTTAGATGTACACTTCATAAATCAGAAAGCTGCCTTCTGCTCTCTTTATTCACACTATTCATTCAAAAACTTTTTCTCTAGTCATTCTCCCTCCCAGCCTCTTCTACTTCCCTATCCTTCMCTATCCTTTTACCTCACCAAAAGCTTGGTAACTTTTTTTATGGTTTTATTTCTTACTTTTAAAACTTCCTTTTTCTTACCTGTTCTCCACCTACTTCCTTCGGATTCTTCTGCTACCAGGCTGTCATCCATGCTGTTAGCACCAACCACATCTCCAGCACCTTCACAGTTAAATTATTTATTAGACTCCATTTTCACTTATTTTCCCCATTTTTTCCTTATTTTCCCCATTTTTTCCTTAGAGTCTCAGCACTGCCAGTTCCAAATCACACAGACATCAAAACTATACCATCTCCTCCTTCTCTCAAATGACACAATCTTTCACTGGAAACTGACTGCTCCTAAAGGATGCCATAACCAAACCTTTTCACAGGGGCACATGATGATGTGCAAGTGTTAAGATGGTGGTTTACTACCAACTGATTGGAAGAGATAAGTGRAGCCTTGATAATCAAGGCTGGCTACATTTGCAGTTTGGACAAAGGTTTGGGCTGACCATTCTGGGGCAACTTATCATAAGAAAAAAAAGAAACATAAGAGGAAAAAGTTTCAGCTGAGATATTTTGGTTGTGGACAGAGCTAAGCAAAGACACAGAGAAGCTCCACGGCAAGAGAAGTCAGCCCCAGCAGCCAAATACTAGAGTATTTAAATCTTTAGAGTTCAAACTCTACAGTCTATCAGCAGGCAACCGATTGAAAGGCAACTTTCCAGCTACTTAAAGAAGCTAAGAGCAATGAGTCACAGGGGCAGCATCTATGATGCTAAGAGTTTCATCTGGAAACACGAGAGAAGAAAAGGACAGTAGCATCGGCTCACTAGGCTGCTCCAGAAGGCACACTACGGGACAAAAACACACATCCCAACCCCCAAGTAGTGAGTCAGAATGGAGCCTTTCAAATTCTGATGCATAATACCCTACATGAAAATCACTTGCAGTGACCTGTTGCTTCCACACCTCATAAGAAGGTTGCCTATAGCATCACCCCCTAACTTACAGGACGTTACACTGTGACATGACATGCTACACCCAGGCAGATGCAGAAGGGTGTGTGTGTGGGTGGCAGAGGAGAAGGCAGTCAGAGAAATGTACAAACGTACAGGCAGCACTGATTGAAAACGCTGAAAGTCTAAGGTCTCTGCAAATGCCTGAGTAAAAGCAGAGGCAGTCTCCCAGATCGATTATGCATGCATGCCACTGAAAACACAGGCTGCTAAAGTGCCAGAGCTCTGCTGGATAATTTATAGGCTGGTGTTAGTATTCACAGAGTGGTGGGCAGAGTTCAAAGGAACGAGGTGGAGAATAAAAGTTTGAGCCTTATGAAAACACCGTCACAGCCAGCACGAGCATCAGCACCACAAAGGGCTTCACTTGCACTGAGTGCAGGCAGAAGCCAGCAGATATTATCAAAGTAGGAGCCATCAAGTGCTGTCTGGGCACTGGGGAAGAGAGTTCAGGGACGGCGCACAACCAGAGTGTGCACACATGCAAACTTTGCAAGTGTTTGAGCACATGCCTGCTTGACTTTTCGGAAAGCACAAGAGAGCTGTGTGCCAAACAGCCTGCGACCCATCCCATCTTCTGCCACAACCTTTCCTCATACTCCTCTTGATTCTTCTACTCTTGCCATACACCAAATTTCTTGGGTTACTTCTGCCACAGAGATATACACCAAGCAGGGAATAACTGAAGACCTTCACATGCCTTTTTCATTTATGGTCTCACCAGGATTTGAAGCCAGGACTTTAGGGAAGAAATTAATCATATTAAGCCACCCAAAATGCAAGCTTATTTAGGTGAGCTTGAGTTTTCCAGCTTTATCACTGCCTGAGCCTCTTAGCCATCTAGTTATCCGGAGACAAAGATGGCAAGACAGTGAGGTCATCAATTTACTAAGCCTTATGTCTGCTCACGTTTCCGATTAGACACAACACCAATGGCATTGAATAAGTACTGTGCAGTTGACTCCAGCAGAGATGTAAAGCAAAGGCTGCCTCACCCGTCTTTGCTCCTCTCTCTSCAAGGCTACTCTAAAACCAGATCTTACAAACAGACATGCAGGTGCACACCACGTACTGCCACTATTCACCATTACCACCTAGCGCTGGAAAAGGAGTACAAGGGAAAGCACAATATACAGACAAGGTGAACTAAGGGATTTATCCAGTATTTTAGTATTGCATGTATACCCAGATGACACCTTTAAACTCCTTGTCATACCTTCCACAGAACTCAGCAAAATCCTCTCCAACCCTACTCATTCCAAAAGGGAATTGTCTGAAGGTACAAGTAATTTTCTGTTCTATAACTTTTCTAAACTAAGCTCTCTGGCCCTTGCAACACCTACCTGAACTGGGAAGGCCCATAGGAATTTGGCATAATATCGTGTGCTGCTAAGTATACTAACAAATACTCATCTGACTCACTTCTTCCTGCAGGTTAGCCTTCAGGGACATTCCGTCTGGGTGCAGTACTTGAGGCTCAATCAATTATAGAAAGATATCTTTATTAGAGGCCACAGAGGGGCACTCTTCAGAGACACAAATCACTTGGGACGAAAACCTTTTGCTCGACATTTAGACAGCACCACACACAACAAAATTCTAGTGTATGACTGGGGAATACAGTAATATAATTCAATAGATTAATTGTCACTAAAACTAGATTCCTCTCCATACAATTAGAATATTAATTTGGATTTTTCTGCATAGAATCTGGAGGACTACCGTATTGATGGATGCCCATTCTTTTAGWCATGAGATGGTTGAGGGGGAAGAGGTTGAAACAAAGAACCTGTGTCTTTATTCTTTTGAGCAATGGCAAAGAATCTCCATAAAGGGAGGGCAACACTGCTACATGGAATATGTAACAGAACTTGATTCATTCTGTTCTAAACACGTGATCATTAGGGTCTTGGCAATTAAGCTATTGTTATTCCAAAGTATCATTTCAGGTGGATTTTTAACTGCAATGTTATTACAAGTCTGAGGACAAAGGTACATAGYGCACAACATGGAATTTTGTGGGTTGGCAGCATCTGTCTGCCACATTMGTCTGACAACCATTAACTGAGAAAACAGTTTGGGATACAATCTCAAACCAATCCTAAGACGAAGAGTGTACTAAATGTGATTAAATAAATTGGTCTGTTGTCTATGATCTTCAACAAAAAGAATTTAAACTCCATCTATTGAATTTGAGACCCATTTCAGAGATAAGAAATAGAGATAGCAATTTGCTTTTGTCATGAAATAACTCAATGGCAGGATGACGAAGAAAGTTTGTGTCTCCTGCCCTTTCCATTTGAGCATTTGCCTCTGACAGTATAGAGAAGGGAGGTGTCAGGGGGGAAAAAAATCACAGAACAACAACAAAAAAAAACCTCTCCATAAAATAAAACACATGAAAATATCTGGACGCAGTCCAACGAAAAGAGGCTCTAAAGCAGTGTTTGCATGGCAAGGTTCTGGTAACAGGAGGGCTACAGGGGTGGCTTCTCTGAGAACTGCCAGAAGCTTCTCCCATGTTCAACAGAGCCAATGCCAGGCAGCTACAAGACAGACCCACACTGGCCAAGGCTGAGCTTATCAGTGATGGTAGTAACACCTCTATGATAACATATTTATGAAGAAAAAAAAATATTTTTACACAGAAGTAATTGTGGCCAGAGAAAAGAAGAGTAAGAATATGTGACAGGAACAACTCTGCAGACACCAAGGTCAGCAAGAAGGAGGGGAAGAAGGCACTCCAGACACTGGAGCTGAGATTCCACTGCAGTGAAGACTATGGTGAGGCAGGATGCGCTCCTGCAGCGCATGGAGGCCCATAGGGATGCACACATCCACCTGGAGCCCGTGGAGGAGCCCCACGCTGGGTTGTGACCCTGTGGGAAACCTGTGCTGGAACAGGCTCCTGGCATGACTTGTGACCTTGCTGGGGACTCACACTGGAGCAGTCTGTTCCTGAAGGACTGAACCCTGTGAAAAGGGATCCACGTTGGAGAAGTTTGTGAAGAACTGTATCCTGTGGGAGGGACCCCATGCTGAAGCAGGAGAAGGACTCCTCTCCCTGAGGAGGGAGCAGCAACAGAAACATGTGATGAACTGAGTGAAATCCCCACTCTTTACCTTCCTGCACTGCTGGTGGCAGGAGGAGGTAGAGAATCAGGATTAAAGATAAGGCTGTAAAGGAAGGAGGGGTGGGGGAAGGTGTTTTTAGGATTTTTTTTACTTCTCATCATCCTGCTCTAATTTTGATTGGCAATAAAATCAACTACTTTCCCCAAGTCAAGTCTCTTGCCCATGACGGTATGCGGTGAATGATCTCTCCCTGCTCTTATCTCATGAACCATTTGTTATATTTTCTCTCCCTGTCCAGCTGAGGAGGGGAGCGGCAGAGCAGCTCTGGTGGATACCTGGCATCCAGCCAGGGTCAAACCACCAGCAGCAGACAGAAAAGACTTAAATGGAAATAGAGAGAAGAGGTATAATGTGTTTAACATAGAGAGAAACAAAAATTACAGAGAAGAGCAACCAAATCTGAAATGACACATGAATCAGTTTACAAACAGAACCTTTTTTCCAGCACAATTACAGTGACAGAATAATCACTGGAGAGCTTTAAGAAATCATTCACTGAGCACTTACATGGGATAATCTAGCAAAGGGACCCAGGAGACCTTAAAGATCTTAAAGAACAAACTCCTCAAAGCACAAGAACAGTCCAATTCAATTTGTGGGAAGCCAGGTGGGTGTGGAAGGAAGCAGGCAGCTGAATGGGAAACTCCTGACAGCACTCAAACACAAAAGGATAGGAATGAAAGGTAAAAGTGGGGGTGTGCTTCTCAGGAAGAATACTGAAACTCTGCCTCAGCATGTCAGAATGAAAATTAGAAAAGCTTGAAATTGCATGAAAATTCATAAAATGTGAAAGGCATCAAGAACGGCTTCTCAATGCAYCCTGCTAGCAAAAGCATGACTAAGGAAACTGTGGGCCCAAAGCTGAATGGAACAAGAAACCAGTGGTAAAAGGAAAACACTCTAGGTCCTCAATGCCTTTTTAGCCTTCAATGCCAAGGACTGTTCTTAGCCTTCTYGTTCCATGTGCCAAGTGGAAGTCTCCAGGGGACTGAAAAACTACCCACAGCAGAGGAAGACTGAGTTAAGAAGCATCTAAACAAACTGAAACAAACTAGGTATACTCAAGTCCCTGGGACAAGATGAGATGCCCCAACAGCACGGAAGCATGCAACAGTGGCTGATGTCACCGTGAGGTTACTCTTGGTCACACTGGAAAGGTCGTGGCAACTGGAGGAGGATTCCAATGACTGGAAATGGGCAAATATCACACCTGTCTTCAAAAAGGACAAGAAGGAAGACTCAAGGAATTATGGGCTGGTTAGCCTAGCATCAGTCCCAAGGAAGGTTATTCAGCAAATCCTGCTGGAATCCATTTCCAGGCACACAAATGACCAGAATGTGATTGAGAACAGCCAGCATGCAAAAAAAAATACCAAAAAATCAGCCAGATTGGCTTCTGTGATGAGACAGACCCAATGAAGAAAAGAAGGGTACAACTTTTGAAAGAGTCTCCAATGGTATAACTGTAAACAAGGCTATGCAGCTGCATCAGAGGAAGTTCAGATAGGATATTGGGAAACTGTTCTTCACTGAGAGGAAGTCACCGGAATAGGCTTCCCAGGGAAGAGGCCAGGGGACCATGTCTGTCAGAGTTCAAGGAGCATCTGGATGATAGTTATACAGTTTAGTTTTAGGTAGTGCTGTGAAGAGCAGGGCATTGGACTTGATGATCCTTACGGGTCCCTTCCAATTCAAGATTGTATGTCATTCCATGATTTACAGACAGCTGATCCCAGATCAGTGCACTGCAAAGCACATGGAAAACTGACAGGACCACTGCGCTCAAGGGCTGGCGGTCAGCAGTACAACAACCCAATGGCGACCAGTTACTAACAGTGTTCCTCAGGGGTTCTTTGCTGGACTTGCTGCATTTTTCCAATGTCTTKCTTGTACTGGGGAGCCCAGTACAAGGCACAATAAACAGACATAATCCCACAAGTGCTGAGTATGGGGAAATAAGCTCCTCCCTTGACCTGCCGTCTATGCTTTGGCCAGCACACTTCAATATATGATTAGCTTTCACAACTGCAAGAACCATCCTAATGGTGAGGAGCTAGAGCATGATATGCAAAGAAGCTGGGAGAGCTGGGTATGTTCAGGACAAGAACAGCTGAATATTTAGTCTTCATTCTCTGTTCTTCAGCACCAAACCTAAAAACTCTACAAGCAGCTATGAAACCTCACCATCCATTATACCACGTCTGATGTTGGCATTCTGTGTGATGATAACAAACCACACCGAGGACATAAYAGCACCACACAAAGTTACTTGATATAATTCTAATTGGGAAACAAGGACTCCCTAAAATTACTTGATGTTTATCCTCCATTTTGTGGCCCTCTCAAGGTAACACCCAAAAGAAGACTTACATGTGAATGCGGACACTGGCATAGGCAGAATCCTAAGGCCAAGCACACTCAAGTTTCCCAGAAGTGAGGTACAGCCACACATCTGGAACTACTGCTTACTGTTCAGCTGAATCAGAGCCCTCACACTTTCAGGCACTCTCGCACTCACCAGTACAGCACCAAGGACATGACCCATATGCACAGAACTGTTGCCTGTGAATGGCATTAGATAGTTTTTGCAACACTTTGGTAAGACACTACTTCGGCCAACGAACTTCTTGCATTATGCCACTTACTTTGGATATTCCTCCTGCTGAGATCCATCAGTCTTTTCCCAGTGTCCTTTAAAATACAGGGCAGCAAAATCTCATGCTTAGTCTCATTTTCTTTCCACAATAATAAACTACAGTTTCCCTCGAAAACTGCAATGGACACTTTGTTGTTGGACCAGTGTGCCTCCCTACATATAGCAGACGAATGATGGGAAGTTTTGGGACAGAAAAACCCTCACTGAGTGAGAATTAAGCTGTTTTATTTAAACAGATTGAAGATGCACACACAACACCACCAAAGCAAAGGACGCAGTTTGAATTATTGTTATAATTCTTTGCCACATGCCTACAGAAAGCTTGACAACAGCTAAGCTGTCAACATGCTATCATACCACCCATCCTGCTGACCAATCTTTGGGTTTCTGTACTCCCCCAGTTATCCGTGTCCATCTGTTGTCTCCCATCTCATACTTAGCTTGCTAGCTCTTTTGGGCAGGGAACACTTTTTGCCCTGTGTTTGAACAAGAATTGTGTAGGTGCTACCACAATAGGCAGGAATAAAAATAACAACAATAATTAGGTTATATCTTAGTATCTCCTTGGGTTGGAATGTTTCGCGCCTGACTTCACAGCAGTGTTCATAAACAATTATAAGTTGGTGCAATATGGGATCTCATAAACAAATAATTACATCCCAACCTACCTTCAACCATTTCACCAGTCATCCCTTGAGGCTGGATCTGCTTAGCTCTCCATATGCTCCAAATGGTGAGTGTGTTGAACTCAGTTTCAGAACATACCAGCCTTACAGTGCAGCAGGACTAACACCCTGCATATAACCCATGGATTTTCTTTGGACAGAACAAGCTTCCTACACACAAACTGTTGCCTCCTACTTTTGTGTGTCAACCCTGACTCATTTCTAGTGCCAAGAAGGAGAGGATAGTATCTTCATCCTCCACTCCCTCTGAAGAATGGCAAGAGCTCGCAGTTACAAGTTTATGTAGGGCAGTGGCAAACAGTTACATCGTAACTGTACACACAGATTGTGGCCAAGCACAACACTGTCCAACTTCAACAAGCATACATTCCCAAATGTTCTGTTAAACTACAAGGAAAATCCTCCTTCTTTGAGCTTTGCTAAGGAAACTGGCTCTCTGCACTGGAGACACTCAGAAATTCACTCCTAGGCCCAACTCGCTCCAGACAGGCTGTTAGTGTAAATCTAAGATTCAGGAAAAGATAGCAGCAACACACCACATAGTATGTCTTGGATTACTTGCTAGTAGCTGAAAGGTTTTGCTGAACTCTTAAGAAAGAAAAGCCCCATTCACCAAGAAACATTCTCCTCTCTGAAAGTGCCATGAGCCCCTCTTACAAGTACTGAAGTATATGTCTTTACTAAAACAGGCACTAGGCTCCCTCTTCTCAAATCCACTGGGTGCAAATGCACCTCCTGCAATGCCTCATCCACACTACTCTGCTTTAGGACACTGGAAGGAAGATGTTGCAGAGAGAAAAGTCCTTTGCCCTTGTCCACTTCATTTGATGGAAGAGCACAGAAAAATCATCTTGTAACTGTGACACACCATACAAATCTGCAGTGGTTTTTAATAGGTGAAAGCAGAAGTGTAAGCCTCTTTTTCCATAGCCAAATAATTTCACCACATCTTCCCAGTGTAAATTAATCAGCAACCAGGATAAGAGTCTCCAATTCCTAGTTATGAAGATGCAGAAAGCTGGGCCAGCCCTCTCTCTGCTTGTTTGTTACCTGCAGAAATAGAAAGGCTTATAGTGCTGGATGCTAATGTAACACTGTTTAACACACAAGCTCCCTCAGGTCTTTTTGGGATGTGCACTRTAAAACTGGATCATGCCAGGGGCATGGACAGTGCTGCAGGGCAATTTGCAGAGGGAGTGATTCGCCCTGGTTTTGACACCCCATGCTTCCACCACAACTGCCAGTGGGGGGACAAGCCTGCCTCTCAGGCACTGCAAGAGCTGTTGGGACCACTCATTAACAGTTCAGGCAGCCCATTCCCTTTTGAACCTGTCAAAACTATAATAAAACAACCTAGATAAAATTTGGTGTCTCCTGTCTCATCTGCTCTTAAAACTTTCTGTGATGAGGGCACTACAACATCCCTCAGGACACTGTTTTCCTGCTTAACTATCCAAATACTCATAAAGCTTTTCCTAGCACTTACCTCCACATCTTCCTTGCTACAAATTAAGCTGATTACTTCTGGTCCTATCCCCAGTGGACACAGAGAACAATTAATCACTGTCTTCTTAAAACAAGCTTTTAAATATTGGATGGCTTTTCCCTCGTCAATCTTCTCTCTAGCCTAAGCCAACCCAACCAAGCCCCTCCTTGCAGACAGCGTTTGCCGCTCTGGCTGCTCTCTCCTCATCTCCTTCCACTGTTTCTGGTTTTCCTGCTCTCACTGGATGCAATGTTCTGCTATGGCTTCAGCAGTGGCTGCTAGCGTAGAAAAACTACTGCCTGTGTGCTACACGTGACATTCCTGTTAAATATACCCTAAAATGAGATTTGCTTTTTTGCAACATCACCACAGTGTTGACTCACATTCAGTCTCTGACTCACAGTAGTGCCTCCCAGATTCTTTTCTGCAGTTCTGCTGCCTGGCTTGTTATCCCCCATTTTACATACAGGCATTTGAGTAGACCTTTCCAAGTGCGGTACTTTTCATTTGTCTTTAATAAATTACTTCTTATCAAATTTAGACCATTTTCTAGTTTAATTGGTAAATTATCTAAGTTGTGCCAAGAAAGCAGATCAACTTCCAGTCTTATGTTACACATTGGCAACAAAGAGAGCATGAAAGGAAGAAGTGCTGTGTTCAGGCAAATTTCTTAAAAAGAGTTATCGTCTGTCTTACCAAAAGCCTTTTAATTCACTACTCCCTTTTCACTCTGCATTCTACCTGATTCTGGCAGGTTGACCCTGGCTGGATGACAGGTACTCACCAAAGCCACTCCGCTCTGCAACTGGACAGGGAGAGAAAATATAAAGAAAGGCTCATGACTTGAGATAAGGGCAGATGGAGATCACTCACCAATTACCRTCACAGACAAAACAGACTCGAGGTGGGGAAATTAACTGAATTTATTAACAATCAAAATCGGAGCAAGATAATGAGAAGTAAAAAAAATCCTAAAAACACCTCCTCCCACCCCTCCTTCCTTCACAGCCTTAGCTTTATTCCCAATTCTCTACCTTCTCCCCACCAGCAGTGCAGGGAAACGGGGAACTGAGGTTATGATCAGTTCATCACATGTTGTTTCTGCTGCTGCTCCCTCCTCAGGGAGAGGAGTCCTTTCCCTACTCCAGTGTGGGGTCCCTTCCATGGGAGACAGTCCTCCACRAACTTTTTCAGCATGAGTTCTTCTCATGAGTTACAGTTCTTCACAAACTGCTCCAAAACAGATCCTTTCCCAYGGGGTTCAGTCCTTCTAGAACAGGCTGCTCCAGCGTGGGCCCCCATGGGTTCACAAGTCCTGCCAGCAAACCTGCTCCAGCATGGGTTCCTCTCTCCATGGATCCACAGGTCCCTGTCAGCAGCCTGTTCCAGCATGGGTTTCCCATGGGGTCACAATCTTCTTTTGTGCATCCCCCTGCTGCAGTGTGTGATTCCTCCATGGGCTGAGGGTGGATCTCTGCACCTCAATGGATTTCCATGGGCTGCAGGGGCACATCTCGCCTCACCACAGTTTTCACCCCAGGCTGCAGGGAATCCCAGCTCCGGCACCCAGAGCCCCTCTTGCCCTGCATTCTTTGCCCACCGTGGTGTCTGCAGAGTTGCTCCTGTCACATATTCCCATTCTTTTCTTCTCTGGCCACAATTACTTCTGCACAAAAACTTTTCTTTCCTTCTTAAATATGTTATCACAGAGATGTTACTACCATTCCTTATTGGCTCGGCCTTGGCAAGTGGAACATCCATCTGGGAGCTGGCTGGCACTGACTCTGCCAGACATGGAGGAAGTTTCTGGCAGCTTCTCACAGAAGCCACCCTGTAGCCCCCACCCCCAGTTACCAAAACCTGGCCATGCAAACCCAATGCACTGATACACAGTGGTCTTCGTAAACAAACAGTAGCTCACTCTACCCTCGTAAAATACATTTACTCAATGAAATTACAATCTGCTGCCAAAAGTGTACAGCAGCATCCTAGGCACCACATCATTCCATGACCCAAGCTAGTACCAAACAGAGCTTCTAGCAACTCATTAGCTTGTATCAACCAGCAACGAAGAGAAAGGACACATTTAAAAAACTAATTATATTGAACTACATCCTCAAGACCTGGCTCAACAAAATTATGCCTTTTGGTCCATTGGTATTAGATACACCCTCAATATGTATTTGATTAATGACCTATATGAAATTACATCAARGACCAATATATTTCTTTTTATTTTCTTCATAAAGTCCTTAACATTTGATTCCCAGATATGCAACAGGTATTTTTAATGCATATACCTGAAATTATATTGTATCATAACCTCTTTGAAAGTGCTGCGTGAGCTGACCAGACAAACCGGCAGATTTTTATTCCAGGACTTCACTGCACTAACAGGCATTCAGAGTCCCTCCAGAAGATTTGCCTTAGTCCCCCCGCAGAACTTCTGCATTCTCTATTTTTGTTCCACTTCAAAAAGTCAAAGTAATCAATAATTTAAAATTTCCTTTCTTGTGGTCTACCAAAACATTGCCGTGTATAACCAGCCATCCTAAGAGGACAATTAAACTACAATTTCTCTCTCCCAAAAATTAAAAAGTATGTTAAGGTAACTTAATGTGTCCAGAGGAGGACAACAAAGCTGCTGAAATGCTAGAAGACATGTCCTCTGAGGAGTGGCTGAGCATTCTGGGTTTATCTATTTTGGAGAAAAGGGGGTTGAGGGGCAACCCCACAGCTCTCTACAGCTTCCTGAGGAGGGGAACTAGAGGGAGGTGCTGAGCTCTTTTCCCTGGTATTCARTGACAGGACACGTAGGAATGATTCAAAGATGCATCAGCTGAGGTTCAGACCAGATATTAGGCAACACTTCTCTACAGAGAGGGTGACCAACACTGGACCAGGCTTCCTAGAGGGGTGGTCAGTGCCCTATGATTCTCAGAGGCAGTTGCATAATGCCTTTAATAATTAAGGCATTGTGCAATAATCATTTAATGTTTGGTCTGCCCTGAAGTGGTCAGGCAGTTGGACCAGATGATCATTGTAGGTGGCTTCCAACTGGAACTATTCTATTCTGTTCTCAGATATATGAAGCCTTCCTTTTAAGGAACTCCATGTTTTATAAATGATAATTTTGAATTTTCAGTGAATGGCAAAAGTGATGACTATTATGAAAAACTGGTAAAACACATTCTGGGAAAGAACACCAGACTTCTGCTTCTTAAGTTAATACTTAAGGGCCATCCTGCCTGCTCTGCTGACACTCAATACCCCTGTACTGAAGTTCATGGGTCATGGATCAGTACATGCTGAGGGACACCTGGCTGAAAAGCAACTTCGCAGAAAAGGACCCGAAGTCCTGGTGGACACCACGCCGAATATCAGCCAACAATGTGCCCTTGCACAAAAGGCAGCCAATGGTATCCTGGGCTGCATTAGAAGTGTTGTCAGCAGGTTGAGAAATAGGATCCTTCCCTCTACGCAGCACTGGTGAGGCCAAACATGGAGTACTGTGTGCAGTTCTGGACTCCTCAGCACAAGAGAGAGGCAGACATAATGGAGGGAATCCAAAAAAGGGCCATGGAGAAGATTATGAGCATCTCTCATACAAGGGAGAGCTGGGACTGTTTAGCCTGGAGGAGAAAATACTCTACAGGGTGTCAGGGGTGGGCAGTGTCTTATCAAGGTACATAATTACCTGAAGGCAGGGTGTAAGGGTGACAGAGCCAGGCCCTTTTCAGTGGTGCCCAGTGACAGCACCAGAGGCAACAAGCACAAACTGAAACACAGAAGGTCCTGCCTGAACATCAGAAAACACTTTTTTATTGTGAAAGTAACTGAGCCCTTGCACAGGTTGCCCAAGGAAGTTGTGGAGTCTCCCCCCTCAAAGATATTCAAAAGCCATCTGGACATGGTCATCATTTCTAGGTGGCCCTGCTTGAGCAGGGGATCGGATCAGATGACCTTGAGAGGTCCCTTCCAAATTTAACCATTCTGTGGTTTTGTGGATTTAACCAGCCATCAGCAGGTCAAAAATCTTCCTAGGAAATAGTTGYTCTGTGGCTTAATCTGTTCCTTTTCAAATGTGTCCTGATGCTACAGCATATCCTTCTGTAGACTGATACTGCAGAGGGTGCAGAAAGGAATTTAACAAGTAGGATGGGTTCCTTCTCAGGACAACGTTGCTATTTCGCTTATTGTATGAACTGATTGAGATCTTTATGACATCACTTTAATTCAGACTTGTGCAATGTTCAGAAAGGTCAGACAGGTTACTCCCTCCTTTCCATTATTTCCCAGAAGTCATGAAGCCAGAAAGCACAGTGGTCAAAAGAATTCAAATCAAAGTGTTTAATACCGTTAAGAATATATTGCTCACATCAGCAGAGAAGTTTATTCCAGTTAGGATCTCAGACTAGAGCAAGAACCCTTATCTTCTCTATGCATCCCTAACACCTGGAAACACAAAAGGAGGGCAGCACAGCCTTCCATTGGCTCTTCCAGTTTAATGAACAGAAGAGAGTTCAACCAAGCAAGGGGAGGACATACCATAATCTTGCCTCACCTTTCAGTGCTCCAAGGACCAGAAGACAAAATGTTAAAAAGTGCACATCACAACCTTGTATCTGTGTTCAGTGACTGACATCCACATGCAGCAAATGAAGATCAGTTGTGCTACTAGATATTTGCAAGTAACAAGAGCATTATGACTGGTGCCGTAACTTGCACCACGACTCGATTCACTTACAGGTACAAAAGCAACTATAAGAGTAGAAAATTAGAAGACTGCCAAACTGGACAGAAAGCCTCTTGAACACCTTGAAAATAATCTGTCTTCCATTTTGCTTTTTAACAAAAATGAAGTAATTTTGTAAGAAACACAGTTGTCTACCTGGTAATTCCTCAACACATATCAGTTGATAACCATGCAGTTACAGAAGGAATAAGATTCACACTTAAGATGAGTAAAGGACTCTAAACTTAAAGTGAACAGATTTTTCTCCAGCCCTTTCCTTGCTTCCCTCCATGACTAGTCATGAAGACAGGACAGAAGGTCCTTCCACACATCCCTCACCAGATCCCGTTCCTCCACACTCCATTTAATTTCTGCAGTTCAAGCAGATTCCTTTTCCCCCTGAAATCAATGTTTAATTAACACATTATTGGAAAAAAAAATGGGATGCAAGAGCAGACTGAAACAAAGCCAGCAGGTCCGTGCTCTGCAGATGCAGCCAGTCCCATTAGACAGTTACTCCGCTGGAAAGTTATTCCTCTCCTCATCCTCCTTCAGCTGCCAGCAAACATCATCCTCTTCCTTAGCTACCTTCCATCCCCACAGGACTCTTCCCCTTCTCTAGAAACGGTTCACAAGAGCAGAAAAGGCAAAGTAGAGGGAGAAGGGGAGCAAGTGCTCTCTGTGTAGCCTCACAGTATGACTGAGGCCTCACCTTTAATCCTGCCATCCCCACAGGAGCAGCACACTGATTCCCCTGATGACACCCCCATCAACACAGCAAGCACAGCAGAAACAGGACAGTGTGCTCTGCCATGAGCAGGGGACTCGCACAGGGTCAGACTCATAAACAGATCCTGGAACTACGCACAGCTGTATGTACCCAAAGGCAGCGGAGATGCTACCGGCAGCTTCAAAAGGTTTACATCATACCTCCCCCTATCCTCATCAATTATTATTCTATCCCATTCCTTGGCTCTCATCCGGCTGCTGGGAGGTACTTGGATGCAGGGGATGCTGCAGCACTGTCAAGGGCATTATGAGGCAGGCCTGGGGCTTGAGCGCCCTCCCTGCTACACATACAGGCACCCTCACTACAGGGTTGGTGCAGCCGGCAAAGGACAACAGAGTCCATGGACTCCTGGGCTAAGCTGCCCTAGTTATGAAGGGAGATATCAGATCTTTAAAAGAGTCTACTATCCCAGCACTGTCATTCCCAGGATCCAAAGCTACTAGTGTTAATTAGTTCCCATGATGTGATGGATGACAAGCGGCAGGGCTAGGAATGACACAAGCAGATTGTGTTTGAAATAAGCCGTCCCTCACCATCAAGGGCAGAGGAAAGGAATTTGGAAAGGATAGGAGCTGAGCACACCACTGAGAGACGACAGGTACGCTGACAGTGTCCCAAATCCCTAATACACTCTTCCCACCACTCCAGCTCACTCCTTCTGCCAGCAGACAAAAAACAGGCAGAGGAGCATGCCTGGGAGGGAACTCAAGACACATGGCTCTGAGAGAGAAGAAAGCTCTGAGACATGGGGAAGCAAAGCAGATGAAGGGCTAATCCACCCTGTAGCAAGGGCCCATATTTCAGACAGAGTTGAACTTCTGACAGCYGTAAGTGAACCTCCAGCACCCCTGAAAGCCACCCTCTGAAAAGCCACCCTCTGCCACTCCGCAGCAGCCCAGAGTGTCAGGAGGCTGAAGGCTTTAGCCCAGATGGAGCACTCTGCCAAGCTGACTGTGTGGTGTGCAGTTCACAAGAGCTGTTCAGAGTGCTCAGAGAGCACCATTTTCTGTGAATAGCGACAAGAAAAAATGTGTTCCCACCTTCCTTTAAGGAAGAACGCAGAATATTCCAACATCACTGGCATATTTCCACTGGGAGTCTTATTGCCCAACTCTTCAAGCACATCACTACAGAGTCATTGTACTCCATCCCTACTAGACTTCGGTAATACCATATTCAGGCTAGCCCAACCCAAAGTCATGGTTTTCCCAAGCCAAAAACAAAACAAAAAAACAAAAAAAGGAAAAATTAAAAAAAAAAGTATAAAAAAAGCACTAAAAGTGCCATCCACTGCCCACAACAAGGAGAAAGACAGAACAAATTTCTCCTATGCTGCCTTTCTATGAACATGTCTTGGTCTGGCTGTTTGGTGGTGAGAAGTCCAAACATCACTTCTGATTCTCAGAGTCCTTTTCACATATATTGCCATTGTCTATGCCCAAGTGAGGAGAAACCAAAGAAAAGAAAAAGYAAACAATCTGAACCAAGATTATGTAGTGTACCGGTTTCAAGGACCCACCAATCCCTCTAGTAACTTGGTTTCCAAAATGAAAAACATCTTCCTCACCACTTGCTGTATGCATTAAGGACCAACTCTGCTAGACTGACAGACTGCCATTAACTAGAAGAGAGGGATGAGGGAGAGAGGAGAGCTGATAAAAATTTCTAAAGCTTAATCAAAATTTGGGTAATTTCTGGCTCCAGGTGCATTGGCTATAATCTGAAAATAAAGCCTGTCTTCTCTTCATGCTGGTGGGGGGCAGGGGCAGATAAAGCTGGATGCATTTTGTTTTTAAATTAAACACCATGTCTCTTGCATCATCATCATCAGAGGTCATCTCTTATCCTGGCTTTTGATCATCATAAAGCTTCTGACTCCTTCAGTTTGTTCTTGGACAAATCACTGTGTGTCCTTATCCTCGATACAGCATATCACAGCTCAGGCAGTATCCTGACATCCACCTGCACATGCCTACAGCACAGAGCTAAGGAGAAGGCAAAAAAATACAGATCAAGGGGGAAAAATACACTCTGCTTCTCAAGAAAAATACACTACAGAGCCCTGCAGAAGGCTGCAGAAAACAAAAAAGTTCAGTAGATCCACCAAAATACCACTGCTGACACAACAAAAAGAGAACTAAACTCTTCCTTCCCAGGAATAAGCCAGACAAGAGCCCAACCATCTTGTGCAGCCAGAAGTGTCCTCGAAGTTGAGGGTTTAAATCCAATCTAACACAAAAAAAAGTTGCCTGCACCTGATGGCTTGGCAACTTAGAACGGGAAGTAAGGGAGGGAGGAGGCATACTTAYTTCCTTTCTGCACAGGGACTTACATCTGAAAATCTGCCATCATTGCTACCACAAATTACCCTTGGCACCACCTCTCATTCTCTGAATGCCTTGGAGGAACTGAGTTCCCTTCTCACTTCACGGATGCAAAACACTCAGGGACAAGAGTAAGTTCCAGCACTATGTCAAAGTTCTTCTTCATTGGCTGTGAAAGCTCAAGGAAGGGCAAAGCACGACAGTCAGGGTGAGCTACAAAACTCACATTGTCATCATTGAAGTGTACCTACAATAATACTTTTTCCAACTTTTCCTATTAACAAATAATTGATAAAAGCAAGCTTACCATGCCACAAGGAAACACTAGTACTTTAATCACCGGGGAAAAGGAGGAACCATAAAACCTGGGCCCATCTTTGCCCTGCAGGGTACCAGGGAGATACCAGGGAGGCAGTCTCCACAGGATAGGAGCAGGCACGCAGGCCGTGCAACACACTGAGCCTGCTGCTCAGCTGGTCACCACATCATCTTCAAGAGCAGCCACATAAGAGTCCAATGGAAGGAGGACAGAAAGGAGCATCCAAAGGAGAGGTAAGAAGATGGTGAAGAGCCTAGAGGACAAACCTTATGAGAAACAGCTGAAGTCACTTGGACTGTTCAGCCTGTAGGAGACTGAGGGGAGACCTCATTGCAGTTACGACTTCCTCACGAGGTGACGCAGAGGGGCAGACACTATCTCTTCTCTGTGGTGACTAGTGACAGGACCCAAGGGAATGGCCTAAAGCTGAGTCAGGGGAGGTTTAGGTTGGATATTAGAAAAAGGTTCTTCACACAGAGGGTGGTTGGGCACTGGAACAGGGTCCTCAGGGAAGTGGTCACAGCACCAAGCCTGACAGAGTTCAAGAAACATTTGGACAATGCCCTCAGGCACATGGTGTAATTCTTGGAGCTGTCCTGTGCAGGGCCAGGAGTTGGACTTCCAATTCAGGATACAACATGATGCTACAATTACTACAAGCACAGGAACTGCAGCAGAACCACCATTTCTAAAGTAACTGAGGTAAAAGGGAGGGCAAGGAGAGATTAAAAAGTAACTACTGGTGAAACTGGGCAGCTGAGGCAAGATTGGCTCTGGTGAGCATAAACCAAGGGAGCAGGGGAATCTCTCCAGACATCACCTGAAAGCAACAATGTGGGGCACGGGACACACCCCTGCCCCCATCTTCCTGGCTGTAGTTTACCACTGCACCTCAACGTCAGAGAAAGGAGAAAAGAAAAATGGCAAACAACAACAGTAGCTCTGGACAGATCTATTTATTCAACTTTTGCTATTGTTTGACGAAGTGGAAAGATCCAGAAACATGGAGACCTCAGAGCAAGCACAGCCACACACAGCAAATGAGAAGTAGCAGCTGGGAGAACCACAGGAGCACCTTCCTGCCACAGCTCCCCTCAGCCTGGATGTGAGCAGCCCATGACCAAAGAAGGATGTCCTTCATACCTAGAGGAGAAAGGTGCTGAGCAGGTCTGTGAGCCTTGGAGCCCTTGTGTCCAGCCTTCCTGGACATCCTGAAATGCAGGGAAAGCTTCCCTCTCACTGCCTCAGCTCCCTCATCGCCACGCATCAGTCACCCACAGCCACCCACTGAGGCTTGTCAGGCCCTTCCCATATTCTAGCTGGGGGAAAGAAAGAAGGGAACAATGGATGAAGGAAGAGACTCTTATCTCCCTTTGCTCCCCCACCCCAGCCTTTTCCCTGCTCCACTCAGACCTGAAAAGCCATGGCTCTCCTGCACATCCTACAACAGAAACACAAGGAGCTTTTCCCCGCCTTTCAATTCACCACCCTCCAGGCTCCGGCAGGGACTGCATGGCAATGGCGATATTCCTGTATCATCTGGATCAACAGTACGGATAAGCTCAAAGAGGGCAAGAGAGGATGGCACGGGAGGATAAGGTGGGAATGCTTTGTTTGGTCCTGGCTCCAGTGCAGCCCACCCCTTCTCTCGATCGCAATGCCCTCCAGCTCGGACATGCAAGGAGGCATTGGAAAGGGAGGGGACCCGGGATGCTTATGAATTTTGTTTCCCCCATCAAGGGGACAGCTCACTCCCCGGAGCATGCCTGGCTCTGACGGAGCTCCCTGGAGTAACCTTTATTCCAGTGTGTCGCAAGCATGTATTTCACGGATGGTTACACTGAATCATTATCACCAGACGTTCATTTGACCAAAATAATGTTATTAGCATCGTCAGGTCCATTTCCCCCCACACAATTTCTCCCTCCCCAGTACACTCCCTCCAACCCCCAGGCCCCTGCCATCTACACAGGGCACACCCCTCCCCAGCACAAAATCTCATGATGTGTGACACAACGTCCAGGAAAAGAGAACGGCAAGAGGGGCTGGCGAAATGGATGGACTGCCTTTGGCAATTACTGCGTTCCTTACCCTCTGCCAATGTTTACCAGCCACACAGACACACAAAGATGCACACGCAAAAATCAAAATTAAATCACCGACTATCCAAGGTACATGACTATGGGTGTATGAGTGTGCCCAAGCTGCGGTCACAGTCCTATCGGGAACCCAGATCTGTGTGGCATGAAGTAAAGGTCATCGTGCCACTGTTGTGATGCACTAAAAAAAAGCCGCAGAGCCATCAGGATGTAACACAGAATTTTCTCGTCAAGGGATGAGAAACCTTCGGGGGAGTGGGGGCTGGGAGGAGGAAAGCGGGTGTGCGGATGGGGGGGATGGGGGGAAATGGCAGAAATGGGGAGGAAAATGAAGAATACAAAGCTCCACTTCGCTAATCCAAGATAGACAATCCATCCCTTCCCCCCTCTACACGCCCTCCCTCCCTCCGAAATGTTGGTGCAGATGGATTTCTGTATCTTGGTTTTGCAGCAGTGGGTCTAATGACTCCCATACCAAACCCCCTCGCTATGATAACCCCTCCCACAATTTTTTTTTAGACCGGGCTGAAGAATAATGTGTTTTTAGAGATAATGGGTTTTATAAAAAGAAAAGAAAAAGGGACGCAGCGCAGACATTATGCGAATAAGCTGCTCCCCGCATCACCCCCATCTTCTCCCAACCACACATTCCGATTTCATCCCCTCCCGTCATTCTCCAACCTTCCCCCATCAGCTCCCCCAAGGAAAGGAAAAAAACCCACAACGCGATCTGGGTAGCCGATCTCAAAATCCCAAGCACTAATCTGCTTGAATTTGTTCTTGCCCTTATATAAGCAGCAGCACGTCAACATGTTCAGTTGAAACGCAGCGTAAAATGAGGCCAGGCTACAGCCATGGAACAGGGGTGATATCGGCAGATATCGCTTCTATCGAGAAGCCATCGCCACCACGTTGATGAAATCAAGTATTGGGCTTCCAGCCGTTCCCTTCCTTTATTTATTTATTTTTCAACGCTTACTCTAATTTTACTTTGTTTCATTTTGGTTTCCCTCTACTTCATTTTTGAAAGGACGAAAGTGAAATAAATAATTAAAAGCCTAGAGACATACCCCACCAGAAGGTGCCCGAATGCTCCAGAAAGAGAATTCTCACCTCCTAACTTTGGGGTTTGTTTTTTTTTTTTAAATAAATAAATACAGTCCTGTTGCTCACATTATCCCCAAACTTCCAGTGTCCCCAGCTGCACCTCCCTACTCTCAAAAAACAGACACTTTGTTAGCAAGAGATAAATGTTTAAGAAAGTGCCAAATACTGAAAAGAAACTGATAGAGAAATGGAAAATTATGTCTATACAATAATCTAGTTCATTCAGCTGATAAAGTGCGTTCAGTTGCAAAACCATGAGCAATAATCTCTGCAACCTCCTCCCCCCAAAATACTACTAACCCTTATATAAACTTGCTCAACTTAACACTGATGACCATTTTAAATGAAACCAGTGACAGACGTAACACCTTTCTGGTTAACGTTGCAATTAATAACTGACTGTATCATCACGGCAAACAAAACCTTTTGTGATCAAATTTTCCCCCACCTACTCAACATCTCTCTTAGACTCTTCACCAGTCTAGTTAAGAGATCGCCCCCTCAAAAAATAGCCCCTCAAAATATGCAATAAGCAGGCATTGGCGAGCGGTCATTTCAATATTCACCTTTTCAGGAGAGCTCTGTGCTTATCTCAGAACAATTGCGGGCAGTAAAAAATACAGGAGGAACAAATAATATTTAGAAAAAACAGAAATAATTTCTTAAAACTATTTGCAACGAAGTGTTGAACAGTTTGACCACGGAAAGATGGAAAGAGAGCTTGGAAAAGCGAAAAGCTGAAAGTGTGCTTTTTATAAACGATTCAATGTTTTTAGCCCCAGTTCTGCCTCCCCAATCCTTTGGTTTTTCTGCCGCTGATCTCATGCCTAATCTTTTTTATTGTTTTCTTTTAAGGGAGGAGGGGCAGAAATCAGGAAGAAAAGAAAATTGAAATAGAAAGTGTTCAATTTTAACAAAATGCATCCTTAAAAGAGCACTGTTAAATATGTTACTTCCTAGCTACATAAGATTGCCATTAAAATAAATTTAAGAGTAAGCAAAAGAGAAGTCACCTGCAAAGCACCAGAGTCGGTGCCCTTAGGTAGGAGAATTACATCACTCCCTGATTCAATGGTGTTTTCTTTTAAATTATAAAGCAGGTGTATTTTTTTTATTTATTTTTACAGAAAAAAATTGATAAGGAAAAAAAACAATACAGCGTTTATTTCACATATATCTTGCGCGAAAAAAGAATTGAACCAACCTTTAAGGTCACTGACTGCCTGAAAACCCACAGCAGTCACTCACGGTGGAAGTTTTCAGGCAAGACGGCTACTAAATCATTAATACAAACAAATGGAAGGCGGGGAAGAAAGACGCTACCGTAATAGATCCGAAGACTTGGAGGACGAAAAAAATATTAAAGAAAAAAACTTTCATCTTCAGCCTCTCTTCTTTTCTCGTTAGTATTTTTTTTTAAAGAAATCCTTAAGCTTTAGTCAAACAGCAGGCTCACTCTAAGGGTTTCCCTGCTGTAACTCAGCGTAGTGTCTTCTTTTTCGAGAGCCACCCCCCCACCACCAATTTTCCACTCCAAAATGCCCCGCCGTGGGAACTGCGATCTCCCAAAAAGTCTGACCAAAGGAGCCGGAGCGTCCCGGGGGGTCGGTGCGCGCCCACTCCGCCCGGACGGGCAGCGCCCAGACCCGCCGGGGCAGCGAGGAGCGGGGACAGGGATAAAACGATCCAAAATAGTTGTCGTGAGAAGCGTGAGGAGACACCCACCCGCGGTGCTCCGGAGCGGCGGCGCCCAGCGCTCGCCGGGCGGGCAGCTCCCGCCGAGCCGATCCGTGCCGAGCCGAGCCGCCCCCCGCCCGCCGCCCCCTCTCACCTCCGCAGCCGGGCGGGCGCCGGCCGCCGCGCCAACTCGCGGCTCGCCTGCGCTGCGGGGCAGGGGGCTCCAGCGTGGCCCCAGCCGCGGAGGCTGCGGGGATCCCGGGGAAGCTGGGCTGGGCTGGGCTGGGCTGGGCTGGCCGTGCCGAGCCGAGCCGAGCCGTGCCGTGCCGAGCCGAGCCGTGAGAGCCGCGGGCGGAGCTGCGCAGGGCTGAGCGCGCCGCGGTGCCGGAGCAGCCCGAGCCCCGCGCACGCCGCCGCCGCCGCCCCCTGCTGCCGCCGCGCCCGCCCGAGCGGCCCCGGCTTTTAAAGAGACCGCGGGTCCGCGCCCCGGCCCCCGACACGGTCCGCCCGGCCCCGGCAGCGGGCACGGCCCCGGGCACGGGAGGCAGCGCTCCTCCGGGCTTCACCTCCCACGCTTCCGCTGCTTCCTCCCAGGAAAAAGGTTCACCGGCTTTTCGGCCGCCTTCGGCCCGTCAGCGTCTCGTTCCTCGAGCGCTCCTTCACCGGGCCGGCACAGCAAGGGGGCAATTTTGGCCCCTCTGGTCCCAGCAAGGCGAAGTCGAGCAGACGCAGGTTATTTTTTTCTTTCTTAAGTTTGCCACCAGGGACCTGCCATCAGAGCAGAGGAAATGTCTTCCTCGATCACTTTCATGAGTCCCCGAAAACACTTAAAGTTGACAAAGAATTTTCCCTTCTAGCACAGAGTTTGACCCAAACCTACAGGGTATTTCAAGTCAATTTATACACTGCCCGTTTCATTTGAACCAGCCACTAAGTTTCCTTGCACAAATATCTCGAACTTTTTATCCACTCATTTCCTTACTTGTAAAAGTAGAGACAACAGCAACTGACAGACACCATCGACTGTGCTGGGGTCAATATTTCATTCATTCAGAGTGCACATCCTAGATATTGTTATTTATCATTTTATCACCATTAGCACCCAGCACAGTAAACGTACTGTGGGGAGCAAGAATGTAAAGTTTTTTAATGTGTTATCATGCTGAAAGTCCACCTCAAAGAAGACTAGCAGACAGGAACATTGTGCACACAAACCCAAAAATGAGAAATCAAACCTTCTGGCCCCTCTTTCCAGACCCTATGGTCTTGTAAAATTTGTGTACGATACTCATAGTGCAGCACCAGACACTTAAGAATGCATTTGCCTTAGGGGCGGACTGCAAAGGTATTTGTCTTTCCTTCCCCTTCCGATCGTGTATCCAAAGGTTTTTGTCTTTTTCTACATTTTGCATAGCAGGCAGCCTACCCGCAGTACTCAATAAATAATAAATAATTATTCTTTTATACAGTATGTATTGATTACCTTCCTACTATCGAAATGCAGCTGTGTCTAAGGTGGATAATAGCCACACAGAAGCACTAAATAATAGTTACAAGTAGTATTAGGAGCCCCTTGGGAAGTTTCTCTGGAAAACACAGTCCTTCACACACCGTAACAAATTCAGATACATGCACAGAGAGAATAATAGAGACCTATTTCAACAAGGTGACAATGGTCCAGCAAAGGGGTATCTTCCTGACTCAAAATCAGCATCCCAAGAGTAAGATTTTATCCCTTTATATGTTTGTGCAAGGACAGGTTAGTGTTAAGTTTCCTGTTTTATATGGACAACATAGCAGTAAGAGCTATCAATCCCTCCTTAGGGCATGGGATTAGATCCTGGTCTCAATTACTGTGAAGAAAATCAGGTATCACTTCATTTACTTCAATAGTTAACTCCAGATTTAAAAAGTGCATTTGGCAATAAAATCGGGCTTCTAGTACCTTTCTTCACCTGCTGGTAGTTCTGGCAATCTAGCATTTTGTAGCTTGCAGTTTATCAAAGCAATGATTTGATGAGATAGTCTTCTGAAACTGCACCACCTCTACCCCTTCCCTCTCCGAGGTCTTCTAAGACCACACACAAACACACTTGCATCATATTTTGATCTGGCTGCCTATCAACAGAGTATCTTCTATGTAAAATCAATGACAACAGCACAGTCTCCACTTCCAGTTCCAAACTAAACCTCTTCAGTTTAGCAGACAGAAAACAACATGTCCCTTGAGAGAAAAAACAAAACTAGCAGCTTCTAACCATCTTAATCACCAAAGGTAAAGAGAACCCAAAAAGACTTGGAGAAAATAAGCTAGTTTTCATCCTATTGTTTCAATTGGAAAAAGAAAAACCTAGGACACCCACCTATGAAATGTCTACAAATCAGAAGGAGGGATATAAGACTTCACCTAACTGAGAAGCTTCTATTCAGAGTGCTTCATAGAACCAAGGAAGATAACAACTACTTTGAAAAAAATCTTACTGTGCCTAACCCGGATGCATAGACCTCTACTTCTGAAAAATTGTTACAGTTAGGCACCAAAATAGCAGACATCATTTTATAAATAGGCAGAGAGTAGTGAGAAAATATTAGAAGAGCAGGGAAGTTTCGTTAAGGTTGCAAGGCACATCTTTGTTGGGGTGTGGAGCAAAACAGAGACAAAAGGAAAGCAGTGCAATACAAGAAATTCTCTGTCCAGCAAGCAATGCTCTAATTGCTCAACAGGGGAGTGGATTTTTCTGATTAATTCCAATAATTTTTTCTTTCTTTCACATCTCTAGCTCTAGCCCTGGAGTTTGCAAATAAGTTGTATGGAAAGGAAAGAAAAACATGATTTCTACAGTGAGGTTTGTACCAAACCCACCTAATACTACTCCCCTTCCGTGCATGTGCCACTGGCATTGTGGTGAGACTTTTCAAAATGTATGACATGCTCTAGATAAAGTGTTTCGTCCCCATCTAGAAGATAAGAAGATACATCAGACTTTTTCAGTGTCTTCATTAAGAAAATAGCCAATTCCCTTTCCAAAGGGCCTTAAAAATTAGCAGTGGCATAGATTTATAGACCTGGGCACATGACAATTCCCTCCCAACACCATCAGAGAGAAGAGGCAAAGGCAAGAATACACGTGCATAGAAATGTCATTCATCTTCTTTTGCTTTTTCCCTTTAGAATAAATTTCCAAAAATTTTTACCAAGCCAATGTGCTTGTTATAACTAAAAGACAAAATGCTGTCATAAACTCGGGCAATTCAGTCAGTGCAATTTTCAATAAATTGCGGCATGGGACTGCTCACCTTCAAGGTACTCATTGTACTCCTAGATCTGGGCTTCCTAATTCAGGGCAGCAGCTGTAGTAGCCACCACACACAACTTTTGCTTAGGTCTTGCTACAGAAACAACCTGGCTCACAGGAACTACCCATCTCCTTGATGCAACAGAAACTGCACATGCCATTATCATCAGTTCCTGGTCCCCCCGTTCCTGTTAAGCAGAGGTGATGAGAGAGAGGGATCAGAGCCAGGAAAAGACTCAGGAGACAGGAGCTGGATGCATCATCAATCATGCCAGGATGTCCAAATGCTGCACCACAAGCTCTAGAAGATTCAGTTTAAACTAATGTTCTGAGTATGGCAGCAGGGGATAGGAAGAGAGGCTGCATTGCAATACTGTCCCATAGAGTATAATCTCTTGGTGTTTCTCCTTAGGTTTTCTAAATGGCATCCACCAAATCCTTGAAATTAAGTATTTCTATGGTACAGTTTAATGGAAATGAGGCTCAAGGGGAATTTGCCATTGAAACCATGGCAGGGAAGTCTGTGCAACATGGTAAGAAAGCAATTTCTCTCTTTGGCTTTTTTTTTTGGCCATGTTAGCACTTTCAATGTCTTTTTCACCCAGAAGCAAATACCCAAGGTGAATTTAGAAGCTGCAGTCCAAAATGTGATCAGATCTTCTTGGTTGTGCCAAACGAAGCTGATCTTATCTCACTGGTGACCTTATCCTACTTGAGAGAGCAAAACTCATTACAATAATAAGAAATAACAGAGATGGGGGAAAAGTAATCATGACAGCGCTTGGTCAGAACTCCCTTTACCGTCACTTCAGAGGATTAGTTCTAAGCTCTTCTGCAAACGCCATTTTTCACTCCAACTGGACATTCAACCTCCAAAGTTATACTGACCATTTGCAGGACATAGTCATTTATTCTTGATTCACAGGCTTTTTCCTCCTTCAAGCAAGTTCTGTTGCATTTATTTAATAGAAACTGTACACAGTGTATACAGCAAGTAATTTTCTGAGCACCACTTTATTTAAGTGAGTGTACAGGAGACAGAGACTATACAGACACACCTTTGAGTGTGTGGAAGTGTACGAAAGAACACACTGCAAAAAAACCTTGGTGTGTTTACCCAGGAATGTAAGGGTGAACCCATTCAGATGAAAGGATTCCTTGTAGGAAGAGTGCATGAGAGATTTTAAGTAAGTGATGTGTGGGTAAATACTGCAGGATCACACTCAAGGCAAGGCATTGGGAAAAGAAACACATTTCATTGCATCAACTGACATATTTGGGGAAAAAAATTATGCAAGTCCTTCTCCAAGTTTCATACACTATTTTCCACCATCTTTAAGAGCATCATTGTAAGAGGATGCACTGCATGTGTGTATTTATACATAAGCATAACAACAGATGAGACAGATGTGTGTGCGTGCTCAATTCTGCAAGGGAGAAAAATATAAGAGCTGTACATTCTTTCAGCCAGCAATATAAAATGTAATGATTGTCATATTGGCTTTATGACCTCCAATACCAGATATTAGACACATATCTACACCTCATTCTAAGACAGAAAGACATCCATTGCCATCTCCCGTTGTCAACAAGCCCACTGTGACCCTGACTCAGTGCTGGCCCAAAAGGAAGAGAACCACTTCCTAGGGGCAGCAGGTAGCACCCAGTGAAATGGCCAGAACCAAAGCCACAGTTCGGAGTTAATGCACAACCTTCCAACAAGTATTTCCACCAGTTCTGAACTCCATCCTTTCTTGCTTCTTGTGTCTTCTAACTCCATGGGATCATTCCAGTTTGCAAGATGTCATCCAGCCTCCCACCTGCAGTAAGACTCAGGAGATCTTTATTTCTTACTACCTCCTCCACTTGAACTCTGCCTCATCTCCTTGTCTTTGAATCCTCAGATGGAGCCATGAAAATTAACCCATAGCATCATAGTGTGCTTCCCTGGCAACAACTATCATGTCATACCTGCTTGTCCATCAACAGGGTTGGGTAAAAATAGGAATTCCTAAAAGAGGAAGAGCTAGAAAGACCTGAAATCAGAAAAACTGCATTTAACATGAGTGAAAGATAAACCTCTCTTTAATAAAATGCTAATCTAATGCATCCACAGGAGCTAGTCCTTGAAGAGTCTCAGCAACTCCTCAAGTAAGATTAAATATTACTTCCATTTTGCCCTTGACCCCTTCAGCGACTCCAAAGTACAGACACCTTGATTGCTTAAGGTCACTGGTACCAGACAGGGACATTTCCTGCTGTATCCACTAGATAAAATTCCTTACAATGTAGGAAACACAGACAATTTGGGGGTTTGTATCTGGTATTGCATTCAGTCTTCAGGATCAACCTCTAGCAGTCTCACATCAAACACTTCCCTGTAGCTGGCCGCTTATCCACACAAGAGAGAAACCCTTCCCAGCCAACAAGAGCAGGTGGAATAAGGACATCAGTGCAGAATAACAGCATTGGGGCAGGACAAGACAGGCTGCCCTCTCTTTCTCTCAAAAAGCAGACCCCTCACACTGACTACAGCACCCGTCTCACATCTGAGCTGGGATCTGCTCCACAGTCACTGAAGTGTAGGTTCCCCAGTGGAATTACTTTTATCCCGTGAGCTCCTGAAAGGTGCTTGCAGGCATCTTGTTATAAGTAACTAATCAGTTGGGAAGCTCTCAGGATAAGGAACAATTGCTGCAGCCAGTGCCTTTCTGAAGGCTGGGCTATCTCATTTTAAAACCTTATGGATTAACATGATAAAACTTTTGGATAAACATGATAAAATGAAACAATTGTTATTTTCTCTGCTCACATACCAGACAAATACAGTGCCTTCAAATATTGTTCCATCCATAAGAGGATGTACTTCTCATTCACAATCAGATGACAATAAATGTCTTTTTTTTGTATGAGTCTATAATGTGAAGATTTAAGGTGAGAAAAGGAACCCCAAATAGGACTCCAATAAAACTGGGGTGAGGGGGGATATTTCCTGTTGCTACAAAACTGTGGGGGCTGGAAATTTTGTAGCATTGGCAAAATCCTCCAGGGAGCCAAAAAGAGCAAAACATATCTTCTTCTCATTCAGCAAACACTATTTTTGACAAAAGTCTTTTAGCTTCTGTTTAATGATAGGTGTGGCATATCTCCAGGGCAAGCCTAAAGCATTGCTTTTGACCTTTAAAGCACTATGTGCCTCTTTTTCAAAATTAATAGGCATTAGGTATCCATGCTACTTAAGCACTTTCTGAAAATCCCACTGAGTACCTATCTAGGAAAATCCAACCCTAACCATCTGAGGTCTTGTTACCTCTTTTCTCAAAGGAGGTTAAGCCAACACTGACCCCCAAGCACACAAGCAAGTCCATAATGAACTAGCAGCCAGGACTCTGGCCTACACTGCTTGCAGGGCTGTGTCCTCCTACTTGTCTTCCCTCTGCACCTGGTGGAAGGTTTGACTGATGCCGTGAGACTGGCAGCACACCTGTTTTGTCTGGTTACAGATTCTGCACCGGTCACTGGGTATTAAGGCATATTCTTACGTTTCCTGGGCTCAGCCTAGACTTTAAGACAGGGAGTTTGAAAGCTAGACAAATGCATATATACAAAAAAGGGACAGCAAAAAAAAAATGGAGAGCAGTTCCCCTTCTATAGCCTGGCCCCTGTGTCCCAAAGCAAATACAAACCTTGCTTTAGGGCACTATATAAATTGGTATTATAAATTCAGATGGTGCACCAGGGAGTGCCTCATTCTGTATGATTGGAGTCATTCTCAGGAGCAGTTCAGGCACTCAGCCTGCCACATGCGACTGCTGCCCCAAGGGCTGCCATTACAGATGCATTATTACAAAGCACTGCAATAAAGCATGAACTAAAACAACTTCATTGAAATGAAGATTAATACGGAACATGTGTTCACCTCCGTACACTCAGAAGGAACAGCCCAGCAAACACAAGCACCACAGTGCTGGGGCTGATGGGCTAGGGGAGCAATGGGCTGGCCAACCACCGCTATTGCTGAAGGCAAGCAATACATTTCCATAGCATCTTTTAAGTGTCCACGGATGGATTTAATGCAGCTGCTGTGAAGCAGAGAGTGAGACAAGAAAAACATGTAGAGTGCTGAAACACGCAGAAAAGTGAGCTGTGTTTGAGGCAAAAAACAGAGAGGGATGCTTCAAACCTAGAGAAGAAATATCACTAGCTGCAGAATGATCCGTGCCTTGAGTTATCACAGACTTCAATGGATATTGATGGATATTCTCTGCACTTCAAAGTGGTGTACCCACCTGAGACTAACAGGTGAGAAAGATCAGCTAAGATGATAGTTCTTCCATTCCCCTCACAATCAGAACAAGATTATTCCCCATGATCTATTTGTTGGTGCCAGTGTCACCTCACTTAAACTCTCCCGTGCAGTACAACACTCACTACCTCCCCCTTCTGATGCCCTTTGAGAGCCTCATAAATTTCACCACTGACATAAACTGAGGACCATTACATCTATATATTTCCTGCTCAAATTAAACTCATGATACCCTGTTATGGTTTAATGGCCCAAGTTTCATGCTTCCTTTTCCTGCTGCAAGTTTTTCATTCTTCCTTTCCCTGGAATCAGTGTAAGGCTCCTAGCAAAATTAGTTGTGACTACTGACTACAGGTCCCAATGGATTCATTCCTTCATTCTATCAACTAAATCAGACCTAAACATATAGTAGTAAACATAAAGGGATCTAGAATAGACACAATCCATCACACCCAGAGTAGGTGACTTAGTCCATTCTGCAAGTGAGTACTCCTAGATCCCTTTGAAGTCTCTGAGACATGATCCAGTATGAAGGCATTGAAAGGTGGCACAACATCAAGTCTTCTTACTAACGGGAAAAAACCTCCCCTCATGGGGAGGGGCAGATGGCATTTCACAAGAGAAAACAAAGCACTGGTTGCCATATTACACCTCCAAAGTAACAGATTCATGATTAATCTTCATGATGGTATTTGGCACTTTAAGGAAAAAGCAACAATCTTCCCTGAGGGCATACCTCACTGACTTTGACCCTTGGGAATCAACTGCATGCAAAGGCTTTTATTTATCATTTAGCAGTATTTAAGACCTCATAGATGACCTGTCTTTGGCATAACACCCAGATAGGCACATTGTAATGGATGACACAAGTAGTTAAAAAAAAAAAAAGAAAAGAAAACAAACGAAAAACAGTAATGTGTCTCTGTATATGAGCTGGAAGTGAGTGTGGTGGAAGTGAGTGTGGGGGAAAGCACTAATTAGAGAACAGATGCCCCCATGATTCTGGCATCTCTATTGCTTTCTGTTTCTGGAATGAAAAAAAATAATTTGTCATAAAAATAAACAAACTGACATCAAATATTTCAATTTTAGGGAAAAAAAGAAGATTGAAGGGGAGACATAAATACACAGTAAACAAGCAAAAACTCCAGTTAACAGGTTTGGCTTTCCTCCCCAAGCTGAGAGGCACTGCACCAATGCAACTGAGAGAGAATGAGATCTGCTGCATGCAAACAATTTCTAACGGAGCTGAAAGTCTGCACTGAACATGGACGAGGAAAGGTTGGGCAGCTGCCTTTAGACAAGGCTGCCATGTCACTGCCCATTCAAAGGGCAATACTATAAAGCAACAGGTATGAATTATATTATTTCACAGCAAGGTGCCATCCATTCCTCCTTGCACTGCAATTTTATATCCCAAAAATAGAATAGCCTTCACAGCCCTCCCACAGTGCACCTCTCACACCACCACAAATACAGCTCGATAACAGTCCATTGTCATCAATATTCCCCTGACTGAAGATGACTTAATAAAACATTCTTAGAAGCCAGTCAACAAGACTTTTAATTATAAGGGAGTCATTGTTAAGCTCCATTGAATTATTGTTTTCTCTCAGTTCTCCACACTTCTACTAAACCAGACATAACACTACATCCCAGGATGGATCTATGCTATGTCTAGCTCTCAGTGGAGCGCTCTGTAGATCTCTAAAGGGACAGGATTTCTTCTATGATTATAAAACACAACTTGAAAGACCTAGAGATCTCTTAGATTTAGGCCATGTATAGAAGCCAAAAAAGATCCATACATTGATGTGTCAATGCCTTCATAGACCTGATTCACAGCACGCAGAAAGTTATGTGAATCCTTATGCAGGCTCCCTACAAAAGTACCATTACATTTCTATAACAAGAAGATTCCTACTAGGCAAAGTGTTGTTTGGATACCTGTACTCGGGGTTGGAGGCACTGAAGCTTTCTACCCTTCAGATGTAGGATCAGTATTTGAACTGCAATGTAATAATGGGTGTACCTGGTTAAATGCTGAGGCAGTGCCTCTCAGCATTGGCCTCTTGTACACAGAAGTCAGAATCCTCCTATAGGAACTAATCCTTCAACTGAAGGAAGAAATAGGCAGAAGACCCACAGGGTCTGCATTTGCTACATTTCATATTACTATCCTAATAAACAAGAAGGTACATTCTAATTAAAGTTTCCCTTAGCCCAACACTGTCTCAGCAAGAGGCACCAGGGGTTGAGTCAATGGGACTATTATAAGCTGGACACAGCCAAGTGTCAGTCACAGATGAACTGCAGTGTCTGGAACATACTGTGCTCCACTACGTGCGAGGAGTCACAGTGATCATATGCAGCATGCTTGTGATCACCCCATGAACAGGCAAATTTGTAACAGATTACTCCATCCTACCCCATCCAGCTACAAACCACAGCTGACTGTTAAGATACTGGCCTGCAGACAGAAGACATTGATTATCTTGTCCCTTTTTGCCAGGCACAATCTGAGAACTATAGCTCAACCTGCTTGTGGTATTACTGATCATCGCTGCAGAAAGGGTCATGTCATCTCTGAGTTCATCACTATATCTGCAAGAATCATGCAGAAAGTGCTGCTGCATCAGCAGTAAATTATTCTATGTTTTGTGTGAGATAGAATTTTACTGGGCACATGAGTCTGACTTCAGACATCTTGTTAAACAAGCGTTACAATTCCCTGTCTAAATGCTTGGTGCAGAATGGGAGGTGCCTTTTTTTGTTTCCCTTAGTTTAAGTTCCTTCCAAAGTGATGCAAGCTGACTTGTGAAAAGTTATTTTATAAAGAAACAATGAAGTTACACTAGCATATCAATTTAAGTTCACACTTACACGTACCAGTATCACTTCTCCAGGCAGAAAACATATTAGATAAGGGACTTTCATAGCATTATCAACAGCAAAAAGGAAAGAAGCTACATCAGATACTAGCATTGAGAGAGAATTGGGGTCATCTCCTGGGTCTTGTCTCCTACCTCTGGAAGAAACCATGGTTTGGTGCCAAGCTGAAATGACTAAGAGCTGGAACTTGACAGTCCAGACACCTGCAACCATATCTGTAAGCCAGTCTCCTTCTCCACACCTCATCTGATCCAACTTTAAAAGGAAAAGCACCTCTCCAACACCTTCCCATGTATTTTACAAAGGTTAAATATTTAACATTAAAGATACCTCCTATAAACAAAAATAATGGAAGGCTATACATGAAAAATCTTAAGAATATATTTGAGTTATTGCCCTGATTGCAATTTTTTTAGGTTTTTTTTCGAAGTTTTGAAGCCAGAAATCTGGCTACATCCCATTGTTAAAGACCTTCCATATTAACAAAAGTTTCCCTACTGTAAAACATTGAAAATTATTCCTTCCCTCTCCCTCTGTGTCAGGGGAAAAAAAAAAAAGGCTCTTGCAAGGGGTTATGATGCATCTTTAATGACAGAGCTGAGAGAAGCGCCTGCCATACAAAGAAGCTAATCAGTCAATCAAGAGCCAGCTCACCAGACAGAAGCCATCAGTGCCTAACTGCTCTGTCTCCACCTGTCCAGGGAAACAACAAAACAGCATGGTACACGCCTGACAATTGAGTGCAAAATAGCACACATACTTATCTATTTCTAAGCATCAAAGGAGCAGGTTTTTGCTCCAAAATAACATTTTCAAGAAAAACAAACCCAGCACCACACATGTACCTATGTGCATTTGAATTAAGGCTAGTGACTCTCTTTCTTTTTGAAAACAGCAGCAATCCTTAAAGAAACAGAAGGGCACTAGGTGAGAATTGCCATAATTAGGCTAGCTGGAAAATCCTTTGCCATAAGCTCGGCAATCTAGATCAGTTAAATGAAGAATTGTAGTATAAAGAAGGAAATACATCTCTTAAAACCAAAACAGGAAAAGCTGTAGAAGCTGTATGGTTTTGTATTAGTGAGAGCATAAATGTCATAGTCTTTATTTCCCGGGTTCAATACTGGCTGAGACAAACCACATTATCCTTGTCTGCCTCAGTTTCCCCAACTAGACAAGGATAATGAAGCCTACCTACGTTATAAAAGGACGATTGATTTTGCAGCTGGCTTCATTAATATTCACAAAGTCCGTGGACATCCTTGCATGAAAAGTGCTGCCCAAAGTACTGACTGTTAAACCTGCCATTTTGCTGAGTGCTGTTGTGAAAAAAAATTCGATTTTTTTTCCCAATTCTCTTCAAACAGGTCAGTGTTTGGGAAGCGCTTGGCATACAAAGACTTTATAAAAGCAGCAGGTGGCTTGAAATAACCCGCTCGTTATCCCGCGGCGGAGTGACGCCGATGGGGGAGCGGTGCCCGCGGCCGGTGCCGCTCTCCACGGTGCTGAAATCCTCCGGAGCTCCCCGCGCCGCGGCCCCTCCACGGCCGCATCCGATCGGGAGCTCCTCACCTGCGCCCTCCCCTTGGCCGCACCCGATCGGGCGGGTCCTCACCTGCGCCCTCCCCGCGAACGGAACTTGTTCCACAGAGCAGGCGGGCTGGGCTGCGTGGCTGCTCCGCCAATCACTGCAGCCCGTCCTTGGACTATTTCAACACGCAAGCCTACCAGCCTAGATCCTGTTGCCCTTGCTTACTGGCCTGATAGTTTCCTGATGAGCGGTGGCTCGGGTCCCAACTGATACGTGATCTCACCAGACTTCACAGCATGGGCATCCTTCCTAATGCTTAAGTCACAGAGAGTTCTGTGCGTGCAATGGGTCTAAATCTTTCTGCATACAGAGGTCTTCTGTGGAGCACTTTGAACTCCACTTTATGCACCCTGAAGCATGGCCTTACTTAAAGCAGTCCATCACTCATCTATTCCTATGACAGAGGAAAGGCAAGAGGAATAGCTGCATACTATGGATTACAAAATAAGCAAATTAAATATTACTTGGAGGGGAGAACAGAGATGGATCTCTGTCATCAGCTTACCTGCCTTTATCTTTCTCTTCTGGGTCACCACCTATCTAGTTATTTCTGTGCTGACAGGGGTCTTGGCCAGCAGCAAGCCTCAGAGCACTGTGCAGCTGTTCTGTAGGAAATCTGGAAAACTGAGGAAAAACATATCTGTCATAGTTTAACCCCAGCCAGCAACCAGGCACCACACAGCCGCTTGCTCACTCCCCCACCAGTGGAATTGGCAGGGAAACGGAATGGTAAAAGCTGGAAAACTCATGGGTTGAGATAAAGACAATTTAATAGGTAAAACAAAAGCCACACCCACAAGCAAAGCAAAACAAGGAATTGATTCACTTCTTCCCACGGCAGGCAGGTGTTCAGCCACCCCCAGGAGCATGGGGCTCCATCACACCTAACGGTGACTTGGGAAGACAAACTCCATCACTCCAAATGACCCCCCTTTCCTCCTTCTTTCCTCCCCACTTTCTACACTGAGCATGATGTCACATGGTCTGGAATATCCCTTTGGTCAGTTTGGATCACTTGTCCTGGCTGTGTGTCCTCCCAGCTTCCCATGCACCCCCAACTTCCTCACCAGCGTGGCAGAACAAAAAGCAGTAGAGGCCTTGGCTCCGTGTAAGCCCTGCTCAGAGACAACAAAAACATCTCTATATTATCTACCCTGTGTTCAGCACAGTTCCAAAACACAGCCCCATACAAGCCACTGTGAAGAAAACTAACTCTACTTCAGCCCAAATCAGCACAAGATCTCATCTCTTTCATCAAAAAGCAACACTTGAATGAAAGGATGCACAGGCTTTCCATGTGCACTCCACTGGTAGGGCTCACATAACAGGAAACTCTACCTGATCAGAGAAGCCTACTGTCAGCCAGAAGGAAGAGGGGACAGGCCAGCTGCCTAACATACAATACACTATACAGGAACAAACTTGATATTTTGTTCATGAAATATACAGTGATTGGCCCCTCATTCTGCACTCATCATAAGTAAGGACACCAGTGAGTGGAAATGCCCTGTTTTCCACTGGGTCTTTTGAGACTCATTAAATTACCCATTGTTTCCTAACCTGGATATTTACCCCCTTCCCTTGTGAAAAAGGACGGCAATTAAAACTGTAATCCCCAATGCAAGGAACAAACCAAATCACCCCAATCTCGTACTTGTCTCGGGGATCACTTCTAGGTATGAAGAGGCAGGTGGGAAAATACTTCTCAGAGTCACAGAGGTGATATTAGACTAAATTCATTCATGTTTGTAAGGCTCAAATACTATAAGAATGCAAGTCATAGAAAAAGCTTATCAAAAAAATTAAATACAGGGTCCTCAGTGCCTACCTCTAATCTTAGGAACTCTCAGAATAGGGAAGAGAGATACATAAAATCATACTTGCTCTGAGGGTTAACTCAGTGTCATGGCTAAAATCCAAATTGAGTAATTACATTCTGTCTCCTGAGTGTGCCCTTGAAGTTTCTGCTAAGCATGTGACTTCCCTTCACTTCCTGTTGCCAAGTTCTGTTATGTGTGCCTAAGTATCAGCTATACCCACCCATATGACCTGACACACTGCAGGAAGAAGGTTTTGTTCATCCTCCACTCTGCAATCTTTTGATGAAAGGTCTTGTTGCATTATCATACCTCATGTGAGTTCTAAAGGCATTTTGCTGGGGCTGCTTTACTATTAGCAGCAATACCATATTTGCTCCATAGCACATTTTATAAATACCCTTTCCCAGTGACAGCTATACCAGGAGCGTGCCAAGCCTCTAATAGCCACAGCACACCTCTTTATACTCCATTATTTAACAGATGCTGAAAAGGCTGAGAACATGCTGGCTGTTTGTTTTCAGCATGGGGTTTAAAGTTAAAGTTTGGCATTACAGTCATTCCCTGTACTACAGTAAGGGCCTTTAAAAACCCATACAAAAATCTCCTTGTGATAGTAACAGAGCCATGAATTGTCTCGTGCAGACACTTTTATACATCTCTTTATTGTATATTTACTTAGGCTTCCTTCTTTACAGCACATTTTCTCCTAACAGGAAACATGTTTTATACCCCTACAACATTACTCTAGGGAAACCGGGATGAAGATGCAGCAAAGGCAGCATCTACTTCTCACAGGCTGCTTGATTTTCCTGGAATTCTTCCTAACCTTAGAAATGCTGGGAAGAAGATTTTTTCAATGCCGTTGGGACAGAAGAAAATAAAACAAAAAGCAAAAAACCCACCATGAACTTGCTTCCCCAACTAAATTTCACATGCACCTTATTCAAACTGAAATTATTACAGTTAGCCACTTGAATATTCAAAAATCTGGGCCCCCAAATCTCTATTCTCTTTTCTACTGTTAGCTGAGATACAATATCATCTTATAAAACCCCCAGACTCACAGGCAGAAGGCTTCCAAAAGATCCCAAAATGCACACATCCAAAAAGACTATCTGTATTTCCTGGAAGCTGCAAAACAAGAGAACTTCACTCTGAAGTTAAATCAATTACCAAGGCTTTTTTTTTTTTTTAATCTAATATCAAGCAGCAAGTGGGAAAGGTAGATTTTCAGTACCCAAAAAAATAATAAAAATAATGAAGTCTACGTCTTATAAATGTTTTCCATCTACACAGTCAGTAACGTCCATTAACAGAAAAGAGGTCTGTCTTGTAACATGGCATTCCAAAGTGCTAAAAACCTGAAGCTCCATTTAACTTTAATAAAACCTGTGAAGAATAAACCAAAAATTAGACCAGAGCTGTCTGATAGTATTTTGCTATACCGGGGGCAAGTAATTGCCTTCATCCATACATGAAAAGAGGCCAACTGCCACGTGAAACTTGGCATCCCAGATGATTTTAAGGTTGAGTTCATGCTATGGCTACACAGAAGGATGCTCAGCGCTCACCTGCTCTTGAAGGAGCAAGATGAGAAAGGCACTTGAAATCCACCCTTCTGAACATCAGCAGAGCAACCACTGCAAAATACCAATCAATAAGTTTGAATTACTTTCAGGAAGAGCTACAAAGGAGGAAGGGGCAGCTAATACTCCACTTGGAAGTCTTGGAAGTCTCCAGCTGAAACCAGATGAAGGAGGTACTATCTGGACTGTTACGTGTCTACAGTGCTCACCTAGTGCCTGTTAGATGGATACTACTAGTGGCTAACGACAGTGACTCAAGGGATACGTAGGCAGAGCAAGTCCTACTCCTCTGAATAGCACCTACTTTTTAATAACTTCACTCCAAGGTCAAGATATGTGTTCATGTGATCCAGACCCATCTCCAGATCCAGCCATCTCCATAGGGGATGCTGGAAATGTCCCATACAGTTGAAGTCCTTTGGCAGTGAGAGTAGAAATGTTCAACCATTCTAGGACAATAAATCACAATGACAACACAGACTGACATGCAACATTCTCTCGCCAAGAGAGCATTTTTATGCTCTGCACCTTTTCCTCCTATTTGCGACTCAACCCACAATCTGTAATCTCAGTAAATGACCATTTTCCATGCTTGACTCAGACTAGCTACAGAAATGAAAAGGCAGGAGCTACACAAAAAAGGTGACATAAGCGAATGAGCCATCTGATGACTACTTACTAGAAGAGACCTAGGAACCTTGTGTCCCCCCACCCCCCAGTTTGTCACTATAATGAAGGCTAGGATACTGAGATCATAGCACTGCACACTCAAAGGATTGATGTAAATCCCTGCAAGACACTCTCTTCATACTGGACAGCTCTCTAGCTAGCTAAAATGGGCTTCATCCTTTCTTTGGTTCCCTGTGCTGCCTCATCTCCTCATTGGACTTCGCTTTGCCTCAGTGAACTCCCATTGTTCACAGCAGAACATGAAGGTTGATGAATTTATCCTCACATTACTCTCTGGAAGGCAGAGAAGTGTCAACTTCTCATCTGCAAAAGGGTGATAATTAAATGCTGAGAGAATAAATGACTTGCACAAGGTCACTTGGGAAGTATGTGGCAGAGCTGAAAATTAAATGCAGATCTCCAGAGCTGCAGGTCAAGGCCCAGAACACAAAATCTTTGTGCCCTAGTGGCACAGTGGAGATCAGGTTCCCAGCATAAGACCCTCTGTAGGAATGTGTGTGTCAGTGCTACATCTTCCATGTAGTTTATCTGTAGGAAGAACTGGATACATTTCAAAGAATCAGGTAAATATCAAAGATCAAGCAAAGAGGAAAGGAACACAGAATCTGTTGCAGTGGTTCAGGCCGCTGCTGGAGAAACCAGAGAGCCGCAGGGCTCAGGAACAGCCCAAGCCCGCTGGTGGGCCATTCTAAAGGTCTGAGAACCCCCTTCTGTTTCCACAATGGACTCTCCCTAGCCAGGATTGGTTTGCTGTTCTCCACCTTCTTGTCCCTTATATGTACACCTTCTAGAAATTTCGCTTTGATTGTAACCCCCATCGGCTCCTCTCCCCTAATCCCTCCTTCCCTGTGTCCCCATTGGCTCCCGTACCCTTACTCCGCCCCCTGGCCCTCAGCCCATTGGTTCTGTTGCTCTACCCGCCCTCCAGACCCCATATATAAGCCTGCGCCCTGTTCTCCATCTCATTTTTTCGTCCCTGAACCCTCCACAATAAACCCTGTTGTTGGAACTCATACCAAGAACCCATCTGGCCTTCTTGCCACTGGCTGCCTTTTAGATCTCTATGCGAGTGTGTGTGCGGGCGCTCCACCTCCACGGGAGCGTGTGTTGCTTAGCCGTCATCTGGCCCTCTGCGCTGAAGCGGCTTCCCCTGCCGGGGACGCTGCTGGAAGGCTGCGGCAACTTACCACCGCCCCACACCGCGGAGAGAATCTACCCGAAAAGTTATGAAAGGCCTTTTCAACATCTTGTATAAGGCAAATATGCCTCTGTAGCCTTCATCTCTTGGGCATACTACTAGGCTGGGGCAAAATCTGACATCAACACCATGTTTAACGTGCAGAAATCACAAAATGTAACCATGGAGTTATCTTTGCAATTTATCATAAGGCTTGTTAAGAGATTAAAGATTTTAGTAGTGCTACAGGTAGTGTCAGGGTTATAGTTTAATAACTATTTATCTGCACCTTCACATCTTTCTTGCTATGCAAACTTCCGCTAAACACACTCTTTTAACCTTCCTTCTTTCATTTGCAGATGCTTCCTGCTGATATATGTGATCATACATCTCCCCATATGTGTAAACACGTTTTCTTCATATCTCTCCCTAAAAAGCTTTCAACCCTCAGGCTTTCAAAAGCAAATGAGGCACTGGAACAGGTTGCCCAGAGAAGTTGTGGATGCCCCATCTCTGGAAGTGTTCGAGGCCAGGTCGGACAGGACTTTTAGCAACCTGCTCTATTGGAAGGCACGCCTGCCCATAGCAGGGGGTTGGAATGAGATCATCTTTGAGGTCCCTTCTGACCCAAACCATTCTATGATCTTAACTAGTACATAGGTCCTCTGTCTTGTGCGTTCTGAAGCTAGGAGTGACACAACATTGGCTCCACAGTGGAAATATAGGGGAACCGTAAACCATAAAGCCTCCTTAGGAAACCAGCAAGGTATCAGGAAGATGCCTGGAAAGCAGCACAGAGCTGAGCTGTTATGAAAGTGACAGCTCAGCTGTGGTGGGCAGGTGGTGCAGGGGGGTACTTTTGAAGGCACCAAGAGAGGAGCACCCAAAAGAAAAAAAAAAGGTGGAGAGCTGAGAGTGGAAGAAACTCATCCAGTTGGAGACCTGAACCAGCTGGATACCAGCCCCGTCTTTGATTTCAGAACAACCAGGCAAGGCATGACAGTATTCTGTAATTCTTCAAATCTAGGTTCTCCTTTTTAAGAAGTATCAGTACCATGACGGATTCTAGAGACTCTGCCCATCCCAGGTGTTTGCCTCCTCTCAGCGGTGATTCCTCCTCATGCCTAATGCATGTAGCTACACTGCTTTGCTGCTGTCTGAACTCTGCTGTGAAGTCCCAGAGTGGCCCTTGTTCTTAATGTGTGCACAGAAGAAAGCAGATGGGTAAAGCTTAACTCTGACAATAATAATAATAGTTGAGGTAATAATAATAAATCAGATACTGTCATCACAGTTCTGGAAAATAGCTACTGATTTTGCAAAATTTGTGTTTGTATTAAAAAAACTCAATTACAAAGTTGTGACATTAATTCCCTGCTCCACCTGGACAGCTCAGCTTTTCATATTGCATTTTAGTTTCCAGAAAATTCCACGGTGTTTCATCAAATGAAATATTTAGAAAAATTCTAACTATAATATTTTCTTTCCAGACACACTTTACCATCAAAATAAGCTCATATTTGTTTTGCAATTTTTAAAGCAATATAAGTATTCATGGTCAGAAGTAGTATTGGAGTAAAGAAAAATAACAAATGGCTGTAAATTATAGCCCAAAGAGGGTTAACAACTGTACCTCAATTTTCCTAGTAAATTAAAGTACTGAGGAAAAATGTCACCACGAAATAATACTCTGAAATAACTGGGGGGGGGGGGGGAACCCCCAAATTTTTATGTTTCTCGACTTTTTTTAAACTGTTGCTTAATACTCTTAACCTGGTCACTAGAGGGTGTCATCAAATTACAGCTTTGGAGTTACAATCAAGTCAGGATTATCCAAAGGATTAATTCATCCTAAAGAGCATCCCCAGATGAGACATGCAACTGTTCTGAATAAGAACTCAACTTCACCCTCTACTCCTSTATGAATATTGCAGAGTGTCCACAGAAAAAACTCTGCTCTACCACCAGTGAAGAGTAAATGCTGCTGCCCTGTCTATTCACATAGCTGTTTTGGTTTAAAAAAAAAAAAAACTATCAAGAAAAAAAACCTAAAATCGATATCCTAAAGCCTTTCTTGCCCTGTTCTTGGAGGATGTACATGCTGGTACATAAGAATAATCTCAGCTATTTCTTATTAATATCTCAGCAATACAACACTCTACCCTTATCAGGTCTATCTAACCACTGCACACTGACTCCAACTGATTACACCTGTTTACAGTGCCTATACAGAGATAACTTTATAGATCTTACACATCAGAACTGCCAATGGTCCAAAGGTGATGAGTGGATTTGGCTGCTAGAACCACAGCTACACACCCCCTTCACAGCAACATCTCTGCTAATGAAAAAGGGAAGGGAGCCTCACCAGGCTGGTATCACTAGGAGACTCACCCCCTCCTTAACAAATATTTCTTTTTTTGTCGTTCCTCCTTCTCCTCCAAATCCACTGCTCTTAGCCCTAAGAGGCAAATTTCAGTAGGGCACCATGTAATAGCTGTCCAAAACAAATAGAAAAAGCTAAACCCAGTAAAACTTGAGCAGCAGCTAGGTAAGGACTAACGACCTCTGTAGAAGAAGAAAACTGAAATTACTTTCGGTATTAACAGGGCAACTGTGGGAGTAAGGACCATCAACAAGGGCTCAGGTACAGCAGATCTCTGTACACAAGCCTCAGATGACAGCTCTGGTTGCCCACGGCCAACACTACCCCAGTGGATTTTACAGCCAGGGCTGACAATATTAATGAAACAGGACAGCTCTCTCTGCAGGCTGCCACTCTGCCCTCTGAGCAACACTACGCACACCGTAATGGGGCAGCATAACCATTATCAGGAGACGAGCTGTGGGAGCTGGGCTGAATGCAGACATAAGCTGCCTGAGACCACGAGGTACGATGCAATGCAGTGTCCTACTCAGTTCAGAAAGTATTCCCAAGTGTGTGAAGCAGAACCAGAATGCCCTCCCACAGCAGATGCAGCCTGCATTGGTGCACTGATTTTGCACCCATGAACATACTTACAATGTAATAAAAGAAGGAGGGAGATGCTGCAGATGGGGAAATTAAGTCTCCACATTTTCATGGAACATTAGTTTGAGGGGTCCCACAGGGTCACATGCATCATTTTCAACCTGCCAACCCCAAACTTGCAAGGCATTGGGTGACAAAAATGCAAAATCAGGCCCATAAAAACGATTAGCTTTCAAACCCTGGGGGTTTCTCCCTTTGATGTAAACGTCTCTTCCCATTGCTGCAGCTTCATCATCTTTGCTTTTGAGGGAAGCAAATTTTGATGACTCCAGCAAAAGAACACCAAACTTTGGATGGGAGTCAGAGCTTTGACATCAAAGTCAGCAATGCCCCTGCCAAATGAGGTGCAGCTGAGAAGCACAAACACAGTCAAAGCCCCCTTTCCTTTTATAATTTTGCCTTCAGCATGCTCACCCTTCTCAGAGAGGAGGGAAGAGACACAATGACAGCTTCACCACACCTTTGCTGGGATTGACAGCTTCACACTATGTGAATACCACACTCCTCTCTCCCTGATCTCTCACTTTCCACTCTGTAGTTAAAAACATCATCTCTGCTGTGCCCTTCACACTCTTTCTCTCTCAGATACACTTCCCCACATCATCTCTGCTGTGCCCTTCACACTCTTTCTCTCTCAGATACACTTCCCCATCTCAGCCTTTTCCCCACCTTTTGCCACCTTCTGTCCTCCATGCAAGCCCATTCCTTCTCAGCTGCTCCCTCCTAAGTCTTAGCCCCTCTCTAACCCTTTAGCCCTTTCTCTGCTTTCCTCACATCTACAGCTGTAATGCCATTCTCTTCCCTACTCCTCCTGTCAGTTTGTACTCCATTCCCAAACCTTCTTGTTCCCTCAGCCCCTGTTCCCTGCCCCACACTCCACATTCCTTCCTCAGTTTGCACAAAGATATTTCTCAGGCTCTCACCACTTTGCTGCAGGATCGTCCCTCCCCACTAGGCCCAGCTTGCCACCTTTTGCTTATATACGCAGTCAGGTCTTCCCTCCTCAGCTTTGCTTCTAGATCTGACACGTTTAGAGAGTCACCCTGACCTACTTAGGTTCCCTGACCTAGTTATAGCAGAAATACCAATTCTAAACACTTGAGAAAAAAGGGCAGTAGGAGGAAAGAAATAATACCATTATTGCTTGAAATAAAAACAAATCCACCAGCACAGGGCTGCTGAGTTATTCCAGCTCTGACCATTCCCCCAGGGAAGCAGTTCACTTGATATTTCAGTGCCAATGTGGCCATAGACAATTCAAACCTAGACATCACCTGGAAAGATAGTCTGTAGTCTCTTGCTATCACTTTTTTTTTATTCTTATTCCAGGCTCATTCTGTCTGCCCTTACTCACCCAGAGCTTGAGCTCCACACAAGTATTTCACAGCAACTCTGGTTTTGCCCACTGCTCTCACCAGCCCTCCTTGACTGTGGATCCAGGCTACAGCAGCAACACCTGTTTGCTCAAAACCAGCATTTCTGCAGCTGAGATTCATTTAGAAATCAAGCAATACTCTGCATCTGTTTGTCTCACCTCCTCAGCCCTTTTATTCTACTTCAGCTATTTTCACAGCTGTCTTCTCCCTTCTCTTCCAGCCTGTGCTATTCACTCACCTTGCTTCTCTACCTGGCTTGGTGTTGCAGTGATGTCACCTCTTTTCTTTACCAGCTCTGGAAATGGTGTCAGCAGAGCCAACACTGACACATAAACCTGACTGGAAATAGCAGAGGTTCTTCAGAACTAGTCAGGAATCTCTGGGTTAGCAATGCCCATTCACTTGTGTTCTGTGTACTGTGCTCATGACTTAGCAGCCAGGAACCACTGCTCTGTGACAGCTGGGTCTGTGATTCACTTCTAGCTAGGCTTTCATTTTAGTCATTGTCAATAGATTTCCCTGTAGTGTTTGTATTTTAGGAATCATATTAGGCCTTTAGTTGCCTGGATGAGTTCATTAAGTCAAATCATGTCTCCTTACAGCTGACACTTGTGGTGCTGACCCTCCCTGTATAGGGGCAGTGCCCTGATTGACACTGAAAGCAGACTGCTCTGCACCCTGAGCTCACGAGGTACTCCCACCACCACTGCTTCAAATCCTGCCGAATATTCCAGCAGAGGCTCTCCCTCCATTGCCAAAGTCCTATCAGAAAAATGTAGCTGAGTGCACTGTAGCCCTCCCACAACTACACCAGATGTATTTATACAGACATGAGAGTGTAGTCATTCTGCATTTATTTAGCATGATTTTGTACCTGTTTGCCAGCTTCAACATAAAACACAATTTTTGGCTATTGATTTCCTGGGTTACACACTAATCTGCCAAGCAAATGGCTTTGGAGCCCCCAAATCCCTACATTGTCATCAGCCACTGCCCACTAAATGTGCACTTGTGGATACATCAAACTGCAGTTTCAGCTCCTGCGTTTATTTTATAACTGACTTCTCAGATCTGTCCCTCTACCTGTTGGTTTTCCACTCCTCACTGTACTGTATCTACATTTGGGTATGGTCCTACAAAGGCACTGCACATCCACAGTCACTTCAACCACCCTTGGTTTTGACTAACAGCATCACTTGCTGTTAAGATACAATTTTTGAAATTATTACACAGATGCCTCTGCCCAAATTAAAGAGTAAATGAGACCACATGCCGAAGTCAATAGTAAGGATTTTATTTAACAGTAAATGTGAGGTAGAAAGACAGATAGAAAGAAATAGAAGGGGGGGAGGGGAGAAAGAGAATGAGAGAGAGGCAGATTAAGTAAAAAGATATCACCACTCTGTGGGCCCAGCGGCTTCCTGCTGATCCTTTTTTTCTGGTCTTCTCAGTGGTGGGTGTCCCACAAAACACAGAATTCCATGGATTAATATAGTTCAGGTATATGTGGGAATGCCCAAGCACTTACCCTGTGGGGGGGGAGTTTTACAGTGTCTTTTGTGTCGCCCTGGGTTTTGTAGTTTTCCAATGTTTTTCACTTCTGTAACAAAGTTCTCATGCTCTTTCTATAAACATAGCCAGGTTTTGATAACGTTCCTTCATTGTTTACATTCCATCCTGCTAGGCGGAGATGTTTGATGGATTTTTCCTTTGACCAGTGTGATTGAGAGGTGGCAACCTCACCCTCCAATCCACGGTGGTTTCTAAAAACATATAAATAAAGCACTTTGGGGTCGTCCAGCCCTTCTTCTTCTTGCTCCTTCTGACAGAGCTGAGTCCGTGTAGTTTTTTCGTGTCCAAGTGCGACACTTTTGCAACAGACTCTGGATCTGTTGCAACACTTTGAATCATGTGCAGTCCTCTGGTGGAAGGCCTCAGAAATGAGTCAGAGGGCACTTCGGGGGTCTTTGATGGTTTATGACACCTTTTAAGATGTGACAGCTGCCTCTCATGTAAATGTCACGTGTGAACGTGACCTTACCAGGGGCAGGGCAAGGAGTTTTACAACTGAGCCCGTTTGTGCAAGGGAGGATTCTCCACAGGGTCTCCTTCTTATCTGGCTTGTAGCCTCCAGTGGTGGGTGTTCAGCCCGTGTCTTATCCTGACCAGAGGTTACACCATCACTCACCCAAAAACTCTCCTCTTCCCGCTCAGCTGGGGGGAGAAGAGTGTGCAAACCCAGCCTCAGCAAATGTGTTGGTGGGTTATGGCCTCCCCCCGCTGAATCTAGCCAGAGCTGATTTTCAACACAGCTGCTGAGTTTGGCTTTCCTTGTGGACACATTCTCCTCTCCCAGCCTTGTTTACTTCTCCCATCAGGTGGCTTAACTCACGGTCCAAATTCCCGTCAGGAGGCATATTTGGGCGGTGGGCTTCAGTGGTTGCAGATCAGCAGTTGCTTGAGCCATTAACCATTTCATTGTCTCACACTTGCCTCTCTGCAGTTTCCCCCCATACAGTTCTGTTCTCCCAGCCTACATCAGCACCAGCCAGCCCAGCCACAGGCCCCCACACCACTCTGAAAATGCCTCTGTCCTCTGGCCTGCATGATTAGTCAGAGCAAAATCAAATTCTTCCAGCATGCAGGACTGACAAGTAGGGTCTGCGATTTCAACAAGTCTTGAATCCTTAATCCCCTGAAAAAGTGCCTTACACTTATAATCACAGGCAGGAACATCCTGTATTAGCATCACCCTCCTACCTTCATTTTCAGACTGCCAAAAAGGGGTAAAAGGACTGGAAAAGGACAAAGTTGTGCCTGCACAAGCTATGTGCAGAGGATCCTTGCCAGCTTCTGAAGACAACATAAACCAAATGAATTAAGACAATTCCAGACATGCTAATTACATTTGCCTTTGCAATTTCTGATGGGATTTTCAGATGTCTCTAAGCATTCTCTACCTGGCGTGTGTCAGCCACACTTCGCTGCTGCTTTTATGTTATTAATATTGACAGCCACTCAGTTTAAAGGCAGGTTAGGTTTGAAATCCTGTCTGTTTGCTTATCTCTGCCTTTTGATCTTGTTTGTTTCCATTCATTATACAGAAATCCTTCTTTTCATAAAGCCCCTTTGAATACCTCAGCAAACATGCAAAGACAATGCTAAATGGATTAACTGGGAGCTACTGGGGTCTGAAGATTGCCTGAATGGATGCTCCTGGACCAATCAGCTCTGCATACCAACACTAATGGTCTTGAGATCCTTCTTTCATGGAGTTCAGAACAGGTCCAGTGGCATGCTGGATATAACTGCATACAATTGGAAACAAGCCATTCACAATCCAATGCGTTTAATGAGGATCTGGTAATGAGCACTGACTGCCTAGGAGCATGGGAACAGAGTAACTAAACTGGAGCTTTTGAATCTTTGTGGAAGAGTAGGCTTAACAAAGCCGTTACAAGAAGAGGGGACTGCTCTAACAGAAAAGACAGGTGTATGCACAGGAAAACCCAGGTGATGGTCTGTGAGCTCTAGGAGGAGCTGTAGAACACGAAGACCCAGGCATGATTACTCATCAGATCAGAGCATTTCCTACCTTTGACATATTGTAGGGTTGTGGAGGAAGGATAGGAAGGAAGCAGTTGCTTGTACTTTGCACAAGTAGTAGTTGATGAGATGTGTGGTCCAAATAGGAGATGTGACCTTGCATTTCAAAGGCAACCAGGATAGACAAAAACCACCTTGGATTTTACCTCAAGTAGTCCCTCCAACCTTGCTAAGAAATTTTGATCATTCTTGAAATTCTCCTTCTCCTGCATATTAACGTCTTGATGATGAAAAGTGACAAGCTGCCTGACAAACAAAAGCAGACAAGCAGATCCCAAGAGAGCAGAAGGAAGATGTCTGTTAACTGCCATGTTAACTTTTCGGGGTAAAAACCCATCCCCAAAGTGGTTAATTTCTATCCACTCACAGAGGTATTTTGGTGTCATGGACAAAAACAGATTACTGATTTGGGGGGATTTTCAACCAATGTAATTTACTGCCAATGAACAAAATTCTAATTATCGATTCTGGTACTGAGACAAATAAATAGGCACACAGGGAAAACAGTCCTTGCCTCTGCCAAGACTCTCTTCCCTACTTTCTGCTCTCGAATCCCCTCCCCACACATTATACGCTGGCCCCCCTGACTGCCGCTAAGCGCAAGAGCAATGCGGGAAAACGGGGTCAGTGCCTTCGCCTCCTCCGACTGCAGCTGCAGCCTCGGCCCAGCCCGCCCGACCCGCCTCGCCTCGGATGCTGCTCTGCTCCAGCGTGGGTGTGGAGTCTTCTTCGGTCTCTCCTGCTCTGGCCTCCTTCGTCCCTGAGCGTGGCACTTGCCGCCCTTTCCGAAAAATGTTGTGACGGAGGTGCCGCAGATCCCCGGGCGGCTCAGGGGCCGTGGCCTCCGAGGGCGAGCCGTCGTCCTGCGCCGGGGCTCGAACAGCCGCGCTCCGGCCGAGCCCGCCGCGCCCCGAGCCCGCGGCACCGGGACACGCTGCCCCTCCCGTCCCGCCCATCCGGGAAGGGAAAGCTGCCATCCCCCACAGGCCCGATCCCCTCCTACCCCCTCCATAAGCCCCAGCCCCCGCGCCCGCCACCGTGGGTGGCAGTGCCGGCGATGTCGGGAGCGGCCCCTGCGCCACCGGCCACTCCTGCTTCGACTGATACATACATTTTCTTCCTATTATACATATATATTGGTTTTCGGGGGGGAAAGCATTTTTTGCTTTTAGCACACTTAGGAGTTTAAATAAAAACAAATATATCTGTATTGACTGTAGTTATTATGCTTGGTTTCATACAGAGTAAGTGGTTCAAATAAAAATAGATTGGTTGGAGTGAATGTGCATCAGTTCCAATAATAACACAGGCAGCTTCAACAAGCATATAAGTTTCATTTAATGTGCACTGGGCTTTCAAAGAAGAGGGAAGAAACATTGGGTTAGAACAGCTTTTAGTCTACATTTTCTGTCTAAAGGCTTCTGCATTTACCAGATTTCTGAAATAGAATGAAAGTCCATAAACAAGTGGAGAGAGGGGTTCGTTAGGAGGCCCAGAGGAGTGTTACAGAGGGACGGAGTGATATACAATAAAACACAACCCTTAGGTAGAAATTCCCAACCATATTACCCCTCTACAGTTATTCCTCTGTGTGTGGGATTATTTCCCCACAGAAAGACTGGAGCAAACAAAAACTTAGTATGACAAGGGGTTGTGGGTTTTGAGAAAATTGCACTAGCTGAGGGTCAGTTTTCAATGGGAAAATTAAGAACAAATAGGAACTGGGAGCTTAACAACCTTCTTGGGTCTAGGCCATATCCCTGAAGAAATGCTACAGAAAACTAGGAGAGGGGTGCCTTGGGCAGAATGCAGGGAGGCTTTCTGCCCCTGGTATTACGAATGCAGCAGCTACTACAATCATAATAGCTCCAGGTTAGATAAACACGAAAGGAAAAGACATCTCTTTAAGATAGCAGACGTTCTTTGGAAAGCATCAGGGAAACAATCTAAGAGGCAGTGATTCATTTCCAGAAATGGCTGTTGATGGTGAAGGGATCAGTTAAATCCTGAACCTCTGTTTCCCAAGATTATACGACAGAGCAAAGCTGGGACTGTAATTTAAGAGTGAATATTGAAAAGCAACTTGTTCAGTTCCATGTTAACTCACAAGAGATTTAAAGAAATGGATTTGCACTGCAGCCTCCAGTCATGGTGGAGATCTGTGATGGTCTTACTCTGAGTAGAGCAAGACACATATTTGGGGGCAAGAAGGCATTTGGGAGGTACCAAAGAATAAGGCCATTATTTCATAGTCTTTGTCTCTATATGTTTTACCTATTTCCCTCTTCACTCCTCAGATTTCTTCTCTGTCCTTCAGAAAGGAGGGGACTGCCTGTGCATTGCAACCCCCTGCTTCAAGTATCCAGTCCCACCTGATGGCAATGAAGGGGGATTTCTCATGGGATGAGAAACATGCCAGAGGAGAATGCTCTCACTGTTCATTTAGGATGGGCCTTTGAGGTAAAGGATGGGATCCCATCTCCCACAAAAGCTCCTGGAAATTCCCAGCTCTGAGGCCATCTGTTTCCCATGGGACCATCTGTTCCCAGTGAGCAACACCCCAGGAGAGTGTGTTTATCAAGACTAGCAGGTTGAAGCTTGGCAGGATCTGCAAGTAAGCAATAGGAGGCCTTTAAATGCAGACTTTCTATTTGCAGTATGTGAAGCCTGCATGTGTGTGTTTCCTCCAACCACCCATATACCACAGGGGAAAGCATTCAAAAATGGGATCCAAAAATAGAAGAAATTGTGTGACTCACAGCCCTGCCACCCTGAGTTGTGTGCTCAGCACAAATCCCAGGCAAAGCAGCTTTAGGTGCTGTGCACTTTCTGCACTCAGGGCTGCAGGTGACCCCAAAGGAAAACCTACACTGTACACATATAACAATACATTGTGCGTTAAAGGCACTTCACTTGACAGTGCTCTTCCCTTCAAATGGGCGCTGTTCCAACACCACACTAAGAGGGTTTGTTTCTGCTGGCTGTGTGGCTCTTTGGCACGAAACAGCTGAGAGGACCAGCTTCCTCTGGTGTGCAAAGCGCAGGCCTGGCTGCCTGCAAGGATTACAGCATGACACATAAATAAAGAAGTATTAACACCACTGTCCTTGGCCACATTTCTATTTCCCTGGGATTTTCAGCTCAGAAAGTTATTCTTTACTTGTGCTCTTAAATGCATTGTGTTCAATATTGTCATGGTCCATCCACAAGATGTTCGTATTGCAGAGGTCATTGAATTAGGTTTTTGTCTGTAGTGACAGGTACATGACAGTTACCAATTTTTACCTAGGTAATATCCACTTTCTTGTCTGATAAACAGTGACCAGCTGAATATTTTCTAAAAAAGTGTATTGCTAATGAAAATACTTTTGGCAAGTGTCTTGATATTTTATTGTAAGACTGTCCAATATTTCAATATATTTTGGCCTCTACTGTGAGAACTAAAAAGGATAAAAATAGATTGTTTTAAAGCAAGAATGAAAAAAAAAAAAAAGAGGATTTTGTTTGCCAAACCCCGTCTTGAAGACAAGTGTCAGTCAGAAAAGATAAGTAACAATTTCAGCAGAGAGAAAAAGCTCATTTCATGATCAGCTCCAGCCATTTCCTTTTGCACCATGTTGGCCAGGTGAACTATGTCATACAAATAGCAAACAGGTTTTCTGTGTGTTCTCATGTCTCTCTCTAGTGGAAAGCCCTCATCACTACACAAATACAGGTAAGAGGCATGGGATCTTCAGTTCAACAAGGGGAGACCTGCACCCCACAATACCCCTGCATCATGGGGGCTGATGCTGCCCCAGGGTTGGGGCAGAGCTTTCCTGCCTTGCACAGGAACCCGTTCCGTTTGCCCTTTGTCCCTAGGCAGGGCTATGCTATGGCTTAACTTAACCACAGTATTTTGGAGAGGGGGAGACATAAGTGTCATACCTGGAGCTAAATCAGTACCAAAAAAGTGTTGGCATTTAGGGATTTGAGTCAGATCCATTTGCACTGCAAAGAAGGACAAAAATAAAGAAATCTTAAAATGCCTTGTTAAATGCATTTCCAGGTAGGAGCTACGCCACAGAAAGAGAGAGGCATCATCCAAATTCTCATTGCAAACCCTTGCGAATGCAGCCAAACGCCTATCAGCTTCCAGCCCACTCTGCCCAGCTCCTCCTAACCCCTCGGGACAGGCAGGCGACATGCCCTGGCAGAGCCCACTGGCCTCAGCTTGCCAGTCCCAGCTCACATCCCTACACAGCCACAGTATCTTCACTTTAGGCTTGGATGAAGCAGTTCTGAGCCTGCTGGCAGGAGGCACATGCACCCCTGACCCTTCTTGCACTGCAGCCAGCACCGCTGCAAAGCCCCCAGGGAGGGTGGGGTGGGGTCCAGGAAACAGTGTTGTGCTTCATGATGGCAAGTGCCAAGCAGCAGCAGCCCCCACCGAGCAGATGTTGTGCTTGCACATGGCCGGGTTTCCCTTTCCGTGGTGACAAATAAGCACCGTTCAGCTGGCAGAGATGGGAGCTGTACAGCACAGAGAGGGTGGGTCATGATTTGCCCTCTGCCTCTGCAGAGCTGGGGGAAGCCAGATGCTCTCTGTTTGCCAGGGAATTGCTTCCTACCTTGCCAGGCCTGGCTCAAATATCGCTGCCCCCATTTATTCACAAAGGGGCAAACAGTTCTGTATTACATTTGCACAGGGTAACTGTGGAGCACTATTAATCTGGAAGCTGCAGAACCAGCACAAGTCACCCAGGGGCCCTGTGGGCAGCCTGCATTTAGACTGGCCACAGACTGCTTTTCAGCACACAGGGACCTTATCAATAGCAGCACTGGGGTCCACCCCTGTGTTGTGCTGGGCCTGAGAGCATTGCCCCAGAGAAATCATGGGATGGCTGGAAGCTGCAGGAAATCACAAGGGCTTAGCTGTGCAGCTTGGGTGAGCAGCCTGTGTTAGCACCTAAGACCCAGGTTTTCTTAGGAGTGACAAGTTACCCAAGGCTTCCCTGCTGCAATGTAGTGTGGAAAGGCTATTCTGGCCTGTGGGCTTCCCACTAAGCTGTTTATCCTCTGCAGCATTGCCTCCACAGAGGTGGAAACAGAGAGATTCTAAAAGCAGAAAGCCTCCATTATAACTGCACAATGCTGGCTGACTTGATGAGCAGATGTGCAGAGCCTTGCTAGGTCCTGCTGATGGAGAGGCATTGCAGGTGCTCCACACTTGAGTTAGCACTAATGAAGCACTCCAAATGACTGGGTGCTTCTGAAAAATCTGGCCTAAATGATGCGCCTGGGGTGCCAAAGTGTGTGTGAGGCATAGCTGGGAGCAGCAGCAGTCTTCAGGTAGTTTCCTAGGTCTAAACACTAAGCCTTCTTTTCCTATGAACCTGCCTTTGTCTGAATACCTTTGTTATAAATAAAAATCATGAGTTGGCTTTCACATGTTAATTATTCAGGGATTAGTTAGTTGATTAATAAGGTTTGTGAAGTTAATTGTGTGTTAATTTATAAGTTGTCCAGTTAAATTGTTAGCCCTGTTTTTATAAAGTTTGATTATTGGAATTTATAATTAAAAACCTGTTTATGAAGTTTAATGTGAGTTGAAAACCAGTTTTCTTAAAGTTTGCTGTTGAAAATGTGTGTTCAAATAGCTTTATACAGTTTTATGAAGTTCAATTGTTAAAACTATGTTGATGCAAAAGTTGAATACTATTTCATGAAGTTTTTTTGTACTGTCGTAACTAATTTTATAAGTTTTGTTTATATTGTAAAGTTCAGTGAATCCCTTGAGACTGGATCCTAAACTTAAATATTAAGGGACACCAAAACTCCTGGGTGTGGTTCCTGGGCTATTTTTAGAAACAGACCGTTGGCTTGCAGTTTTGGCATTTTGCCAGCCTGAATTTTAATGAGAACTGTTTCCCGCCTTTTTCCTGATAACATCAGCCAGAAGACTACCCCCGGCAACAGACCAGCTATTGGTGAAAGAAGAGAATAACATCATCACCCTCACCAATCATTGCAAGCCGAGTGGGCTGGACTGTAGGCGGTCCTGGGCGGTCCTGGGAGGAGCCAATGGAGCGTAAAAGCGCCTACACAGCAGGGAGAGGGGTCCTTTACCTTCAGAATAGCTGTTGGTAAAGCCCCTGCGCTGAGGTTACTGGCCTCTAACTTTTACAAAAGAGACTTTAATAAAGACTTTTTGCTTTAGATTAGGTAAAGCAAGCCCAGCGCAGCAAAGATTCTGCCGTGGGTACTACGCCAAGCCAGCACCTTAGAGTCTCTAATCCCTGCACCTGGTTTTTCTCATTTTATTTTGGGTACTTTAATTTTGAAATTTATATTTTTCTTACGGTTGTTGCTTGGATTTTTCTTTTTTTTAAATTGCTGCTTTTTTAATAAATTATTTTTTGTTAATTACAATTAAGAGTTGTGTTTTTGACACCTTGTTATCACTGGCTTCCATGCATACACTAACCTCTGTTTTAACAGAGTTTTAAGCCCTTGTGATTTCCTGCAGCCTCCAGCCATCCCATGATTTCTCTGGGGCAATGCTCTCAGGCCCAGCACAACACAGGGGTGGACCCCAGTGCTGCTATTGATAAGGTCCCTGTGTGCTGAAAAGCAGTCTGTGGCCAGTCTAAATGCAGGCTGCCCACAGGGCCCCTGGGTGACTTGTGCTGGTTCTGCAGCTTCCAGATTAATAGTGCTCCACAGTTATCCTGTACAAATTAACATAGATTCTATGGTACAAAATCAGTATTGCATTTCTAAGTAATTGTATGTATTTCTACGTATTTGATCTATGTTGGGAGGAGGGCGGTGGGTGCAAACGGGTAGTCCGGGCACCAAGGCCCTTGGGCTAAGCAGCACCCACAGCGTCCTCTGCTTTTGCCCACCAAAGTTGAAGACTGTAATACACTTTACTTGGGAGAGATGACTATCACATATCAAACGTGAGCTTTGAATCAGGGAGTAACAGGCATAAAGCTATTTACTGTATTTGAGATACAACATCAAGGGGCTACTCAAAACAAAATAAACATACTTCTGATAAGTGTTGAAATTCCCCTTGCTTTGTCTGTTAAAAATTGGCTGAAAGTGATACCTTTGATTGCCTAATTGGTAATATGCTTCTAAGACAGGATGACAGCAGTGACTGTCAAGGCACAAACCTCCTTTTTTTGAATGCAATATTTGTCTTTTACCAATAAGCTAATTGATTGAGCTTGGCTATTGGAAGCCCTGAGTTTTATCCACAATGAACCCTGTATGTGTTTAATACCTATCAGTTAGAGGTCAAAAATGAAAGGTATTTAATCTCCTCCTCTCAGTCCTAGTCAGAACGATTTTGAAGTGATAGGTTTAAGGGCCCACATCAATTTTGTTTCCTAAACAATTGTTTCCCCACATTTTTTCAGTTACACTTTATCTCCAACAGGATATAAGCAGTAGCTATCGAGCCTGACTTTAAATCTCGTGGAGCCCTGGCTTTCCCTGTGGCCAAAGAGGGAAATATTTAGTGCCAGCCGCTCTGCCACTTCACCTCCTGGCACAATATTATTTCATCATAACCTGTCCAGTGAGCAAATTGCCTCTTTGGCCCCCTCACCATCTCTGCACAAGGGCTGGGCTATTGATTGTGACAGTGTGCCAGAGCGCAGGGGGTGATTCCTGAAGAGAAGGGATCAATGGAAACATAATTGCTACCTCATCGGCAGCAACTGGAGAAGAGGGGCTGGAGTACACAACTCAGTGCCAGAAAAAAGCTGGTGCTGCTTCTGGAGCATATTCCTTCTGGCTGCAGGGTGCCCCATCATGGGGCGGGGGACACAGCTACACTGCTGCCAGGGGAACGGGCACCAGTTATTTCCATGGAAGTGGTTTTGCACTTACCGAGGCACTTATGGAGAACTAGAGAGCTGCAGACAAGGGGAAAGAATGGGTAAAAGCTTTGCATCTAGAAAGGAGCCATCAAAGGAAGAGCTGGTGGAAAGAGTGCCATGGCACTGCAGGTTAGTTATTCCTCCAAGGTACATGTGCATTGCAATCACAGAAAATAGATCTGGAAGGGAGACTTCAAGGGTTATATAATCCATCCCGCTGCCCCAAGGCATGACCAGCTATACTTACACCATTGCATGGCTGCAGCCCTCGCTCGGGGCAGCACACAATGGTATAAAATGGACCATAAACCAGCACTGTCACCTTTAACAAAAGACTGTAAGCTTCAAAGACTGTAGCACACAGAGGGAGCAAAATCATGACAGCATATTACACATTGGAGCAATCCATTTTGTGAGTAACACTTCTGTATTAAAGTGCTTCAGTGGAATATTTTTCAAACTTTGCCTCAGGTAAAGGTGTAAACTTAGGGGAGTTTCCGCTGGAAGCAGTTCCTTGCAGGAATTGAAGCTTGCTTTCAAAAGTCGGGTATACTGGGCTAGGTTGCACCACTTTCTTCTCTGTTTTAATTCCATGCAATGTCACAGATTAATTTCTGCCACACTGTTGATGCAAAGTCATGGCATTAGTAGCTCTCAAATATGTGTGGAAAAACATGCCTTCAAAATTCAGCATTGATCTCATGCCAACAAGCAGACACTCAGCTGGCCAGGGGTCTGAGGTGACAGTCCTTTTTGCTTTCAATGCACATAACTATTTTTCTCACAAGTACCATTGCAACTTATCACAGCTTCATGTACTGCAAAAGATAATGTTTGCTCTAAGTGCTGCCTTTGTCTCCCTGGCAGGGACTGGCTGGGAAAGAGCCAACACATTGCTGGTTATCTGCATATCCACCTGGAAGTGGCAGCACCAGAAGTCATGCCACGGAGCATCAGGCTTGGCAGAGGGCAGGGAAGCAGCAGTGCGCTCCAACCACCCATAGTGAGAGGGACAGAAGAAGCTAAGCAAGGAAGGACAGTATTGAAACAACAGCAGTGGAGTGAAGGAAAGCACCAAAATTCAAATCTCAGCAGCTTAGCTTGTTTTCAACCTAATGTTCAACAAGCACAGAAGAAAACAGGACCCAGACAAACCTGAGCTCTACCATTCCCCTGCTGGAGAGCCTGTCTGCAGTACAGCTCGCTCCACAAAGAAAGACAGAAATTGCACATACTCTCTTGCATGAGGTTCATATATCTTTTGTCTCTTCACTTGTCATGTCACATTGTCCTAGGGACTGGAACAATATATCCCCATATGTGGACATAGTGTAGAGATGTAAAGTCACTTACTAAAATAGATTTGTTAACTCCCCAACTTCCCTAAGCTTTATCCAAGCCTGGAACAGACAGCAGCAGGGAGGGGAAGGAGGCAGGCATGTCACTTCGTGTTTTGATCAAAGATTCAAGTTTGTTATTGATTCATCCAAGCCCATTTACCTCCCTACTACCCCTGAATTCTTCCCAGCATCACTGATCCTGTCTCTGGTACTTAAACATCAAGCCAAAGAATTTTCTCCTCAAAACTGCACTGTGAGAAAAGCAAAGGCAATGTATTGCTCTGAGAAACTCCATCTTTTCCATCACACACTGGCCTCCTGCCTTCAGGCTCAGCTTGCAGCAGAGAACAACTTTGTCATCACTTGTAAACTAAGTGCCTTAATGTGGATATCACCAAGGGAGAATAAACACAAATTGCAGTGCTATTTCACAGAGTTACTTCTCTGATGTTCCCAACAGTATGTAGTGCATACCTAGTGCTTTGTCTTCTAAGATCTTGAGGCAGCAGGCTTGCTGTCAACTTGATTGAGAAAAGGGCTTCTCCCTGCACCTCAGTCCTAGGATGAGATTAACAGCCTAGAACAGACTTCAGAAAAGTTAAAAAGAGCTTGAAATAGCTGTAGAGCTCTGTTTGGTGTATCTATGTTTGTGATAGCAATTAACAATATTACCATTAAGTAACCACTCTGCTCTGGTGTGGCCTCATGTTCCATCCTGTGTGCAGTTTTGGGCACCAAATATAAGAAGGATATAAAGCTGTTAGAGAGTGTCCAAAGGGGGGCTAAGAAGATCGTGAAAGGTCTGGAGGACAAGCCATATGAGGAGGGGCTGAGGTCACTTGGTCTGTTCAGCCTGGGGAAGAGGAGGGGCAGGCACTGATCTCTTCTCTGTGGTGCCCAGTGACAGGACCCAAGGGATCAGCATGAAGTTGTGTCAGGGGAGGATTAGGTTGGATATCAGGAAAAGGTTCTTCATCCAGAAGGTGGTTGAGCACTGGAACAGGCTCCCCAGGGAAGTGGTGATGGCACCAAGATTGCTGGAGTTCAAGGAGCTTTGAACAACACACTCGTGAACATGTGTTATTCTTGGGGCTGTCCTGTACAGGGCTAGGAGTTGGACGGATGATCCCTGTGGATTCCTTCCAAATCAGGATATTCTATGATTCTATGATTATACATAATAATGATATGATAGCAGATTAAAAAGACAATCATCTCCAAATCTTGGCAGTCTCTCTGAAAAAGAGAGGAGGGTTATAGGAGAGGAGTGTTATAGGAGGGTAAGTCTAATGGAAAAGAACAAAAAAGAAGGTACTAAAGTAAACCTAGGATTAGTATTAGCATGCATTTATTGGAAATTCATCTAGTAGAGGACTCAGAACTGGAGCACTTATTTCCTCTACCTGCTACAAGTTCTTATAGTGTCTGAGACTAAATACAGAGAAAGATGCCCATGGAAAAACAACTCCCCAGCCTGGAGGGGACTGTATGCTTCACCCATTAATAGGGTAGCCAATCTGCATCAGTCTTCTAGCCAAACCAAGAATAATTCTTCATGAAGATTTGGCAATGATCTCATATTCAATATCACATCATGTTTAGAGAAAAAATCCAAATCAATTGCTATTCATACATCAGATGGGCAAACTGTCACCAGCTGCAGTGTCACCCACTTACTCTGAATTAGCAACGACTGTATTGCAATTCAGGCTTTGAGCTTTTCTGAAATACAAGCAGGGAGAAACCATCATAATGTCTATGATAATGACTGGGTGTGTAGATCATGGAGCTGAAAATTATTTCTCCTAAACTCCTTTCTTAGAAGAGGACATGTGTTCAGATTTGGCTAGTTGGTCTGAATTTGTGCCTCTGTTCATTCATCTCTGGTACATATCCAGTTTGTGTGCTGGGACATATCACCGCTCTGATTTCAGTTCAACGATATCACTTCAAAGAGATAAAAACCACACCACAACCTTAAACTAACCTTCCACTGCTCCATTATTTAATAATTTAATAACAATTATAATTTTGAAATTACAATTATACCATGTAGAAGCCTGGATAAGAATGCCAATTTGGTTGTACACTCAAAATATCTCTGCTTTTCAGGAACACAAGCAGGTTTCTGTTATAGATTCACATTATAGGCTGGATCTTCACCTAGCATAAACTGGCAACACCACTGTGCTGTACCAATTTATACCTATGGCAGATGTAGCCCAGTGACTTTGAAATAATCAGATCAGCAGCCCTATCCACAGCACTAAGCAGAACCATACACAGGTTGTATTACACATGCCTGCTCACTGTGGGTTGTGTATTTATAGAGCAAGCTAAACTGAAAGGAGTTAAAACTGTGCACTGTGATGCATTCAGTCCTTTGATGTGAGCAACAAGAGTGATGGCAGTGTTGTATTGGAATTGGATACGAAGGCATGAACGTGCAGACATGGCTACATGTGACAGCTGTGCTAATACTTGGAGACTCACGTCGTACAGGATGTACAGAATTTGAGATTTTCTTGCACTGAGAAAAGACTTTCATCAGCCTCAGCTAAGCCTATTTGTCTCTGAGGGCAAGGGGGGACATATGCATTCTTCCTTGCAAACTGCACCTGGGTGTAGTATGAAGAAGGTTGATATGTCTCCATAACTTTATGGGCTAAAGCAGCAGTTTTAATGGATGCCAAATCAGATGAAAAGCATTGCCCTGGCCTTCGACATTCAGGACTGAGCACTAGGTCAGCATCCTGCTCTCACAGGAAATCCACAGACAGAGCAGGAGGTAGCCTTTCCCATATGCTGCTAGACAGGCTGAACAAGAGAAGTCCAAGTTTGTATCAGCAGAGCATACCTTGGCTCCAGCTCTTAGGCAGCCTCCCACTCTGCCTTTTCATCCCACACAAGCAGTCTAGCACCTACACATACCTGAATAGGCAAAACCACAGCTTGCAGTATTTGTTCAGGCTACCCGACCTGGCTCCTCTGAGAGCATGAGCAGGTACAATCAGGAGTGCTGAACACTGAGAGTATAGCTTCGCCTTTGAATCTAATTAACAATGCAAAGTTGCACCCGCAGCAGAGCCTGCCCAATGTACAAAATAAAAGTGGCCTATTTTTTAATGCTCTTATTAGCACTAAATACCTTCCCTCTCTACCCAGACACACAGCAGAGAGAGCAAGAGACAAGGGCTCTAGCCTTTGTGCATAATCAGGTGGGGCAAGCTATCTGACCCACACTTGCCTCTGCCTCCCCCCTTCCAGTTAGTGCTTTCGTCATGTTGAGCTCCTGCGCTGTGGTTTCCAGGCGAATTTCCACTCAGTGCTCAGAGAGCTGAAACCTTTAGATTAATCCCAGATCTGTCAGCCTCCATCATTTTCAAGCAGGGCTGTGAGCTGCAGGGCACTCCGTTACTTTCTCTAGCATTGAGGAGCCTTAAGCCTCTTGCTCTCACTCTCCTGGAGAATGGGCAGCCCCATTCCTCTCCCTCCCCAACCTGAGATGACCTGAGTCTGTGGCCAGTGTGGTTGCAGCAGGATTCTCTGTGAATCAGGTGATTAAATTGTCTCCTCTCCCTCAACGAATTTTGACTTGATCTGCAAAGTTCCAAGTCAAGCACGAGCCAAACGCAGCCAGCAATCCCCTTGTTTCCTCACACATGGTTGCCCCAACCCCTAAACTGCAGCCAGTCTAGCTGACACCATAATCCTGCTTGTTTGCTGCAGTTGTGGAAATGAGCCTAAATACCCCACACAGAAACTTAAGCCATTTCACTGATAGTTTAACACTCCTCCTAGGCTAAACTTGAGATTTTGCTGAGATCTGTTTCGGTTAGTCTGAACCTCTCTGATTTGTCTGTTGGTGATCAACTGCCAGGGAAATTTCTTTCCCCTGATCCAGCAGACCATCATTGCCTGTTATCTAGCATCCATCTCTAAAACAGTGCTCAGCAGTTATTCAGGGACTTTGCATCCTTTCCTCCTGCTTACTTCTGTCTTGTTCATTTTGCCCTACTGCAGGCAGCAGCAATGGCTGCTGACCAGAGGCTGCAGTACTTAGAACTAGTGCCTAAGACCATACAGCGTGGTCCCCAAGGTCTTTGTGCTCACAAACCCTGTATGAACCATGAGAACTATGGAGAACACCTCCAGCAAGCTCTTAGCCTGCTGGAGATGCTGCATTGCTAATCCAGCACCAGAAGAACCCTTGTAAAAGCAAGCAGAAAGGAGAGAGGATTTGTAAAAGTACTCACTGAAGTCAGTTCTGGGCTTAGTGCTGTACAAAGCACAGACCAAGAACTGGTCTCTACTGCAATGACCTATAATTCACCACAACATTTCTTTCCAGCCTTTCCCAGTCTCTGGAAGTGAGATATGCTTATTCAATCTGCAACTGGCTCTCTTGGATTTCCCCCCATGCTCTCTAGCATGGCATGGGGATGAAAGTCTGCAAGAGGCTGAGTGCTGCAGAAGTCACCACTGGCAGACCAAAACAGTCCTGATCCTCACTGCTAGGCATTAACATCATCATTCTGGAAGCTGGAAGGCTGGTGTGAGGACCTGGCTGGAACCAGAGCACATGTTCCCCTGTATGAGCCTGAAACTTTCTCAATCCTAAGGACCAAGGCTTTCCGTGTCTGTGACAGCCCTGTGCTTTGACCCTACCAATGCCAGGGAAGTGATAGGCAAAGAGAAAAGCACAATGCTGAAGCCCATTGAGGGGATGTGAAATGAAGTAGAAATAAAACAGTGAGGAGTTGAAAGGTCTGTCCCAGAGAAAAAACATTGCATACATTAGGAAAGCCAGAAAGTGTGAGCAAAGCAGTGCTGGTAGCCACTGCCTAGGATGCCAGGACTTTTTCTGAGGTTCTTCCCTTCGCACAGGTGCTCTGAGATAGGCTAAAGAAACCTGGGAGATATCCCATATGCTGGACATCAGGCCATGCGCCTGTTACCAAGCACCCCTAGGAAGAAGAGCAATCCTTGCCAAGGGTTTCAACAGGGACTATTTGAGACTTCAGGTACAACCCAGGAAGCAAAGCCCCATACACACGCTATCTGGGACGCTGAGGAAACCGCAGTTTGCTCTGACCCCAGAGGAGCAGGTGATTGCCTAACACTGCAAGGTCTCCCAGCCCGCATGTCCTACAAGGCAGCCATGGGCAGCTGTGATCCTGCCCTCTGAAGCCTTGCCAAGCAGGGCAGGTGAGCTCCTCAAGGTGCCAGGCTCACTGCTTCAGCAATTATCCTTTGTATGGGTACCTCCTTCTCATGTGTGGAACGGGGAGATACTCTGGTGCTGGGTGCTGTGGGAAGAGTTTAACCCTTCAGCTCATAACAAATAAATCCCATTGTTCCAGCTCCCTGGCTAGTGCCCCCTCCAGCCTGTGCCTCCTGAATCCCTTTCAAGAGCAGCTGAATCAGTGTTTGACTTGTACAAATAGCTGCCTGACTGCAATTTGGAAGGGATTCAGATGGGGATTACAGCAAGGCAGTGGATAAAAATCTATTACACGGCAGTATTTATTTTAGATCCCTGTGGCACTCAGTGTGAACTCTGGCAGCATCTCATGTTCCTTATTCAGTGGCACATGTGCAGGGGATTGAGAAGAATCACTTTCGGGAGTGTGTGCTGCAGAGCAGTCAGAGGAGAGGACCAGGATCCAAACTGAGTACACATTTCCAAGCCAGACTTGCTTGGCTCTACAGTGGATCCTCTCAGGGGGTGGGAACCTCTTTAGTTTTCACAATAATTTGATATTGGTAAAATTGCATTGCTTTGATAGCCCTAAGGGCCTGCCCCAACTCTGGTTTACCAAAGACCAATGTTTCTGGCTCATTGCAGCTGCATCCTAGATCTAAATCTGACCCCGTCTTCTCTCTTTGGGCACAGAAACCATCCAAGCCCCGAGTCAGCAGTAGGACCTGCCTGGGAGGAGGAAGCTCTTGTGTCTTGGAGCAACGTTGCAGCAAGCCCCACTGTTGCCTAGGAATGGAGTAGTTCAGGGAAGGGGATCACGTTCCTGTAGGTGGCAATCTCTGAGATGAAGTGAAGCATCCCAGGAACAGGACTGCAGAAAAAGCCACTCAATGCCTACAGGGGTCACCACCAAACCACCATTGTTGGCCCAGCCTGGCCAAGCTAGTCAGGAATAGCTTCCCGGGACAGGCATGAGTACCCTCAGTCCTTTTCCAGTGTACACACACACAGGCTGCTGGCAGGAAGGAGCATGGGGAGCGCCAGGGCAGTGCTGAGAGATGCTGCTGACCTAACAGGCAGTGACAGGGCTGTCCAGCAGCAAAGAGAGGCAGAGAAGCCAGCACGCTTGTCAAAGAAATACAGACAGGGGAAAGGTCTAAAGAGACTGAATTGCCAATCCCCAACTTTGCCTTTTCTTGTGTTGAAAGTACCAAATTTTCATCTGGTGAAGGTACACCATGTGTTTAGTGAGACAGACCTCTCCACACCAGTGCTGCAATATTTTCTCCACAGAGTGATAGTGCTAAGAGCAAAATGAGCACTGGCCAAGGCTGCCACTGACAAGGCAGCGCATGTAGGCACCCCAATCCCCAGCAGCAGCATTTATTTCTGGGGTAAATGATGCAGAGATGACAGGAAGAAATGGACTGGAGAAGGGCTGGAGGAGCCAGAGCTAGTTTGAGCGGCCCCAGTGACGAGGGACCTGCCCTGAGCACAGCCACAGACTTCAAATCTCAAAAGTGGCTGCGTCCTAAACACTTAAGAACTCCCTCTGGGGACTGCTCACGTGGCTGGATCTGTGCTGGAGTCAGCCCCATGCCAGTGAATGAAGTTCTCCCATGAGGTGCCAGCACAAAGACAAGGTAGCAGAGCATCCTCTTCCTCAGCTCTTCCCTGGGCTCTGCAGAAGTCACTGCCCCTCCTGTGCAGCTGTGTGGGTGACTGTCTTGCTGGACAGGCTTCAAATTAACCAGCATTGCTGGAGCCTGGGATGCTGGGTCATTTTCTCAGCTTAGCAATTTGACCTGTTAGTTTAAATTTTGCTATCTGTAGTCCATAGATAAGCCTGCCCTACAAAGATGCTGGGAAACTTAATGAATGGAAAACTTGCAATGTGCTCTAAGATCACAAGGGAGAAGATACAAGAGACAGGAAAAATATTGCAACACATGTAACATTCTATCAGATTAAAACAAATTTTAAATTCATGCACCAATCTTTCTACATAAAGATGTGCTCCTATCATACGTGATGTCTTACAGGACTCATGCTGCATTAAAAAGAAGTAAACTTCTGGAGGGATTCTAGGAAGAGGTCATAATTCAGGTTTCTGTCCCCTAGATTCATCCCCTCCATATGGTCTTTTTTTCCCGTCACTTCCTCTTTCACTACAATCCACATTTCTGTTATCCCCCATTTCACGCTGTCTTCATCTGTCTACTGTTGTGAAGTTATTGCTCACTGGGTTTTGTTTTCACGCAGAAGCCAAAAAGCATAAGAAATAACATGGAGCCCCGGAGGCAACCACACCAGGACAGCAGCATTCACATCTTTTCCTCTGGATGCTCTGACTGCCTTCAGGAGCTGCGACAGGACTCTCTGTGACTCTCTGTCACAAATCTGTGACTCTCCCAGCTTTGTATGTCACTTCTGTGGCCACACAGGATTTACTGCCAGACCAAGCTGAACTCCCCAAGAAAGAGAGCTTCACTTTTGTGTCATGGACAAGCCTCCATCCTTGTGCATGTAATTTGGTCCATCCCAGTCCCCTGGGTAAGCCAGATCTTGGCTTACCTGAGCAAGCCCAGCTCTTCCACTCAAGGGAAGACACTTGAGCATTACACTATATTACTGCTAATGAAGTTGCTTTGTTTGCTCTATTGCTTAGGGGAATACGTTAATGTCTCAGAACGCACTTTAACAGTATTTGTCTTTGTTTATTAAATATTTATTTTGCAAGATAAATGCAGATAAGGGACTCCTAAGAGGATTCCTTCTGGGAGGAGAGAACACTAAGAGTCCCACAGGATAAAATGTGTACAGAGATCCAAGTTGAGTCCTTGTCCAGAACAGGACACAGTACCCATCCTTTTTAACAGTGTAAAAGATAAAAAGTTTCAACTTCCTAAATCTCACAGGTTGTTCCCCAGCAACCAAAAGAAAGTGGATGTGACATGCTTAGGGGTCTTCTGCTCCTCTTTGTCTGAGGCCTGACACTCCTTCCCTCCTACTGGTGTAAAATGACTGTGCTTTCCAACACAGTGAAAGGGAATCCTACAGGTTGATTGCTCCAAGAAGAATTTGGCAGGGCAGGAGGGGAAAGCAAGATGACACTGGTATAGGAAGCCTTCAGCAGCAGTACAAAGGGAAGGGAAGAGGGGAAAATCGCATTGATGTATCACAGCCAGGATTAGACTGTTCACTGGTGGCCTTGCAGGCTCCATACGCACCTGCTTGGCCTTTCTTTGAGTAAGCAAATGGCAGAGGAGAAATACAGATAAATCATAGAATGTTAAGGGGTTGGAATGGACCTTAAAGATCATCTAGTCCCAATATCCCCCTGCCATGGGCAGGGACACCTCCCACTAGACCGGGTTGCCCAAGGCCTTATTCAACCTGGCTTAATGCAAGAGGTTAAGCAGTAAGATCAACAGTGAGCACTGTGGGCTATCCTGGAGCTTTGCAGGAAAGGGGAAACAGCCTGCGAAGTCCTCCCCAGTAACGATAGCAGTTTGGTGAGTCCCTGCAGCCAGTCTATGACTCACAGGATCAGAGGTTTTAGACAGAGGAACAGAGGTTTTAGAAGGGACTTGCCTGATGCATCCCAATTCCTCCTCTCTGACCCTGACACGCAGGGTCAGAGAGGAGGAGATGAACCGGCAGGTTGGGAAATGGAGCTGCTCTCTTGCACAGCTACGTTGTATGAGTCGGAGTGAAGATGCCATCTCCTCTCTGCCCATGCACGTGCCTGGCATTTGAATCTGGCCTTTCTGGTCAGAGCCCACTGCAGCTCTTTGCAGAAAGAGATTCACCCCCATGGCATCCTTCTGCTAGGATCCTTCTGCTGTGACTCCCCTGGCCTCTCTTCCCTGGAAGCAGCTGTAAGGGAGGAATAGCCATCTCTTCCTGATGTGCATGGGAATAGAGCTGAGAGGGAGTGGTGTGGATTCAGCCTCCAGCCACCTGCTGTACAGAACGAATGGGCAGATCATTACCCAGAGAGCTCTGTAATTTTGCTTTGCAAATGCTTGCCTGCTGGCGCAGAGCCCGAGGAGGGGAAGAGGGAGAGGGTGGTTGCTCACAGCTCTGCATGCCAAAAAGGCACTTTACCATGCATGAGGCCACCAGCACTTCTCCAGCCACGAGATCTTGCAGGTTTAACCCTCTCTGCTGCTTCCAAACTCAGCTTTTTGTAAGAGGGGTGGAAGAGTGGCAAGAGAGGGCAGAGAGGGAAAAAAGAACAAGGAGTGGTTGAGAGGAGAGAAGAAAACAACGCAGGGAAGGGAAGAGGACTCTGGCTAGCAAAAGGGATACATGGAGGCCATGGAGGTATGTCAAGACAGGAGTCCTTGCAAGAGTTGTATGGAAGGAGGAAGACTCCATCCCCAAGGTCTCCCAAGCAGGCAAGCTATAAGAATCCTCTGGGTGCTAACAACAAGAGCGAGGAAGAGCCTGCTTGGGACTTTCTGCTAAAAGCACCAAGGCTTTGCAAAGCCTGCTTATGGGGAAGCCTGGCTCACACAGGCATACTGTGTGCACCTGCAGCAGCATGCCATTCCTCCTGCCTCCCCCACCTCCCCAGAGCTTTTTAATTTGTGGACAAATTTCAGCTAAATCTTTGACACAGGTACATCTCTAGCTGAGAAGTTTCATGAAAACAGGCAAACCAACCATAGGAGAGAAACCAAGTTTCTATGAAGAGATTTGAAATGTGAATTCAACACCAGCAGAGAACCCATACAAGAGAGTACTTTGATGAATGTGTCACAAAGTTCAAACTCCAACTCTCTGAAAAATAGTTTTTCAGCCAGGAATTGCGCAAAACCACAATAATTTGAGTAAGCTGGATCCCAGTGCTCTGCTTTATGCTGATACCTGCTCACCTCCTAATTATGTTTGAGCTTATGCCCTAGAGATGTCCCCTTCTCTGATGTGTACATCAGAGATGGCAGCGAGCTAAACCTGCTGAGAACAAGTGTAAATCCAAGTGCTCAGCAATCATCATCTTTAAAGAAACTCTCCCTTTCCTGCAACTCTGAGCCCCCACACACACTTCCAGAGGATGGCTATGTCCCATGGAGGATCTCTACAGAGATCCGTGCAGAGCTTCCCAGGCAGCAGGACCTTTACTGCACTGACTTGGATTGCACTAAGAAACTGTTGTACGTCTGGCAGAGGCATGGCCTGAGAGGCTGTGTGTGGCCAGGATGCTGCACACCAGAGAGGAAAAAGAAGGCTCTACTGCTTTCCACTTTTCCCTGTGTCATCTCCTGATTTCTGCTGCTAGGCCTATGCCCATCTGGGAAGAGCTTTTCAGGACAAAAGGGAAACAAGGCTCGATCCAGCTCCCACTTCTCTAGCAAGCTGGGAAAGCATGTTTCTCTTAAGCACCTCTAGATATTCCTTTTCTACGTTCAGGTAGCTACAAAAAGAGCAACCTTTGTACTTTTCAAATACCATTTTGCAGCCTTGCCTTAAGGGCTCTGGCTAAAGCAAGCAACATGCCAACATCAGAAACGTCTGAGAAAAAAAGTGTAAGTCATGTGGAAGCAGGTCTTTGGTATCCATGACCAGATGCTCTCCTTTTTATAGCAGAAAACCTGTCTTCTACTTCACAAGTACTCTCAATTTCTAATAGTATAAGCCAGAAGAAAACTAGATCCACTCTGGTCACCTGATCTATTGTACCAGAAAACAAGCATCCCAATTCTGCTGACACTCTTACTTGCTCCAGTAGCATCCACAACTTACAGTATATTTACTGGTCTTAAAGTCACTTTAAGAAGTAATTTTGAATGTAATGTGATGACATTTTGATGAGTCACACCATTTTATTACAAATTTGGATCAGTCCTTATTTTTTCAATTATTTCCAAAAGTGTGCTATGAGTTTTTCAAGCAGCTAATTAGGGGATAATCACCCTGAGAAACTCCAATCTGTGCCCCTTCATCCTATACATACACATGGAGGCTTGACTTCAGCATCAGGGCTTTAGATATGAATATGGATAAGGAACAGGAAGAAAGGGGGAAAATCTCAGAATGACTAAGAGAGCATTCTACATGTTGGTTGTTGTGATTTTTACTGTTTTTCTTCCTTTTCTCCTGAGTTTTTCATCCAGCTCTCACCCATTCACAGCATAGTGCAGTGACAGGTGAATCTTTCCTTGGCAGGGCTGAGAAACTAAAAACCTTAATTTTAGAAAGAGTCCCTTCAGTCATGCTAACACCACTCAGTGTGATGTTGAAATACAGCTGGGAATTAATGGGTCAGAACAAAAAATTTTCCCCACACTGGAAAAAAGTATGTATTGCTGTTGATTGCTTCATTTCTTTCCAAAGTACATGAGGGAGAGTTCTTGTCAATAAGATTTCAAGAAAAGACAAAAAAAAACGAGAAAAAAAAGGCTGAGATTTCTATATTTAGTAGCTTCTAAATTTTGGCACATTTGCTTACTAAAAATACCTAAATGCATTTATTGGTGTGGTGGGGGAATCGGTATTCTGCTTTTTACCATCCAATTATCCCAGCAACAAGAGCGCAGACAATTGCAACTTGATATTCCCTGACAGTTGTCTGCTGAACACAGAGCATTTAAATGCCATTTTGCTGAACACGGCGAGGAACATAGCCCAGTTAGTGCGTGGCTGAGGTGCTTGGCAGCACACTCGGCTATGCTGAGGCTCAGCCCAGAGAGCAAGCAGTGGGTAGACCAGTGCCACTCCTCACCTGAGGCGGGGAGATGGTGCCCTTATTCCCCTTGGGCAAGGCAGAGTGAATGGAGCCACAGGCCACCAAAGACAGCAGCAGGACATGCACAAGGAGAAGGGACATGCCTGGAGCAAGGTGCCTGCCCCAACTCTCATCCCAGGACACCTCTGAGCAACTGGGATGCACAACCAATCCTCGTTCCTGTCAGAATCCTAAATTTCAGTCTTTCATTGTTGTAATTAAAAAGCAATTTGTTATGTCACTGGGTGAAATATGTAGAAATGTAGAAGATTCAGTTTATGAGTTATTAGTAATGTATTGGTAGCAAGATGGAGGATTTTGGGTGTGGGTTTATACTTCTTCTTTCTTCCTTCTTCTTCACAAACCTAGGTAGTTTAACCATTGGTGCAAAAAGCCCGCATTGCAGATGCTAAATGGACAGTGACTGGATTATAAGTAAAAACATGTTAGTTGGCAGTCTATAATTGGGTAAATTAAGCTTTAAATAACCTTGGAACTCACGGTTCGAGGCCATTTTCCACCTTTCTAACTTAGAGAACACTCTGTGCTGCTATGCTATAGATAAGAACTTAATAAACAACCTGATTAGTAGAACATCCCAGCGCCTCCTGCGTTTCATTCCAAACTCAGAGCAAAGAACTCTCGAAATAGTTAAAGTAAGAACAAAAGCGAAATTCCAACAGTTCCTAGATTAGGATGCAAGTTGTTTTTTAGGGGAATGTGGGACTATGCTTACTCTGTTTAAGCTCTGCCTCTGCATGATGCCTGTTAGACAGGCCAGTGCCCACCAGCGCAGCTGAAGACCTGAGCTGTGAGCATCCTCAGCCTCAGGGGGCTTGGTTGTCATAGCCAGCCCTGCTTGGTGTCTGCATGTCTGAGGAAAGCTGCTGATATTGCTGCAGAATTCTGCTGCCCATTGCATTAGGGCATGCAACTTGGCTTACTCGAGTTATGTTTTCGGACCAGGATCTAGGGGCAAGTTTCCTTGGGTCAGTTCTTAGTTTCTTTGGGTGTGACTGATCATCAGGGTTTCCTGATACTCAGTCTTCCCTTCAGTATAAAAAACACTAGTAGTAAGTAACTACCTCCAAGCATGAAGTGGATTTTATGAGTACACATGAAGCTGCTGAGAGCTATTGGTTTAAAGCGCTGAGCTGTATCCTTTTAACAGGAGAGCCTTGAACCTAAAGTAGAAATTATTCTTAAAGAGCAGCATAACAACCAATAAGGATTTGCAAGAGCATCTCTAGTCACAGTGATCTAGTCTCCCCTTCCAACAGAGTAACAGGGCTTGGGAGGCAGCAAGTGCAATGTCTCAACATTTTGCCATGTGACTTAATTGTCTAGGTGAACCTACTGTGGGATAATAACATTTGGTTAGAAAAACATTTCTTTAAAATAGTTATAATTATTTCATTGCCAAATGAAAGATGTATTAAGTGGATCCTACAGGTATTCTCTGGAGGTTCCAGCACTAGTCTGTGTTTCCATTAATAACTTGGATAATGGAATAAAGAGTATACTTATTTAATCTGCAGATGACATCAAGCTGGGAGGGACTGAATACACTAGAGGATAGAAATAGAATAAAGACAATCACACAAACTGGACAAATGATCTGAGAACACAAGATGACATTCAACCAGGACATATTCATGTAATTAGACTTAAGCAGGAATAATCAATTTCATAAATACAGAAAACAGAACAGCTGTCTAGGTGGCAATTCTACAAAAAGGAGTCTGGAAGTTACTGCACACCACATTCTGGAAAGCAGTAAAAAACATGTCTCACCACCACAGAACAAACCAGTATCGTATTGGGACTCTAATGTCAGTCTGACAGACCTGTGATGTAGGTTTTTCCCTGAAAGATTATGTCCAGTGTTGGGTGTCCCACTCTGAGACAGAGGCCAATTGTAGAGGGCCCAGGAAAGAAGAGGAATGGTCTAAGGTTTATGATCCATGGCCAACAAGACTAGACAGAACAGACAGAGGATGCCTAGATAAAGAAATGATGACTGGGGAAGCACATCATAACAGTTTTCAAATATCTGAACAGCTGCTACAAGGAAAAAAGTAATCAGTTTTCTATGCCCATGGTGAATAAGAGGCAATAAATTCAACTTCAGCATGGAAGATTTGGGTTAATCTGTTAAGAACAGCGAAGCACTGGAATAAATTGCCCAGAGCTCAGTCAAAATATTGTCAAGGGCAAAGGAGGTGCACCTGGACATGCCTTGGGCAAGGAGACGGACTAGATGATCTCTTAAAGCCCCTTCCAATCCTATTTCCTATAGCTTTTTTGATCAGTAGTAGCACGTTTAAACAGAAGCTGTTCACAGAACTCTGCATTCCCTGTCCCTCATATCAGATATCTTCTACAATGAAAAGGGAGAGTTTTGAAGTTTTTACAGTACAGCAAAACACACACACACCATTCCCTACCCAACTTCAGGAAATCTATTTTCTAAATACGCCAGACACACATTTAGGTGCTCTCAACCCTATGTGGAGTAGAACCTGGGACATTAATCTTTCAGCAACAAAACCACAGTCCTCTTCCAACAAGCCTGTGTAACTATTCCTTGGGGTGACTACGGAGCCTCAGAGCCCTGCAGTTGCCTGCACATGCCTTCCTCACTCCATAGCCCTGGTTAGAAAAACTGTTTACATCCCAGGCTCACTGGTCTGTGCAGTTCCAAAAATATAAAGTTTTAGGGGGTTGTTTTGTTTATGTTTTCCTGTGGGAACTTCTCATATGCTAAATCTAATGCACGCACCCAACAAATTATGGTCACATTTAAAAATATTATAAAACCCTAAAACCAGTCTCAGACTCCAAGAATAGGACCAATGGCAACTAATGTTTTTAACACCTGTATTTGAAATCAGCTCCCCTTCTCCTTACAAAAAGAGAAGTCCTGCTGCCAAGAGCTAGAGCTGTTGCAGGACCTGTCGTGTAGGCAGATGTGTCACAGTGTTCTGCTGGAAGGCAGAGTGTGCTCATGGAAATGGGCAGAGGGCATGTGCTGGGAGCACCATGCCCTGCAGTGCTCCCAGAGGAACATGACACAGGTTATGGAAGTGTATACTACCAAGAGGAGAAAAATGACCACAGGACTGTTACTAGTGGAATTAGGGCAGACAAAGACATATTGCTTCCTTCTTAAGTGATCATAAAACTTTTCTGGTGTTATGATCAGGAGTGTGTGAAACACCCCTTCCCACACCATAGGTGTGTCTCCATATGGACCCATGGCGATTCTCTCCAAATTGAGAAGGTCATGTTTCCTGTTCACTCTGCCAGCGATGAAGATCATTAAGGCCATTTCTTAGACCAACCAGAAATTCACAGACCAGCACCTAGCAAAGTCCATGAGTAACATATTGATGCTAAAGAGCTTCTGAGACAAGCGGTCAGCTGGCCCCAGTTGTCCCAGCTCCTCCTGTGAGGGCTCAGGGGCAGCTGAGCCTCCTTGTGCTCTGGCTCTGCCTGTCTGGCAAGGGGGTACTGCTGTTGCTCACTGGGTGTCCCCACCTCCTGGGGACTCACAGGAAACAAGGGCACCTCCTTAGGGGCTGCCCAAGCAGAGCATGGAGTAATTTTGGTACAAGACAGAACAAGCTCCTGCTGTACCTCATCCAGGGAGATGTTGGTCCCTGCAGCCTAAGTGGATCCAGGGCACAACTAGACTTTTCTTATCAATGCACTCCAGGGGGGAACACGGACCCACGGGGCAGAGGACTATCTCTGCAGCTGGCCATTCTTCCTCTCCTATCTTTTGGCCACAGCAACTCCCAGTGATGCTCCCAACAGTGGCTGTGCCCCTGCTGCTTGAGTTAATTACAGTAATTATACCTGTGCTCCTCAGCTCCAGATCACTTCTGTTGTCACTTTCCTGCCCGTTCATTTGCAAATGTAATCACTCCGTGGATTTTTTAAAAAGAAAAAGGGGTAGGGAAAACAACGATACAAACGAAGAAAGAAAGTATGATTTCTGCAACAACAATACAACAGAAATTGAGGAGCCATCGAGCAGCACCAGGGGTTCTTTATAGTGCCCCTGTGAGGGCTGCATGCTGCTCCCCACTCTGACGGACAGGCCTTTGCTGGGTTACAGCACTAGAACAGAGTGGGGAATAAAGAAAGAATTGCATCAGCCTCCCCCTAGTGCCTGCCAAATTGCCTCAAGATACTGCCCAGTGCTTCAGAGCTCACTTGCGGAAAGGCAGGAGAGCTTCCTGGGCATCCAGTGTTCCCAGCACAGCAGGATGCCCACATAGGCACAGGCACCATGAACCTCCAGCAACTGCTCTGCTTGGTTTGGGTCCTACCCATTTCTTGGGCACGTTTTATGTGGACATAAAAGAGGTGCTGCAGGCAGGATCAGCTGTGGAAACAGAAATCTCTTCTCATGCCTGGGAGGCTTTCCAGCAGTGACCCTGAAAGAGCTATGGCTAGATGTAAGCATGCAGTTCAGGTCACCTGTCTGATAAGGATAGATTTGAGGTCAATCCTTTGAACACAGAGGGGAAAAAGTGTAACCAGAAAAAAAATGGGCAGAAATGGCTTCCTAATTGTTTTTAGGTGCTCTGAAGAAGAAGAGAAAGCAAGAAGAGGAAGCTGTGATGTGCCATGCCAGCTGACACTGGGACCACTGTTTTATTGCTGCCTGGCAGCAAAGCAGAGCTGATGGGTTTTGTCACCCAGTACTGTGTATATGGTTTTGAGGAGAAAAATACAAAACTGTTATTTTTGCCTTTTAGTGCCAATAGATAGAGACAATGAAAGAGGGCAAGGGACAAAGAGACAGCCTGGTTCCTTTGCACTAAGTGCAGCAATTTGATTACACTGCACTGAAGTATTTTCACACCAGCCATTACACCAGTTACTCTGTGTAGCCACACACTTCTGAGCTTGTTCACAGACGCCATCATCCCCGACGCCAGAATTTCCCTCTGTGTGATGTTTTGACACTTTTGCACCAGGGTTGATTTCTCTCATTGACCATGCCGGAAAAGCAGCCCAGAGGGTTGAGAAGATTGGGATAAACCAATTCCCTGATAAAGTATTAGAAATATTTAGGAAGACTGAAAATAGGTGACGTTTCTCATTATCAGAGTAGATATTTCTCACCACTGTATGCTTTGTACACAAAACATTCATTGTTTTGCATATCTGCATAGGCAAGGGAGCACTTCTCTGGACAGGAGCAGGAGGTAGAGAAGCCTTCTGAACATCATGGGCAGGCAGAGAGTAGTCAGGGAAACATGCTGGAACTGTAAAGCATTTCTATTTGCAGTTAATATTCAACTGGAACATTTTTGGTGAAAGTAACAAATTCATTTTAATATAACAGACGGGAAAATGCAAAGCCCCCAAAGTAATGCCTTGTTTTCAGGCAAGAAATATGAAATGAATACTGTACTGAAAAACAAGTAACTGCAGCATGGCAAACTAAAGAGTCTCCAAGTCCTTCAGGTGACATGCTCAAAAGGGTTTTCTATCTCCCAGGAGGCTGATTGCTGGGGGAGGAGAGAGAGGACCTGCAATTAGGTTGATTAAAATAGTGGTCCCAGCATGGTCTGTTCTTCACTGTTGCCAGGAGACTAGAAGGCTGGGATGTACAGTTCAGACTTTTTGCAACAAAAATAGGTATTTACTTCCACACCATATGATCTTGGCCCTCTCCAAGGCTTAGCATTCTCCATTAGTTCACAAGAAAAAAATCCCAACCCAACTTCACTTTATTAGACTTGTGTTTAAGATGGATTTACCATGGTCAAAACTGCACCAATTCTTCCCTGCCTCCATCTTCCCATCCCAGTGCCAAACTCCAGGCACTACTCTAACTGTTCAGTGGCTGTTCTTTCACTTTTTGTAATATTGTCTTTCCTTCCAGATCCGGGCCCTTAGAACCAAGTAGGCAGGTCAATTCCAGGTTACTTATCCTCTCCACAGAATCTACATCTGAAGCAACGGCTGGGCAGGTGGCTCAGCTGATGGGTGAGGACATTGTGATGGGCAGCCACTCACAGGTTGCTTGGTGGACATGCACTACCCTCAGTCAGTGACTTATGCTGGAAGAGGTGACTGTAATACACAGGAAACAGATCTTGATGGAGAAACCAACCCAGGCTATCTTACCAACTTGCTCCATTTCCCCGCCGTTTTTCCCAGCTCATCCAGAAGTAAAAGGAAACACTAAGTATATTGGTAGGAGATGGTTATAGTCCAAAGTGAAGCCCTACTTTTTTCTTCAAGTCCCTTTTGGTTAGCATCCTAAAGCATACTGAAAAAATAAACCAACCCAAACCCAAAACAACAAGCTAAAAAGAAAGTCTGCAGTAGTAGCTGTTCCAAAGTTCCAACTCTGAAGATCTTTATGCATTTGAAGCATTTGATTTAGGCCCTTTACTTCAAGGTAAGTTTCATCTTTCCTAAAGCCAAGTGCATTAGTGAAACTTAGCTAATGTACCTTTTCTAGGGCTTTCACTTGTTGTATCTGTTGCTACAAAAACTGTGCATGCCAAGCAATGTGCTTGCTTTTTAACACCCCAATGCCAACATCCTGAAGGAGGTGGCAAGGGGCTGTGACAGATGGATGGATAGCAGGCATGACAGAGTTTTAGAAAGGAAGGATAGAGATGACAGTGAAGGTAGAAAATTGCAAAAATAGCAGCAAAAGTAGCTGAATGCTGAAGACCCTGCTAAAAATGTTGTAGTGTACATATGGGGTTTGAATGCCAAGAGAGAGAGGATCCTTGCTCCTGTTAACACAGCAGCAATCAGGCAATAGCTGGAAAGAGGCATTTAAACCTCTCTGTGTAGCTGTGTTGCAACACAGTGCGTAATTACTAATCATGCTCCTTTCCACAGCCTGCACAGGTTGCCTGCTGGAATTCGCAGAATCACAGAATGGTTTGGGCTGGAAGGCACCCTAAAGAGCATCTAGTTCCAACTCCTCTGCCATGGACAAGGACACCTTCTGCTAGACCAGGTTGCTCAGAGCCTCCTCCAACCTGGCCTTGAACACTTCCAAGGATGGGGCATCCACAGCTTCTCTGGGCAACCTATTCCAGTGTCTTGCCACCTCACAACAAAGATTTTTTTCCTAATATCTAATCTAAACCTACTCTCCTTCAGTTTGAAGCCATTCCCCCTTATCCTGTCACTACATGATCTTATCAAAAGTTCTTCCCCATCTTTCTTGCAGGCTGCCTTTAGGTACTGGAAAGCTGCAATTAGGTCACCCTGATGCCTTCTCTTCTCCAGGCTGAACAATCCCAATTCTCTCAGCCTTTCCTCATAAGGGAGGTGCTCCATCCCTCTAAAGAACTTGGTGGCCCTTCACTGGATATACTCCAACAGGTCCATGTCCTTCCTGTGCTGGGGACCCCAGAGCTGTACACAGGACTCCAGGTGGGGTCTCACCAGAGTGTAGCAGAGGGGCAGAATCCCCTCTCTTGCCCTGCTGACCACACTGCTTTTGATGCAGCCCAGGACACATTTGGCTTTCTGGGCTCCAAGTGCACATTGCTGGGTCATGTCCAGCCTCTCAACCAACAGCACCCCCAAGACCTTCTCGGCAGGGCTCCTCTCGATCTGTTCATCCCCAGCCTGTGTTGATATCAGGATTGCCCCAACCCGGGTACAGTGCCTTGCACCTGATCTTGTTAAACCTCATGAGGTTCCCGCGGCCCCACTTCTTGAGCTTGTCCAGATCCCTCCAGGTGCCATCCCATCCTTCAGGTGTGTCAACTGCACCACTCATCTTGGTGTCACCTACAAATTTGCTGAGGGTGCACTCGATTCCTTCATCTATGTAATCAGTGAAGATATTAAATAACACTGGTCCTAATACAGACTTCCAAGGGACACCACTTGTCAATTGCTGTACAGTGTAGCCACTTCAGCATGGCTTGGCTGCATGACTCCTTGGATACCATCCAGATCAGGGAGAGGGGAATTCACACAAGTACCGGAAAGTTTCCTGGCTAAATCCCATAATGTGCATGAGGTGTCCATAGTCACGACACCAAGCTTACTGCCTCCTTGCACTTGTGTGGACAAATGGCACCATTCACAGGGAACACTAGCCTGAGAAAGAGTGCAAGCAGCAGGAGTGCTACCAGAAAGTGTGGTTTGGTCCTCAGTCTTCAGGTACTTCACCACATTCAGACTGGACACCAGCCCTGTTAGTAGCCCTTCCCTGCATCTGCTCCAACACATGCATCCAGTATTGTGAACAAGGATCTGTGGCAAGCACATGCAGAGTCTCTGGAGGGGCTCAGGTGGGAGCATGAAAGCACAGCCACATTTGAGGAGGATACAAACCCACTATTAATAGCATTAGAAAAAGAGCCTCAGATTTCTTACCAGCATTTTAATAGAACTGTTTCTGCTTCAAAACCACCTTGACTGGATGTCAAGGACACATTATAAAGGCAGGTCAATCCAGGTGTGAAGCAATGTAGCATAGAGATAGCAGTTGAAAGACTGCCAGAAGCAAAAAACTAAGAACACACCCAAGAACCTTAAGCCCAGCAAGCTCACAGTGGAATTACTAAATGAATTGCTTCCTGCAACCTCAGATGCTAATTACTTGCCTGTTTTAAATTTTGTACTTAACATTCTTCTGTCCAAATTAAAGTAAATATAATTTAATGTTCCCACACAGACTCCAAGCATCTTTTTCCTTGAAAGCTTTTGCTGCTAGCCAGTATCTAGATAACACAGGAGAAATAGTATAATCTTAATTCCTATGTGGCTTTTGTCTTCATGTTGTGAAGACAGTAAATTGTGTAACAAGTAAAGAACAGGCCTTCGGTCATGTCTGTCTACCAGCTATAGCTATCCACTCTTCAACAAAGGCTATTGGGAGGGTAACAGAGCCCAAAGAGATGCACCACTACGTTAACAGCATCCAGCAGATGCTACTCAGGTTCATTTCCTGACTCTGCAAGAAGGGAGAGCCAGCCATAGAGCCCAAGGGTGCCTTTCTAGCTTACCTTCAACAATTCCTATCTATTTACAACTCTTCTTGGACAGCAGCCTCTGAGCCTTGCTGATATTCTTCCATCTTGCATATTGCTCCTCTGACATTGTTCATTCCTCAGGTTTCCAGAGAGTCCTTGTGGCTAAGATAAGCATCACCCCCATTTGTTCCAGCAGAGGGAAGGAGAGAGGGAGGCAGGCAGGCAGGCAGGCAAGAAGGAAGGAAGGAAGGAGGGAAGGAAGGAAGGAAGGAAGGAAGGAAGGAAGGAAGGAAGGAAGGAAGGAAGGAAGGAAGGAAGGAAGGAAGGAAGGAAGGAAAGGAGTGCGGGTTTACTACAGAATCTGAAAAAGTCAAGACTGCTTTGTAGGGTCTGCAGAATCAAAAGTTGTTATTTAGCATCTTGACAGCAAAGTAGGTGGTGAATTTACAGAACTATATCTCCATACCCACAAATTTACCACAAATTTCTATCACTTCATGAAAGCTCTTTGCTTTTACCTTGATGACCTTTGCCACTGATGGTAGGAGAGGAAGATGTTTGTCTCAGCACATAAACAGCGAAAGATACAGAGGAATCTGTGAGGTAGGTTATTGAGTAGCTGACACAAGAGGGATTAACAAGAATATGGGTTATCTTCTTTACAAATACAGCCTGCCATGGACCTCCATATTTAAGAGCAGCCTCTCAGGGTCAATAGGCTTGGTAGCTTTGGTCAGTCAATATGACTTAGTACTAGTCTCAGCAAAAGTGTCAGATGCTGCTTAATAAAACATGGTTTGTGTTTTGAGTCTCCCAGAGATGTTTCTACTGCAAGCTTCTCCTCACATGGCCAAATTCTTTAGAAGACCAGGGAGGAAAACAGAGGTGCTGCTGAGCCAACAGGCAGCAATGTTTTGTGTCTGCATGAGCAATGCATTGATGCACCCAATCAAAATTCCCCTCAGTGACATGGGGTGAGAAGGAATACAAGCTGGCAGAGACCACAGAATACAGCTCCCTCCAAAAGCCTCTCCACTGCTTTGCTTTTCTCACACTTTCTCACATCACACACCATCCCAGGCCCACAACCAACATACAAGACAGGGTGAAGGTCCCCTCATGTACCCATTGGCAGGGTCACAAAGAAGTTCAAGAAGAGATACGCTACCATGTATTCAAAAGCCACCATCTCCAGGAGCAGCACTTCCACCAGCCACCCTTATCTTGTTTTATTCCCAGACAAAGAAGCAGGTAAATACTCGAATTTCTCCAGGTCACCAGACAAAACAACCCTGCTCCTTGGGACATCCTCCATGCTCTGGGCTCTTCCCCCTGCCCCTTCTTCCCTTCCTTCTTCACATCGCACATGTGTCACACCAAATGAGCTACCAAAGCCTTCAGCAGATGCACTTGTTAACTTCAGCAGGAGAAAAGGCAGCCAGAATCCAGAGCTGCAACCTCCTTATAATTTGTAACGAGTTTGATGGGAAAATATTTCTGCCTGATTAGAATTTTTAGCGAGCTCCTGATTATTATGAGTGGAATCTGGCTGGCCTCCTCTTTTGTCCCAGGCATAATGGCAGGACAGCCTCTAGTATACCCCATGTATCTCTTACCCTCACCAAGCAGGAAGAGGTATACTCACTCTTCCCCATCTGTGCCACACCCTGACAACAGCAAAAGAGAAATACTGCTGGTATTAATATATCAGCACTTGGTGTAAATCAGGGTTAAACTTTCTACTGCTTGGGAAAAACCTTTAGTCATCAGCGATGTCACCAAAGACGTCAGCCAAAGACACTGAGTCATGTTGCACCACAGAATGTGCTGTGGTTGGGGGTTTTAAGACCCTTTAACAAGTGCTTGGAACCAAGATGCTCTTTTTCCATTGTACTGTATCTATTAAAAAATTGTCCTGCTGAAGCAATGAGTACTGTTGGGTGATTTCACCAGCAGAGGAAAACTGCAAAATAGGTATTTACTAAAAAGCATGCAGTCAATACTGCATGGTAAGCAAGGGCTGGGGACTCCCAAGGCTGAAATACAGCTCAGGTGCTGTCAGACTTCCCCCAGATGTCCTCCTTGCCGGCAGCTTCAGGAGGAGCCAGAGAGGCCATGACAGCAAACGTCCCACCATCTCAAGGGGGATCCCTGCAGGGTGGGTGGGCTATGGTGCATCTGCAAGGCTGTTCTCTGAATCCCATCGAGAGTTTTCTTGTCTTCTTTCAGCTTGGGACTACAGATGTCCCCACAAGACCCTGTCCCTCCACAGCCTCCACGTTTCCCCAGCACTGCAGGTCCACCAGGCAGGGGCAATCAATAGAAGCTAGCCCCTCTCCACCCCATATATAAAGTCTGGGACTTTATACCATGAAGAGTCCTCCACCTTCATCTCCTATCCATTGTCTCCAGTTCGAGGCCCTCCACTCCTCCTCTTCCAAATTCTTCAGACAAAACCCTTGTAGCCTGCACTCTTGATTTCCTCTCCAGAAGCCATGACAGCCAGCAGTTCCTCTCATCAAGTGATTCCTTCTTCCACAGGAACCAGCAACATCTTTTCTCTGGCTCCCTAACAGCCTAAACACCAGGCCAATGAGAGGGAGGGGACAGGAGAGGTTCTCCAAGCCCAAATTACTTTTTAACACAACTGATGTACTTGGCATGGAAATTTGTTCAAGTTAGTCCCTTATAAATACACAGAGATGGAGTTTGAAAAAGGGGTAGGGTGAGAGAGGGAAGGGAGGGAGGGAGGGAGGGAAAAAGGAAGGAAGGTAGGTAGGTCTTGGCTCCAGCTGGTGGGAGTGTCCAGGGTCCTAGGGGCACACACCTGGGCTTTGTGGGGGTACCTTGTATACATCAGCCTTCCCCACCCTGGATCTAAGTTTCTCTCTTTCTATGCAAAATAGTTATAATGCAGTTTGTTCTTCTATACTTTTATGAAAATGGGCCAGAAGGTTTTGGGGGTCTTTGGTTGTCTTGATCCTCCCCTACTGGACTGACCTTTGGTCAACAGTCCATGCCCACTTCTTGACCTCATTCCTGCACTTGCACTGTACTGTGTTGTGCTAATCTCCAGGAGCCAGAACAAGGATATTTGTCCCAGAAAAGCACTGCCCTACCTCCATATGGCCCCTTTCTCCAGCCACATTGTGTTCTTTCTTGCTCATTTGCTCAGCATGTTCTTACCAGCAGTCCTTGGTTGGCTGCATGGCTATCTGGCTATCGGTGTTTGAAACGTATGTATCAGCCCCTTATCTTCTGGGCTTCTACAGTATCTTTATTTTATTTTTTAAGACCTTCTTTGGAATTTACCTGCAGTTCACTGGAGCAACTGAACTGATCTTGGGAACTGAGATGCCTCATGTGGTCTTGGTGATTCAACTCCAGGCCACACAACTTAAATGCCCAAGATGATCAGGTGATGTGACAGAGTCAAGGGATTCATTTGACTAGGAGGGCTTGGACAGGACACCTTGGTGACCACCGTGACTCAGTCTTTGCCACCATTGTATCACAAGGAATGACTGGGCCCAGAAAAACACAGTCAGTTGGTTTGTCACTGTACCCTGCATTGGTTATAGTTTCAAGGTAGTCAGTAATTAGTGAAAACAGGCAAGGCCGCATTATATGTAAATACGTACATATATATTTATAAATGTTAAGAGATATAAACTTTCTTCTTAAAAGTTTAGACTTGCTATAAACAGAAGTATAAAGTAGGAAGAAACTTCTCCACTTTGCAAATCTTAAGTGTTCTCCATTTGTGTGGCCTTTCCATCGCTCTCTGGACTAGCCAGGAAAAACTACTTTTAGAGGCTGCATGCTAGACTAGATGGAGCATTGGTCTAATTCAGCCATTAAGATTCAAATTTTATGCTAGAAATGGTGGGTTTTAATTGTATCTAGTGTTAATATTTTTAATTACCTTTTTCCATCCAGACATCACTATTGCCCTTTAGTCTGTGTAATGCCAGATATTTAGGGCATGTGGTTTGTCCTTCCAGCAAAACAGAACTAGATTTGTGCCTGGGAATAGTCTACACATTTGCTTTATACACGCAGCCCTGGAGCAGAGGTGGTGAAGAGCCTGCAAGTGCTCTCAGGGACCTTAGCCCAGGACTGGTGTGGATTTCCCCTTGAACTGATATTGATAAAAGCCCAAAGCAGAACAGTGGTGCTTACAAGGCTCTCACTTTGGGTCTCCTGACTCTGTCCCAAACATTGCAAGATCCCTATGCCATATCAGATCCTTCCATGGCCAAACATAAGCAAAATAAATTGAAATACTCTGTGCAGTGGGATCATCCATTGGCACATGCCACAACAATATAAACATATCCTGTCTCTTGACACTGGTTATTCAATTTTTAACTGAGGCATTAATACTCAGGACTTGCGATGCTTTCAACCCCCACATTTCAAAGCCCTTCTGTGAAATGAGATGCTGCGTAGGCTGCTAGGAGCCTAGAGATAACCCATTAAGATTTGGAATAGTCACTAATATACCCACTGAACCAGCTGCAGAAGTACAGAAAAGTGACAAAACCCTCTGCTCAACATATAGCTGGTTTGGTGTGAAGCCCAGAATGGCTTCCCTGGAGTAATGTAGTATGGAGTTCAAAAACATCTTTATGTGAATACTGTAGTAACACAGAGCTGCCTTTGTAATCTAAATTCTCCCACTTCTTAATATAGTCTCAAGCAGAATCTGCTGTCTGAATCTGTCAGGCATAAAATACCTGCCTGAGCACTTCTCATTGCCATCCCAATACAAGCAATGAGGTCAGAGATTAAGCACCACTCTGCTTCCCTCACCTCTCCCATTTGTAACCATGCAGCATATGTGTATTTATGGGCAGCGGCTGCAGTGTCCCTCTGTGGAGAGATCAGTGGGCAGCTGTTTTCCATTGAACATGTGAGAAATCAGTGACAAAATGAGGGTGCTGGTGGAGGTTGAGACCCATCCTGCTATAATAAACCCAGTCATCTTCTGTCCTTCCTGGCCAAGCAAGAGCCCTTGACTTTTTGCTCTATGCTTTTAATTTCCCTTTTGCTTCCTCTTCTCCTCCAAACCACATTGTTTTCTCTCAATTGCCCATCCCCTCCTTCTCCAACTGCTGTCCTCAAAGTGATGACTCTGCCCCTTTCTCTGGACCTGTTCCTCTGAAGATTACTCTCTCATGTTTGGAATGGATAATCCATCAACCAAATGGCCAGCTGCCACCCAGGGGTCTGTCGCAGTCCTTTGGCACTAGTGCTAGAAGGTCTCTGCACAACTGGCAGAGCGTGGAGAAGGCAGCACACCAGGAGCAAAAGCAGCACAGGCTGGAGTTCAGTGTTCCAGCCAGCATGTACACACATAAACATGAGTGCACACAAGTACACTCATGCTAGCAGCTCCACAGCCTCACATCCCAGAAGATGGCTGGAAAAAGAGCACAGGAATGAACTCGCCTGCTCTCATGCTGCAGAGACCTCCCTTTATATCAGGAGAGGAAACTCTCCTTGCTAAGAGCCAGGTAGTTTTCAGATGACTTATGGAACCAGAATATTATTATCTAAAGCAAATATGAAAGTGAGCTGGAGCTGAACATCATGCCCATGCTGAGCCTACATCCTGTGAGCACACAGGTTCCCTGAGCCCTGCTCCTGCAATGCTCTAAGACTTCCCTGACAGAACTGGTGCTCCTGTAAGCTGGCTGACAAACTCCTGGCCTGGTGATGCCATTGCAGACTTGGCTTTCCTCATAGCCTTGTCAAAATGCCTCCAGCCGGAGTGCTGTGCCCGTCCCAACCGGCCAGGCTGAGCAGAGGTCTGAGTTACACCATTATTGAAGACTAAACTATTGGTCTTTGGAGTGATCTAAACCACACCCAACATCCCTCCACAACAAGGACTATTGATAAGGAACATCAGCATCCTTACAATACGGCCCAAACCACAGCCAGCTCTCCTTCACCCTGGAGAAGCAAACCAAGTGTGAGAGAAACATCACTGCAGAGCGGGCTAAGAAGGAAGGGTGCAGCAAGAGAAGCAAGAGGGAAATGACTCAGCACATGAGTGCTGACTGCTGGGGAGCTGGGCACAGACATGCAGACTGCTTTGGGCAGCTGGGCACAGCCCTACCAGATTCATGCAGCCAAGATGGGGCAACATCTGCCCCGTGGCTAAAGCAGAGACCAAAGGGAAGCTGTGCCCCATGCCACTAGTCAGTCCCTCCCCATGCCTTTTTTGCCATGCCCATAGCACCAGCCAGCTGTGCCATGAAGTGATGGCACATGGGCTATCAGTGCAGCAGAAACTGGGGAGAAATCGCCTCAGAAAACCAGTTGCAAGTGGAACAAATATGGGAGAAGAGAGGCAAAGTGCAAGACAAAAGCTTCTTGATGGGAGTGGGGCTAAGCTGGCCAGGCTGCTGGCAGAGTGAATGGGCATCCGGCTGATATAATAAGCCATTTAAGAAATCCATTTTCCTCTACTTTTCACCATCTTTTCTTTCTCTTCTTTCCTTTGTGTTTCCGTTATTAGTCAGTTTTTTAAAGGCAGACAGCTTGTCCCATCAAGCTGCCCTGAAAGGAGGGACTGGGCTGTCTGCACCTCTACCAGTTTCCTACTGACAAGCATCTATTCAAATCCTTCTCCAGTTTCAACCAAGAGAAGCATACAGATCCCAGAGATAATGAAAGTCTTTTAGATCTAATGAAAATAGGTAGGTGGAGAGAGGAGAGAGGACTCTCTGAGCATCCCCACTGTGAGAGATTGCAGTGTGAGCTAAAATACCGGGTACTAGAAAACCTTCGTGGGAGAAATCCCATAACTACCACAGGCCACAGGAAACACATTTAATCCACCTCTGCACTCAGAAGGGCACTTGCAGCTGGACATGGAGCAGGGAGTCAGCAGGTGACAGAGGCAGGCACAGCCCATAATGGCTGGATCAGCGGCAGGTCTCTGTATCTGTGGCCTCTCTGCAGACAGCAGGCACAGCATCTGGGAGCAGATGCATCCACTGCACCCAGTCTATCATGTGGGTTCCCTTCCTGGCATCATTGGCCAGCGCTGAACTGTGCATTCATGTCTGAGACTGCCAAAAGTATTTAAAAGGCCTCTCCATCTCTCACAAAGGAAAGAGCATTCTCATCCCTCTTTACATCTGTCCCAAGGAGACTGTATCCTCTATGCTAACGATGCTGGGCCAGCTCCGTAATGAAGCCACATTGTGCCGCTAATGCTCCCGCATCCTCTAGGCAGAGGGAAGCCAATGAGCCTGCTCTCTGTGCAAGTCTTCCCACACCCTCTCCACAAATAAGCTCATGCCAGGTCACAGCCTGACTCCACGGCTGACTTTGCTGGCACATGAGTGCCTGACAGTTCCTTCAGAAGCTGCTGAACAATACAAACCAGGCTTAATGATGGATGCGACTCTTGCATGCTCCCTGTGGATTTTCTGTACTCTGCTTGGGAGATCCCATTTCCTCTCTGAAGGAAGTAGGCGGCAAATGGAAGGGCATTATCCCTCCTATTTGCACTGAAACTTTGGCAGAGCCAGCACATAAAAGATGGAAGGAGCCATATACCTTCCTCTTTTAAAAACAGAACGGGCTAGGATGCTTTCCAAGCCTAGAGACAAACATAAAGGCCAAGGCTGACATTTCAGGGATCATTGCCAGTTAATGGATAAAATTCTCTTCTTCAGCCATGCTCTGTGCATGCTGGAGAGGAGGTGGATTGTCTTCCTGCCCCAGTTCTGGATAATAATTTTTGCTGCATTCACTCAAGAGACATCTGTCTGTTTTCACGCCTGCAGCGTAAGCTGGTGTTGAAGTTGCATCTGCTAAGGAGCCTCTCAGCTCCCTATCCTGGGGGCTATTTCAGGGCAAAAGTATCCATAACTGCTTATTCTGAAGCACACACTAAACAAAAGCATGAGCAAAAAACAAGCATCAAGCTCTGCATACACCCGATCAGCTGCAGCCGTGCCTGGAGAGAGGGCAAGTGAGCAGTGGTCGGGAGCAGGGTGGCCAGGATGCACGGGCTCCCCAGCACCATGCCTGTGCCATGGCCGTGGCAGCAGGACTTGTTCCCAGGGCACCCCAACGCAACCAAAACCTTCAGCATGCGCAGTGCCACACACAGCCCCTGTTCCCAAGAGCAGCCAGGCTCATGGCAGCTCTGCCCACCTGCTCACTGGCCCCTGGGGGACACACACTGCTTCAAACACTTGCAGTCCTGCAGACCCGAATCCACATCACATTCACACTCCTCTCACTGCCGCTGAGGTCTGAGTGGTGCTTCCCCACCTTGCAAAGGGATGTTTCACCAACCATAACTTAGAGATGCTGAATAAAATAGCAGTGAGTTCCAAAATCCACTATAAAAAGAGAAAGGGTGAAAGAAAGGGCTGGATGTGGTGTGTTTCAGGGTTTATGAATGACTGGAAACAAACCCCAGATCCCTGAAAACCCAGACGAAACAGGAACAAAAAGTGGAAGAAAACCACATAAGCAGAGGAGAGGCAGTGAGGAGAGGGGCTCTAGGTACTGATGTTTGAAACAGGCTCTTTAAAATGGAAGATAATGGCACCGAAAATTATTCTGAGCTTTTCAAAGGCATAAATGACCAAACTGCCTCCTGACTCCTGAATTACATTATCCAGAAAGAACTTAATAGCATGTTATTATCGCTTCTCCTCGCTGACAGGATTTCGGCACTGAAAAGACAAACAAGAAGTGCATTCATAATCACAACCGCATTCACCTCTGCGATGCACTGGCCACAGCTAATTTCAGGTAAGTGTCTCAGCAGCCAGCCAGGGAGCTCAGCAGTGAGGTAATTGCCTTTGCCACTACCTCAGAAGGAGCAGCTGGGTGTCCCCAGTGGCAGTCAGTGCCAAAACCCTGCTGTATGGGGAAAAGGGGCATGTCCTGGACTGGCTGATGGCAGCTGGTGGGGACCTGCCTCCATGAGGTTGGCTCCAGTGGGTCACGGTGTTTCCCATGCTGACAGGTACCTGTGAGGGGCCCGAGGCTGTGTGGATGGCAGTGGGGTCCCTTTGTCTGCTGCAGCTGTGGGAGCTTGTAAGAATGGGAGCAAGACAGGAAAGGGGGACAATAGGGATGTGTGAGGGGTGGGGAGTGTGAGTAAACAGCCTGGCCTGAGCTGCCCAGTGATAGCCCCAGCCCTTGGCATTTATCACATACAGTCAGTTTTCATGACCAGCAGCCCTGGAGACAAAGGTGTTGCTGATTTCCCCAGCTGGGCAGCTTGGCCAGCCTCTCTCCCTCTTCCCCTACCTCTGCCACCCCATCCCCCTGCCCCAATTCAGAGGTCAGAAGGTAATTTGGTCATATTGTGCCCTCTGGCAACACTTATGCCCTGGCAACGTTCTGGAATAGGCATTGTTCTGGTGTCACACAACACCATTGTGCCACTGTCTGAGAGGCACCACAAGAGAGCAGTTTGCCATGGGTTATTCCCAAGGCTTTTCTTTACATCTTCCATGTGATCTACCAAGGTGTGCCACTGCAGTACAAAGCACTTCTCTCCCAGGGAGTGCTCCATCTTCTCCTGAAACCTCCCCCAATGGCCAGAGATGGGTCTAGCCGCAGCTATGGCAAGGCAGCATGGGAGCCCAGCCCAGAGGGAAAGCAAGAGGGAAGGGAAAGAGGCAGAGAGCCATTTCGTCGGCTCTGGTGATCTGCCGCTCCCACAGAATGCATTTGCATGGACACAGATAGTGACCCAGCTCAGCAGGATCACAGCACTCTGTGTCCTGCCCATGATTTACGTTCCAGGTTTAACAGCATTTCATTTCAGCAGCCATGCTCCAACGTCTGCAGGCCCCTGAGCAAGTGAAGGAGGCAACTGCCAATGATAACAGCCAGCTCTGTGCTCTGCTGCCTGCCCACTACACATGAAGTCGTGACTTTTTTCCCCCATAGCACAGTATGGCAAATAAATAATCTTTTCCCCGGCAGAAGATAGGCTGTGGAGAGAGCTTACACACTGCACCCAGAGCCACTCACATCATCGGGGTGAACTCCCCAGCCCAGATTTGGCAGAAGCTTCCAGGGTAGGGGCCATAGGAGCACCTGCTCCCATAGCAAAATTTGGGTGCTGCCAGGGACAGTACACATGGCACAGGAGCACCCAAGCAGCTTTGCAACCCCTTACTGTCCCATAGACACTCCTACAAGGTCCATCTCTTGTGCAGCCACTGCTTGGCAGAGAGCGCAAATGCAACAACCAAAGGAAACCATGGGGAGAAGACCTTGGACGCAGCTCCCTTGAGTAAGACCGTGGTGCAGTCTCTAAAAGGAAGGGGTTCCATTAACCACATACCCTGGGCAGGGTGAAGACTGAAGAGCAAACTGCAGGGAACAGCCCTTGGCCTGCAAGCGCTGTAACGGCAACCTTGCACAGCCTGCACAGCTCTCCATCACATTCCCTGGCTTCAGGAACTCTCATTCCCCGGGTACACAATTGAACAGCCAAGTATGGTTTCTCCAGGGCAAAACTCTTCTCCCATAAAACTGACTGTTCAGCCTGCCATGCAAAGTTATCAGTGGTACCACACTTAGCTGACTCCCACACCACATCAATCTGCTTTCTTCGCTGCATCTTCCTCTGGTGCTCTCTCCAGTTCACGCCAATGTGTTTGTTATGTGTTTGACAAATGAAATTTTTTTTCTTTCCCCATCTAGCAGGGAGACCGTGTAGGCGGGGAGGGGCTGGCCGGGAACTAATGAGCGATACTTAAGAACAAAGAAAGTTGCCTATCCACCCGCATTCCACACTGATCACCCAGCATGAGCAATACTTAAGGACAAAAGAGATTGCTTGCCCAACCCAGATGCCAGGACAATTTCCCTAATTAAAGAAACAAGAAATTAAAGAAGTGTTGGCCAGAGGATTGTTCCCCAAAAGCTGGAGCTTATCATCTTGAGAGGGGAGGGGACTTTTCAAGACTTTGGCGAGAGGCGGCGGACGCCGGGCTTGTAGCTCTCTTCTCCGCTCGGCGTTCGGTGAGGTCAGTCGTGTCTGCAGTGAGTGCCGGTTTTGCTCCGGGAACACCGCTACACTGCGACATCTCCGCCCGCTCGCTCCAGAGCACGGATACACTGTGACATCTCCGCGAGGGTCCCGCCGCAGCACAGGGTGCAGAGTTACACAGGAACTGTCGCTGCCTGGAGCTGCTCACCTCTGCCGTCTCTGCCACCAGCCTGGGTTTCTGCTCCACATGGGTCGGGGCCGGGGTCTACTAGTCTCTGCTGTTCCTGCCTTCCTCTAGCCCCTCGGTGGACGATACTGAGGTCCATCGCTCCCCAATCAACCTTGCCTGCCTGCGCTGCTCGCTGCCTGCTGCCGAGGTTGGTGCAGCCAGGCTGCTGCCCCGTGGGTTCGCACCAGGAGCAATCACGCCTCGCCAGAGCTGCCATTGCCACGCAGAGAGGTCGCCGCGCTCACGCCACAGCGCCCCCTGCAGCCGCGGGGAGTCACCACAGCCTCTCTGCCCCAACGGAGAATCGCCCAACGACAGACAAAGGACTGTTACTGCATTTGGCTGTTCTCTTAGTGTTGCCATTTATCTGTCCTGTTATATATATAGATATATAATCCTAGTAAAGAATCCTTCTTTTTACCACATCTTTGCCTGAGAGCCTCGTAATTTCAAGGGTACAGTAATTCGGAGGAGGGAGGGGAGTCATCCTCTATCCCAGGAAGGTTTCCCGCCTTCCTTGGCAGACACCTGTCTTTCAAACCAGGACAGTGTTTTAGGCACATTGTTACCCCAAAGTAAATCCTCAGTCCGCATCACCTCATTGCTCACATTTCCAAACCGGCTGTTGCAGAACAGCTATTTTCCTGCTGACCTTCTGCTTCTAGAGACTACAGTGGCAGGCTTGCCCTGCTCCAGTTCATCTGATGATGCAGAGAAGCAACTGCAGTCCCAGCACAGACTGGGTGCAGCACAGGCAGCCGTGGGATTCACTGCCCTGTGATGTATGCATCTTATATTGCCAAGTTTTCCTTTCAGCCTTATCGGCATGATGGATAGTTTAGCCTTGGTTAAGTACAAGACAGCAATAACAATGTCCATGCTTTTTTTTTTTTCACATTTTCTTTAAGAGCAATATGGTATTACTAGGCTTCGTGCATGCCATTTTGTTTATTAGCTATCATTCAGTAATCTCTTCTATCTTTGCTTTATTAAAGCTAGATGCTCTGTTAGGCTGAGGGTTGAGAGGAGAGGCTCTCAGGCTCACAGGGCGGCCACCCTGGGGAGATGCTTGCTCATGTACATAAATGTTGAGCCTGGAGCTGCAAGCCTGCAAACCACCAGCAGCTAATGTGCATTTTACATGCAGACTTGTCCTGTTAGGTCAGACCCAAGTCTCATAACCTTCTTAGCAGAGCTTCAGTTACAAGAAGAGACTCTATGAGTGTTATTTATGCTCATATGTATCAGAGTACAGAAAAGTAGCCTCACCAAAAAAAGACTCTGAATCAAATGAAAATAAAATAAAATAATAGTAAAATGCCAAGGCTCCTCCCTACTTCACTGCTCATGCAGTCTAGGTGAATAGTCTTTCCCAGACCACCAGAAGTCAAGAGTACCTGGTTACAGCAAGCAGCTCAAGGGGGAAACTGTGAACAGAGCATCCCGAGTTCTGACACTGTGGCTGATCTGGAGTGACACGGAGGATGGCAAGCAGAGCGATGCTCTCTGGGTCACACAAGTCAACCCAAAAAGGTCATTACCATTTGACAAGGTCACCATAAGCTGCACAGGGTCAGCAGGAGATGCGCGGGTATGCGGTCAACGTCCTGCCCAGGGCTCCCTCAGGCACTGCTGTGGGCGGACACACAGCCATGTTCCCTGCAGGGGATAGAGGCGCTGATCACTACTCTGGACGAGTGTAGCTCCAACTACCCTGTGTGTGCCAAATACCCTGTCCGGGAAACTTGGTACTGTCTCGATGGGGCCTGACTACCATCACACGGGGATCACTGAGCATCCCTCCAGCCCACTCAGGAAGCGTTCAGCTGGATGGATGTACAATTTACTCCCAGTTTAAAACCTGTTTAAAGCCTGTGTTAGCCACAACAGGATCCTGGCAAGGCACCCACTGCCTCTCCTCAGGAAGGCACTGTAACGTGCAGGTTTTGCCCAAGAAGGACCCAAGAGGTGACGGGCTGATAAAAACTGTGAGTTACCTAGGCTGGCACTTGCCAGGACAGGCAGGCTCACAGCCCAGTTCCACAACCAAACCAAACCAAAAGAGTTGGTAAGACATAGCCTGGGCTTCAAAGCAAAGACAAACCCTGGTCAGGGATGTTATCTCATGTCTGAGCACAGACAGTGACACGGGACAGCTGGGAAAGGTGAAATCCAGATCCAACCTCATCCCACAGCACTGACTCAATGGCGATGTGAGCCAGCCTCTTGCCTGCCCCATGCCATGGCTGCATGTCTTCACAGGCTGGCTGGGAGGGGCCACTGGGCGTCTGACTCCTCTCCTGCTCTGAAGGAGACTCTCGCCAACAGAAGACCAGCTGAGACACTCTCCTAGCCAGCCAGGATGGAGACCCTTTCTGGGTGACATGTCCTAGCTTTGCACCACCCTCTTGGTGAAGATCATTCCTAACTTTCCAAATTGTGACTTGTTGCCATCAGCTCTTGTTTAGTCATCTGGCACTGCCAGAAGGAGATTGGCTCTAATCCCCTTTCAGAGCCTCCAGCCATTATCAGATCATCCCTTTTCTTCTTCCTTGCAGGACTAAACAAGCCCATCTCCCTTACAGGCTATAGGAGTAGGTCCTGACCACGGCCTGTGCCCTCCACCAGATCCAATACAGGTTTCCAACATCCATCTTCAACCAAGAGAACCAAAAGAGGACATAGTTTCAGGTGTGAACTCAGCAGCACCAAGCAGAGAAGAAGAACAAGTAGCCCTGGACATGATTTCAACTGCAAGCTCATGTTTACCTGGGGGCCCCCGTAACCCCTTTCTGCAGAGCCGCTAGTCCACTAGTAGGTTTTCCTAGTCCTAGTGATACCTCATAGAGTAAGATGTGAGGTGATGTCACCATCACCTGTATGATTCTTGGAAAGCGTAATTTTTCTCAGACAGATAATTAATTAATTACAAATGTCAGTCTCTCTCTGTCCACCTCTTTTACAGTCCTGGCCAGCACCTGAGCAGATGCTAGAGGAAGGAGGATGATCCACACCCTGCAGGCATTTCAGTGGGGCTGATAGAGGGCCAGCCCTTCCCCTTCCCTTCCCTTCCCTTCCCTTCCCTTCCCTTCCCTTCCCTTCCCTTCCCTTCCCCTTCCCCTTCCCCTTCCCCTTCCCTTCCCTTCCCTTCCCTTCCCTTCCCTTCCCTTCCCTTCCCTTCCCTTCCCTTCCCTTCCCTTCCCCTT